>JANBPO010006516.1:18477023-19074080 GCA_024336825.1 Amorphophallus titanum
GTGGACCCGGAAGAGGTGGACCCGCGCATCGCTCAGCTCCAGCAGCAGCAGGAGCAGATGCAGCAGTTCCTCCAGCAGCAGCAGCAGGAGGCCATCCGCAAGGAGGCCGAAGAGGCGCTGAACAAGGAGGTCGCGGACCTGCGGAAGGCGCACCCCGAGATGTCGGACGCCGACCAGCAGGAGGTCCTGGAACGAGCGGCCACGATCGCGTGGAAGGCCAGCCAGCAGGGGCAGCAGATCGTCCCCAAGCTGGAGGACGCCTACCAGCAGATCGTGGCGTACCGGAACCAGATTCTCACAGCCCCGAGGGCCGGAGATTCGGCTCCCAGGCTCCTGCCGACTTCCGGTGGAGTCCCCTCGCCCGACCAGGGCAAGAAGTCGCTCGGCGAACTCTCGTCCAACGAGACCGTCGACCTTCTCGCGGGGCCCATCCAGGGAGGCCGTCAGGGCTGACGGACTCGTGTCTCTCCCTCACCCACTCACCAAGTCCTAGGGAGGGACACGAAATGGGCGCAACGCTCACCACCATCACCCCGTACCTCAAGGAGGTCTACGAGGGTCGCATCCGCGCGCAGCTCAACAACGAGGTGAAGACGCTCAAGCGCATCACCCGCACGAGCGACCGCGTGACGAACGAGGTCGGCGGCAAGTACGTCACCTTCCCGATCCACACGCGCCGCAACCAGGGCATCGGCTCGCGCGCCGAGATGGGCGCCCTGCCGCAGCCCGGCCAGCAGGGGACCGCCGCCGCGCGCGTCGGCCTCAAGTACGCCTACGGCGGCGTGCAGCTCTCGGGCCAAAGATTCATGGGATGTGTTAATTATCTAAGGACTTTTATTCATAAACTATTTGAAAAGACTCGACACACTCAAAAATCAATGAGGTCCAAACCTTTCGGATGGTCTTTTAAAGTAACACAAGAGGTATTGAAGCTACAGAACAAATGTAAAAAACTACCTCCTCTCTAACCAGCATATACTAGACCTTATGCATTATCTACAGGTGCCTATGAAGATACATGGTCAGTAGTTCTTTTGCACAAGTTTGACACTGAAGAATAAATCTGTGCATACCAAAGTGGCCAATTCAAAAAGCATGAATTAAATTATTGGCCTACTGAGAAGGAAATATTGGCATAATGAAAATTCTTCATGTGCAAAAGGATGAGCTTGCATTAGTATTGCTAGAAAAGTTATGCCACTCAAAAGCAAGTTTGTCCTACAACATCTTTACACTTGCAAAGAAGATGCTTCTTCTAGAAAAGTATATATCAAAAGTATATATCTTTTACACGTAGATATCTTTTACAATAGCTAAGAGACAAAGAAATGATGGGCAGGCACCTTTCGGCCTTTGGATGCCTTTTTATCCTTTAAGCATCTACAGTAGTATCTCCACACGTGATGGGCAAATCCTATTGTCTTTTTTTGATAGCTTCGCCTATCTTAAACATTTAAACAAAGCTTCACCTATCTTGAATAGAACTTCACTTATCCTTTATATGATTCGCCTAACCAAAGATAACTTAGGCACATTGTTCCATCAGCTAATTAAGTTTTATTTCTTTATTTCTAATAGTTGATTGAACAAAACTTAATTGATTTAGGGCTTAAGATTTATTTATCTATGATTATAATTTCCCTATCATGTGTAATAGTAGTTATATTCAAGAATATATATATATGCTATCTGTCTTATAATTCTTTACTCTTTACATAGCTATACTCTGTAACATAACCCATTACTAAAACAAAAGCATAAAATGATCATTGAACAAAATCTAATCAACTATCTATTCTGCACTTTCATTTCCTAAATAGTTGCATCTCTAACTTGATCAAAAGATTAATGTATACCAGCTATCTAATCATACATCATTTCTAAATATATACGATAACTGCATTTCTATACAAATCCACACTTAACAAATATCAGCTCTCTCATATATCATTCATATATTTAGATAGCTTCAAATATGATCATTGCTCTGAAACTCATCCCATCATACATTTCTCTCCGGGTGGCATGGCGCGCGGGCCGCGGCGCGCGCGCGGATGCCGCGGTTGCTGTGGCTGAGCGCCGTGTTGAGCCTGGCCGCCTGCACGCCGTCGTTCGACTGGCGCACCGTGGTCAATCAGGACGGCGGCTTCGAAGTCATGTTCCCGGCCAAACCGGGGCTGGACCAGCGCACCGTAAAAATCGCCGGGCAGGCACTCCCCATGCTGGTGCAAAGCGCGCGCGTCGGCAAGATTTCGTTCGCGATCGGCGTGGTCACGCTGCCGGCCGACGACCCCGTATTACGCGCGGCCGTGCTGGACGCGCTGGAGCGCGAGCTGGAGTCGGGAGTCCGGGTGGACTGTCCCAACCAGCTCCTGCAGGTGATCGCGCGCAACCTGGATGCCGGCGCCGACGTGCTCTACGCGCCCGGCTACTTCGACCGCGTTGGTGATGCGTTCGCCCGTAATCCGTCGGCGACGGTGGTGTCGCATCTCGATTACATCGGGTTGAACGCGACCGGTTGGCTCAACGTCAAGGAGCGTCATGAGCCTCTCTACCAACTGTCGATGCGAGCAGAGTTAGTGGAAGCGAACCTCGACCGCGTGGAAGCGGAGATAGCGAAGGAAGGTATCGCGGAGTTGGAGCCAGACCCGTCTAACGCCTACAGTAAGTCGAGCAACACATGGTACAACCTCACCAATGGTCGACAGTTCCCGCATTACGCGGAGGTTGAGGACGGCTTATGGATTGGCGAGCAAGTCACCGAACCGCCGGTGGGAGTTACTGCTGTACTCAGTGTGATGGGTATCGATGATGGTGGCAAACCAGACGTGTACGCGGAGAAGATGGGCGACGACTACTCGCATCAACCCATCAGTGATGACGGTGGAAAACCGGCTCCGTCGTTGAAATGGCTTCAAGACCGTGTTGCGTGGATTGCCGAGAAGCGAGCACAGGGCAAGTCGGTCTATGTCCACTGTCTCGGTGGCGTGTCTCGCTCGGGGCTCGTGGTGACCGCATATCTGATGCAAAAGTATTACGTCACCAGAGACGTTGCACTCAAGTACATCCGCGAAAGGCGTCCGCAAGTCGCACCGAGACCAGCCTTCTGGGAGTTGCTTGAAGGGCACGAGAAGTCGGTTGCGCCCACCAACAGTTCGATTCCGCCACGGAAGCCATTCCGAGGCGACTGGGTGCGCCTGCAACCGGACGGCTTCGCGCCGACTGACTATTTAGACTTGTACAGCTGGACTACAAACTGTGTAAAAAAATGTGTAAATCTATTTATAAATATAAGATCTAATTTTTACATTTTATTATTACGTTCATTGTAGATTCTCATACACTCTCGTGACAGTAATTCTAACTCTTCCAAGTCCCGTGACTCGTGGGTGGCAAGTCGGGATTTGGGTTGTACCAGTTATTTTCTGGTACTCAGATTCCAAGTCGTTACACGGATTATGCCAGCTGTAAAATAGATAAGAAGAGCACTAGCTGAACTTGTCAATTCTTAGGTGGTTGTCTAATCTCATGGTCCGTCATGAAGTAAAATTTTGTGACATTATCAATGGCGAAAGCCGAGTATGTGACTGTTAGAAGTTATTGTGCTCAAGTGCTTTAGTTAAAACATCAACTAGTTGATTATAAAACTTCCTTGAGTAGTATTCCTATCATGCGTGATAATATAAGCGCTATTAATCTGAGTGAAATTCTAATTCCACACTCTCGCACAAAACATATCTAAGCCTGTCATCATTTTATTAGAGATCATATTTCTAAAGGTGATATTTCGTTAAATTTCATTGATGCAACACACCAACTTACATATATCTTCACAAAACCATTGGATGAGGACCACTTCACTTCAATTCATACAGAACTTGGCATGTGCAACTTAGATGCTTGATTTGCATAAATTATTTATTCAAAAAATTAGTTTGCACTAAATTGCATCTAATCTTTAGATCATGATTGCATTTGCATATTAAGAATTACATGGGAATTCTCACACATAAAAATGGTCTAGCATTGTGCCTTTCATACAAAAAGGACCTAGAGAAACCCTCTCTCAATGCATAGTCCATCGATTCAATTGTCTCCAAAATATCATTTGGAAAATCACTAAAATTCTACTTGAAAAATGATCCTAAGCTGCACCACAGGGGGAGTCTCAAGCTGAGTTCTTTTGCCAGCACCTCACAATCACATGGGATGCAAGCAGAGCTCATCCATATCGTACTCAGATTGGATCAACTCTCTCTCAGAATATCTCCGTGCTATATACTATTCAGCAGTAGTTTCGGGAAGAACAAATCAATCAATCTAGATTAATTCTCATTAGAACCATCTCTTTAACCCACCCCCTCAAGATCCTTAAACTTTGTCTCAACTCGTGCCAATGTTTTTGCAATCATATGAATTTAATTGGCATCGACTTAGTTCGTCAGCGGTGCGCAGTCCACCGACGACGTCCTGGCCGTGCTGTTGCTGGCACGTTGGGCCGAGGCCTGGGACAAGCACACTGGTGAGGCCGCGGTCGATGTGGCGCCCCAATTTGAGTCGGCGGAGACTTTGGGCCAAAGCGGCGAGATCATGCGCCGCCTGCTGGCTGACCCTGTGTATCGGCGCCACCTCGAGGCGCGCGGCTTGCACCAATGGGTGGTGGTCGGCTACGCGGAAAGCAGCAAGGAGGCTGGGATCTGCGCCTCGCGCTTCGCCGTCTGGCAGGCACAGGAGGAACTCGGCGCGGTCATGCGCGCAGCCGGAGTCGGCCGGCCGGTGATCATTCATGCCCGCAGTGGCAGCGCCGCCCTGGGCGGTGGCCGCATCGATGGCGTGGTGCGGGCTGCACCGGCATCCTGCGCCGGTGGGGTACTGCGGCTCACGGAGCAGGGCGAAGTGGTGAACCAGGGTTATGGCTTGTGGCCTATTGCCATGCGCACCCTGGAACGTGGCTTCAATGCGCACGCGCTGGCGGCTGCAGCGGCCAAACGCAACGCCACAGTGAGCGAGAACCCCGATCACCTGACGGTGGTGCAGACGCTTGCCGCTGCCAGCAGCGCGGCCTACCGCGGTCTGGTGTATGGCGAGACCGCCTTCTATGAGTGGTTCCGTGAAGTCACGCCCATCGATGTCATTGAGCGCATGCAGATCGGCTCGCGTGCTGCCTACCGCGAGGATGCGACGACCCTGGCGTCGCTGCGCCCGGTGCCGTGGGTGTTCGCGTGGACCCAGTCGCGGCATCTGATGCCGGGCTGGTACGGTGCAGGCAGCGGACTCTCGACCGCCATGGATGTCCACGGCCTCAAGGTGCTGCAGGATGCGTATTCGAATCTCTTCTTCCTGCGCAACCTGATCGATGACGTCGAGGCCATGCTGGCCCGCGCGGACCTGGCAATCGCGCAGTCATACAATGAGTTGTGTGATGCGCGGTATGCCGGATTTTTCGACGCCCTGCGCACGGAACATGAGACCGCCGTGCGCAACGTCCTCAAGGTCAAGGGCTATGCCACGCTGCTCGATGGCGATCCGACCCTGCAGCGTGCCATCCAGTTGCGTAACCCGTATGTGGACCCCATGAACCTGATGCAGGTGGACCTGCTGCGGCGCTGGCGCGCCACGGGGCGCAAGGATCGCGACCTGTTCGAGGCCCTGCAGGTGGTAATCCAGACGTTAAAAAAATTCCTCAAGGTGTTAGAGGCAGACTCCACCGAAAGAAGAGACAGATAGTTTACGTCGTTGTTCGTGAACAAACGCTCCTCGCCCCTCACAATATCGATTATGTTACGACGATCGAAGGAGTCTTTGACTCAAAAGCAAAGGCTGAAACGTTCATCGCCAAGAAAGATGCGAGTGAATGGTTCATAGTTCCGAGGAAACTGAGATGAAGAAGTACCCTGACCAAGATTATACCGAACAGGAACTCGCGATGTTCCGTCAGAAACGACGTGATGAACGAGATCGCGCGATCGAAGAAGAACGTCAACGCGTTTGGGAAGTACACAGGGCTTTAGAGGTTTTGAGGAATGCGACCTAGAATAATAGATCAAGATCATTGTGAGATAGTCGTGATTGATAAAGAAGGGACTCCAATGTTTGGTCATTACCCGATTAAGAAAGAAATCGTGAAATGCGATTGGGAATTCAGCCCTATGATCGGTATGCTCGAATGCAATCGTTGCGGGATGACATCATCATGATTTATCTCCTACAGGAATTTCACGGTGGGAAGTGGTGGCTTGTCCAACCGTTCGTCAATAGATTCCACGCAGACGAGCAGTTAAAGTACCTCGAAAAGAAAGACCCTTATGGGGCATACCGGATTAAGGAGTTCGAATTACCGGAGAAAGAAGATGATTGATTGAAAGAGAGACGTTGGGTCGTATTCGACGCTGAAGGTGACAGCCTAACACCTACTAAGTTTTATTGTGTGTGTTTTGAAGATTTCGCCGGACAGAAAGGCGAGTTAACTAATTACGATGACATTCGAAGATTTTTCAAACAGTACGAAGTCTACGTCGGTCACAATATCCGGCGATTCGATATCCCTCAGCTTCACCGGGTCATTGGCATCGAGAGACCGGAGACGTGTATTGATACCCTTGGCATCTCTTGGTATCTCGAACCCGGAAGAAAGAAAAATGGCCTTGAAGCTTACGGCGACGATTATGGAATACCTAAAGTCCGTATCGACGATTGGGAAAACCTCCGTCTAGAAGAGTATATCAAGAGGTGTGAACGTGACGTAGAAATTAACATACGTCTCTTTAAAGATCAGCTTTCTTATCTTCAAGAAATATACCCAAAAGCATCTGATTTAAATCGTTTTTTGAGGTACCTTGATGCAAAGATGTATCAGGCCCACCTCGCGCCCCCCTGTCTCCCCCTTGGCAGAGCATAAACAAACCCACGGAAAGAGAGAGAGAGAGAGGGTGGGGACTGATATCCTAATTAAGGGTAGTGTAGTCTTTTACTAGTTTGGAGTTAATGTAACTCGGGTTCGGTCTCACGTTAACGGATCGAACGGCGGGAAGGGAACTAGAAAGAAAAATGGCAACAATTATAGGGACTAACAAGAAATAGTACCCGTTGCATTTGAGGGACTGATAAAGAAATACGTTTAGTTGTTGAGACTAATAAATAAAAATCTCTTTTCTATTATATATATGTTTGAAAGGCCGCAACTCCCGAGTAATGGATAACATGCTATTATACAAATCCATGCATGCATCACATGCACATGTCCTTGTGCTCATTATTCTATCAACGTCAAAGTGGATGTCCTGACAACCAACCAATCGTTGCAAAGAGATCTCTGGGCACTGTTGAATGCATGTGGTCTTTCTTTTTCCATGTTTTTTTAAAAATAAAAATAAAAAGTTGGTCAGGAAGGTCTTTCTTTGACTCCGTTGGTGCAGCGAAGTCTTCCTCTTCCTGATCCGTCTTTCCCAGAAACCCTCATGGGTCTTCATCAAAATTAAGATCCAAAACAAACAGGGTGAAGAGAAATCCTCTTCCTGATCAGGTGGATTAGAACCTTTGCAAATATGTCTTGATTCTTGAAGGACACTAATTAAGGATTCTAGAAACTATAATTTGCCATGAAATTACTTAACCAGCCAGTCGAAAATTAATTAAAAGGGTGATTCTTGAGATTTCTAGATATATAAATATATGTATATCTCTTTCCCCCATGAACAAGATCTAACTATTTAGTTGGGAAACTCTCATATATAATTAATTATTATAGGTGACAGAAAGTACAAGCGGCTGGACTTCCATCACCAGATGATGGAGTAAAGCGCGTGAGTATCGGATTTTTATTGCACATGAAGGCTCACGTCCAGATCATGAGAACATACTTTAATACTTAGTGCTTGGAAGAAATTAATTGGCTAATTTAAGGGTAGTTGGCGTGTTGTAAATATCATAAAACATGATAATTATTAAATGTATTAAAATTGTGTATTTCTTTAATCTGGGGTTTTGAGTTTACTTATTTTTTTGTTTAATACAGTAAGATAGTTGGATTAATAGTTACATTATATAAATATGGAAATTAATAAATAAAATAATAAAATTTTCGTCAAGCGTGATCGGACCCTCGTTCTGGCAGAATGTTGTATCGGCACCGAGATCAACGGAAGGAGCGGAATTTACTGTTACGTTAACCGTGTCTGTGTCCGTACAACCGAATGCAGTCGTTCCTGTTACGACATATTCTCCGGATCCTGCAGGAGTGAAAGGTGTTCCGTTCGTTACGCCGTTGCTCCAGTCATAGTCGTCCGGTCCGCTAATTCCGAGTACGATCGTCTGGCCTTCACAAACCGTGAGGTCGTTCCCGGCATCCATTACAGGAAGCGGATTCACCGTTACCGAAACTGTATCGGTATTCTCGCAGTTATCAGCGTTGGTAACTGTTACAATGTAATCGTTTGTAGCAGCAGGCACGAACGGTGTTCCGTTTGAAATACCGTCGCTCCAGTCGATGTCGTCAGTACCGCCAACACCCAGTACGATGGTCATTCCTGCACAAATCGTGATGTTATTGCCGGCATTTACTACCGGAAGGTCGTTCACCGTAACAGTTACCGTATCGGTGTTTTCGCAATTGTTCGCATCCGTTCCCGTTACGATATAGTCTTGCGTAGCAGCAGGTGCAAACGCTTCTCCGTCATCGATCCCGTTATCCCATGTGAAAGACATAGCGCCGCTTCCCGAAAGAATTACGCTGTCGCCTTCACAGATTGCGATATCAGATCCTGCTCCGACGGTTGGAAGGTTGTTCACCGTGACAAGAACGTCTTCCGTATCCGTACAGCCATTTGCGTCTGTTCCGGTTACGGTATAAACCTGGGTGGATGTTGGGGAAGCAGTTACACTGGCACCTGTTGAACTACTCAATGTTCCGGCAGGAGTCCAGGTATAGGTATAAGAACCCGTTCCTCCGCTCGCAACAACTGAGGCCTGTCCGTTCGCTAAATTGCAGGTGGAATTGGCGGTAGATGTGACGAGCACAATAGGCGAAGGCTGATTCACTGTAACAGTGTTGGTGGCTGTACAGGAATTTGCATCGGTTACCGTTACTGTATAGATCCCGGTAGCTATTCCGTTGGCGGTAGATCCCGTCAGGTTTCCGGGCTGCCAGCTAAAATTTGTGTAGGGACTTGTTCCTCCCGCAGCCACTGCGGATGCCGTTCCATCTGTTCCTCCGTAGCAACTGGTTGGAGTGGAAGAAGTGCTCACCGATAATGCAGCGGCAGGTTGGGTGATAGTAATTGTATTTTGCACCTGGCAGGGGCGGGGCTGTTCGTTGGTTGGGCGGCGACGTGCCTGCCGACTATGTATTCTGTCTGGCGGCGCATGTGGGCGGTCACGCCACGTTATTCCGCAGGGCAGAGCAAACGGAGGACGAACAGCAAAGCGGGCAGGAGCTTGCCAACGTATTCGCTCCGCTCACTCTGCCCATTGCTGAAATGAACCAGCGCATCCGCCAGGTGTTCGACCCGCATGGCGTATTCGACGCGAACCGGATATAGAAATAATGCAGACCAAACTCATGTCGGATGTGCTTGATACACCACAGGGCCGAGAAGCCGAGGCGATACTGCGGCAATGCGTACATTGCGGTTTCTGCAATGCCAGCTGTCCCACCTACCAAGTCAAAGGTGACGAGTTGGACGGCCCCAGGGGGCGCATCTACCTGATGAAGCAGATGCTGGAAGGTAATGTTACCGGCACAGACACCATGCTGCACCTGGATCGCTGTCTGACTTGCCGCAGTTGCGAGACCAGCTGCCCGTCGGGCGTGGAATACGGCAAATTGCTGGAAACGGGCCGTGAAATTGTTGAACGCAAAGTTTCGCGGCCATGGACGCAAAAAATCCATCGTTATCTGCTACGCAAGATATTGCCCAGGCGCGGATTATTCGCTGCGTTGCTGGCCTTGGGCCGTTTGTTCAAGCCGTTGTTGCCGGTCGAGCTGAGCCAAAAGATACCTGTGTCAACGTCGCCGCAGGCTTGGCCTGAAACCCGCCATGCACGGCGCATGCTAGTGCTGCAAGGGTGCGTGCAACCTGCGCTGGCGCCCGACATCAATGCATACGCGGCGCAAGTACTGGATAAGCTCGGAATCAGCCTGATCCCGGTGGCCGGATGTTGCGGCGCCATCAGCCAGCATCTTGCGGCTGCGGCAGAAGCAAAGGCCATGGCGCGGCGCAACATCGATGCCTGGTGGCCGCATATAGAAGCCGGTGCCGAAGCCGTGGTGTCGACTGCCAGCGGTTGCGGCGTGCAGTTGAAAGATTACTGCTACCTGTTGCGGGGCGACGCGGCCTATGCGGCAAAAGCGGCGCAACTGTCGGCGCTGGCCAGGGACATCGCCGAAGTATTGCAGCAGGAAGACCTGCAGGCGCTGATGTTCAGCCCGGAACAACGCAAACGCCGTATCGCCTATCACCCGCCTTGCACTTTGCAGCATGGGCAAAAGCTACCCGGCCTGGTAGAGGGTGTACCGCTCCGGCGCAGTGGTCACGGTGAGCCCGATCGACGTGACCAGCTCCGGCGGGCTCGGCACGCTCACGCAGAACCTGCTCGCCGGCGTGCCGGTCAAGGTGTACGGCATCCCGCAGGCCGACGGCACGCTGCGGGCCTACGTGCTCGCCTACTACACCGGGATGCTGCCGAGCATGTGAGACGGGGAATCCGGCAGGGCAGGATGCCTGGCTGGAGAAGGAGGGCGGTGCGGAAGCTCTTTCCGTACCGCCCTTCGCCTTTCTTGAACCGCGGCTGCGCAGGCGCACGGGTATCATTGGGCCGATGACAGGAAGCCAGTCGACCGCCGCCGCGCAGGGCGGACTCAGGGACATCGCCCGCCAGGCGATGGTGGACAACGGATTGCAGCCGGACTTCCCGCCGGAGGTGACGCAGCAGCTCGCGCAGCTGACAACGCCGGCGCAGGCCGGCGGTGCCGCCACCCGCGACCTGCGCCAGCTGCTGTGGTGCTCGATCGACAACGACGACTCGCGCGACCTGGACCAGCTGTCGGTGGCCGAGCCGGCGGGCGCGGGCGGCGTGCGCATCCTCGTCGCGGTGGCGGACGTGGATGCGATCGTGGCGCGCGGCTCGCCCATCGACCGGCACGCAGCCATCAACACCACCTCGGTATACACCGCGGCGCAGATCTTCCCCATGCTGCCCGAGAAGCTCTCGACCGATCTGACCTCGCTGGCCGCCGGCCAGGATCGCTCCGCCATGGTCATCGAGATGACCATCGACCCCACCGGTCAGGTCACCGCGTCCGACCTGTATCGGGCCCTCGTCCACAATCACGCCAAGCTGGCCTACAACAGCGTCGCCGCGTGGCTGGACGGTACCGGTCCCATACCGGCGCCAGTGGCCGCGGTCGCGGGCATGGATGGGCAGCTGCGGATTCAGGACGCGGTGGCGCGGACGTTGAAGCGCCGTCGTCACGCTCATGGCGCGCTGACGCTGGAGACCCTCGAACCGCGCGCGGTTTTCGATGGACGAATCCTCTCCGACCTGCGCCCCGATGAGCGCAATAGAGCGAAGGATCTCATCGAGGATTTCATGGTGGCCGCGAACGGCGTGGTCGCGCGGCTCCTGGGGAAGGTCTCTTCGCTGCGTCGAATCGTGAAGACTCCGGTGCATTGGGACGGAATCGTGCGGCTCGCGGCGCAGCAGGGAGTGAAGCTACCGGCAACGCCGATATAATAATAGAAATAAATAAATAACTGCAATAGAGTCCAGTCCAACAGAAAGTACAGTCTAAAGTAGTAAAACGTATCACATGTCAAGTGAACACTCGGCCTGACAAGGTAGTAGCTAAGAACCTCCATGCAGCACCCTTGAACCTTGAGGAAGAACCTCTGTACCTGAAAACTAGGGGTGAGCCTCCTATCACTTGCTCAGTAGGGGTGCTGCGGAACCCCAACTGAAAATAATGGCGGTATGGAAAGTAGCAACTGCAAGAATAACAACAACAACAGGAACAGTAAGACTCAGTGGCCGGTAAAATCTCGGCTCTACAACTACCCACTACTGTACCAGAATGGAACCCAACACCCCGATCCCACGGTTCGGGAACAACCAGACACGAACCACCAGACTACGACCGCCCTAGTCACGCTACCAGGAAAATGACATGACGCCACTGTCGTGGAGGCCTGTCCTCACAGACAAAGGCCCACACTGAAATCACGTGGTCGAGAAGCACAGTCACGACCTCGCCATCGTGAACACTACGTCATTTAGGGAAAAGTCCTCGGTGATGCTCACCGGAAACCCTAGACCTCGGCTCTGGAAAAACGCCTGAACTACACACGAAATCCTGTCTCGCAGATGGGAAACGAAAACCCGTGACTCGACAACTCACGTCACGTGACGGGAGTACTGCCCACCAGAATAAAGGCCAGATGCATCCACTGACGTCTTAATCCACACCTCAGGTGTCTCCCTCCGGCCCAGAGAGAACTGAGACACCGTACTAGTAACACAGAACAAGGACTAGCTGGGGTCACGCTTGTTAGTGTGTGTCCATTGCCCCCAGTTACGCGTGTACACACAGACCATCTACTCTAGGTCGGGTCCTCTAGTTTATTTTTTCCCCAATCGGACTCAGACTGCAAAGACAAGGGGCCCTACGGTAACCAGTGTAAAATCATGTCACTTCGATCAAGCTCTCCACTCTTGTGGGGAGATTGTGTGGGATAATGTATCTCATGTCATGTCTCCTTTGCCTTAATTCTCTGAGTTTAATTTCCTATTTAGTTTTGATGATTGGCAATAATACATTTTGTTTTCAGTTCTTGGATTTAGGTATTCTGAATTCAATTTTATTATGGCAACACTATTAGCATTTTATAGCTTCATATGCATGAATTTCATACTAAGGTCGATGCATGTTTAGATCTCAAACAACGAAGGTCGGCACACATTCCTTCCATTTTCTCATTAAGTCAGTGCATGTTTTGCTCTTAAGTGTTAAAGGTCGATGCATGTTTCTACATGGGTTAACAAAAGTCGACGTATATTTTTCATGTAGTAATAAAGGTCGATGCACGTATGTCGCTGGACTTAAGAAAGTCGGTGCATGTTTACTGTGCGACATACTAAGGTCGATGCATGTTTTGCCTTAACCATATTAAGGTCGAATCACATTTTACATCTTTCCTTCTAAGGTTTGTGCATCTTTGCATTGAGCATATAGAAGGTCTGTGCACATGTTCCTTGTGCAAAGCAAGGTCGATGCATATTGTGTCCTATGCAAGGCAAGGTCTACGCACATGACATGTCCAGGTCAGTGCACATTTGCATCCTGCCTAATATAGGTCTGAGCATGTTTGGTCTGTGCAATTGGAAGTCTGAGCATGTGTGCAAGCTTGTAATTGCAAGTCTGAGCAAATGTGTTGTAGTGTGCAATAAAAGGTCAGAGCACCATTACTGTAGAAGTTAGAGCACATTCTGCATCATGCATAATAAGGTCAGAGCACATTCTGCATCATGCATAATAAGGTCAATGTACATTGTCATTTGCACATACTAAGGTTGCTGTACATTTTTCATTTCAGCATTAAGAGTCTGAGCACATGTACCATCTAGAGTCTGAGCACATTTGTGCTTTTGCACATGCATAGCATTCATGGTCTGTGCACTTGATCAAGTCTATCCATATTCTGGTTTGTGTATGCATTCAGGTCAAAGCATATCTTTCACCATTACAACTAGGGTCTGTGCATCTTAATCTGCTCTATGACATATGTCATGACTCAAGTCTCATAAATCAATGCATATTGAATATTCATCTACGCAGACGAAGTGTTTGACAAAATATCTTATAATCTGTTAATAGGGATTTATGTATGAAAAGGCGTAAGCAACCAGGATGGAACACCTGGGTTGCACAAAGGTGAATCTTATCTCCTACTCATGGAAATAAGTGGCATGTGATCCCAAGATAATTAGTGGCACGTGATCCATGGCGGCTCTCCAATCAGATCTATCTGACACATGGGCCGCGCGCTTCAATCATCTGACATGTGGAAAGACCATCTGCATCTCATGACACGTGGACTTCCAGCGAAGCTTGCTTTTCCATATTCCTTGGGCGGGAACGAGCTTTCCACGGGCCAAATCCTTTCGCGAGGCTATAAATAAGAGGCCATATCGCTCAAGTAAAATAAATCAAGAGAAAAAGAGGAGACCTAGAGCTCGAGAGAGAAAAGAGTCAGAGAGAAGATTGAGAGAGAGAGCCTGCGGTGAAGGTCAGAGAGGAAAACATAGTACTGTAGATTGGAGAGTTGGTTAGAGTAAGAAGAGATGTTGAGGGTGAATCTTCTGTACTGACATCTGGATCAAATCTCGAGTGAGTTTGCTTGATTGAAGAGCTATATTTTTATTTCAGTTCTTATTCTTCTTCATTTCATGCTCTTTATTCTATACCACTTGTAAGCTATGTATCAGGGGCAAGGAAGCATTCCTTGGAAGCAAGCTGTGAGGCTCAGCAGAGCAAGCTGTCAGGCTCAGCGGTCTGGGATCAATTCCCCGAAGCTGTGGATCAACGGTTGTAGGGATTATATCCCCGAAGCTGTGGATCAGCGTACTCAAGCTGTGTTGCAGCAGAAAGCCTTACTTAATTGAGTAAGGGGTGGACGTAGACCTCTGGATAGAGATCGAACCACCTAAAAATTATCTTCTCTTGAGTGATTGATTTATGCTCCAGTGTGTTTACAGCTTCAGTCTGCTCATCGCTTAGATGAATGCTTAGGAGCATTTAAGAGAAGCATGTTTTCAATTGTTAACTCTGCTATCTGAGATTCTTGCTTAAGTCCTTCATCCAGTAGGTATATCAAAAGGCGTGGTTGGAAGGATAGGTTACACCTATCTGGAATTCCACCTCTTGCGTGAGGCTAGCCTCCGCCATCGTACCGTACCTAGATGTTTGGCTGATTATTAAATGCAATCATATGCTAAGTATTATTGTCACTAAAATTCATACATCACTTATTGCATTTGGAGATTCCCTTCTTACGCTCATTCATTTTATAGTTGTTATCATGAATTGCTCTATCTGCATACTTGGTGTGATAATTTGCTCTGAAGCTTATATCTCTTGATTGACTTACAATAGTTTGTTTTAATTCTGCACTATTTTAACTGCTGTAATTTTAAAAGGGCTGAAGCGCTCCAGGATTTGCAGGAGCGTGCGGACGCGGTGTCGAAAACCATTCCGGATTTCAACGACTCTCTTGCTGCGCTTCACAAGCACGTTGGCCATCTGAGCGATGCCGTAATCGAGGAAATCAGCGAAAGCGAAAAGGGCGAGCTGGTCCTTTATCACCTTTCGAAGAATCTCGATCTAGCCGCTTCGATCAACAAGATGAGTCCGCGCGATGTTGCCCGTGAGATTGGGCGGCTGGAAGCCAAGGCGTCTCTGCCTCAATCAAGAAAGCAAACGCAGGCAACTGCACCGCTCGCGCCAGTAAGCGGCGGCACAGCATCGCCGGCCAAAGACCCGTCCAAAATGACCATGACTGAGTACGCAGCGTGGCGAAAGGGCGGGGGCGGCGGAAAGCCTGCATTCTGACAACCGATTGCCCGTCGTGATGACGCGCGATCCCAGTGCGGGCTAAGGCCCGCCAGACGGAGCCTTAAATGGCAACAAATACGACTTTGACCGCGGACATCATTGCCCGCGAAGCAGTAGCTATTCTCGATAATAACCTCGTCCTCGGCAAGCTCGTCTATCGTGGTTACGAGGAAGAGTTCGACAAGCGCATCAACGGCTATACCGTTGGTGAAACCATCTCGATCCGTCGCCCGACCGACTTTACGGTCCGTGACGGTCGCACTGCATCCAGTCAGGATACGGTCGAAGGCAAGTTCTCTCTTGCAGTTGACAAGATGAAGGGCGTGGACTTCGAGTTCACTTCCGAAGAACTGACAATGCAGATCGGCGCTCTTTCCGAGCGGGTTATCAAGCCGGCAATGGTCCAGCTTGCCAACCAGGTCGATCGTGACCTTCATGCGCTCTATAAGAACGTGTGGAACTGGGTCGGCACTCCGGGCCAGACCATCAACTCCTTTGCTGACTTCGCGAAGGCTCCGGAACGTCTCGATCTCGGTGCCGTGCCGCAGGACGATCGCTGGGGCCGCACCTATGAAAGCTATTCCGAAGATCCGGCGATTACCAAACAGTATGCCGCCGCCATGGTCAGCGGCAGATCGGGCATTTTGGCCTGATCGCCGTGCGTAGCCCCGAGGAACACCTTGCCCCACGACCACCACCAGAAATAGCCGGCATCATCATCAACCGTCACGCGCGGCTCGTTGGCGTAATAGAGCGCCAGCGCCAGCGAGACGGCTACGGCGCTTTGCGGATCATGTCTGTCCTGCGATCCCACCACACCCAAAGAATAAGCAAGGCCAATGGCAGCAATCCCATAGCGGTGGCCGCAAAAACCAACAGTTCCGAGATGATCATTGCCTGATCTCCCCATCAGAAATCGATCCGCGCTCTCCACCCCAGCGCGATTAAGCCCGGACGAGTGCCTCCGTGTGGTATTCCCCTTGCGCGCATCTTTTTTGGCCGCGCCGCTGCCATTTTACGGCTTGCGCAACGTGAACGCGGTCATGCGATGCGGTACCCTGGCAAACATCGGGGCATAGTCAGTCAGGTGATGGACCAGCAGGCGTTACGCAAACGGTGGGGCTACGGAGCCTCCATCGCCGAATTTCTGGCGGCAGATCCCGAATTCATCCTCGGCGCGCTCGCACGCTGGTCCGGGTTCGCGGACGAGGTCGCGCAGAAGGCGGCTTGGTCGGAGCAAATCGCGATACTCAAGAATTTGCTTCGGCCATACGCCCGCGAGAACGGTGCGCTATTCTTCGAATACGACATTCCTCGGCTGGGGCGACGGGTCGATACCGTGCTCGTCCTTGAGCACGTTCTGTTCGTTATCGAATTCAAGGTCGGCGCAACCGCCTTCGCGCGCGAGGCGATTGATCAGGTTTGGGATTACGCGCTCGATCTCAAGAATTTCCACGAACCGAGTCACCAGATTCCGATTGTTCCGATACTCGTCGCTACCTGTGCTGACGCAAAGCCGAACCCAGTCGAAGCAGGATCGCACAAGGACGATGTTGCAAAACCACTGTGCTGTGACGCCGCCGGACTCGCAGAAGTAATCCGGCAGGGACTGGAACGATTCCCTCCGCCTCCGATTGATCCCATCATCTGGCAAAGTGGGCGCTACCACCCCACGCCTACTATCGTCGAAGCGGCACGCGCCCTGTATGCCGGGCATTCGGTCGAGGAAATTTCACGCAGCGATGCCGGCGCTGAAAATTTGACGGTGACCGCGAATCGATTGGCCGCTCTCATTGCGCAGGTACGTGAGCGGGGCGAAAAGGCGATTTTCTTTGTCACCGGCGTCCCCGGCGCAGGCAAAACGCTGGTTGGGCTGGACATTGCCAATCGGCATACCAACCAAGATGACAGCCTCTACAGTGTTTACCTGTCAGGCAACGGTCCCCTTGTCAGCGTGCTGCATGAGGCACTGGCTCGCGATCAGGTTGCGCGCAGCAAGGCCTAGAGGGGGGTATGGCGCAGCGTCAACAGGATCTCGAACAACTGCTGCAGCAATCCGGGGTCGAGCAGGCGTCCGAGGCGGCGCGCTCATTGAACGCCGAGCTCCTGGGGGCGCTGATGGCGGCGCGGCTGGCCGCCACCGCTTCGTCCAACTGCCCCAACGCGCCCAGCGCCAGACTGAGATGCGCATGATAGCGCGCGACTTTCTTATCCTGTGTGATCGCCTGGCGCAGCAGATCCACGGCAAAGTCGGGACGTCCGGCCTGATAGGCGATCAGCCCCAGCCGGTGCAGACTGTCGGCATGGCGCGGCGCCACGGCCAGAATACGGCGATACAATTGTTCGGCTTCGGCCAGCCGTCCACTCTCTGAAGTGTAAAACCGGGTGAGGAACTGACCGGTGTACGAGCCGGGAGTGTGCGCGATCCTGGCGGGCCGGGTGAGATCATCGGCGCATGGTCCAGTGCAAGCGAGGGGGCGTTCGATATCGTGTCTGCCGACCCCACCGACTACCTCGAGACTGAGGCGGGCGGGGGCTACATCGAAACCGAAGCCGGTGGCGGCTACATCCAGTTGGAGGCGGCTTAAATGGCCCTTACCCCTCAGAAAATCTCGGCCCGCGATCGCCTCACCGGCACCGGTGCAGTCAAGCTCCCAGCCGTGCTCGCTGGCACTGATTTTGCCATCCAGAACAACTACGAGGCCACGACCAATCCGGGGGCTTCCGATGACAATACCGAGGGCTACAGCATCGGCTCGACCTGGCTGAACAAGACCACGGGTCAGCAGTGGGTCGCGGTGGCAGTAGGCACGGACGCCGCGCTCTGGTCGCAGATGAACCAGTTCGGCATCACGCCCTTTGATCTGGCGTTCAACACCGCCTATGCGGGCGTAGAGGCCCCTAGCTTTGCGCAAGATGCGCAGGACGCCAACACCCTGTACATGACGCCGCTGCTGTGGCCTGTGCGGCGTACCGTCACCAAGCTCGCTATTGCCAGAGGGGAGGCCGTATCGGGCAATGCCCGGATTGGCATCTACGCAGTCGACGCCGATGGAATGCCCAGCGGCCTGATCATCGATGGCGGAGAGATTTCCACCAACGGTACAGGGATCGTGGAGGCGACAGTCTCGCTCGACCTCCCGGCCGGACGGTACTGGGGAGCGGTTGTGTTCAGTGCGGCTGCGAATGTGACCAGAGTTTCCGGAAACTTCAACGCGCTGGGGGGGAGACCGGAACATAGCAGGGTCAAATAGAAGGGGAGGGGAACGAGGAACAAAAGCCAGTTTTTGGTAGAGGGAGCGGAGGCGAGCAAAGGATGGAGTGAACAATGAGCTCCCCGTCTTCACTTCTGGCACGACTGGCTTCTTCACAATCTTCTTAACAGCCCACAGCTCGGGCTTCCTAGCATCTTCCTTCTCGGCAAACATGCCGATCAACAACGCAGAACAATCAATAACATCATCGGACAAACTTTCTGGCAATACTGGCGGCACAGCACAAGCAACATCTTCGCGGGCAGGGCGACTGGGCGGCGGCTTCTTGATGGTACCGGGCTGTAGGGGTCCTCTGACGAAGTGCTGACGGTAATCCCACGTCAGCGGCCCGGAATCTCCCATCATGGAGAGTGATGATTCACGGTATCCTAAGCCTCTCCGGCTCATCTTTCTTCCTCTGGGGACGGGTTTAGTCCGCCCCTGGAGCTGCGTGCCCAAGCCTAGGCCCGGTTGATACCCCAATTTCAAGATCATCTGCCAGCCTCTTGAATCTCGAATCTTGGACTTGGCTTTGATATTTATCGGAGGTGCAGCGGGCTTGCGTGACGCATATGCCCATGAATAATTCAAGTCCGTGACTGACAGGACGGGCCTGTTGCTCGGCCATAGTGTTGGCAGAATTTTGGCGGCTAGTGCATCAACAGACTGGACTGTAGAAATGCTCTTCACCTTGACCACCCGGCCCTGGAATGGGAATTTAAGGCACTGGTGGGCGGTTGAGGGTACTGCCTTCAAGCCGTTGATCCATGGGCGTCCCAAAATAGCTTTAAACATGGGGTCAATGTCCAGCACATAGAACTCCACATCCATCTTTAGTGGCCCTAGCTCGGCCTGAACAGTTACGACTCCATGGCATGCCCTCCTGGAGTTGTCGTAAGCCGCAATGGTAGTTGGGGTCGGTCGGAGCATATCTTCTGAAATATTACAAGCACGCAGGGTGCTCAGAGGACACACATTAATGGACGCTCCGGTGTCCACCAGGGCTGACTCGATGGCCACCTGGTTCAGAGAAATTGTGATACATAGCGGCATCTGGCGTGCCTCAGGGGGAGCTAATTCTGATTCGGCAAAGGAAATAGACGGTCCCCTGGTGACAGTGGCCAATACTGTGGGGAGGCTGTCGACCGCCACATCTTCACTCACCATTATCTGCTGTAAGAAACGTTCTGGATGGCGGTCCGGGGAAGCCGGAGGGATGCTGCAGCGTCGATGGCCCCTGGCTGGGCGGTCCCGGGGGCAGCGGGGTGCTGGTCGGCCTCGCGGAAGGCGAGGCGGTCGCTCCGGGGACGGTCGCCGGGTGCCGGCCACGAACTGGATCTGCTGTCCAGCAGCGCGCGACCGGACGAAAAACTCCGCTGCGACCAGATCCGACGTCTGATCGAGGCGGCGTCGGTGGCGTTGGAAAGCTCTTTTGAAGCTCTTCAACCCTGGGCTAAGGATCTGGGCCGGATCTGCACGTGCCTGGCCTTCACTGAATTTACAAGCTGCTGTTGGGCTGTTCCAGATTTCTCAGGGCAGAATTGTGATTACCTGAGAACCGGCGTTGACCGCATGGTAGGGGGCCGCTTCAGAGGTTGGGTTCTTCATAAAAGTTGTGGGGTTTTAAGAGAGGAAACCGGGAATATTTTTAGAATCCATAAATATGGAGATTTGGATTTTCTATGGCTTTTAAGGTGGACGGGGGTCGGATCTGGAAGACAGTGGACAGATAGAAATTGGGGACTTGCAGGAATTTTAGAAATTCGTGGGGTGGTTTAATGATACTGAAAATTTTATGGGGTGGAGTACGTGGTGGACAGAACCTCCAGTAAAATTTTCATTGGAGTTGGAGGCGATTAGGAGGGGTTTAAAATTCTGATGAAGGCGTTCTGGAAACTAGACTGGGTGGTGGACAGGATTAAAGGGCTGGGAAGGAGAAAATGGCAAAAATCGTAATCAAAAGCTTTTAAGGTTGGGTTTTTTTGTGGAGTTCGTGGTTGAAGGGAAGAACCTACCATAAAATTTTCAGCTCCAGAAGATGAAGTTCCTGAGCACGAAAATTCTCGTGGTGTAGCTGGATCTAGCAGAAACAGCACCCAGACAGCAACTTGATAGTTTGATCCCGGTGGATCGGCGGTGAAGGGAACGGCGGCGGCGGCACCGGAGGTTGAGAGAGGAGCTTCAGAAGGAGGGTTCTCAAACCCTAGAACACAGAGGAGAGGGAGGAGAGAGGGGTGCCCAAGGGCTGCACTCTTGCAATTTTCTGGTTTCAAATGACATTAATTCCAACAAATGAAAAATACAAGGTTTATATAACACATTACAAAATCCAATATCAACCCTTAGATCTAGGGCTGAGGGAATGGATGGCTAAGATCATCCTCCATATTTAAATTCCATAAGGGATTGGAACATGTTGGCCACCCATGCGGCATCAAGACTAGGGGCTCGGGGATCGGCCATAGGTGGTGACGGTGGTGAGTATGGAGTACCCCTACGAGTGGGCATGCAAATGACGACTAACGACTTGGACAAAACAATAGACACGAACCTAAACACTAATGCAAATTGGGATGCCGACTCGACTAACCAACCTGACACAACCTAGACTTAACCAATATCCGGTACTAGGCTATTGGGATGCAAACCAAAACACACTCTTTTTTTTTGTTTTAAAATATGATCCTAGACTTAAGACACTTATGCAATGACTACCCTAGACTCAACCTTAGGCTCTGATACCAAATTGATGCGGGACGGACCACGGACACCTAGGACTCTAGCAAGCTCGTGACTCGTCCCTTAGCGAGGGAAACGCTCAGACTTGCACGGTTGAGAAACCGGCAGTGAGTTAGGTAGTCTAGTTCACTCTTGTGCCCGGATCGGGTCACGGGACGGTCACTCTCTCTCTCTCGCAGCAGCAGGAGTGATATCTTAATATTTAACGAGCTACGATCCTAGCATGATATCTAGCAGCGACATAACAAGTATATATGAACTAAGCAAATGTCGAGTGTGGGAGCGGACATGATACCTCCATGCTCCCGGCGTAGGGAAGACGAACCCGGCCGAACTCGTACTCCCAGGACAAATATTACACAAATATATTACAACAATGAATTACTGCCCACTCCAAGTAGGAGGTAAAGGGCTACACACGTGGCCCCGGGAGGACCGATTTCAGGTTGACGGGCAGCTTCTCGGGTCTCTTCAGCCACACACATACTCGCGACCATGGGGCCCACATGTTGGTCGGAGGGGCAGTGTGGGACCCGGTGGCACCTCTGATGTGGGGACGCCTGGTAGATCACTCCCTGGGTTGGTGGTGGTGCTGGTTCGCTGACAGGAGGCTAGGAGGCTCCAATTGGCGCTCGCCGGAGCTACTGTCCGCGGGCCTACTCAGGCGGGCGTCTCGACGAAATCAGACGCTACGATTAGATCCGATGTCTGATCGAGGCGAGACTGGCGTCGTTGAAAAGTTGACTCGAAAAGCTTTGATCTAGGATCAGAGATAAAAAAAATTGATTACTCCAGATCTGGCCTTGATCAATTTTACCACTTGCTGTTGTACAGTAACCAAGATCTCAGGATAGATCCAAGTTTTTCTGATGTTAGTATGCATTGTGATAACCCTCCCACGCCAGAGGATGCCATCACCATATGCCGCCGAGGCTTGGCAGCGGAGATCAGTGAGAAGCTGCTGGGTTCCAACATCCGGGGCTTTGACCAACTCAACTTAGTGGTGGCGGAGATCGAAATGTTCTTCGCGGATCACCCCGTACATCCCTCCGCCAAAGGTAAGGCACCTAAAGATCGCCCAACGGGTGGCAAAGAAGTCAATTCAGTGGATTTCTCCCCCACGAATGGTGACAAAGGAGGGGCCAAGGCGAAAGGTAATGGCAAGAAGTCTGACGCTAAGTCGACTACCAGCACTTTGGCGGAGCATATGAAGAAACCATATTCCTTCAGAAAGGAACATACGAAAATGCTTTTTGACCTATGTATGCAAGAGAAATTGCTCTCTTTGCCGGAACCGCGAAAACTGGCAGAAGTAGGCAAGACAGATGACCCCAACTACTGTATGTACCATCGGAGGTTGGGGCATACCATTGCAGATTGCTATGTCTTCAAGGACATAGCCGAAGACATTATCCAGAAAGGCCTGATAAATATGTTGGGTCATGCAGTTGAGCCTCCACAACCGCATACTTGGAGACGTTCAAAATGGTCGGCTAATGTGGTTTATATGGCAGCCCCAGTTTCAAGTTCATATGTGGCTGAGGTTGGATCATCCAACCAGCAACCGCGGGCCACCCCCGAGACACGGCGTTGGCCAAGAGTGGAATGCCTTTCAGCAAGAAGACTCCTCCGGAAAATTCGTAGGGAGACCTATCGGTTAAGACGGAAACAGAGAGAGCTATTGCAACTCCTTCACCATTTGGATGATCAACTAGCCGTTATTCCCCAAGTCTCAAACAGAATTTCCGTGAATCCCTGCAGAGCGGGGGCAAGTGTCCCTTCATTTGCCCCGCTGAGACCTAGCTCGGGTGGTTGGCTTTCGGAGGACTCATCGAGCTCGTCAGGAGAGGCAGAGCCCACGAAGTTGTATTCTTTCCACCGCGAGCAAACATTGCAGATCTTCTTTGCATGTTGCCGTGCAGAATTGGTGACCCCTTCAGCGGTGTCTAATCACCAGCGGCCTGAGGCTCGATTTTATCAGGACTACTGCCCCTATCATGAGGCAGTGGGGCATATTATCTTCAACTGTCAATCCTTCAAGGACCTCGCGGAAGACTTTATTAAGCGAGGGATAGTTGATATATGATGCCACCAACATTTGTTTGAGTCTTGTGTATGCATGGCACACGTTCGGATGTCCTGGCCCACCATTACATATGAATGGGTCAGACTAATCATCGGTTTGTTTAGAGTCGTATGTGTGTCTTTGTCTTATTCTTATTTGGTCTTGACGAGTACTATCGGTTGCATAGTGAGTCTATAGAGTCATTCGCTAGGCATGTTAGGAGTCTACATGATGACATCCGTTGTCACATTGAGGCCAACAATGCATGGTACATAGAGTTAACCGATGCCCACTGACACCACCGAGAGTTCCAAGAGGTTGAATATGTCATGATCAGGGTTACGCCTGAACAGTCTCCCTCTGGAACCGTCAAGAAATTGCAAGCTCTCGGAGTCAGTCCATTTAGAGTGTTGAGACGTGTTGGGTCCAATGCGTATGTTGTGGACCTGCCTGAGGAATACGATATAAGCTCTACTTTCAATATGTATGATCTAGTTCCTTATAGGGACCCAGCGGTGATCCCTAGTGAGCCATTCGAGCCATCTCCCCCCATTGAGAGTGATCCCACACTTGAGTATCCTCCACCAGCCTCATTTCCACGACAGCGAGAGCATATAGATCATATACTAGATCAGCAGGTGACTGTTACCAGGAGTGGATCTTGCCCGCGCTACCTAGTGCGATGGAGAGGGCGACCCCCACCGAGGATACTTGGATCACCCGGGCAGAGTTGCAGAGGATAGATCCGGATCTACTTGAGCACTACCAGAGCGATGCAGACCCTTACTCGATAGGGTCGAGTTTCTCCCACCCGGGGAGAATTGGTGCAGACACCATAGCGAGCGAGAAGCACGAACCGACGAGCCGTCAGTACCGTACGCAGAGCGCCACTCGAGCTACGTCAGCTTCCATCTCGCTCGGAGATAGTTTGGAGTCTCCCTCTTGAGTCTTAATATTTATAGTGTTTATTGAGATTTTATTTGTGTGTAATACGTGTTTATTTGATTTTATTTGGATGTAATTCAGATTGCAAAAGGGGTGTATTTGTAATTTGGGACCACCTGGGTCCCACGGTCTCCCCCATCCCTTCTCCCATTGAGCCACCTCATCTCTTGGGCCCATGTGGGGTTAGTCAACTCTCTATGGTGGGCTTCTAGAAAGGTTGGACCAAGGGGGGGACAAAGGGATGAAATTATCAAAAGGGAAAACCCCTTGGTCAAGGGGGCGCCCGGCTTCAAAGCCCCGGTGTACTGACTCCTGTCAACAGGAATAGGGAGTCCATCCTCCCTCCAACGGGTCTCAATCTCATGAATGACCTTGGCGACGCCAGAAAAGTGAGACCTGATAAACTCCGAGTCCAGAAACAGAGGAGGCAGATCCTCCTTCTTCAGGCGCCGTTCTTCCGCAGCTCGGATAGCATCAGCTCGCTGCCTAAAAACATTGCTAAGTTTAAACCACCAGTGCGCATAGTATACGTCAAAGAAACCTCTGCGTGTCTGCTCTGGAATGGGGTACTCCTCCTTCACCTCCCGAGAGAGGAAGTCATGCCATGAAGCCGCCACTAGGTGGACGTCCCTCTGTCGGTACTATCGAACTACCAAGGGAAAATCTGCATGCTGAGGTATCGTCTGGTCGTACCCAAAGTTCCTAGGGAACTTATGAGGGTAATATGGCTCAAGTACTGCCATACTGGAGCGGCGGTAAATCGGAACACTCGTCCGGATACAAACAACCCAATCGACCAGTGCATGGTCGGAAGGTAGAGCCCAGGAGGATAACTTGCAAACAACGGTGTCACCCTGCCGCTCTATGTAAGGACGGAATGAGCGAGAACTGTGGTCGAACTCCAGACTCTCATCCCTCCTAGTATGGAGGAAAGACAAAGTACGGCAAGCACTGGCAAGCTGTAAGACCGCATCCTGGTCTGGATGACCAGCAAAAGTGAAAAGCAGGGGCGCAGTTGGATTGTCCACCGGTGTCCTCTGTGACAATTCTGGCAATAGCAGGCCGGCCCATGCACTCAGATAGTGGGTGGGCACCAAGATATGCTTATCCCTAGGGGATGAGTGTGAATTCAGGGCCCCAAGGCTGTGGTAGATATTCGCCAACGTGACCGGAGCAGACAAGCTGGGTAGATCACCTCTGCCCGCAGAATCCCCTCCTCTCCATGAGGGATCACAAAGCTGGCCTGCCAGTAGGCCAGATAGGCTGCCAAGTATGTCAGCGGTGGCAGTCCCCTTGAATTTCACCCTCGTATCTGGGCGGATAAGTGGCGAGGATGTGAAGTAAAACGGAGCTCGACCTTACGACACTACTCCCAAGACATCCCCGAGGTAGCAAACTCCTCGTAGAAGCAATACGGGCCACTGTAGAAGTGTGTGACCCATGCATTCAGAGTCACCCTCGGCGTCCGTGCGGCTTTCTCCTTGCCCACGAGGGCCAATGAAGCCTCGAATGTAGGGAAAAGCCCTCACGATAAAAGCCACTACGATAATTATACCGCAGAAACTCCCGATCCTAATTATCGGTAAAACCCGAACTACGTTGTCAAGAAATCCCAGCCTCGCAGGCAATAAAACATGCTAAAGTCACTGGGTCTGAGCTCACTAATCCCACACCGGAGAACCACGGCTCATGGTTGAAAACTAAACGCACGGTGACTAGAGCACTCTGTCACTAGCAACGGCTGGATGCATCCCAAATGCCTTACACCACGTCAACTCTCCCAAACCTGGCCACCTCTCCCAGAGAGTGAGGCAAGGGACCAGGTAGATGCGCCCCTAATGCCTTACACCACCCACTGCAGTCACGCCTGTCCACCTCTCCAAGAGAGTGAGGTGGGCCATAATAACACAAGGACTACCTGGGGTCACGCTCATCAGCGTGGGTCCACTGCCCCCAACCAGGTGTGTACACACAGACCATGCCCTCAAGATAGGGTCCTCTAATTGAATTTCCCCTCAGCTATACTCTAACTGCTAAGATGAGGGGGCCTACAGTAACCACTCTAAAACCATCACATCGAGTACAGCTCTCGACCACAAGGCTGAAAAGTGTCAGCACTTAGTAAGCAACCACTCTCAACCTAGCCGATACATGCACGGCAGTCAGTAAGCAACCGCTAGTGGAGTACTACTCAGGAAGGGTCCAACTCAGGCTCCCTGAAACCATGGAGTGGCATAGCCCAGTACGGGTAACCTCTTAAGGCCAGTAACGAGAACCAACGAATGCCGGCCAACTAACACACACAAGAACCACCCAACTGCGATCACAGAACTCACGCAGACATGACCCTCCACGGTCATTGAACTCACATGGTAATTGAGTCGCCACGGGCATGTGGACACACTTTTGAGATACTTCTTTGTTTATTCGCTTATTCATTTGTTTATTTGTTTATTCAATTTATTGAGTATGAGGGCGTGCCAGTCACATGAGTGACTATTTATTTGGACTTCGAGGAAGCCCTTAGTGTGTGCCACCTGACTTATCATATAATTGTGTGTGTCCGCCGATTCCGCCAGGAACAGGGTGGAAAACGGGCTGCAACTTTGGGCCAGAATCTGCCTACGGGCTGGAAACACCTTTGGGAAGTGCTTGTAGGAGGAGGGGCTTGAGGGAGACTCCACTTGGTGGGGGGGAAGGGGTGGACGTGGTGATGATGACAATTCTCGTATGATCATGTATCCTCTTGGATAGTATGACTCATGCGGATCTTTCTGTCAAAAAGAAACCATATTTGGGTTGCAAGAGTACAGGTCAGTGGTGACAAACAGACTAACAAAATGAGTCTCTCTGGAGCATTCATAGTTGAAACCCAGAGACCTATTTAATTATCTGTGACCAAATACTATCCAAAGCAATAGATTCTCAAAGCGCCTAAAAAACCAGTTCACTGCCATGACAAATTGCTCGTAGTTTCTCTACCGGGCGGGAAGCAAGTGGCAATAGAAATCTAGTTAACAGAAAACCATGCATGACAAAGAACAAGGTGGCATCTAAAGATCGGACCTTCCTTTTAGTGTTGGCAACCTTCTCGGCAATGGACAATTTCGGAGGGCGAGGAATATTATCCTTGGGCGGATTGAGACCATGATCCACGACGACCGCCATAGCCATCTCCTTCGTGAACAGATCCTTCCGGCGGTGGAGCTCCACCGACTCGCAGATCCTAGCCAACTTCTCCCTCGCCTCAGCCATCAGGGCTTTCTCCGAAGGCGTGGGGTCCCGTCCGCCCCTCATCTGCCCCATGGCCGACAGCACCATTACGATCTCCGCCACCCTCGCGAGATCACCTGACTCCGAATCGGCCCTCGCCCGCTTCCTCGATTCTGGCGGCGTCCCGCTCCCGCACGACTCGGCTGGCAGGGCCACGTTCGTCGCGCCGTCCTCCCCCATCCCGGGGGCAGGAAGAGGAGGGAAGGCGCCCTGCAATTTGGGGACGCGGAGGCCATGAGAGAGGGATTTGGAAACCCTAGCGAGGAGGAGGGGAGGGAAAGGGGACAGCCAGGGTGAAGGGAGTTCTCCTGGGAGCGGAAGGGTTTAAATACCTGCTCGGCGGGTAAACTGGGGTGAGAGAAGCTCTTCTTGCTGTTGCGCGAGTGGGGGCGATCTTCCTTTTGAGCAGGGCGCGACTCGGCACGAGAGAGGAGAGAGAGGGCAAACCGAAATTTGGTTGCATAAGAAGCCGCTGGATCACGTTAATGAGCTTCTGCAAATAGGGGGTCGGCTAGAAGCCCATCTTTTGTAATTTCTAGCCCATCCCCTCCCCTTGCTTGGCCGACTGAAGGCTCCTCCCTGCGTGGAGGTAGTTTTGGATGTAATATTTTAACCCCCACCCCACGATCCCCCTCCTACGTGAGGTGTAGTATTGTAATACAGGTGGTAAGGGGGGAGGGGCGATGATATGAGCCCGGCTCCCCCTTCACCATCTCTGCTTTTCGTTTCTCTTTGCAATCCTTCCCCTACAGTCAATAGGAAGGCCATCGAGTAACAATGCCGGCGCATGAGCACTTGTAATACTCCGTGTTCCTTTTATTTCCCGTTGACGGGACAGCACGCGTGTTGAGAGAATAAAAGGGTTGCCATGTTCTATGTGCTCCTCCTACTCTTCCCCTCAATTTATATGTTCAAATGCATCAATGAGCGTCGTGTTTCATCTCGCGGTACCGACTACACTGTGCCTTTTCCCAGGGTCACATTGACGATTCCCCTCCCCGGGACTTCTCTCTTCCAACGCAGTGGCCAAGCCCTGCTCCACGCGCGCCGTGAGTTCTGTGGCCGGAGACACACTTATGTGTGCATCTCCATCCACCCCCCCCGGACTCGGGATTGAGCCCTTCGCCTTCTCCGTGCACTTCCTCATAGGCCAGAGAGGAGGTGATCACCTCTAAATGTCCCCATCCGTCCTGTGCCGAATGTTCGTTGGTTGCTCGAATGGATATCTTCACGGCTCGATCGCCGTAGTATCTAGATTAATGCATGTATTGTTCCTTGCAAATGTTAACATGATGCCCGGCCTCAGTCAGCATGCCGACCATATAACCTATGAGTGCTAATCCCTGCAACCCGCGGACCTCACTGTTTCAGCGTACGCTTGATAATTCATCAGTTCACTCGTTATCGTGCGATGCCACATGCCTCTCTTTCCATTCCGTTCGCATTGCAAGTCGGGAGCCTGCTCTGTAGCATCGCTCCGATGAACCGGGGAGGGGAACATACCCCAACGATTCATTACAAACGTCATTTGGCCAATAGGGAAGCCGTCTGCAAGTGACGAACATTCCCACAGGTCGCTAGATGGATAGTGATATGGGGTAATCCCAACAGAGTTAAATCCACTATCCCGAAGGGAATAAGTGGTGACCGTAAGACGGACACCCCTTGTAGGCTAGCCTCAGGGATTCCCCTCTCTAATCGGTCGTCCCGACTTAGACGGAGTACCGGCTCGGGTCGCGTGCCCCTCGCAGGCTTGCCCTCGGGGTCTTCGCTCCCGCTATGAGTCACGTTACTCGTCTACACTCACCCACGGACTCGGTGCCCCTCGTAGGCTAGCCCTCGGGGATTTCCTATCCGTTCGGGTATGCAGCATGTTCGCGGCCGCCATGACCTCTACTATGACCACTGCTGTACTCTCTGCCACCAGCACTAGTATCCTCACGACGACTCCGTTGACCACCTTGAGAACCGCCACCTCCATGGGATGAAGACCCTGTCGGTGTACTATCATCATCAGAGTCATGACTCCCATTGATGCGGGGCTCAATAGAGGGCTCGGGAGTGTCGTCAACTGCATTGGGATCTAATGTCTCCAAGTCTGCAATATCTATCAGATTTAATGGTAGTTGTGTGTCCTTCTTACTTCTGAATAATGTGGTCCATGATGATTTTTTCTTCTATGGAGCAGGCGGTGGCTTATCTGCTGCATGTTGTGTCCCTCTTGATGTCTGAGAGGTGGAAGCTTTGTTAGATAATCATTCAATTTACTTTGTACTGTGTAAGTCTATACGTATACCTGAGACGATTGACTAGGTGCCTTAGATGTTGAGTGTCATGGCGCAGCAGATTGAGATGGTTGTTTCGATGCTACCGAAGGCTACACAATTGAAATGATAATGTATTCAATTACTAATGAAATACAACATATAAATGTAGAAATGACAATATAATTTCACCTCTCTAAATGATGAACTCCCTCTAGCCTCTCTAGAAGTGGATAACTTTTTGGGTTCCTTAGATATTGAATGTCACGGTGTAGCAACCCGGGACCACTATTCATTTACCGGCTCGTCCTGCAATATATTTCTTACATCATCATACACAGATATATGCCCACGCTCTCTAATCAAATATGCGATTTGATTTTTATATATTATTTCACCTGAGTTGGCGATGGACACTGAATTGCTGGAGGTTGCATCAATCGCTCCCATGCTGTATCATCGTACGCATACGATGTGTCTCCACCGCCAATGATGAGGTATTCATCCAAATTAACTTCCTCATCACGTCCTGTTGCTGACTCGTCACCACCCATCTGCACATGGATGTCATCTCCCTCCCCCACTGCCTGTTGTACAGCTGCTGCGAGAAAAATATTAAGTCGTGGTGTCTCGCCTGGTTCTTCGCCCTCCTCGTCAAGTTCTGCCTCACCACACTCGGTTGTGGCTCTTGCAACCCATGAAACCATAGGGTCATAATCGTCTTGCAAGTACACAACATCTGTTGGGTCGTAATCTCCCTCTCCTCTCCTTGTATCCATCTGCACATGCCGAACCTTTAGCCTCATGTTGTAACGGCCGAGTTTCTCGTCGTGCGTCACGCGCAGGGCGTAGTGCGTGCGGGTGTCATACCAGCAGACGAGGCCCGCGAACTGCGTGAAGCGGGCCGGGGCGAATTCCACGCGCGTCGTCGCCGTGGCCTGGAAGGCCTCGAGTCTGCGCGCGAGCAGGCTTTGCTCGTGCAGCGAGTGGGGCGACTCGCCGCCGGCGAGGCGCAGCCAGCCGGGGCGCGAGGTGAAGTCGCACCAGGAGGCATCGACCTGGCGGCGCAGCGACTGCCAGCGGACGTCGAGCGAGGCATCGACTTTGAAGTCGGTGCGGTCGGGAAGCGCGGGGAAGGGTTGCGGCGCGTGCCCGGCGGGGGCGGGCAGCTCGACGGCGGGGAGGACGCCGCCGTGGGCGAGGCGCAGCCAGCCGTCGTCTGTCCAGACGACGCGTTGGAGAGCGGTTTCGCGGCCGAGGACGCAGCGGTCGCCGGCGTGGGCGGCGGCGCTGGCGGTCTTGTCGGGCGAGCCGGGGTTGACGGCGGCGCCGGTGCGCAACGGGCGGCTGCACAGGTGGGCGAGCCACCATTCGCCGGCGGACGTCTGCACGAGTTCGCCGTGGCCGGCCTTTTGCAGCGGGTGGCCGGGGTCGTGGCGCGTGGTGAGGACGGCCTCGGCTGGGTCGAGTTCGTAGGGGCCGGCGACCGAGCGGGAGCGGGCCAGCGCGATGCCGTGGTTCCAGCCGGTGCCGCCCTCGGCGAGGAGCAGGTAATAGTATCCGTTTTTCTTATACAGGTTGGGGCCTTCGCAGAGGATTTCCTTGCGGAGAAGTTCGAAGACGGGGCCGGCGAGGCGTTGCGCGGCGGGGTCGTATTGCTGCGCGACGATGCCGGCGAAGCGGTTGCGGCCGGGGCGGAAGTCCCACTGCATGTTGACGAGCCATTTCTTGCCGTCGTCGTCGTGAAACAGCGACGGGTCGAAGCCGATGGCATCGAGTTTCACGGGTTCGGACCACGGGCCTTCGACGCGGTCGGCGGTGACGAGGAAAACGTGCGGGTCCTTGAAGGGCCGCCCCATACCGGTGGTGACGACGTTGGTGTAAATGAGCCAGAACTTCCCGTCGGCGTGGCTGAGCGAGGGCGCCCACGAGCCGGCGGAGTCGGGCACGCCGCGCAGGTCGAGCTGGGAGCGGCGGGTGAGCGCATGGCCGACGGGGCGCCAGTTGACGAGGTCGCGCGAGTGGTAATTTGACCAGCATAACGGTATAATCACGATTCCGGTAAATCTAGGTAGAATATGGCTCCTTAACTAGGTGCCAAGACAATAAGAATAAGTAACCATATAAACAATGGGTACTCGTTCTTTGACATGATCAGGCTGATAGAATTAGTGTCATAGACACATAACCCTTAAGGACATTAATGGTAAACCATACCATTAGAGAAAATCTCATGATAGCCACATAGCTATTCATGAGGGCCGGTATACCATATCAGAATGACATGGCAATCATCATGTATCATAGGTTTTAGTGGTACAACCTGCTCGGCTGTCTTGAGGGAATCCAAGGCTAGTGCAGACTAACAGAGGTCTCTATGACATAGTCATTCCACGTAAAGGGTGAGGTGAAATAACTTATCCTCTATCTTTAACTCTATTTTGGGGGATAATCCCATTCTTCGTAACCACTATATGTCTGCCAATTTTAGTCTTACCAAATAAGAAACGGAGTCGAGATGAAAATATCCTGACTTTATCCATGAATCATAAATAGGGCCTTATATTTTGGTGGGTTTTGAAATTGGGTTTATGTGCCGCTCTCGCACTGGACACATTTGCACATATCAAATCACATCAGTAACAACTTGGCATCGTGACACATTGGCAGTCATGCGAGCTGACCCAGATTGCACAACCTAGTGCGTTTCACAAGGGATCACATCATCCGATACGATATGCACCTCAGACGTGTGATTTGAGACTTAATACTCACGATCCGTCACTAAAATAAGGAGCGACGAGGTAGTTCAGGGCATCCAGAGGGGCGAGGAGGCCATCGAGAAGGCAGGGTGGAGGGTCTGCATCGATGCCAGTCGGCGAGAATTTCTGCGCCTATTTCCGACAGCATATTTTTTTTATTAATAATAAAGTTTCATCTATAATAGATGAGTGGCCGGTGAGAGACAGAGCAATGACAGCGCGTGGCAACAGTGGGGTAAGACACAAGGGGCAGTAAGTTTTGGCTAAACTTGTGGCTTAACTAGCTCTTCATCTTTATGTATTCTCAATTTTTTATATATTGTCAATCTCCAAAGCTAATTCAACGAAACCAAACAAAGTGACACATTTGATTAGACGATTGGAACATCTCCAACTAAACCCGCGCCAACCCCTACACGCTGGCCCTTGATAGGAGGCGAAGAATGTGAGGGAAATCTAAAATCGAGTCGATGTGCTGGGTGCCCTCCTCCTCCGCCGGCATTGGATAGTTGATTGAGTCCAGGCAGTCGGAGCCAATACGACAAAGTTCCCGCAGGGTCTTCTTGAACTCGTCCTGCGCCACGGGAGGTAGCTTGGCCTGCGGTGCCGATCTGCTATCCCGGGCTGCCTTACGGGCAGCCATGTAGTCGGCCACGCCCTTGCTCTTACCGTGCCATAGGCGTAGGAGGTGCTCCGGCTCAATGTCGATGACGGGCACAGGCTGCCGGCTTAAGAATTTCCTCTCCGCTCCGTCCCAGCAATCGGTCCGGTGAGCCCGATAGAACGTGATCCGTGCATTCCACCACTTCACGTACTCCGGTGTAACCCGCAGAATGCGACCGGGCGCCGGCACCCTAAAGCTGGCAGTGTCGGCCCGATGGAAGAAGTCCCACCAGACCTTTGACTGCTCGGTAACTGGGGCCCCTCGTAAGCTCCAGGAGGCGAGACCGAACTGGGCGCCATGCGTTGGGATGTGCTGGTCGTACCCGAAGTTTCGACCAAACCGAAAGGGGTAGTACGGTTCTACCAGTAGGACGTCCCCCTTTCGGAATGGCAGCACGCTGGGACGGATAGACAGGGCCCAGTCTCGAAGTTCAGACTCTAGCAACGGCCGAGTGACGTTTGCCTGGCTGATAGGGTGCACGTACTTCTTTACCTGATCGTCCCGGCACTCCCTCTTGTTGTTCACTAGGGGGCTTGAGTGCGCGGCCAGGCTCCAGAAGTAGATCATCCCGAAAGCTTCTTGTGGCACCGTGGTCAGTCGACCCCGAATGTCGTAGTGCTGCTTCGAGGTAACGCCCGCCTCCGCACTGGCAAACTCCAGCATCCTCGGCATCAGGCCCCAGTCCTGGATGGCCCGGGGCGCGAATTCGGGGAATAGGGAGCAGACCCAGGCGTTGAAGAAGTGCAGAGGGCACACATAGCGGGCCTGCCGCGGGAACTGGTGTGTGCTGACGTCACCTAGCGCCTTGTAAATTAAGCAAAGGGCGGCCGGGCACAGTGATAGCTTGATCCCCCACGCCATCTGGCATGCGGGGTAGATGGCGTCCGGGTGAATTACGGTCTCGTCCCCATACGGCATGGCGAAGGAACACAACCAGTATGTCAGATAAGCCGCACAGTGCGTCATCGGGTCCAACGCCATCGGGTTCGGCCCACCCAGACGCCCTTTGGACGGAATCTTCACGTCTGAAGCCGTGCATGGGTACAAGCCTAGAAAGCCTACAGATCTCATTCCTTTGCCTACACATGCTAGAGTGTCTATTAGTGCTGAGTCATTTGCCCAACACATGAAAGAGTTGCATGAGGAAATCCGCAAACACATCAACAAGAGCAATGAGGTATACAAGAAATCGACCGATTCCCACCGACGCCACCAGGAATTTCGTGCCGGTGACTTTGTGATGGTGAGGACCGAGAGACTATTCCCTGAAAATGTCTCCAAACTGAGGTCGCGTGGGTCAGGTCCCTTCCAGGTTCTGAGGTGGATCGGCACAAATGCTTATGTGTTGGACCTCCCCGAGGAATACGGGGTAAGTCTCACATTCAATGTGGCTGACTTGGTGCCATACAGGGGTCCCATGGTGACACCTAGTGAAGACATCAAGCCTGTTCCACCCCTTGAGAGAGCAACCACCCATGAGCAAGCTCCACCAGCCCAGAGAGGCCAACGTGAGCAAGTGGAGTAGATATTGGATGAACAAGTCATGGTGACCCGGAGTAAGGTGTACGAGCGATACCTGGTAAGGTGGAAGGGCCGGCCTCCTTCAGATGACTCATGGGTGAGCCAGGAAGATCTTCAGCAGCTGGACCCTGACCTCCTGGAGTATTATCGTAGTCGGGTGGACCCTTGCCCGACGGAGTCGAGCTCTTCACAGCTCGGGGGAGTTGATGGGGACATCACCCATGATTCCTTCTGGCTCGGCACCTCTCTCCCTCTTAGAGAAGGGTAGGGGATAGCTCGACGACTGGACGGGTCCGCTTTGACACTTGGACTAGCTATTGGGTCATTTTGGTGTATTTTCCCCTTTTTACTTGAGTCATTATGATGTAATTTTCCCTTTGTTTAAGTCTGTCCCTAGGTTAATATGTCTTTTACCTAAGTTTGTGATCTTCATGATGGGATAGAGTAACATAGGGGCCCAATTAAGTGGGCTTGGCCCAGGGGCGCCCTCTCCCTTCACCACCTTTTTGATTTTCTGTTATTAGCACTTATTTCTGGGACTTTTTATAAATTTTGGGATCCCTATAAATAGGACCCCAACCCCACTTGGAGAAGGTAATGAGATATTGATAAAAATTTCACAAGAAATTGTGTCCACTCTCTCTCTCTCTTTAACTCTCTCTCTCTCTCTCTAGGGGGCGGCCCCCCTCTCTCTCCTCCCCTCTCTCTCTAGTGCGCCTCTCCAAGCCAAAGTGAGGCCTGCATGTCCCGGGCAATGCTGCGCGTCCGGTAACGTCTCTCGGTGGTGTCGCGCCGATCTCGAGCCCTGGTGTCCTCACCACCATGATTTTTGTGATTGAGACTATGAAGTCGTCCTTCGGAAATGCTTTGTTGAGGTCCCATAAGTCGACACACATGCGGACTTGCCCATTTTTCTTCTTTACTGGGACGATATTGGCGAGCCAGATCGGGTAGATACACAGCTCGATGAAATCGACCTCTGCCATCTTGTTGACTTCGGCCGAGACTTGAAGTTCCAGCTCATGGCACATGCGCCGCTGTGGCTGTTTGACTAGAGTGGCTGAGGGAGAAATGACTAGCTCATGCTCCGCTACAGAGGGGTCTAGCCCTGACATCTCCTTGTATGTCCAGGCGAAGCAGTCTTTGTATTCGAACAGGAGTTGCCTGTAGTCCTGCCTTTCTGCTTCGATAAGGAGAGCACTAACAAACGTCGGCTGGTGGGCTTCATCTTCAACCAGGTTGATTTCAACAAGTTCGTCAATGGTTGCTTGGCCACTGTCCTCCAGCTTGGGAGGGGTGGGTTGGAGGTCGATGAAATTCTCGTCATTGGTGCCAGTTTCATGTACTTCTTGGTCTTCGAAGCCACTGGTTGATGCTAATGGAGCTGGGGGATCGTTATTACTGAGTCCTAGGAAGGACCACTCCGACCCGTTGGGACCTGGCTGCCAATTGTGGACTGGTGCCATTGAACCTTCCTCAGGGTTGCCCGCTAAAGCAGACAGCACTTCGTGGCCATCGTCCTGGGAGCCTTCCTCATCAAGAAAGTTTGTCGAGCTGGATTCTTCGACCGGTTGGGAAACACTGGGAGCTTCTTTGACCCTAATGTCCTTGCAGGTGAGCGGTGAAGTCTCATTGATTTCTTGAACTGAGGTACTGGCCCTAGCAGGGAGCGAGATTAGGATCTCATCTTCCTCGTCCCTAGAGGGTTGATTGATTGACATATCACAAAGTTTTGCCGATAACTAGTGGTAAATGAAACAAGGTCTGAAATGTGATTCACAAGATGCTAAGTAACGTGCAACAGACTACAGAATGAAATGCAGCAACAGAATGAAATGCAACAGACTAAAAACTGAATGAAATGCAACAACAAACTAAAAACAGAATGAAATGCAGCACACGCATACAACACACACAATACATATAAATAGTGTGCGGTGCCATCTTGTTCCCTTCAGCCGACCATACCTTAGATCTACCCTTTCTCAGCACCATTAGCGGCCTGTGGCAGGGTCTTTCCATTTCCCAGGCCGTCCTAGCCTATCTCTATGAGGGCCTCAGCTCAGCAGCCTTAGGGGGTCCGTTGTTTGGCTCCATGATTCTCCTGGAGTGTTGGATGGGAGTTAGGATGAAGTTCACCCCTCGGGAGGATGCTGACACAGTTAGCAGGATCTACGGGAGCCATCCCCTTTTCTTCATAGGTGGCGCCTTCAGGTTCCCTTCACAGGTCGAGTGCAGGACACCAGACATGAAGACCAGGGACGAGTGGCATCATTACCTCAGCAGACTGCCCCTGGAGCGATTCGTGATGCGTCCCAGCTTCCTTCTTGACACTGACATCAGGCTGCCTAGAGGGTGGGACTTGGACTTGCGACTCGTGAGTGATGCAGTGCTGGCGATGTATAGCCCGCACCAGTGCTATTTGCAGATTGGGATGCCCAAGACGATCCTACCACCCCTATCCCACCTTCCCACGCTGCAGGCGATGAGGATTGGTACCGAGGAGGATGAGCAGATGGTTAGGAGCACCCTGATCATGTGGGGAATCAGCAGGGTGTGAACCCTACCTACAGAAGTGACTGAGGTGGCGGAGACCCGCCAGGCTTATATTAGGGAATTGAGAGAGATATGTCCTCGGGGGGATGCCCAACGAAGGATAGAGTGATTCTACCTTTTTTTTCCTTTTCATGATGTCTAGACTTTGAGAATAAATGAGTTGGTTGATATGAGATAGAATTTGAGCTTGGCTTGTGATTTTGTGGATTATGGTCCCATCTTTGCCATGTGACGATTATGATCTTTGGGCTTCATCCTCAACCTGTTACTGCGCATATGAAATAAAAAAAACAGGTTAAATCTATTCTAGGCTTAACCCCTTGCCTGCAACCGATGAACTCTTGACTTTTGGTCAATGGGGTAAGCCTTATTAAATAGGCAGCTAGACAAAAAGAAATATGATATGCGATGCATGAAATGAATGCAAGACATGATGATGAATTTTTTCAGATTTTCAAAAATGGCGATTATTTGAAATAAGATATTTTTGTTTTGTTTTAACTAATTTTTGTTATTTTTTCCCTCTTTTTCCCCCCTTTTTCTCCTTTTTCTCTTTTTCCTTTTTTTCTTTTTCTTCTCTCTTTTTTTTGAACAATGTTTCTTCATGAATTTCCTACCCTCGTGCACAAAAGTTTCCACTTGAAGTAACTGTTCTTCGTGCACACTTTTACTGGATAATTCATAACTGAAAAACCATTCCTCGTATTATTTTTCAAGACTCTACTTCGTGCATAAAACTCAGTTTGGAGCATCTTTTACTTCGTGCAGTTTTGCTTAATCTACTTCGTGTAGGTTTTACCTAACGAAGATGTTCGTCATGCACACTTCTTCAAGAGTCAAAATCACTGTAGCAGCTCGTGCAGTTTTTGTTGAAGCAAACCTCGTGCAGGTTTTCACCCGTGAAGGTTTAGCCTTCCGAAAACGTACCTCGTGTCGTTTTCGAAAGACTTACCTCGTGAAGGTTTTGCCATCCGAAAACGAATCTCGTGTCGTTTTTGGTAAGACAAACCTTGTGCAGGTTTCAAATCTTTGACCTCGAGCTGTTTTGTTGAAACGAATACCCCGTGTCATTTTCCTTCCAACTCATTATCTCGTGCATATTTTTTATCGCTGGGGTCGAGCATGAACAGTCTTCATGGCTAGTGCAGTTTCCCGTGAACGAGGTTATACTTCGTGTCAGTTGTTATACTTCATGTCAGTTGTTGTACTTCGTGTCAGTTGTTATACTTCGTGTTAGTTGTTGTCAGTTTTTACACCTCGTGTTGCTTTCCACCCTACCTCTTGTTGTTTTCAACCAAACCTCGTGTCGTTCTCTTATATATATGCTCGTGTCATCTTTGTCTTTCATTTTCCACACCTCGTGTTATTTTTAACCTTCACCTCGTGTTATTTTTGACCAAATCTCGTGTCATTCTTGCACCTTCTCATTTCGTGTTGTCTTCTCCTCTTTTCATACCTCGTGTCACCTCGCCTTCATTTTATATCTACACAAAAGCACTGTTATACCTTATGCTCGATTTGTCTGGCATCGCATCATGCATACTGTGCCCCAGTTCGTGTTGCCTATTCCTAGATACATAACTCGTGCATGGTTGCTCGTATCTTTGATGTCAATGTCTTCGTGTAATTTTTACTAACTATCAGAATTGTGCCTCGTGCACATATCTTTTATGCACTACCCCTGACAGTCTATCTGTTCGACCAAATGTCAGGTACCCTATGATCTGTCATATAACATTCTTCCGTTGACAAAGTCACGTGATCCGAGGTTGCAGCCCTCTGACACGTGTACATGGGCTCCCGGTATTGCGGACACGCTCCGACAAGCCATTATATAAAGGTTCAACGATGGTGGCATCCATATTTGCGCCCCCTGCTTCGCTCAATGCCAGCAGGCTGCCATAATTATCGGGGTTCTTTCGGGCGAACTCCTTGTCCAGCTCTTTCAGCCGGACAACCGCGTCACTTTCCTGTGCCCAGATCGGGTTACAGAAAGCCGTATCCTTTCTCTTTTCCTCGGGGGCCAGCATGATCTCCGCATTGAGATCGTCCAACTGGCCGATGGGGCCGGAGACATACTTCCTGTAAACGGCGATCTCATCGTTGAGCTTCAGCACTTCGCTCGCATCGACGGGCGCGACCGGGCTTCTGCGCGGCGGGATTTTGCACAGGATGATCGGCATGTTGGGATTCTGGGCTTGGGCCAGGTCGAGAATGGAGTTGATGTTGGAGATGATGCCGTCCACCGGCGCCTTGGCGCTGAGATCATTCGTCCCAATAAGCATGACGACGGCCTCCGGATGCAGGTCGAGCACGTCTTCCTGGAAACGGAACAGCACGCCGCGGCTCACGTCGCCGCCGATGCCGCGGTTGGCCACGTTCTTGAGATGCGGGAAGGCCTGGGCGGTTTTCACCTTGGCGAGGTCCCAGTTGCCAATGAGTGAATCGCCCACGAACACGACCGCGCCCTGCTTCGCATCGCGCTGCGTCCAGAAATAATTTCGGTTATCACTCATCCATCCCATGACGCGGATCGGGCCCGTGCCCTTCCACGCGGTCTCATCTTTCGGATTAGGAAACGGCGTCGGCCCGGTTTGCTGCGCATGGAGGGAAGTGCATGTCAAAACGACCATCGCAATCAGGGAAAAAATGCGACGCGGCGTCAAAGAGAACGGAGGATTTTTCATAAATCAAAAACCGGCTTTGGAATCGGCGAAAGTAGGTGATATTTCCTGTGTCTGAAGTCCCGATATAGAGAGAGTTTTTAGCGAAAATCGATTTGTGGTTTTTGCAGGCCCCAAGCTCGAATTTCGCGACTAGAAAACTTTCGATATATCCTAAGAATCAATGAGTTAAGCGCAATGGACTATCGTCGCAAAATTTTGCACTTATTTACTGAAATTCGCGCCTGCTTTTTCTGCGAAAACGTCGAGATTCCTCTCGCTAAAATGGCGCGTCCTAATTGAGAATGTGGCGATGCTTACGACCGTTCCGACGATTCATCCGCGCTTATTTCTCGCGGCGGACGACTGGAAGAAAATCCATATCAAAACGCAGACCGATCCCGCTTCCGCGCGCCTGTTAAAATGTCTCGAGATCAAGGCCGCACAATTTCTTGTCGCGCCCGATCTCACCTACAAGGTGGACGGCATCCGGCTTTTGGCGCAGTCGCGACTTTGCATCGAATATGTCGTGACGTCGGCCATGGTCGCTCGCCTTACCGGCAACAAGGAATTCGCGCAACGCGCCATTCGCGAGATGCGCAAGGCGGCCAGCCTGCCGGATTGGAATCCTTCGCATTACCTCGATGTCGCGGAAATGGCGACCGCGCTGGCGATCGGTTATGACTGGCTCCATGACTATCTCAGCGAGACCGACCGGCACGAAATCGCCGTTGCGCTGAAAGAAAAGGCGCTGCAGCCCTCCTTCGATTTAACTCCGGAAAATCTCCGTTGGGTAAAGGGCAGCAACAACTGGAACCAGGTTTGCCACGGGGGACTTTCGCTGGCCGCCATCGCGGTGGCCGATCTCTATCCCGACCTCGCGCGCGCGACGCTTCAACGAGCGGTTGAGAATGTCCCAAGGATCGCACACGAATACGCGCCCGATGGCGCCTATGCCGAGGGCGCGGTTTACTGGGAGTACGGCACCACCTTTCATGTGCTGCTGGCCGCGGCCCTGGAGCATCTGGGTGAGGACACACAGGCCATCGTCAACCTTCCCGGTTTTGCCCGTAGCTCGGAGTATATACGCCAGGTCACAACACCCACGGGCGATTTCTATAATTATAGCGACAGCGAAAGCCGCCGTTGCGTGGCCTTGCCGCTCTTCTGGTTCGCACGCAGGTTCGCGCAGCCCGATGTGCTCCAATACGATCTCGATCACCTCGACGCCCTCCTCAGCGCGTACGAGAACGATCACTCCATCGAAGCCTACCGTTTACTCGCCCTGGCGCTGGTCTGGCGCGACCCGGAGATCAAAGCCAGCACCAAGGATAGCCTGTCGCTGCGCTGGTTTGCGCATGGGCTGAACCCGGTCGCCGTCTTCCGGTCACGGTGGAACGACGCCAACGCCGCGTACGCGGCGATCAAGGGCGGTGGCGCGCGCGGTTCGCATACGCACTTGGACGCGGGCTCATTCATCCTCGAGACAGAGGGTGTCCGCTGGGCCATCGACCTGGACAAGCAGAGTTACGATAGCCTTGAGAAGTTCGGCCTTGGCCTATGGGGCGTCAATCAGCACGACGATCGCTGGAAGGTTTTCCGCAATGGATCCTCCGCGCATAACATTCTTCGCTTTGATGGCGCCGACCAAAATGTCGATGGCCGCGCGGACTGGGTCCACGTCGAGACGGAAGGCCCCGCGCCCCACGCCATCGTTCATCTCGACACCATCTATCAGAACCAAGTCGCAAAAGCTTCCCGCGGCCTGGCTTTCCTGGATCGCGGCGTGCTGATCCAGGATGAATGGACGACGGGCGAAAAGGAAGTGGAGGCCGAGTGGCTGATGCTGACCCGGGCGCAGGCTTTCGTGAAGGACCAGACCGTGCTTCTCGTGCAGGACGGCAAGCGGCTCACGCTCCATCTCGCCGGCCCGAACAAGGTGCGCGTCGAGGTGCGTGATGTTTCGAAGCCCGTGCGGGAGTACGACGCGCCCAACCCGGGCGTCTCGCAGATCAGACTTTCGACGTCCACACCCGCGCATGCGACGGGCATGTTCCGCGTCTTCGCGGCGTTCGATGCCACCGCGAACCTGAAAGATTTTCCCGAACTGCTCGCGCTGGGCGAATGGGGAAGCCCCACCGGCTCCAGCGTGACCAGGCGATGAATAACTCCCCGGCTTTTCGTCCCGGGCAGCCATGGCCCGACTGCTCCGGCGTGCCCATCAATGCCCATGGCGGCGGCATGCTTCATCACGAAGGACTCTATTATTGGTTCGGCGAGCACAAGATCGCCGGCGAGGCGGGCAATCGCGCCGAGGTCGGCGTTCATGTCTATTCTTCGCCCGATCTTTACCAGTGGAAGGATGAAGGCATTGCGTTGGAGGTGTCGGACGATCCGCGCAGTGAGATTCAGCGCGGCTGCATCCTGGAGCGCCCGAAGGTGATCTACAATCGCAGCACCCGGGAGTTCATCATGTGGTTTCATCTCGAGCTCAAGGAGGACGGCTATTCCTCGGCGCGAAGCGGCGTGGCCGTGGCGGACCGCGTCACCGGCCCCTATCGTTATCTGCATAGCTTGCGGCCCAATGCGGGCATCTGGCCGCGGGGAAGTGTGGTTCCCCGCACACTGCGTCGATGCCGCTTCTCCTATTAACAATACAAGCACTACTCCCCGCACAAGGGGGTTGGACTAAGGGAGGGAAATTTTAGGTTACATCAAAATACTACCTCCACGCAGGAAGGGGCGTTAAGCCGGCCAGGCGGGGTGGGGAAGAAAACTACGAAATTACCGAAGAAGTGACTCAGCCGATTCTGCCAGCTTCTGGAATGGGCTGACCACCGTTCGCTATTGATGGCTCCACGGTCTGAGGTGAACTCGGATGATGGTGAAACCAGCGCCAATACGTCGCTAACTAGATTAGGAAGTCCTCAGAATTTTTGGGGAATGGCCTGGAGACGCCTCTGGTCGCAGCTGACTCTGTGGCAGGGAGGCTCTGCCCTGACGGGTTCTGTCCTCAGGACGCAATAGCAGGAAGATGATGCCGGTACGAGTGCTCCCGGAGTCGGAACGATGCGGGACTAAAGCCGACACGTCTGTCTACGAGTCTCCTTCGATCACTGACCAGGAAGACCTCCAGGAGTGGTTGGAGCAGTGAGATAGGAGGTACACAGTAGCAGGGTATCAAGGCAGGATTTCTATGGACTGACCTGCGCACCCTGGTGAGAAAATTGAGAACAAGCAGTCCCGACCTCCAAATGCAGTTCCGTCGATTGAGTTGGAAGGGGGACTGGTAGAAGAACACCCCGGCCAAGTGGTGCACCAAGGGGAGCAAGTATGTGGCCATAGAAGCTTCTGTGGCAGGGTGGCTCTGCTCTGGCTGGTATAGAGTTCAGGGCGCAGCAGCGGGAAGATGACGCCGCCACGAGCACTCCCGGAGTCAGAATGGGGTGGTACCAAAGCTTTCGCATCCGTATACTAGTCTTCTTCAATCTCCAACCAGGATGGTCTCCAGGAGAGGTCAGAGCAGAGAGATAGGGGATGAACAATAGCTGAGTGTCAGAGTTGGTTCTGGTTGGACTAACCTGCGCACCCGGGAAAGAACATTCGGCACGGACACCCCCGGACTCCGAATGATGCTCTGTCAACTGGGTTGGAAGGAGGACTGGTAGGAGAATGCTCCGGCCAAGCAGCGTGCCAAGGGGAGTAGGGATGCAGCCGTGGCAGCTTCTGCACCAGGGCTCAGGTCTCCCCACGGATGCCAGTTGCGCACTCCGGCGAGAACGGACCTCCCGGACAGCCACGAACTTGGATGAACCCGAGTGAAGCCTCACCTAGTTTGGTGAGGGGTGGACGTAGGGAGCCCGTCGTGGTCCCGAACCACCTTAAAATCCTTGTGCATTGTGGTTTGCTTAGTGCGTTGGCTTGGTTTGATTGTTGAATCCATTCATATGATCGTGTGGGAACGGTGAGATTGAGAGAATCAGTTTCATTGCTTAGTTAACTTCCTCAATCTTGTTAAAGGTGTTAATTCCACTACGCACCATTTGTCTTACCAACCAGTGTAACGGGTAGTGTACATTGCATTCGAATGTGTAGTTAAATAGATTTCAACCTCCTAGTTAGAGTGTTTATCACATATCTCGAAAAGGTCAGAAGTTTTGTTAAAGTTTGAAAACACCCAATTCACCCCCCTCTTGGGTATCATTGATCGTGGGACCTAACACACTGAAGCTAAAAACCCCTGACAACCTACATAAGCAATCTACAGGCTCACATAGTAGAAATAATTAAACGAGAAGAACGGGATCGAATGCCTTGAAAATAAAAGGCTGGCTTCCCAGGTGGCTGAAAATAGACCATCTTAGATCTGCAATCAACCACAGCTCCATACTGCTCTAGCCAATCCATACCCAGAATGATATCATAGTCTGCTAACTGCAAATCATACAGTCTCACTGGCAACTGTCAATCACTAATCACAATAGGTGACTCCTCGAGACACAACGGAGTAAACATGAAATCTCCAGATGGCAACTCAACAAGTAAATCACAAGTGACCTCAGTAATGGGCTCCTCGATGCATGCAAGAAAATCCTCATAAATAAAGGAGTGAGAAGCACCAGAATCAAAGAAGACACGAGCTGCATGACCAAAAATCTTAATCGTACCTTCGACGAGGTTGGATGCCACGGCCTCTGCTCACGTAATATGAGAAACCTTACCCTTCTACCTCCGATTGGCCACTGCAAAAGACTGGAAGGAAGACACTGCTGAAGCATGCGAGAAGAATTGCTAAGACGGTGGTGGTGGGAGAGGAGGTTTGAACTAAGGCTGAGATTGTTGTGGCTGAGAAGCTTGCAAAAATTGCATCGACTTTGGCCGCAAAGGACAATCTCGAACCACATGACCCAGCTGGTCACAATGAAAACAAACCACTGGCAAGGAGCAAGGCCTGCCAGGATGACTACCACCGCATCTCGTACACAGCTTCAGAGGTCCCATCACTTGTCTCTACTACTGCTGAGAACAGTACCGCCTTGTCCTGTGTCTGCTCAAGTGTGGACAACTTAATTTGAGCCTGATCATCTCCTTGTTTTACGGTTGCGTGGCTTTGGACCTAATTTCTGTGTCGAGAGCTATTGCGTACCGTGTCTCGTCGTGCCGTGCCCAATGGCCGACGTGTTGAGAGGCTCAATTGCCATTTATAAGACGCAAAGGTAGGCCGAGATTAGTGCTTTTCCTTGGGCTTTATGCTGAAGCTAGTGCTCTTTTCTGCTGCACTTAGACTTTTTCTGCTCGGTTGCTCGCTAGATCAGTGCTCGAGGCGTGTTACATTGTGATTTTTTGTGATTGCGATGACGCCTAGTGTGTACTGAGATGCGAAGGCCGAGGATCTTTCTAATGCCTTCGTGCATTGTTGAGTGCGTAGCGAAAGCGTGTGGGCTGATGACCCATGAGCTGAGCATTCTTTTCGTACAATTTTGCCTGGTCGAGAGAATTGCTCCTTCTTGATGTGACTCTAACTTAGCTGCTTGTGCCTAGACGTTATCGTGACTGTGCCGTTGTTGGTCATTTCTCAGGTTTTAGTGTTGGCATTTGCGAGTGTTAGGGAAATCGTCAGCTTCCCTGCTGATAAAGTACCCTCTACTCTGCATTCCTTCTCATGGGTGTTGTACTCTCGAGGCGTGTTTGTAGTCCTTGAGATGCGTTCCCCGAGATTGTGGTGTCTCTTGTTGTTTTGCAATCGATCTTAATTATTGTGGGTCTTTCCTTGGAGAACAGCCTGATGTATGACTCGCTCCCTGTAGTCGTGTGCTCTGCTGCCGCGTGTCTTGATACGACCCTGCTTGTAGTGTGTTCTGTGGTTCTGTGTGCTATACGGTGCCAGAATCCTGCAGGTGCTGTTGCCGTTGGTAGTTGTTTTTACAAGTGCCATTTTCGTATGATTCTGCGTTATGTGCTGGACCATTGTCCCGTTAGTAGCTTGCTGTGCTCCTTTTCCTGGTGGAGTAGCTCGCAACTCGATCAGATGAGATATCTGAGTGAGGACTGACTAAATGCTGTGTGTGGTCCAATGTTGTTGATTTTGCTGTCATTCCTCCGTGTAATCGGCATTGGCGTCCTATGTGCCTGGTGTTCCCTGTCTCCTTTGGCACTGGAGCTGATGATGTCGTCAGGCTGTCAGCTGAGAGGACTATGTTTCCTTGTGTAAGCTGATGTTGGTTGTGCCTGTCGCTTCTCCGTCTTATCACAGAGCGGTCCCTGTGAAACCGTCCCGTTCCGTGTGCTGTTCAGCGAGTGCTTCTACTTTTCTCAGGCGTGGACGTGTCCCTCTACACTCCAGCGCCTGGGTGGCGATCACGGTTAGTGTTTTCTTTCCCCCACCCTGTCTACTAGCTGTCTTTCCCCTCACACTTACATGGCATAAGCAAGTGGATTAAAGAAGAAGAGACTAGAAGGGAAAGAGAGTACGAAAAAGTCGAAGGAGGCACATTTTCTTGCCTACAGCCCGACGCCGGGTGCCCAGCGCTGCCAGGTTATCATCGGTCAGGATGACGCGTCTACCACCGGCCATGTCAGACTCCTTACCAGTTGTACTGGCAACTCCTTCGGGAGAGATACTCAGAGAGCTAGCACCACCACTCGCCGCAGAGCCCCTCAGAGGGCTAGCACCTCCACTTGCTACAGATGCTGCTGGCGAACGCACCAAAGGGATGCCGACCAGGACCGGGTACTGCAACCTCCCCGGGGCTAACGTGACCTTGACCTGGGGGGTGACGACTGACACCTGACCGGCCCCCGGAGCGACATGGTCCACAGGGCGGGGAGTATTCCGCTACTACCAGACGATCTCGCAGGTCCAACCCTGTACTTCAGCCGCCCCTGGAAGAAGAACGAAATCAGTTAAACACCCCTCACAACCAGAGCAACTTGATGGGAAAATAAAACCAGTACCCTGCGGTAACGGGGGACACAACCCCAGCTCCCGGAGCAGTGCCGGGGTCAGAGCGAAGTCTGCATCCACGAGAGGGTACCGAAGAATGGTCTTGAACTTCTGGCGATCCTAGGCCCTGAGAGAGGGCTTCATATCGTGCCAGATGCGATGAGAGTCTCTGCGCATCCAACTATCGGAGGCCTCCTCCCAGTCTCTCGACTTAATGAGGTATACGTACCGCTCCGCCCAGCCCTTGCGATTGGACGGGTATGAAAAACTTTGATAAAATGCTAGTGGGTGCGAGCCTTGAAATAGGCAAAATAGGTATCAGCTGGACAACTCTGGAGGAGGAAGAAGTGTCGGAACAGATTAACACTTGGTTCCACCGATGCTCTATGGCACGAATAGACAAACCCACAAAGGATGCTATAAGAATTGGGGGTTATTTCCCCAGGATGCCGTCCATAGTAATGGAGGATAGATGCAATGAAGGGGTGGATTGGAACGCAGAAGCCCGCCCCCCCCCCCTCGCTCCTCCCAACACCACCAGGGCCAGGTCGTCTCACCGCATGGCCACTGCGAACGCTTGCACACCTAACCTGTCTGCGCCCCCCCCCCATCGCCATGAGAACCCAGCTCCCCCTCACCATGCAAGTAGTTGATACCCCCCCTCCCACTGGTGCCACACTCCCACGTTGGCCACACCATACCCGCCCCTGCCCATGCCCACTGCCAACACCAGTGAAAGGTCACCGGCCACAGCCACCTCTCCCATGATCCTCCTCACCCTGTGCGACCACCACCGGTGCTAGCAGCGGCGCCAACACCAAGCCGGACAACTGCCCCTTCCTCCCCTCCCCTTTTAGTCACCCTCCGAGCACGACCCTCTCTTGAGCTTGGCGACACCCAGTACGCGGCGAGCACCCAGGCCACACGACGAGCATGGCACTCCGCCATACAACCCACGCCCAGCTCACCTCCAGCCGACGACGCCGAGGGCCCGAGCACACTGTAGCGTTCCAGCAGCCCGTTCTCGCCACCACCGTTGTCCATGTAACGGTAGGGTCCGTGCTCGCCACCGCCTTCGCCCTTGTCGGACGAGCACCCAGCGACGACTCTCAGCCGCACCAAGCATTCCTGCTCGCCTGTCTGCCATGCAGAGCATGCAGTCCGCTATGCCAGCATGAACGTGAGAATGCCGGCAATGCCTTCCCCGCCCCAGTCGGTCTCCACCCTTAGCTCCATCGGCTGTCGAGAGCTTCACCGCCGTTCATCGTTCCAAGCACCGTTCGAGTAGGGGGAACACGACGCCCCCACGCCCAGCGGAAGCGTGGTGACGCCCCCCCCTCCGAGCGTGGTGAGCTCATACCCGCACATGGCGGCGCCCCCTCCGAGTACCTTGCTTGGGCACGGCGTTCCCTCCACAAGCATCTTCCCGGGCACGTCGACACCCCATCTGTGCATAGCGAGCACGACGGCAAGCGTGCTTCCACCACCACCGCCAACCAGGTTCACCTGCTCGCGGACCACCGCGGGTGCTCCACCTCCATGCAATCTCGCCGCGAAGCCGACTAGCCCCTGGACGCTAGCAACTAGCACGGACGACGGCTTGCTCGCGCCTCCTCTTCCCTACTCATAGCCGGTCCTCGCCCGTGGCCCCCTCTCCGCGCCCGGCCTCGTCGCCACCCCACCGCCGCTGAGCACGTCTCTCTCTCTCTCTCTCTCTCTCTTGAACGAAACAGAAATCGATACCTTGAAAATAGAAGGCTGACTTTCCGCGTGGCATGAAGTAGACTCGCTTGAGACGATAGTCAACCACGGCACCATAAAGTTTCAGCCAATCCATACCAAGAATCGCGTCATAGTCGGCTAACTGTAATGCATAAAGCCTCGCTGGCAGTTTCTGACCGCTGACCATAACCGGAGAATTTTTCAAGCACAGAGGAGTAGACATAAAATCGCCAGACGGCAACTCCACGAGCATATCACAGGAAATTTCATTCACCAACTTCTCGATACGGGCAATAAAATCTTCAGAGATGAAAGAATGCATCGCAACTGAATCAAAAAGAACATGCGCTGTGCGATCATAAATCAAAATCGTACCTTCGATCAGATTAGACGACAATGCCTCCGTGTGAGTGATATGTGTGACTCTGGCTCTCGGCGGATGAGTAGTGGCAGACGACTGCTGAGAAGGTGCAGGAACAGGCAGTTGAAACGGTTGATATTGAGGCGACGGCGGAAGATGGAACTGTGGCTGCTGTGACTGCGAAGTCTGCTAGAACTGCACCGTCTGCTGTCTCAACGGACAGTTACGGGAGATGTGCCTCAGCTGATCACAATGGTAACACACAACCGACAAGGAGCATGGCACACCCGGATGACTACCACTACACCTAGAACATAACCTCGGCTGAAAAGTAACGAAATCTGGATGCGGCCGAACAAATGGACTAGACTGCTAACTCGGATCAGAAAATATCGACTGATCAAATCTCTTCCTCTTTTTCTTATGACGGAAACCTCCGCCCTGAGCTTGCTGGAAGGAAGCACTATCGGCAGGAGAGAAGGTGGGAGAAACTCCTGAAGCAGATGACTGGTGGGGCGGCTGATGTTGCATGGCCGACAGAACCATCCCAGCCTGAGCAAAACCTCGAGTCCTCTCCAACTCCAACTCCAAGGCGACAGCGGCTTGATATGCGGAATCCAACTCAGACACACGTGTAGCGAACAGTGGTAGGCTCAATTCTGCTCTCAGTCTGCTAAAAAACTACTGAGTCCTCACAGTCTCATCGGCAAAGATATGAGGTGTATACTGGCCCAACTCAATAAATTTATCGCGATATTGTAGCACTGACATCTCGCCCTGTGTCAGCTCTAGAAATTGATACATCTTGGCTAACTTCAGGCAGGCTGGAGTATAGACACGTTCGAATGCAGCTGCATAAGAACGCATCCTAGGCCAATGCCAGATGCATCTGTATAGACTTCAAATCCACCACCCTCAACGGGCAATGTCAGAATAGGGGCTGTAGTGAGGTGATCTTTAAGAGTTAGAAAACTCTCCTCGCAGTCCTTCGACCATATAAAAAGATTTTTCTTTCTTGTAAGTCTAGTCAAAGGAACGGCGATCCTAGAGAAATCCTTAATAAATCTCCTGTAATAGCCAGCTAGACCTAGAAAACTTCTTATTTTTGACGCAGTCGTTGGTCGGCTCCAATTCTTAACGACTTTCACTTTAGAAGGATCGACAACGATACCTTCTTTTGAAATAATATGGCCAAGGAATGAGACTTCCTTAAGCCAGAACTCACACTTGCTAAGTTTTGCATAGAGTTTGTGTTCTCTTAGTGTCTGCAAGGCTATTCTTAAATGCTCTTCATGTTCTTCCCTTGTTTTGGAGTATATAAGAATGTCATCAATGAAGACGACTATAAACTGATCCAGATAAGGCTAAAAAATGTGATTCATAAGTTGCATGAATGTTGCCGGGGCATTAGTTAATCCGAACAGCATTACCACAAATTTGTAGTGGCCATAACGGCTCTGAAAAGTAGTTTTGTGTATGTCTTCATCCTTGATTCTGAGCTGATGATAACCCGACCTGAGGTCTATCTTAGAAAAGTACTCCATTCTGAAAAGTTGATCAAAGAGCTTATCAATACGCGGCAATGGATATTTATTCTTAATTGTGAGTTGATTCAGTTACCGGTAATCAATACATAGCATGAGAGATCCATCCTTCTTTTTGACAAATAAAACTGGCGCACCCCAATGGGATGTGCTAGGTCGAATGAAATCCTTGTCTAATAACTCCTGAAGTTGTCTCTTCAATTTCTTAAGTTCTGTGGGGGACATCCTGTAGGGAGCTATTGAAACAGGTGCTGCTCTGGGAACAAGTTCAATGGAGAAGTTTACTTCCCTTTCGAGTGGTAAACCAGGTAAATCTGATGGAAACACATCTGAAAATTCATTCACTATGGGGATGTCTTCTAAGATGACCTTCTTGGACTCGGTGATAGTTACAAAAGCAAGAAAAGCTTCACTACCCTGGGATATAAGTTTGCAAGCATGAACGAAGAAAATGATGGTAGGATGTTTCCTATATTTGATACCAAGGAAGAAAAACTTTGGAAGACCTGGTTTGTGAAAGGACCACAACTCACTCCACAAGTACCTCGACAACCAGCCAAACGTGGGCTACCACTCCTGAGGCCAAGTCGCAGGTCCACACGAAAACCGTCACTGCAAGGTCCAGTCAGGGTCATGCCCGCCGACGTGAGTCCAACGCCCCTAACTCCGTGTGCACACACTGGCTGTTGACCACAAGCCAGGCCTCTAGCTAGTATTCCCCCCCATGGATGCTACGGCCTAGCCAGGAGCCCTCGGAACTAGCTTAAAAACTATGTCTCAGGGAAAAGTGTCCCGCTACAAGAGCTGTCACGCCCCAGGTGCGCCGTAAGGCACCAACCAAAGAGGAGCCATAAAACCCAAAGACTTTGAAGCACAAGCACTGAAGTACAGACAACCCGTACTACGTGCACCATGGCAGCACAGAACACTGCCGACCACACTGGGCAGGGCAAACTAGACCTACAACTACAACGGTCCTTGAGTCCCACGACTCTGAGTCAGGATCTTCGCACACGGCGAGACAAGCCGCCAATCGGTCTAATCCTAAGCCAGGGAAAACAGCGCTCCGCAAGAACCAAAACACGGAGACCTGAGGGAACACAGAGAACTCTCAGCACACCTGGACACACAAATCAAGGTAGAACAGTACCTCGAAGCATCCAGAACCAATGTCTCGAATTGGACAAGGCCATCGAGACACGACAGGGCTTCCTGTCAACCGCTAGGCCAACCCAGGTTGACGAGAACCAGACACGACACTGACACACAGACACATCCATCGCCACCGCAGCACAAGCAAGCAGAACCACCAAGAACACAAGTGGCAGAAGACGACAACACTCTGGGGCAGAGCCACTCATCAGTTAACTGCTAGGGAAAACCCAACAGTCAATAGATAGCTACTAAGCGACCAGAGACAAGGACAATGGTAGCTTCTAGATAAAGTCGTTAGGGTACTGTCGTAGTTTAGGAAAAGACCACATCCAGTCACCTAGCCAACCAATCCAGACATCCACCGACAAACAAACACCGCCCTAAACAAGGACCTAAGACAGATAGACACACAACACACAAACAAACGGTCGATACGGCCAACAGGACTATAACGCACCAGCAAGGGGGTGCTATACACACATAACGCACCAGCAAGGGGCGTTATGCCAACCAGACCTGAAAACTACAACAGACAATATAACACACCAGTATAGGGGCATTATACCAACATAACGCACCTTGTCAATTATCCTATCTTCTGGCTTAGCCATTTCGGCCAAAGCTGCTATCATGAGTTTCAGCTATTCTAGCTTCCGGCTTAGTCATTCCGGCCGAAGCTGTTAACAAAATCTTCAACTATTCTATCTTTCAGCTTAGCCATTCCGGCCAAAGCTGCTGTTATAAGTTCCAACTACTTCATCTCTCGGCCTAGCCATTTTAGGCCAAAGTCTGCTATCATGGCTCAACCACCCGTCCCATTGTAATAATCAATGCAATGCAATGGCCTAGACCTGTCGTCGAAGCCCGCTTCCCTTGATTATGACTATTCAGTCCCTCTCTCCTCAATTTCAACTCACATTCCACCCCCTTGGATGTTGGCACAGAAGCCTGCTTCCCTACAGCATGTAATCACTATCCTATATTTCGGTTTGGCCATGACGGTCAAAACCAGCTACCTTATACCCCAGCTATCTTATCTCTCGGCTTAGCCAAAACCCGCTATCATGACTTTCAGCTATCTCGTCCTTTAGCTTAGCCATTGCAGCTGAAGCTCGCTATCCCACATTTCAGCTATCGTACATTCTGGCTTAGCCTCTTCAGCTAAGGCCCGCTATCATATAATTTGGATAAACTACCCTTCGGCCTTCACAAGCCCGATTCCTTACTGCTCTGGCTTTTGCAACTATCTATCTCTGCTACTTTATGGCTTCTAAAGTCTGCTATTCTTGGCTTCTATAGCCTACTGTCTCTGGCTCTCGTAGCCTACTATTCCTGGCCTCTACGGCCTGCTATTCCTGGCTTCTAAAGCCTGTTATTCCTGGCTCTATGGCCTGCTATTCCTGGCTTCTAAAGCCTACTATTCTTGGCTTCTATAGCCTACTATCTCTGGCTCTCGTAGCCTGCTATTCTTGGCTTCTTAAGCCTGTTATTCCTTGATGCGGGATAAGATGAGGACTCGACGTCGAGTTGGATATGCAACCTGGGACTCTAGCAAGCTCACACTCGCCCCTAGCGAGGGAAGCATTTGGACCTACACGGTTGAGGAACCGGCAGTGAGTCAAGGGTGGTCAACTCACAACTTCGTGCCCGGGGCGGGTCACGGGACGGTATCGCTCTCTCTCACAGCGATGAAGTAAATATATCAAAGAGCTAGGTTCTAACTACTCACATGCAGCGACAGTAAAAGCATATGCTAGGAAAGCAACTACGACTACAAGGGGTGTCGAGTGTATCTCTCCCCTCCTCTCCCTTCTTCTTCCTCCTTCTTGCTGCAGCAGATCTAGAGCCTTAACCTCCAAATTTCTGAGTGTTCTTCCCCTCCATCTCTTCCTCTGGTTGCCACCATCTTTCACCGCCGCTACCGCCGCCATTCGTGCTGCCATCAAGCCTCCACAGCCCAAGAAGCTCCCTGCTGTCCTGAATTTTGAGATTGCTGGACTGAAGCTCAGTGTTCAGGCTAGTACAGAAGATCCCACCATCTGATCATGGTGAGATTTTGAGGGTCGGTTACCCCCATCGTCCACCATTCCCCGTTTAAACTTGGCATCGATCAGATTTCCTTTTCCCCTCCTCCCAGCACGTCTTTCCTCCCCTCACAGTCTGCCTTTGTACAGATCTGCGAGACAGGGGTCAGTAGTCTGATTTTTCCAGCCCCCAAAACCATGTCCAAAACTCACAAAAAAATTACTGTGTGATCCTCTCTTGTTACCCTACCACCCATAAAATTCCCAGAGTCTAGATCAGAAAGATCCCCTCCGGTCAAAATTTACTTTCAGACAGGTTATACCTTGCCCTATCTGCCCTGTGATCCAAGCCAGAAACTACCACCAGTTTGCAGAGATTTTCATTTCCATCTCCACCACTGGACGGATCTGAAATTCTCATCTGTCAAAGTTTTTCGAGTCCTCTTCGCAACGGCTCTAACCTTGCCTCGATCCGACACCAGGGCTGGGCGTGGCGGCCGATCTCGCCGGAGCGCGTAAATCTGTCCAGGTCTGTCCCGAGACAGGCTTGCAGGAAGGGGTGACAGATTAAATCCTCAGAAAATATGCCAGAGCAGAATTTGTGGTCGCCACTCCCGGGGGTCAACCAGGGACCCTTCGCCAACGTACCGGTGAATTGCTGCCTCCAGAAGACCACCGGAGACCGACGCCCCTTTGGACGCCCGTGCTGGCTGTCTTGCCGGCCTGAACCTGCAGATCCGGAGTCGCTGCCCATAGCCACCCGACACGCCGCCAGAACACTGCCCGCCAACCCAAGGTCGGCACTCTCGGACTATTGTTGTGGCCTGTTACCTCCCTGCGTGGAGTGGGCCGTAATTCTCATGTTGTAAATTAATTTACTTGTTGTACCGGGAGTGACGATTCTTGGCCGGGAAGTCTTCCCCACGCCTCGAGCGTGGAGGTACGTCTCCATCTCCCCCTTTGTTGCTTGCTGATTTAGTAGAGTCAACGCAAGCGTCCCCCAGAGGTTTAGCCGACGGGCTTCTCTGTTACATTCCGTTCAGCGGATCAACAGCTCCCGCCTTTGCCATGGGATCCAGGGAGACTGTGGCACCCGGTGCTCAATTCGTTCCGAGTCGAGGCGGTCAAGTTTTGGAAATCTCTGGTTTACAGGAGGCGTTTCGAGTGCCTGCTCAGGCTAATTTTGACCGAAGAAAGGGCACGGTAGCATTTTGGATATGCTTGGGCTGGAAACCGTCAGAACGAAATTCCAGCAGCAATCTTCTTTTCGCCGACGAAAACTTTCAAATCAACTTTGACGGTGGAAAGCAACTGCTTTTCTTCATGACCGGCAAGACGATTCCGCAGGATGGTTACCATTGGGATTATAACGTTGCAACGTCAGCCCTGCAAAATTGGAACGCAGGAGAATGGCATCATCTCGCCATTACATGGGATGCATCGTCCGGGGCGAAGACGCTTTACTTGGACGGTGCCTCGGTAGCCCAAGACCAAACTCCCTACCTGCGCACCGATACTGCACGCGAGGCCCAAGATTCTTATGTTAGTCTCGGAGGCCGAGCTGGACCAATCTCTTATAGCGATTTCATCGTTTGGAATCGTGTGCTCACCGGCAACGAAATTGCCTTGCTTGCAGGCGATCCTTCAAAGTGCTCGACCTCCCTTTTGACCGCCATCTCGAAATTTCCACCTCGCCTTGTCGCCCCTCTCGGTTGGACACTGACTGTGTCGAACAATCCCATTAGCTTGATCGTTCTGCCAGGACAGGAAATCGCTGTCTCCCTACCGGTGACCAATCGATCCACGACTACGTTTAATCAAGAGGTTAAGTTTTCGTTATTCGATTTTTGGGAAAAGGCCGTCGCGGAACAAAATCAGCGGGTCACTCTCAAGCCGGGTGAGATGCGGCCAATCAATATCCGTTTCACTCCGCCCAAAAAGGGAGTGTACAAGATCGGCATCGACTACCAAATCGGGGAAAAGGAGTTCTCCCGTGATGTTTTTAGCTTCGCTGCATGGCCTGAACCGAAGAAAAGTCGAGACGATACATCATTTTTTGGAAGCCATATCGAATCGTTTACGGAAATGCCTGTGCAGCTCGCAGCCCGCCTCGGCGAGACATGGAACCGCGATCATGACATGCTTCAGACGACCTGGTGGCCACGCCTTCAACCCGAGCCGGGAGCCTGGACCTCAGTTGCCCAGAATCAAATCGACTATAATAAAAAATATGGAATTCACATATTGGGAGAGTTTTTTGGAACTCCGTACTGGGCGGCGTTGCCAGATGGAAATTCCCTTCAGCCACAAAAGGCGGACGCCTATCCTTACGGCGATCTGCCAGATCTCCACCTCTTTCGTCAATACGTGCAACATGCGGTTAGCACTTTTAAGAGTGACATAAAGGTCTGGAATATTTGGAATGAACCCGAGGTGTCCTTGTTCTGGAAAGGCAGCCCAGAACAATTCGCTGAGTTGAGTAAGGTGGCCTATGAAGCCGCAAAACAGGCCGACCCGAGCTGCACCATCTTAATCGGCGATTTCACCGCTCCTCCTTGGAAGTGGCATGAATTGGCGGCAAAGGCGGGGGTTTTGAAGTACGGGGATGCGATTGCTCTCCATCACTATTGCGGAGCATCGACTGAACCGCCGGAAGAGAACGAGAGCCAATTGAGGGCACTGATCGATCACTTCGAGAGCTTGGCGATTCGCTATGGGCCTGGCAGGGAGCTGCCGATCTGGAATACCGAAGGTGGAATCGGCAGTACAACATGGCTTCGCGGACTTGATTATGATTTTTTGCCTCCCCCGGATCAAAGGGAACCGCTGAACTGGCGTCTGGCTTCCATTCGACTAGTCCAGGATGAAGTTATTGAGCAGGCATGCGGTATCGTTAAGCACTTTTATTATTTTCAGCATGTAGGTTCTGCTCATGGATCGGAGATTTATTCCAATTTATCGCTTATGGAATTTACGCGGGCTCCGAAGCCTGTGTGGATTGCGCGCCTCAATTTAGCCGATCAGGTAGCTGGTTGTGTCTACCAAAAGGAAATCAAACGTAGTGAAGGACGTCTTTGGGTTAATCTTTATCGTAGCAAAGCCAACGAAGGTTTGGTTGCGGTGTGCTGGACCGGTGACAACGGAGAAGTCAAGGTCTCGCCGGCTCCTGATACCATAAGTATCGTGAAATTTGACATAATGGGCAACGAGGTCGCCTCTCGGACTGGCCTCAGCATCGCAGGGGAACCGTGCTATCTCCACATACGAGGTTCACTAAAAGACGCCCAGCACTATTTTCAAACGGCATCGGTTCAGGTCATCCACTCTCCTGATGCGCTGCCATCACCGCGAAGTCTTGTTCAAGGTCCCAGCGTGCCTCCCTTGCCGGATTTCGCAGCAATTAAGGAAGAGCCCGATCGCAGCTTTACCGTCGATCTCAAACCCTATGCCAATATGGGATTGGCTGACGACCTTCCGAACGACAATCAAGGTGGCTGGACTGATCAAGGCCCGCTGAATGACGCGCGCGACCTTCCAACTGGAAAGGCAACATATTATCAGGTACCGATCGAGATCACGGATCCAACCGCTAATCATGGTAAAAGTATTCTAGTGCTTCGTGGGCAAGTATTAACTCCTCACCTACCCATTAAAATCAACGGTATCGCCGTCGGAAATGGCACAGATAAGATTCGCGCGCTTTATTTTCTGCATTCCGAAGCATGGTCGGATAAACCTGAAACAATCGGAAAGTACATCGTTCATTACAAAAGCGGGAAAACGTGCGAGGTGCCTCTTATTTCGGGCACAAACGTTGCCGACTGGTGGAAAGGTTACCAAAAGGATGAAGAGAGTCGTCCGATCCCATTTCAAAGCCGAGCAAATCAGACGGCAAAGCCCCAATGGAGATACCTGCGTTTGTGGGAGTGGCAAAATCCGATGCCCGAAGATCCGATAGAATCATTTGATTTTGTTTCCAACGCCACGGAAACCACGCCGATTTTGATTGCGGTCACGGCCCTACGTACTCCCTGACGTTTAAATAATAAAGGCAAGGAGTGGCGGAAGGCCACCTCCCCGAACGAATCACCTATATGACGGCTACTTATCCCATTCCTCCGTCCGCCCGTAGGGAGCCGGAGCAACTTATGGCGGCGTCCCAACAACTATTGGTTGCGGATACCCTCAGGAGATATGGCGGTTCCGCCGATTTAGTTATGCTTGGCGACTCGCTGACCCAAAACTGGCAGTGGGATCGATCCTGGCTTCAAAGAGTCAGTTCAGGACGTAAAATTCTCAACTTTGGTCTCGGAGGCGATGGCATTGAACACCTGCTGTGGCGTCTCGAGCAGGGTTTGGTTGATCAACTTCAAGTCTCCAAAGCAGTTGTCTTAATAGGAATCAACAGCATCAAGGCCCACTCCAGCGCGGACCAAATCGCGGAAAAGAGAATGCTTAAGGATTAATAACGAGATCAGGGACGGGAACCAGTAATACGATAGCAACCATGAAATTTCTGAAGAACAGGAAGGGTAAAAAAAAAAAAGATTAGCGACTGTTATTACAAGGACCCGTCACCAACAACTGGAGACGCAGTTGGGTTTTCATCAGGTTTAGAAGTCCTCGTCGAGCTTAAAGACGTGGATGGCGCCGTCGCCGTTGAGGCTGGACATGACGGAAGCCTTCTGGTACTCACCCACCCGCTTCTCGAAGAAGTTGGTCTTCCCCTGAAGCGAGATGAGCTCCATCCAGTCGAAGGGGTTGGCGGCGTTGTAGAGCTTGCGGTGGCCAAGCGCCAACAGGAGGCGGTCGGCGACGAACTCAATGTACTGGCTCATCAGGGTGCCGTTCATGCCCACCAGGGCGACGGGCAGCGCGTCGCACACGAACTCCCGCTCGATCTCCACTGCATCGGCGACGATGGAGTGAACGCGCTCCTCGGAGAGCTTCCCACGGAGGAGGGAGTAGAGGAGGCAGGCGAAGTCGCAGTGAAGGCCCTCGTCCCGGGAGATGAGCTCGTTGGAGAAGGTGAGCCCGGGCATGAGGCCCCGCTTCTTAAGCCAGAAGATGGCGCAGAAGCTGCCGGAGAAGAAGATCCCCTCGACGCAGGCGAAGGCCACCAGGCGCTCGGCGAAGGACTCGGAGCCGTCGATCCAACGCAGCGCCCAGTCGGCCTTGCAGCCGACGCAGGGGATGGTGTCGATGGCGCGGAAAAGGCGTGACTTTTCCTCCGAGTCCTTGATGTAGGTCTCGAGGAGGAGGCTGTACATCTCGGAGTGGATGTTCTCGATGGCGATCTGGAAGCCGTAGAAGGCGCGGGCCTCCGCGACCTGCACCTCCTTCATGAAGCGGGCGGCGAGGTTCTCGAGGACGATGCCGTCGGAGGCGGCGAAGAAGGCGAGGACGTGGGTGACGAAGTGGCGCTCGTCGGGGGTGAGGGTGTGCTCCCAGTGGCCGAGGTCGTGGGAGAGGTCGACCTCCTCGGCGGTCCAGAAGGAGGCCTCCGCCTTCTTGTACATCTCCCATATCTGCGGGTACTTGATGGGGAACATGCAGAAGCGGTCCGGGTTGGCCGCCAGCAGGGGCTCCTCTGGCATCGCCGGCATGCTGATTCACAGAGAGAAAGAAAGAATGATAGAGAGAGAGAGAGAGAGATAGCCGCTTAGCGGCACACCCCTGCGTGCCTCCCTTTAACGGCACGCCCCGAAGAGTGTCTTCACCGGCACACCCTGCAGGCGCCTTCTCCGGCACACCCGCTAGCGCGCCTTCGCTGGCACACTCGTTCAAGCCCTCCAACGGCACACTCCATCCAAGGCCTTCGTCGGCACACCCCCTGGGTCCTTCGTCGGCACGCATCCTCGTGCCCTTTCAGCGGCACGCTCACAATGCACCCTTCAGTGGCACGCTTCCAACGGCCCCTTCGCCGGCACACTCCCAGTGGACTTCCTCCAGCGGCATGCTTCCTCTAGGGCTCTCCAACGGCACAGCTTGCCAGCCCTTCAGCGACCCACCGTGGCGGCATCCCAGCGGCACGCTGCCTGAGTCTTCCAGTGGCATGGCATGCAACTTCCTCAGTGGCACGCCCTGAACCCCTTTACCCGGTGCATCCGGTAGACAAACGTGACGGCCATACCCTATGATCTTCGGCGTGCAATGAGGATCCAGCAGGGCTTGCTGAGGTGTCGTTCAAAAGTGGGGGCACACGAGCTAGTCCCTGCCACTGAGGACGGCCAAAGTCAAATCCGCATTGAAGGCCCGTCGCTTCTCACCTTCGACCAAGCTTGCTGCCGTTGGGGTATAAAACCCCCCTCTTCTCCGGCGAGCAACAGAGACGGCAGACACACACAGAGAGAGGAAGCACTCCATAGAAAGGGACACACGGACAGAGAGAGACGCCCGAAGAAGAAGAAGCAGAGAGGAAGAGAAGAAGGAGAGAGGAGCTTCGCCGTGACGCCCCTTCCCCGATGACCACCCAAAGAGAGAGTGTAGAAGAGAAAGTGAGTGAGAGGGAGATCCTCCATGTAGTGAGAGGGAGTGGAGGGAGAGCAGGGAGCCGTCGCCCCAGCTCAACCCCCAGTTCCTCCCTTTTCTTCTTCCTTCTTCCCTTCCTCCTCCCCTTGCTGTAACTCCTACTTGTTCTGGTGTTTGTAATGCACACGGCCCTCTCACGACCCTTTTCATTATGAATGGAATGTTTGCTCCTTGGGTCCCCCATTATTTTCGATGGTTTGGTTCTTGTCTGCACCTAATGGCCTCTCCCTTTCCTTCTCGGCGTCTCCTTCTCTCCCCCCCGCAGCCTCTTGATCATGGGTAGTGGCCCTTCTGTCCCCATCCTCTTTGTGGCCAGGACAGCGCCTTCACAGCCTCCCTTCCATCAGGGTTATTGCCCCTATCATGAGGTGGTTGGTCACATTATCTATAATTGCCAGCCCTTCAAGGACCTCGCTGAGGACCTGATCAGGTGAGGGAAGGTCACCATGGGAGAATCCCTCGTCGACCCACCGCAGCCGCACGCACGGAGGACTCTTCACTTCTCTGTCAATGTCATTCATACTGCAGCGACCTTCCAGCTCTCCGAGCCGCAGGAAGAGGGAGTCAGTTCCCAGGGAGCCAGTTCCCAGCCACTTAAGTCCACACTCTGGTATCCAGGGTGGCGCCCTTCCTATCAGTGTTCTTTTCCTAAGGAAGACACTGAGAAGATCTTTGACGAGCTTCTGGAGGACAGTCGGGTGTTGACCCATGATCCACCAGCCTACTACAATGAGATGGCCAAGGGTCATCCCCGCTATTGCAAGTATCATGCAATGGTGTCTCACCCTACCCGGCAATGCCCAGAAGTCTACGACTGCATTGAAGTCCTCATCCAAAGAGGCGAGATCGATGCGCAAGGGAACTCCATGGCACTGCGGCGGTTAGAGAAGCCGCCCAGAGGATCCACCAACAAATTCGGCAAGAAATCGAGATTTTCTCTTGACTCGCCCGACCGAGTGAGCTTGCGGAGGATGATAAACTTCCACTAAACTCTAAAGGCAAGGCTAGGTGCGAGGGGCCTAAGGCCCAGAGCCCAAAAAGCCAAGCCATGGGAGAGGGTTCTAAGCCCCCGCCCTAGGCTGAGGCAGCCCGCCATTCCCATAAGGGAAAACCCTCTGCCAGACAATAAAGGCAAGGCGAAGCTGAGGGAGCCCCCGGTCAAAGCTCCTGTTAAGCCAGTGAGGTCGCCAATTGTGGAAAAACCTCAGCAGCTTGAACAAGCCAAACCGTCAGCCCAAACAAAGTTGGCGGAGTTACAAAGCCCCCAAGGGCCCCACTCCAGACTGGCTGAGTTCCAGGAGTTGCCGCCTGAGATAATTGCTCAGGCAATAAATGTCACCTTCCAGGTTCAACCAGAGGAGGCCAACTGGACTAAGGTCGTCTCGAGAAGGAGCTGTAGCACCAAGGCTCCTAAGGAGCCACCCAGGAGAAAAAAGTAGACGTCTGGGGGCAGACCAGTCCCACCTGCAAGACAAGCTCCTCTTTCTTCTCAAGAGGCAGCACGCCAGAAGAAGCAAGAGAAGAATCAGAAGAAGAACTTGAAAAGGAGGTCGTAAACCCCCACCATTCACTAGGTTTACGCGGACTAGCCTTAACCACTTGGCCAACCCACATAAATCCCCTTGACCCTTCAACTTCTCCTATAAAAACCCCTTAGGGGCTCAAGGGGCAAAGACACGAAAAAGACGAAAGGATCAAGGGGATCAAAAGGGCACTTAACCTCCAGGATCCGACAACTTCAAGGCTTCGAGCGGCTCCCTATAACGAGCCAGGGGGAAATGTGCGTGTGTGACATGTCAGTCGACCTGGCACGCTGAGGGTACATCTTTTGCACTTCCCTCACGTGTTATCTAGCCATGGCACACAAGTCCACACCCACCTCATGTGAGATGCTACGACAAGGGTAGACGTCCCCTCATGCCGGGGTCGCCCCTTACGTGCCCGTTGGCCACGACCATGCGTGCGTCATGACGTCTTGCTCCCTCTCAGTAACGAGACCACGTCGATCGCTCGACTCGAGCCGTGATTGACCCGCATCCAGATACCAGACCGATGTGTCCCCTCAGTCTCCCGGTTAGCCGCTTGCCCCCGTTCGACACCGCAGCCATGGCCTACGTCACAGGAGGAACTCTCCGTAAAACACACATGTACTTATACGTCACGCATCGACCCGAGGGCTGACTAGCACGTCAGAATTGTCCCGAGGCATGCCCCTATTGTACCTGGGCCATCACGGCCTGCCTGTAAAAATATATACATCTCAGTGTTATACCGCCAGTTGGACATATGCTCTCGCATCCACGTTTGGGCCTCCAGCTACCCTCCGTGTCACCTAGCGTGAACCCCCAGCACCCTTCACCCCCGGCCAACACGACCCAGTCCAAGATGAACCTACAGCTACAAAGTACTCTCGGGTCTTCATCCTGGGCATCAAGAATATAGACTCTGCTTCGGCATGGAATGAAGGTCTTTGGATTCAATCCGATGTAAATAAACACCGACTACTTGCTGTCGGTGGGGAAAGACATCCTGTACATGACTCCCCACCGTCGCCTGCGCACTTGCATACACGGAACCGTTCCTCCCTCCACGTGTCGCTCATCCCTCGAGTCCACGTGCCGCGCCCTGGCGGCGCATCCCCAGTTAAATATTCGGTTCCATGGGTGATTGTCGAGAAATCAACTGGCACGCTCGCATCCCAGCCACATTTCCCGTTAACCCGAAAAATCTCCCGTGTCATTCGGTCTCCCCTCGACTCTCCATAGGAAGCGTGGGCTTACCCGCACGCCGCGCCGATGAAGCTTCAACCTGAAATTTAAGAACTTACAATACTACACCTCTTGCAGGAGGGGGATCTCAGGGCAAGGATTAATTGAAATTACATCCAAAACTACCTCCACACAGGGAGGGACGGTAAGCCGGCCAAGCGGGGGAGGGAAGAGATGACCTAGGAGCTAAACGGACGGCCGACGTCGGTTCTGCCCACTATCTGGAATAGGGGACAGATGGGCAATGTTGTCACTGCTGCGGTCGCTCCCAAACTCCTTTTTCAACGAGACCAGTGAAAAATCTTCCCTAACTGACCCAGAAAGAAGTCTGATTTTTGGCGGGAGCTCTGGTGGCCGGCATTGGTCGGGGCAGGGCCGTGAACAGTGACTCTGCTCACTGGTTCAGACTATCTCAGCACCAATGCAGCAGGAAGACAAGATCACCATGAGCACTACTGAGCTCTGATTTTGGCATGGCTGGTATTGATGGATTTATCGCCGAGTCCTCTTCGAACGGAGACTCACGGAGATGTCGGCGGAGGTCGGAGTCGGCAGCGAGGTCCCAAACAGTGACCAGGTATCTTCTCAGTCCCAGGGGGGACAGAATAGTGCACCCAAGGGAGAAAAATGAGAAAATACCACTCTGGAGTCTGAACGAGGTGCCACTTCTTCGAGATGGAGGGGGACTCGCTGAAGAAGCACTCAGCTAAGTGGCACCTCAAGAAGTAAAGGGATGTGGCTGTGGGAGCCTCTGGAAGTGGCCTTAGGTTGCTGAATGGAGCTGTCCTGCGCAGTCAGAGAAGAACAGATCCTCCTAGCGACCACGAACTCAGAATGGGGCGAGACCATTGCCATTGCGTAGGGGACGGAGAGACGCTTCCGACGGTACCTTTTTTGCATCCAGGAGCTCCGGGATGGAGTCGTGGCAGCCTCTTCAAGTCGATGGTACTCTATTGCTTGCGAAATGGGAATGCAGGTTGAAGAGGAGAGGTGGGGAATGGGGTAAATGGGAGGGAAAAAGGGGGTGGATGGGTGTGGAGGCAACCCCTGACTGTTAGAGGGTCTTGGAGGGGGCAAACTAAGGTGAGGGAAGGGGAGAATGGGGGCTGAAAGGTGGTCTAGCAGGTGGTGTGAGAGAGAGCTACGAATTTGGGACTAGGAGGGAGAGGGATGGTGGTTTCCCTAGTTGGGGTGGTGAAAGGGAGGGAAAACCTAGGTACTGGACTCAAATAAAAAGAAAATTACATAGTTTATGACTCAAATAAAATATGAAAATTACATGAATACACTCAGAAAAATAAGACGGACGTGATGGCACATGCTGACGATCATGCCGAGCCTCGAAAAATATGGAGGGGCAAGGGATGCCCCCATCATCCAGGATGGGACCTTGTTGTTCCGAGATTTGGCTAGCTTGAGGTTGAACCCCCAAAGGGGCCTGAGATTCCCAATCTCGCTGGCAGCCAGCACGCCAAGGGCATGGGATGTAATGTCTCTCTCACAACTAACCCGCGGTAGTCACTCAATTTGATGGAATTTGAGACTGGGCGCTCACTCACCGCCAACGGAGCTGAAAATAATACTAATCAAGCAGAGTATTCCAGCAAAGAGGAGGGAACCAGCAGCTTACCTAATCAGCGTGAAGACGCCGATCCCAACCGGAGACGATGGCGAGTGGGGAGGTGAGGATAAGCACCTCCACGCCGTGCTAATGACGCTTCGGCCGAAGACCTGCTAGTACATGCACTACTCCCTCGCAGAGGGGTTGGACTAGGGGTGGAGAAGTCCAATTACAACCAAACACTACCTCCACACAGGGAGGGGCTGTAAGTCAGCCAGGAGGGGTGGGGGAGTTAAGCTAGAAACTGAAGTGTCGTGATCTACCGATTCTGCCTGCTTTTAGAATAGCCTGATAGCCAGTCGAAGATGGTGGCACCATGGGTTCTGCCGAGCTCAGAAGAGGCTGCAACTGGTGTCGAAACTCTCTGACTTGACCCCAGAGGACGTCAAAATTTTCGTGGAATTTCTTGCTGAGGTCGCTGGCCGGGGCAGGGTCTGGAACAGGGCTGGACTGCTCTGGTTTTAGCTGCTCACAGAGTGATGCTGCTGGAAGATGGGGGCGTCATGAACAGTCCCGTGCTCTGTTGAGGGCGAGACCAGAGCCGTTACAATCGTGGTTGAGTCTTCTTCGAGCGAAGACCAACGAGGCTGCCGGAGAAGGTCGGAGTAGACCGTAAGAACTAGAATGGTGAGAAGGGTCAGATCTGACTTAGGGGAGACTGACCTGCGCACCCCGGGGAGATAATTTGGAAATCTGTGCTCTGAGCTCCAAAAATCACTCTGATTCTTGGAGATGGTAGGGGGTTTGGAGGAGAAGACTTCAGCCAAGAATCACATCCAGAAGCGCTCAGGAGTGGCCGTGTATGATTGATTGCATTTGTGTGGTCATTTTTATTTCCAGTTAATCATTGTTGCGTGCTTGCATGATTGCATAATTTTGTTTTATATCATATTGCCTTTATTAATTAAGGGCTTGGCCCCTTGACCCATTATGAAGGTCAAAGAAGAATGACAAACCCCTTGCTTATCAGGCAAGGGGCCAAGCCGAACGGATGAATTAATCTGTTTGTTTCAAGTGTAAACTGCAGGGGCAAAGAAGGAGAAAAGAAAAAGAGAGGAAAGAAAGGACACAGGGACACAAGTACTCAAACACCACAAACTCAGCAAGCTCTCGGCACTTTGCAGTCACAGTTTGAATGGAAGAAGGGTTTTCTGGTTGATTCATCTTCGAGAAGGGTTTGGAAGTTAGTCAATTGACGGCGTGATAACTGGCGTCATATGTTTAAATAACGCTCGTCTCAAGGGCGTCTTTTGATAAACGCCTTCATGAAAGGCGTCATTCATTCCAGTTGGTATCCTTTTCCAAATCAAACATTGCGCTTACATAATGCCTTTCATGAGGTTGTCATATATTTAACGCCTGCATAAACGGGCGTCATTTCCTTTTGTTGCAATTCGTTTTCAAGACAAACAGTGAACGTAACTAGCGACCTTTTGACTGTCGTCATTTATTATTATAACGCCTCTATGGAAGACGTCATTTTTGAAATTCATGATTCTCATCCTCTCTTAGATTATTTGATGAAATTATGCCTGTTGATTATATTCTTATGAACTTTGTAAGCTAATGATCTGTGAGCGCAGGAAAGGCAGGTTATGCAGATCTCATGACGCTCGGGTTTGGCATCATCATCATCATTCTTTGTATCCTCTCCCTGTACGCATTGGTATTATATGGTATTTACGTTATTATAGCATATCAAGGACCTTGTGGTTCTGATAAACCTAGAATTTGAGTTCTCCTTTATCAAAAACAGTGATAGTTCTAGGGGAATCTTGATCACACGGATAGGCCGTTGGGTCATCCAAGGTTTGGGACGATAGTTCCACTTTCTGAGTTGATGCGTGGACGAACGAGCTTTGGCTCGGTGTCAGCTTAGAGAACTAGATTCTTGACCAAATCTGGATGGTTTAGCAATATTATCCTTGATTATTTTCTATTCTTCTTTTAGTTTGTTTTAGTTTTTCTTTTAGCCCAGCATGCATCATGTAGGTCTTTGAGCTTTAATGATGAATTGCGCATCTCTGTCTATGTGTCGAATGCAATATTACTCTGAATGACATGATTGATAACGACTCGTCACGCATTTTCTGGGTATCTTCCGCGCTCGGGGCGTGACATGGGTCTAGGCCTCTCGTTCATCTACCATTTGATTGACCCTCACCCTAAAACCTTCTATTAGGGTAGAGTCCGTTGACTTCGATAGGACGTCGAGTCAACATCTCTCTTATATTCTGCCTTCGACTTAGGCCTCACGCCTCTGCCGAGTTCGTTGGCTTCGACAGGACGTCGAGTTAACACTAATCCTATGCTCTACCCTTGGTTTAGGCCTCATGCCTTTGCCAAGTTCGTTAGCTCCGACAGGATGTTGAGTCGACACCTATTCTATATTCTACCCTTAGCTCAGGCCTCACGCCTCTGCCAAGTTAGTTGGCTCTGACATGACATCGAGTCGACACCCATTCTATATTCTACCCTTGGCTTAGGCCTCACGTCTCTGCCAAGTTCATTCACTACGACAGGATGTTGAGTCAGCACCTATTCCATATTCTGCCCTTGGCTAAGGCCTCAAGCCTCTGCCAATTTCATTGGCTTTGATAGGACGTCAAGTCAACACCTATCTTACATTCTGCCCTTGGCTTAGGCCTCACGCCTTTGCCAAGTTCATTGACTTAGATAGAATGTCGAGTCAACACCCATTTATATTCTGCCATTGGCTTAGGCCTTAGGTCGCTGCCAAGTTCGTTGGCTCCGACAGGATGTCGAGTCGACACATATCCCATATTCTGCCCTTAGCTTAGGCCTTACGCTTCTGCCAAGTTCGTTGGCTCCGATAGGATGTCGAGTCAACACTCATCCTATATTCTACCCTTGGCCTATGGCCTCACGCCTTTGCCAAGTTGGTTGACTTTGGCAAGTCTATCAAGTCAACAGTCATATTCTACCCTGGCCCAGACCCATTATCTCTTCCAGGTTGGTCATTTTTAACATGGCCTAAAGACGATAATAATACTTTATTTCTGCCCTTGTTCTGGACATATCGTCTAAGTAAGGTTTGTTGACTCCGACATCCCTCCGGGTCAACATCAATATTTCATCTTGAATAAAAAGACCCTTCTACCTCCGGCTCAGATTTTTCATCTGGTCAGTCAAGAAATCTTTCACCTCTGGCTCGGACCTTTCGTCCAGTCAGTCAACAAGAAATCTTTCACCTTTGACCCGGACCTGGTGTCAGCTTAGAAATCTGGATTCTTGACCAAATCTGGATGGTTTAGCAATATTATCCTTGATTACTTTCTATTTTTAGTTTATTTTAATTTTTCTTTTAGCCCAGCATGCATCATGTAGGTCTTTGAGCTTTAATGAAGAAATCTTCATATTAAGCCGATAATGAAGTCCATTACGATTTCCCAAAGTTGATGAGCTATTCCACTCCAAACCAAGTATTGTGTTCTCCTTGAAGCCGCTAAGGCGGGTTCCTCGATGGCATTCGATCGCCTGATTCCTATCTCATTTCTCTTTATTTTTCTTGCACTCACACCTTGATTGCAGCACGTCCACGTTGGCTGGTAATCGCTCTCCAATGGTGTCTTTCCTATCGTGCCCTCGTGCACATTTTCATTTAATAGCTTAGTTCCTTCATCCAGCGTTCAATGCTTTCAAGTAATCATCCAAGGTTGTTTCATTCAGAACCCTGAAAGGTTTCTATTGCTTAGTGTCAGAGGCGTGTCACATCACACCTTGGCATCTACTTTTCAGTCCGTTCTCCTTCATTCCGCTTATCGCACTTTCGCTTCATTTCGTCTCACTCCCCTGCAAAGTAGACGCCAAGGCGGGGCAGCTGTAGACACGCCAAATTTGATGCTAGGTTGGCTAAATCTCATATTACTTTGCGACAATCAAATTGGACTTCAATATTTACTTAATATGGAGTTTTTCTACATTTTTATAATTAACGCCTTTGTGAAGGGCGTCATTTGTTTTAATTAACGGCACTCTGAGGGTCGTCAGTTCATTAATCAACGCCTTTTAGAAGAGGCGTCATTTCCTGATATTTTCTATTTTTATGAAAATTATCTGGATAATGCCTTAAATTAATGCCTTTCATAGAGGCGTTGTTTCATGAATAGCACCTGTTTGAAAGTCGTCAGTTTTATTTAAAATATAGAAAGTTTATGAAAAATCAAGAATGACGGCTCCATGAGTGGCGTCATTTAGTGAATAGCAACCTTTGGAGTGTCGTCATTTCAGTTCCGTCTCCGTTTCATCTGTGTCTTTCCTCGGAAGAGTCCTGCTTCGTTTTAATCTGTCAGTTCGAATAGGGGAGGGAATTTAATTGGGTAAGGATGAACTTTGTTCCAATCCTATTGGAATTGGAGTTTTCTGGGTTTCTGGAGTCTATAAATAAGGAGCTCTGTCCTTCGGTAGAAGGCTAATCGTGAAAACTTGCCGCTAACTGGCTGGGTCCGTATGTGGTCCAGAGGGTCTACGAGGGTGGAGCCTATGTGGTTGTCAACCATCGTGGAGAAGTCCAGTTCTTGCCTCTCAATGGGAAGCATTTAAAACTCTATCATGCTACACCATTGCCCTTTGAAGGGGTGGCGAATGATTGATATCAAAAGAAAAAGTTGAAGAAATGATGATGAAGATGAAACGATGAAACTATGATTGACACTTTATCACTATGCTGACATCAATCCGGACCTTCCATCTGGGTGGATGATGAAACTTTATTTTCTATTGCATTGATGTTAATCCCCACATCAATGATAAAACCCACACTTTTCGACGAACGACTTTGCGCCTTAGCCGCTACACACTGAAATCAATCCGGACCTTCCGTCTGGGTAAATGATGAAACCTATTCCTCCTTTGCACTGATGTTAATCCCCACATCAAGAATAAAACCCACACTTTTCAGCGAACAGCTTTGCGTCTAAGCGGCTACACACTGACATCAATCTGGACCTTCCGCCTGGGTAAATGATGAAACCTTATCCTCCTTTACGCTGATGTTAATCCCCACATCAATGATAAAATTCACACTTTTTGGTGAACGGCTTCGTGCCTAAGCCGCCACATACCAACATCAATCTGGACCTTTCGTCAAGATAGGTGATAAAACCTTACCTTCCTTTGCACTGATGCTAATCCCCGCATCAACGATAAACACTTTTGCCTAATAAAAAGGATACATGCACATATATATATATATTTATGTTTAAAAAAATGGGGCTTAAAATAGAGGTGCCCCACCAAACTTGTTCAGACGTCCTGAACAAGGGCAAAAAGGGCTATAACCCAGCTGCGGCGAAAACTCGAAAGGGCACCATAGGCAAAATCGGGTACCCCGCCATGTGAAAATGAGTCCATGTGGCTTCAACTGCAGCGGCTTCAACTACAGCGTCCACGCACCCATGTGGGAGTGTTGACGCCTTGGTGTATTCCAACAACAGCTTGTATAATTAACACTGCTACATCTACGCTATCGTTCAGCAGCTTGACGCAGTGGTGTACTTCATCAACAGCTGACTTAAGGGCTCTGCTGTTGAACTTGTTAGAAGGCTGCGTCCACACTGTCGTTCAGCAGCGTTGACGCAGTGGACGTCTTCTGATACTTTGAGGAGTTTGTTCAGCTGCGTCCACCCTTGAGCCATGGTTGTTTTTTGTCGTCGTCTTCGTCTTGGAGCTCTTGGACCGAGCTGCCCGCCTCTGTGAAGGGCCCCTATCATCTTGATAAGATAGGGTGTCCCTCCTTTAGGTCCTGATGTATCTTTTCTTTTTACTTTTTGCACCCATATATAAAATTTCCTGGAGGGCGGTTGGGGGTGGAGCGTACCTTCCCTTCTCGTAGGGACGAACGGTCTACCTCCTCCGGCCTGACAGGTTTTGCCTTAAAAAAAAATAATCAAGCAAATCCGAGCACCTGTCACGCAAAGAAGAAGGAAGGGGATACGACTAAGAGAAAAGAAGGGAGAGCTCGTATGCATTGCGTAAGACTAAAGAGGAGAAGAGAAGGGAAGATTTAAGAGTGATGAATAGAGAACCCCTCGCTAACCTTTGCCTGCTACCCTAGTTCAACCTTAGTCGGCACGCCCCTCACAACCCTTGCCCGGCATACTTGTTCCTGAGCCTTCACCGGCGCGCCCTGCCCCTGGCCTTCCCCGGCACACTCCAATCTCACCCTAGTCGGCACGCTCCAGTTCCAGTCTTCCCCGGCACACTCCAACCCTACCTCGTCCGACACGCTCTTAGCTGATCTTGCCCGGTACACCTTTTCTTGGGCCCAACCAGTACACCTCCGCTAGCGGCACACTCTTTAGCAGGCACACCTTTCCCTGCCCAGCCCGACACGCTGCCTCACCCGTGCGACCCCTACCCGGTACACTCCCTTGGCGCCTCCATGGCACACCAGCCCAAAGCCTACCCGGTGCAACCTTCTACCCTCTTTGTGCTTTGTCCGGCACACTCCCAAGATTGCACCAACCTTTCCTTTGTTTAGGTTGACCTGCACGGACCCTAAATCTCCTTTGCATGGACTTGCCTCTCCGTTGCACGGATGCAAAGCCCAGCTGCACCGACTCGGTTCCCTTTGCACCGACCTTGTCCGGGCATCGCACTGACTTCATCCTAGTTTGCACAGACTTAGCCCCGGGCCTTGCATAGACTCAACTCCCCCTTACACAGACTCAACCCCCTGATTGCTCCGACCTTGCCCGGGCATTGCACCGACCTCTTCCCAACTCTCGAGGGCCCACTCCCTTGCATACACCACAGATATAAATAAAAGAAATATGATGATAATAGTGACTAAAACAAACCCAAAAATATATATAAAAGATATAATAAAAAGGAATAACTAAATATAATTAACAGATTATATTAACAATTATAGCCCAGAGTCAAGTCCAAAGGAAAAGCAGCAAGTGCCAAGTACAGTCGATAGAAAAGAAAGAACGTACCAGAAAGTCGGGGGAAGCCCGATGAGGGTACTAGCTGGCCACACTAGATGCCACGAGCACGCGTCCCAGGGACACACAGAAGCCGAACGAACGATCACATGTGCTTTATGCAGGCAGGGTATTGACACACAAGACCATCTCTTCTTTGAATGCGCATACACCAAATTGGTTTGGAAATAGATCCTCACCCGATTTAACCTCCACAAATAGCCAAACATTGGTTTGTGCCAAGAGCTACAGCAGCCACAAATCCAGTTTCCCAAATCTGGGAAATTAGTAAAGTTTGCTAGAATTCTGTTTCATATTACTATATGGAAGATCTAGAGGGAATGCTATGCGAGAATTTTTGATGATTCTTCAAGCTCTAAATCGATTGTTCTCATCCAAATCCTTGAAGACGTAAGAAGTTGCATGGAATTCCAAGGGCAGAAGAGACTGACAAGAAGGGAAGGAAACATATTCAACAGATTCATTCTATTTTCTCATTAAACTCTGAGTCCACAACTTGTGTGGTCCTGAGTATAGTAGCTATGCTTTTCAGACTTATGATGTACAACTTGGAAACATATTCAATTCGAAGTTTCGGGTGAACCTGTGCGGGTAGTACGACTCCAGAAAACTCATCACGGATTGGTGTAGTGCCAGTATCAGCAGTCGAGTGCTCATCACCCACTCTGTATATAAAGCTGCATCTGGCTCCTGCTGATAAGGGAGGGCGCAGGTTGCCCCACCACTCGACGGCATCAGGATCAAGGGAGAGTCTCTCGTAGAGCTGTCAAAGGGTAGCCCGTCCTCGCCCCTGTCGGGCAGGTAAGATAGGGCTCTCCTAGCCCCCTCCAACTACACAACAGCATCCCCGTCTGGCAGGCCGGTGAGGCTGAACAGTAGGGGTGCCACCTGGTTCGCCACTGTCCCCCGTGTCACCAACACAGGAAATAATAGACCAGCCCACACACTGAGGTAGTGGGTCGGCAGAAGCAAACTCCTCTCACGTGGCGCCTGATGCGCCACCAACACTCCCAGCCCTTGATAAATATTGGCTAACACCGCAGGAGCTAAAGCCAGCCTCCATCCCTCTGCCAGCAGACACGCAGGCCACAACAACTCGATCCTCAGCGTTTGAGTGGGCGACTAGTTACAACAAAATTACGCTGCCAGAACCAAAGAGACCCTGCGACGTGAAGAAGAAGGACGACCCCCGCTTCTGCCATTACCACCGGATGTTGGGGCATACCATCGAAGATTGCTATGTTTTCAAGGACGTCATTGAGGCCTTGATAAGAAAGGTAGAGCTAGACATGGGGGAGCACAGGGTGGATCCTCCACAGCCACATGAGATGCCCAGCACGCCGTCTTTGGCTAACATGATATCCTTATATCAAGAATTGCCAGAAGAATGGGCGGAGGCCAGTACCCGCGCCACATACAAAGCCTTCGTCTCGGCACCTAGCTGAGACCAGGGAGGTTGGCAGGCTGCACCAAAGAAGAACAGGAGGAGACAGGCTCCTCAGCCCACCCCGACAGTTCATGTCAGGGGCATTACCCTCCGACCGGCACCGCCACCGGTGAACCCCGTATGGCACGATACGGCCCCTCGACTAGTCATGAGGCGGCCTACCTTCAACAAGAAAGAGCATGTCCCGGTGCGAATCCATAAAGAAGTCAGCCCGACAGTTGAAAGGCTCCAGGCCATCATCGATGGACTTGAAGAATTTAAACAGCCCGAGATCCGGCCTGTCGAGCTGAGAGAATATGTCCCTTGGGAGGAGTTCGAGGGACTCGAGCTGGCCTCCGAGGTAGAAACCCGCGTAAAGGAAGAGCCTCCCCTGTGGGGCGAACTCCCCCAAGAGCAACCCCCGATTGTCGGGGAAAAGAAGAAGAAGAAAAGAAGGCCCAGAAACAAGAAGAAGAAGGGGGTCGTCGTCGCCTGCAACACCCTCACGGCGCTGTTCGACATAGCCCTCTCGCTGGACGAGGAGGAAGAAGAGACGCCTCGTAGCCTACCGGAGGCAAATTAGGCCGAGGCATCCACCTCCCGACATGCGACCCGGTCGGGGAAGAGATGGGGCCGCCCTCCCTAGGACAGCCGCAACATCATGCTCAAGGATGAGCAACCATACCGGATCCCCGAACCTGAGGTCCGAGGCGCCGAAATCCCCCCACCGGTGAGTCTCTACCTCAAGAAGCCGAAGAGCCAGGGCATCCCCTCATTCGCGGAGTTTCTGCGGTCCCGTGCAGAAAGGCAGGAACGCCCACAGGGACCTCGGCCAGTTGAGAAAGTCAGCGCCCCTCCATCTCTACCGGTTAACAGGCTCCCAGCTCCGCCCGCGTTTCAAATGAAAAATATGAAGCTATTTTATGCGTGAATGATGAACTGAAGAAAATTATTGAAAATTTAGAAAATAAAAATTCTGATAAAAAGAAAATCATTGAAAACATGACCCAAGGGTCTGATAATCTCAATGCTTTATTAGGGTCAAGTAAATTTTAGGCGTAAGGGTCTCGGATTCAATCCAACTGCTAAGAAGAGTTTTGCTATCAAGACTATTTCGTTTGTAACAGAAAAGGAGAAGAGACCTCTCATAAAAATGATAAATGAAAATACTCCTGCTAATTCTGTTTCCAAAAATATTAATTCCAAAATGTCTAGTGCTAAGGACAAGGGGAAACAGAAGGTTGGAGAGCCTAGCAGATCCTGCCCTTCACCCAAAAGTAAGTCTCAGGTTCGGGGTCAACCTCAAGTCAAATCTAAACCCCAGGGCAAGGCCACCAAGTCTCCACCCCCATCACCTATCCAGAAGAAGACCCAACATAGACCTATACAGAAGTCTAGTGGGTCAAAAGTGCAAGGGAGACCGAATGCTGCTAGAGGCCAGACTATCCAAACTTACCAGCCCAAGGTCCAAACCTAGTACACTTATCCTCAGAGACAACCACAACCACTCTGGTCTAGTTATCAATCTTTTCCCACACACTGGTATAGACCTCAGTTTGATAGCTGGGTTGGTCAGTCTAGGACATGGGGTCCTAATAGATAGGCCTTCTTTGGTTAGTCTAGGACCACTGCGGGCCGCAATCATTTGAATACCTATTGGCCTGGGCACTGGCACAATAATAATCATGCTGCTAATAAAGATGATGCCAGGACTCAACAAAAATCACAGCACCAGAAGAAGAAGGTTCAATCAGTTGGTGCTGAGAAAAAGAAAAATAATGAAAAGAATGTTAGGAATTCCACTAAGCCAACCATGTTTAGACAAATGTGGATTCCTAAACAATTATTGTCTTCCTTAAATTGTTCTATTTCTTCTTTGGAGCCCAAACAGTTTTGGGTTCCAAAATTCTCTACCTGATTGTGTTTGCAGGTATGCCTGACAGCCAGGAGCAATATGTGGTACTTGGATAGTGGTTGCTCTAGGCATATGACAGGAGACAGGGCCAAATTTTGCATGCTGACAGAGAAGACTGGAGGCCTTGTCACCTTCGGAGGCAACACAAAGGGTAAAATAATCGGGTCAGGTAAGGTAGGTAAGTGCACTACCTATCCGGGACCCGAAAACAAGGATCCGAAAGGTCTGGGATATTATAGCCCTCCCCCTTAAAGAAATTTCATCCTCGAAATTGAGAATAAACCCACTGGGGAAAAAGAGGAAGATTCACTCAAATAGGTACGGGAACTGCTGACGCATCTCGTCCTCACGCTCTCAAGAAGTCTCACCACCAGAGTGCTACTGCCACACCACCTTAACCATGGGGATGTCCTTGTTCTGCAGGTGCTGCTCTCGCCTATCCTCAATGCGGACTGAAAACTCAGGGAGAGAAAGATCTAGAGTCACCTCGGGCCAAATAGAATCCTCAAGCACATGAGAGTCATCGGGCATATACTTCCGCAACATCGAGACGTGAAACGCGTCATGCACTGAAGCCAACTCAGGGGGTAACTGCAACCGATAAGCTACCTCACCGATGTGCTCAACGATGGAAAATGGACCAACATAGCAGGGACTCAGCTTACCACGTCGCCCAAAGCGCATCACCCCCTTCATCAGAGAAACTCTCAAGAATACACGATCGCTAACGGCGAAAGTGAGAGGCTGCCGCCTACGGTCAGCATAACTCTTCTGCCGACTCTGGGCCACCGACATGTTTTGACGAACCAGGTGCATGACATTCACACACTGCTGCACCAACTTCGGTCCCGTCAAAACACGTTTACCAACCTCAAACCAATCGAGTGGAGTCTGATACAGACGCCCATACAACGCCTCATAGGGAGCCATCCCAATGCTCGAATGATAGGAGTTGTTGTAGGCAAACTCCACTAACGGTAGGTGGTGAAACCAACTCCCCTGTCACTCCAAGCAACACGAGCTCAACATGTCCTCCAAAGTCTGGATGGTCCTCTCTGACTGACCATCCGACTGAGGATGATACGCCAAGCTAAAAGCTAACTCGGTGCCTAGAGCCTTCTGGAAACTCCTCCAGAAACTGGATGTGAAGCACTGATCCCGATCCGACACGATCAAAATGGGAATCCCATGCAGGGGTACAATCCGCTCCACATACAAACGTGCCAGCTTGGGCACACTCCAGCTGACTCTGATCGGTAACAACCGAGCAGTCTTCATCAGTCGATCCACGAGCAACCAAATGCTATCATGCCCACTCGGAGTCCTCGACAATCCCACCACAAAATCAGTGGTCATGTGGTCCCATTTCCACGCGGGAACCTCCAAGGGCTGAAGCACACCTCCTGCTAAAGTTCCATATGCGAGTGCAGTTGGTAGCATTATGTATGCCATGGTATGTACTCGACCTGATATTTCTCATGCTCTTAGTGTGGTTAGTAGATATATGGGAAATCCTGGGAAGGTCCACTGGAAGACTGTGAAGTGGATTCTTCGTTACCTCAGAGGTGCTTCAGATGTGAGTCTGGTATTTCAGAAAAGAAGCAGTGATGACAGTCAGCTTGTTGGCTACATCGATTCAGATTACACTGGTGATCTAGATAAGAGGAGATCCCTGACAGGTTATGTCTTTACTTTCTCAGGCTGTGCTATTAGTTGGAAGGTTGTTTTGCAGTCTACAGTGGCTTTGTCTACTATAGAGGCATAGTATATGGCATCGACAGAGGGAGTGAAAGAAGCCTTATGGCTGAGAGGTTTGGTCAACGATCTGGGTCATGTACAGGAGACGACTCCGGTATACTGTGACAGTCAGAGTGCTATATATCTGACCAAAAATCAGATGTACCCTGAGAGGATCAAACACATCGACGTTAGGTATCACTTTGTTCATGATGCTGTCTTGCAGGGTACCGTAGCTGTTCAGAAGATTTCTACAGCAGAGAACCCTGCAGACATGTTGATGAAGCCTATTCCTTCAGAGAAGTTCAAGCGTTGCCTGGGCTTGATCGGCTTGTAGAGCATGTGAGGTGGCCCCGATGGGGGCATCGATGGAAACGGTGATCGTGCTGAAGTTTGTCACTGGATGTGGCTTATGAAGATGAGCCAAGAGGATAATTGTAACGTTGAGTGTCTCATCTCCACAAACCATTCCAATACCATCTCATCTCCACAAACCATTCCAATACCATCTCATCTCTCCAAGTCATTCCAAACTAAAAGGAATTAAATTTCCATGGAAGATGGAGGCAAGGTATTTTTGTCACTATAAAAGGGGACCTTGTCCTCCATGTTTAGTATCCCAAGGTGAGAGCCCAAGAGCTCCTTAGAGAGAGAGAGAGCTAAGAGAGTTGGGGTGAGAGCTTGAGAGAGTTTTGTGTGTGAGAATTTGTTCCTCTGGGTTGGGATGTGTACCTTTTTGTATTATTCTCTACATCTAGTGGAGTTCCACTGTCGCCGTCGCCCGTGGACGTAGGGGGAAATCTTCGAACCACGTAAATCCTTGTGTTCTTGTCTTGTGTGATTGATCCTTCCTCCCTCTCCTTTCTTCTTGTCGTACGGATCCACCTCATGTGGCTTCAACTGCCGAGATGCATACGCCACAACTCTCCCATGCTGCATCAGCACAGCACCGAGACCTATCCCGGAAGCATCCGTACACACTACGAAACCTCCCGATCCAGATGGCAACACCAACACCGGAGCAGTAGTGAGCAATCCCTTTAGCTCCCTTCAGCTCTGCTCACACTCTCCTGTCTAGACGAATGGCACATCCTTCCACGTAAGCCTGGTCATCGGGGCCGCAATACGAGTAAAACCCTAGATAATTCACTGATAATAGCCCGCAAGCCCCAAGATACTCTGAATCTCCGTGACCAAACTTGGCCTCGGCCACTGCACCACAGCCTCGACCTTAGCCGGGTCTACGGAAACACCATCACCAGAAATCACATGCCCTAGAAAGTGCACCTATCAGAGCCAGAACTTGCACTTGCTGAACTTGGCATACAACGGGTGATCGCGTAGGGTCTGCAACACCACTCTCAAATGATGCACATTCTCCTCAGCAGACCACGAATACACAAGGATGTCATCCATGAACACGACCATGAACCGGTCCAAGTATGGATGGAACACCCTATGCATCAAATCCATGAACGCTGCGAGGGCGTTGGTGAGCCCAAATGGCATCACCAAGAACTCATAATGCCCATACCTCGAGCAGAACGCAGTCTTCTCCACATCGGACTCTTGAATCCACAGCTGATAATAGCCCGATCTCAAATCGATCCTCGAAAACACCTGGCTGACTGAAGCTGATCGAACAAGTCATCAATCCGAGGCAACGGAAACTTGTTCTTAACAGTCGCCTAGTTCAACTGACGATAGTCGATACACAGCCTCAACCTACCATCCTTCTTCTTCACGAACAACACCGACGCACCCCACGGGGAATAGTTAGGACAAATGTACCCCTTCGCCAGTAGCTCCTGGAACTGCGCCTTTAGCTCTCACAACTCTGCAGGTGCCATACGATAAGGGGCCTTTGACATAGGCGCCGTACCAGGTACCACCTCAATCACAAAATCAATCTCTCGCTGCGGCGGCAACCCTGGCAACTCCTCGGGAAAAACATCGGAAAACTCACACACAACAAGAATGTCCTCCAGATCCGGACACTGTCGCTCAACCAAAACCATGGAAGCAAGAAAACCTTGACAACCCGCATCAAGCATACGACGAGCCCTAATAGCCGAAATAAGCAAGCGGGAAGAGGAGATTTGGGGAGAGTTGGTGGTGGTATTCGGGTTAGAATTATTGGGAGTGGTGGAATTTGGGCCCTAAAGGAGGTCTTGGGTAGACTGGGTGGGAATGGAGAAGGTGAGGGATGTCGTAGAGGCTAGGCTCTTATGGTGGTTTTAGATTGGCCGGGAGAAAGAGGAGGAGTGGTAGTGCTCCTCGGGCTATGGCTCTCTGAGTAGGAAGGGGAGTGTTGGGGAGCGTAGACTTTCCTAAGTTTGGCCTTCATTTATTCCCAAGTGGCAATTGGGGCTTGCCCGCGGAGCCTCCTTACAAATTCAACATTTGACCAATGATCGCTGGCTCGCTTTGAAAGGTGCATTTTGGCTAGGTTCACTTTCTCCCCATCAGTCATGGGATACCCTCGAAAGAATTTGCCTATGGAAGCTTCCCACTCTAGCTAATGGCTTGGACCATGGGTTCCATCAAAGGTGGGGGTTTTGGGTTAAGAGTCTCAGATCTAGCTCTTCCTGGAGGTTAAGACTTATGTAGAAGGTGGATGGGTATGGTTGGGAAGAAGTGGCCATGGTAGGGGACATGAGTGATCCACCCGAGGACTCTAAGTGCAAGCGTGCCCTAGGACTTGACTTGTAGAGATAATTAATGACTTGCTCTGATACCAATTGATGTGACACAACCTTGGGATGGAAACCACTAGGCCAATGCTCCTTGGACGTATGACTCACGAGCAAGCAACTTTGACGGCAGAATCACTCGGGCGAGCTCACTTGCGTAGCGCTTACTAGTGCCCGTAGGCAACTCGACGATGGTGGAGAGGGTCCGGGACGGGACCTCGCTGTGCCATGGATTGGCTAGCTTGAGGCTGAACCCCTAAGAACTTGGGATGCCCAATTCGACGGGCGGCCAGCACGTCGAGGGCGTGGGTTGTAGGGTCTCTCTCACAACTTGCTCCGCGGTAGCATTCAATTCGATAAGAATTCGAGACCGAGCACTCTCTCACCGTCTGACAGAGCTAAGAGACAATACTAATTAAGTAAGATAAATTAGCAAAGAGAGCGGGGTAGAAGCTCACCTAATCAGCATGAAGATGCTGATCCCATCTAGAGACGATGACGAGCGGGGAGGCATGGGTATGCACCCGTACGCCGCATTGGTGTAGCTTCGGATGGCGACCTGCTAGTACAATCACTACACCCTCACAGAGGGGTTGATCAAGGGGTGGGAAAATTAAGGAACTTGTCCCCCCTTCACGCATAGCCTGCATGGACTTCACCCCCCTTTGCAGCTCCAACCCCGGGCACCCCCCTGCACAGACTTTGTTTTCCCCCCTATTTGCATGCCGGTACACCTCCTTCGTCGGCACGCTGCACCCTTCAGTTCACCCTTTGTCGGTACACCTCCTTTGCCGGCATGCCCATGGCCTTCTCCGATGCACTCATCCCTCGTGCAGCTCCAACCCCGTGTAGCTTCAACCCCGTGCAGACCTGCACGGACCCAGCCCGCTAGGCCCAACCATGTATGGACCTCATTCCCCTGCTTGCACAAGCCTTGCACAAGCCTTGCATAAACTCTGCGCAGACCTTGCCTCCTTTGCATGCGTGTGCACTGACATTGGCCCTCATATGCATGGACTTGCACGGAATTTGTCCCCTCGCATGCACCGCACGTGCACTGACCTTACTAGTGTGTGCACGGACTTGGCATACATGTGCATTGACTTGGCCGGCGTGTGCACTGACTTGGCCTGTGTGTGCTCTGACTTGGCCTGCATGTGCACTGATTCGCCAGCATGTGCATGGGCTTTACTTGCATGTGCCCCGGCCTTGTCCTTGGCATTTTCCATAGGTGTACTTACTTGACCTGCATGTACACTGACCTTCTTTCAGCCTCTGGCCCCACTTGCGTCGACCTTACCCATGCATAGTCCCCACCTACACCGACCTTGGCCTTGCATGCACAGACCCTGCACGGACCTCAAGCTCCCACATACACGGACATTGCATGGACTTTGCCCAGCATTGCATGGACTTAAATCGTAGCATGCACGGACTTGCATGTACATACATGGACTTACCCCAACCGTGCATGGACTCAACCCCGTGCATATGCACAGACCCTACACTGACCTTAGCACATGTGCACTGATCTCAGCCTGCATGTGCAATGACCTTAGTCTGCATGTGCACTTACCCTAGTCTGCATGTGCACTGACTTTAGCCCATGTACACTGACCTTAGTCTGCATGTGCACTGACCTTAGTCTACATGTGCACTGACCTTAGTCTACATGTGCACTAACCTTAGCCCATGTACACTGACTTTGCCTGCATGGGCATGGGCCATGCATGGACCTACTCCCAGTTGCATGGACTTCATCCCAGCCTTGCACGGACTTCATCCCTGCACGAACTAGCCTTGCATCACCCTTGGCCAGCACTTGCACAGGGCACGGGTAACACTCACTCCCACGGTGGTCGCTCGAAGTCCGGGACTTGCGAGATCGGGCACTCTCTCTCACCGACCAGCGTAGCTATGAGCTAATATGGAATGAAAAGCACTGTAATTAGAGCAAGGGAGAGAGGGCTTACTCGATCGGTTTGAAGAAACCGGTCGCGATCGGAGACGTGGGCGCGCGGGGAAGCCTGGGGCTTACCCACGCCGCAGCGAGGACGCTTCGACCTGTTCAAAAGATTACACCACTACGCCTTACACAGGAGGGGGCATCTTGGGGTGAGGGTTAATGGATTACACCCAAAACTAGCTCCACGCAGGGAGGGGCCTTCAGCCGGCCAAGCGGGGAGGGGGAAGATGATGACACGAGCTTCACCCAACGCCGGAGTCGCTTCTGTCCCCTCTCAGAAATAGAGGATAGACGGTCGATGCAAGAATTCTTGTGGGCGCTCCCGAACTCCTTTGGCAGCAGGACTAGTGCCAAAACTTTGTGGATTGGTCCAGGAGGATGCTGGAATTTTGGCAGGAGCTGGGGAAGTCATCGCCGGTTACGGTGAAGCTAGAATCAGGGACTCTGCTCTCTGGCTTGGACCTTCTCAGCACTGTAGCATCTGGAAGATGACACCACCACGAACAGCCCCGAACTCTGAATTGAGCCCGGTCAGTGGCGTTGGAACCATGGACAAGCTGCCTTCGAGATGAGACCTACGGGGCTGCCAGCTGATGTAGGAGCAGACCGCAGCAATTTGAACACTGACAGGGTGTTAGTTCAGTCCCAGGGTGGACAGAACTGTGCATTCTGGGGAGAAAAGGTAGAAGAAATCGCTCTGGTGGCCGAATGGAGCTCCGCTTCTTGGAAGAGGAGGGAAACTTGTAGAAGAAGGTCTCAGTCAAACGCCGCCTCCAGATCTTCAAAGGGGCCGATGTGGAAACTACTGCACTCCACCTCTGGAAGCTGGACAAGAACCTTCTGCGCCGTCGGAGGAGATCGCCTCTCCCGGATAGCCACGAGCTTAGAACGGGACGAGACGACTGTCGTTGCGAAGACTACTCAAAGAAGCTTCCAGGGGTAGCTCTTTCATCTTCTGGAACATCCAGATGGCATCACAGCTTCCTCTGTAGTCTTCATGTTCTCTGCTACCTCTGAACTGAAAACTGTAGGGTGAAGATGATGGGGGGGGAAATGGGGTTTATGGGAGGGGAAGGCTTCTTCCGCGATCTTCAGCCGCTCGGCGAGCTCGGCGAAAATCTCCTCGTCGGTCTCGGCAGGCTCGTCAAAGTCGGTGGGGATTTGGGGCATTAGTAGCCGTTCTCTTCCAAGAACTTGCTCCGGGTCGGCCAATAGACCCATCCCAGATCAAGTCGCCCCCACCCGCCCCGCAAGATGCCCGGATCTCGCGTACCCCAGGGTTTCCAGCCGGGACGGCGCGTCCAGCCGATCCAGCAGATGATGCCCCCTAGCTTGATCTGCCATTTCCAGACGTACCACTTCATGATTTACGGTTCCACGTGGAACTGCCGCGCCCCACGTCCACAAAGGTAGCCGCAACGCAGCGAAGTGACAGGATCACTCTGCCGCAAACCGTACAGCCCAGCGAGCCATCATCATCGGTAACGACAAGCGTACTGGCTTCGCCAGGAACGTGCAGGCACGCAACATTGTTGCTTACGGACTCGCGGTCATGCGAAAAATCGTTGCTCACATGGCCATCCAGTCTTGTCCATCGTTGCGCGTACGGCTCGGGATTCGCATGACTTCTTCCTCGCGCTTGTCCTCAGCCACCGCGCCCAGGATCTGCGGGAACAGGTCCGACATACCCCAGATCATGGCGTCCGCCCGGTTGGGGCTGTGATCGCCCACAAACCCGTGGGTCGTGAAGCCATAGAGCTCGTCCTCCAGCAGGTTGAACTGACCGGCAAAGCGGATCTTACCGGTTTCCACCAGGCTTGCGACCGGTTCCGCGCGCACCACCTTGCCCCGGGAGGCCCGCACTTCGCGGTAGGGCGTGCGGGGACGGGCCGTGTGGATCACGTGCCGGACCATCGCGCCGCCGTAATTGATCTCCGCGACCACGGAATTCGCCTGATGGCGCTCATACGCATCAGTGGCCACCTTGCCCCAGGTCGCAGGGCCGGCCTTGCAGGTCAGGTCCTCCAGCACGTAGCCGTTGCCGTCGATGCCTAAGCCACAGACCACGATCCCGATCTCGTCGTTGTCCTGGTTGTCCTCATCGTCCGCTCCGCTCGGATCGACCGCGATCACGATCCGCAGCATGTCCGGCAGGCCCTCCAGGGTGCGCCACTTCTCGATGTGCTCATCCAGGAACAGCGCATTGGGTGCGGCCTCGCGGAACTCGCCCTCGAGGAAGCGCTTGCGCAGCCGACTGGAGAGGCCCTGCAGGGTCTGCAAGTAGCCCTTGGCGAGATTGGCCTCGTTGTCCTGCGGGTTGATCTGCATCGAGACGTAGTTCTCAGGGTCCGGAAGCGGCTTTTTGGTCTCCGGGTCCTGGTGGCCCTTGAACAGCTTGTAGGTCCAGTGGCCCTTATCGGGCGGGTTGCAGTCGTAGTACAGCTTGAGGCTCAGGGGCTTGTCGATCGGCGGGGGCTGCTGAACGAGCTGCGCAAGGCGCGTGACCGCGATGTTCCTGGATCCCCACGGGATCTGGCTGCACTCGTTCAGGAAGATGGTCGTGAACTCCATGCCGAGGATCTTCTCGGTGCGTTCCTTGTCATCCAGGCCGCCGAACCAGACCTCGGAGCCATTGGAGAACTGGTAGAACAGGTCGGCCTTGTTCAAGCCGTCCTCTTGGCCCTGGAGCGTGGGGAAGCACAGGCGCAGCATCTTCGGCCATGTGTCGTGCACGATGCTGTTCTTCACGTGGCTCAAGCGGAAGCGCAGGATGGCATGGCGGGAGCCCGGTGCTTTGAGCGCCCGAATCGCGATCGCGCGGCAGATCAGGAACGTCTTGCCACTACGGGAGCCGCCGTACAGCAGGATGTGCTGGGCGGGACTGGCGAGCAGCCGATTGGCTTCATGCTGCTTGGGGTTGAGGCGGAACACTCACGATCCAAAGATCGAAGAGGAAGGTCGTCCACATCGACAACAGCGACCGTCGCCTCCGGTCTTGAATTCCTGACATCCGCAGGCAGGGCAAGTCGGAGATGCGAATACCTGATTCAATTCGGGCAACTCGGCTGGCGTGGCTTCCCGAAGTTCAAGCGTGATCGGATCTTGGAGGAGGCCATGTGCGTAACCGTAAACGCGATGGATGTATTTCGGGTTACTCATAGCTCGGCATCGGTCGAGGTGATCTGGATGGGGCCGCCGCCTGAGCCAGTGTGCTCGTTATGGTGCGTATCCTTCCAGCCAAGTTGCTTCAGGCTGAAGATAGCCATCGTGCAGTTCACCTTGCCGGTGAGAGCCATGAATTCGAGCTGCGACTCTTTGCGCTGGACACACCTTTTCAGAGCGTCCTTAAATTCATCCCATTCGTAGAGCCGTTGGCGATCAATGCCTGATAAATCAGCGAATTGCGCGATGATCGGAATGTCAGTGGATTCAATGTAGTGCTCGAAGTGCTCCAGCAGTTCGGCACGATCCCATTCACGGGGCCGGCCCATCTAGGCGGCCTCCGACTCGACCACCAGCGTCACATCTTCTTCCCGGCAGACCACGACGTCACGGGTGCCCCAGCGGATGTTCGTGAAGAGATAGCCGCCGAGCTCCAGGCCACCGATGTCCACGATGTCGCCGACCTTGAGATCACAGGGGCGGAAGCGTTTGGACTCCCAGCTCTTGGTGCGCTTGCCCTTGGGGCCGTCGTATTTGAGGGGATAGCGGCCGGGGCCGACCGCGAGAATGCGTCCGCGGGTGGGGCGGCCCTGGTAGGCGTAGAGCACGGAGGTGCCGTGATCCACGGGCAGCGGTTCGATCACGATGTGGTCCCGTAGTGGGCGGATGCGCTCATGATCACCGACGAAGGCGAGTAGTTCGTGACCGATGCGCGTCATTTCTTGAGCTTGGCCTCACGGCCTTCCGAATACGCCACTGCAGCGCGCTGCGACTTCTTCGGGAAGCGCTTGCGGGCCTCTTTGGAGCCCATGTACTTCGAGACGAATGCCCCGAGCGTTTCGCCCTTGTGCGGTTCAGGCATCGCTCGGGTCCGGGGCCTTGCCGATGCTCACATCGCGCATGCCGTCGACGTCGAACTTCACGCCCGGGCGGGTGCTGAAGTTGTTGTGCGGCTCGTACTGGCCGAGCTTGTTGCGGATCGTCCGGGCACCGGAGTCCAGCACCATGCCGCGCTCGGGCCGACCGGAAGCGCCGATGGTGGCGCGATCATCGCCCTTGGCCATTACGGCGTACTCGGGCCTTTGTCCCGTTCGCCCATGCCGTGATGGTCCGGGCAGGTGAAGCGGATGCCGTGACCGTCGCTCGAGCCGACGTCGTAATCGGCTTTCACGGTCTCCTTCTCGCGCTTGCCGTGGCCCTTGTACTCGCCCTTCATGGACTGCTTGTTGCCCTGGTTCTTCTGCGACATGAGGAAACTCCGAGTCAGGACGGATGGTCACTCAACCATACTCCCTTCAGCGCAACCATGCCAGCGCCTCCTCCAGGTTTTTGACGCGCGGCACGCCCCAGTCGCGCAGGAAGTCCAGCTGCGGCTGCTGCACGGACCTCAGACTCCCAGTTGCATGGACTTCGAGACCCCATGTGCATAGATCCCACTAAACTTGCATGGACATAGTCTGAACCTGCACGGACTTCATTCTTCAACCCCGTGCACAACCTACATGGACTTCGTTCTTCAACCCCGTGCATATGTACGGACTTCATTCTTCAACCCCATGCATAACCTACACGGACTTTGTTGTTCAACTCCGTGGATATGCACGAGCTTCATTCTTCAACCCCGTGCACAACCTGCAAAGACTTCATTCTTCAACCCCGTGCACAACCTGCATGGACTTCATTCTTCCACCCCATGCGCAACCTGCACAGACTTTGCTTGAGCACTTGTGCGAGCCTTGATCGAAATGCGCATGGACTTTGTCCCTTAAGCATGTATACACGTATGGACCTGCACCGACTTCATCTTACCCTCAATCTATATGTGCATTGACCTTAGCCCATGTGCACTGACCGTAGCCTGCATGTGCACTGACCTTGCCCTTTGCATATTCCATAGGTGCACTGACTTGGCCTTCATGTGCACTGACCTTAGTCTGCATGTGCACCGACCTTAGCCCATGCCCACTGACCATAGTCTGCATGTGCACTGACCTTAGTCTGCATGTGCACTGACCTTAGTCTGCATGTGCATTGACTTTAGCCCATGTAGACTGACTTGGCCTGCATGTGCACTGACCTTAGTCTGCATGTGCACCGACCTTAGCCTATGTGCACTGACCTTAGCCTACACGTGCACTGACGTTAGTCTGCATGTGCACTAACTTTAGCCCATGTACACTGACTTGGCCTGTATGTGCACTGACCTTAGTCTGCATGTGCACCGACCTTAGCCTATGTGCACAGACCTTAGTATGCATGTGCACAGACCTTAGTCTGCATGTGCACTGATTTTTGCCCATGTACACTAACTTGGCGTGCATGTGCACTGACCTCACCCCCATGTACACTGACATTCTTTCAGCCTCTGGCCCCATGTGCACGAACCTTGCCTGCCCATGGCATTCGTCCCTTGTATGAACCCTGCATGTCTGCATGGACTCAACTTGCATGTGCATGGACTCATTCTCAAATATGCATGGACTTCACCCTTAGCCTGCACAAACCCTACAAGGACTTTGTCCACTAGCCCGAACGTGTGCATGGACCTTGCATGGGCCCAGCTTGAACATTTGCATGGACTTTGTCCCATTGAGGAATTGCCCCACTCCATGATGACCCCCTTCTTAGATCCCTTTGATCCATACAAATGGAAGCTCAAGGGCCATTCCACACCCATGCATATGGAAGTCATCTTAGGGATAGGAATGCCTGAATTTTGGTGTTCTGCACCGCTGGCATAATTCATAAGTCGGGTCCATTCATTCATATCACCCATGTGTCAAGTAGGAAGCATGAGTGGTCCATATTTGGATGTAATGGTCCACCATCATTCATCATGGGTCTTAAGCAAGATAGGAGCATTCATGGATGTCCGGGACCCCCGACATTTGCTATACCTATGCACAATAGATTTCCCTATGGGTACCCTGGCCCTCCAACCATTGTTATGAAGTCCATGCATAATAGGGCAACTTGTGGCTGCCCTGGTCCACCTAAGCTCATCAAAGTCTCCATGGCATCACTACATGATTGGTCTAAATATGGTTGTCCTAGCCCCCCTTCTACATATCATGCATCTTCCACTCACACCGCATCGTAGTACTTGGCATGAGCATTTAAGCAAGCAACAAATAGCGAGCGGTGAGAATCACAAAAGTGGGCAAAACCTTGCGAAACACCACTTTGAATTCCAAGTTGGCAACTTGGTGATGGTGACTTTGGAGTGGCTCTCCCCTAGGGTCACCTCCAACTTGAGGGCACGAGGACATGGACCTTACCTAGTTTCGAGTGGCCTTGGCAACCCAGCTTATGGGTTGGACTTTCTAATGGGTTTTGAGATTCTTACTATTTCCCACGTGGCGGGTCCGGCACCCTATACGGGCACCGCGGTGGATCCTAGTGAGAGTTTCGGACCTACCCCTACCCTTGTGAGAGACACTCGGAGAGCCACCATATATCAGCCTGAGAGCTCGACGTGAGCACACAGAGGCAATACTGGGCAAGTAAGGTATCATCGTCAGTAAGAGGGTGTGTCCGGGCCATCTTGAGAAGCTGAGGCGTCGACCCCTAGCTGGGACGCGGGGTCAAGTCAGGAGATCGTGGCTCACCGGAGCTGCTTTGGAGGACCACTTCTACGGTGGACCCATACTCGACAGAGTTGAGTTCACCGCACCCCAGGAGAATGATAGGGACATCCCCGACTACTCTACATTTTGTGAGGGTCCCGTTGCTCGCCAGCTATGCTTCATCTTGTTCGCCACTTTATTTCGAGTCATATGATGTATTTTTTATTTTCTTACCCAGTTGGTATCAGAGCAGCGTTGAGGACTTGTATAAGGAATTGACATTGCATAGCGTTGGTCCAGAGCAAGTCCACTTGAGTCGTCTATTGCTGGCTTAGGGTGTTTTCCGTGATTGTTGATATGATTTCCACCGGTATGTACTTTTTAGGTTTCGATGGCGCGTCATCGGAAGGCACATGTTTCTAGGGAGGGAAGTGGTACTTCTCCTCCGGTGGTGGTTGTGATGGTTTATGCGCCTGCGCTGAGTCAAGTTTCAGCAGTTCCCACCCCTATTGTGGAAGGCTTGCCAGATGTTCAGCATGGGACGCAGAGTGAAGCCGTGCTGCCTTATCTGCCGTCTAGAGTAGGGCAGGTGATATCTCAAGTGCGCGCCCAGGTTGAGTCCACTCAGCCAAGTGTGTAGCATCACCTTATCCCTCAACCGATCGGGCAGTTGCAGCAGGTCTATCTGCCGAGCGTCCCCAGAGCTCCTTCTGTTGTTTCCACTGCCGATGGTGCTTCTTCTTCCAAGTCCAAAGGCAAGAAGTTCTAATTCAAGAAATCTAAGAAGGCTCAAACGTATGAGGATCGGCAAGGCAAGCAGCCGTATGTAACTAGAACCTCCTCTCTTATGCCAGTTAATCATGGTACACCTCTGTCCATGAATACTAGGAGCAAGTTAAGGGAGCGTGAGGAACGGCGTGCCCAACAGTCTTCTACCGATGTTGTTCCATCGTCAGTCCCGTCTTCTCAGCAACGCCAGGAACCTGCTGTCCGTCAGCCGAGATCGTGTGGGAGGTGTGGTGGTAGCCACCCTGGTAGGTCATGCTCTTTACCGATGGTTTGTTTTCGCTGTGATCAGCCAGGCCATGTTGTTCAAGACTACCCGTTCAGGCCAAGACCGATGCAGTTCTCTCCATTCGCCCAGCCACAGTAGCCCCAGTTCCAACCTGGGCCACCACAACCTCAACAGGACTCACCAGCGTCTCAGCTTCCTTGTGCTGAGTAGTGACGTCCTATCTTTTGAAAGGTGTGTTTCTATTTTTCGATTGGTTGAATTGTGCTTTAATTATTCCTGTTGCTTGAGTTTTATGTGATTTAGTTATCTGTTAATTGTTAATTATGGTAATGTCGTTTGTGTGATTGTGGTTTTCTCTTCTCTTGTCCTTGTCGTTTCTCTCGTTCTACTTTCTCCCTCATTTCTCTTTTCCCTCTATTTTTCTCGATGCAGGATCAAGAATTGAAATCCGCATTGGTCCTGAGCAAGTCCCTTTGAGTCGTTTCGTTGCTGGCTTAGGATGTTTCTTGTGATTGCTAATGTGCTTTTTGCTATCGTGTTTTTCTAGATTCAAGATGTCACCGCGTAGGCGAAGAGCCCCAGTTCCTCGGAATGAGGATAGTGGTTTAGCTGCTCCTGCTATGTCGGTTCTTGCCCAGGCTGCACCTGTTCCTATTCCGCCTGCGGAGTTACCGGGTGGTCGTAAATGGGCACTAAAAGAATTCCTGCTGTTCCATCCACCGACTTTCGAGGGTCAATCGGATCTCGATGTAGCTAGGGAGTGGTTGGATGCTACCGAGTGCGTCTTCCAATGCATGGAGTGCGCCGAGGATGAATGGGTTGTGTTGGCCTCTTATCAACTGCATGGCACTGCACGGACGTGGTGGACCTCGGAATGGGAAGTCGCCTTCTATTCTTGTCCGCTTCGACAGATCACGTGGGCTGAGTTTGTTGCTGCATTCGAGCGTGTCTATACTCCAGCATGCCTGATGTTAGCCAAGATGTATCAGTTTTTGGAGTTGACACAGGGCGAGATGTCGGTGCTGCAATATCGCGATAAATTCATCAAGTTGGGTCGGTATGCACCGCATATTTTTGTCGATGAGACCGTGAGGACTCAGTAGTTTCTACGTGAACTAAAAGTAGAATTGAGCCTACCGCTATTCGCTACTCGTGTCGCTGAGTTGGATTCTGCATATCAAGCCGCTGTCGCATTGGAGTTAGAGTTGGTGAGGACTCGAGGTTTTGCTCAGACTGGGATGGTGCCATCAGCCGTGCAGCGTCAGTCGTCCCACCAGCCATCTGCTTCAGGAGTTTCTCCCGCTTTCTCTCCTGCCAATAGTGCCCCTTTCTCACAATCTCAAGGCAAAGGTTTCCGTCATAAGAAGAAGAAGAGGAGGTTCGATCAGTCGTCGTTTTCTGACCCAAGTCAGCAGCCTGATTTTTCAGTTCAGCCGCGTCTAGATTTTGTCGCTTTTCAGCCAAGGTTATGTTCCCGTTGTGGTGGCAGTCATCCAGGTGTGCCGTGCTCTCTATCGATTGTGTGCTATCGTTGTGATCAGTCGGGGCACATTTCTCGTAACTGTCCGTTGAGGCAGCAGACGGTGCAGTTCTCGCAGATTTCACAGTCACAACAGTCACAATTCTATCTTCCGCTGCCGCCTCAACTAAGGTCGCTGGGCTACGACTAGTGGTTCCATCACAAGGAAAGAGAAAGTAACTCTATCGGGATGTAAAGATGTGCTACAGTTTATAAAATAAGTTAAACATGGCGAATATGTAGCAATTAAATGCATAATGACATGAATATGCTAATAATTAGAATCTGCATGAATTAAACAGATGGGACACGATCGCTTAGTGACTGGGCAGTCGGTCGACTGGCCGCTCAATGGGCCTGAACGGTTTGATTGGGGCCGTTCAACTCTAACGCTATGCAAGGTTCTGAGCATTACGCAGTCAGGGGTCAACTGTTCAATGGACGGGATGGCCTGGGACTAACCGCTCAGGGCATGAAGGGTTCTTGGGGCAGTCGAATGACACGCCACGCAATGGGATTGTAACGGTCCAGGATTGGCCGTTCAATCATCACCGCCTTACTATTTACAAGGACTGGACGGTTAGGAGTGTACCGCACTAAGGGCTTAAACGGTCCATTGTGGACCTTCCAATGGTCTTATGCGGTCTGGAGTGGACCGCTCACTACAGAACGGTTGCAGAGTGGCTGCGCCATTACTGCAGTGACAGGAATGGGGCAACCTCTGTGGAAACCCCTCCCGGTCGGCTCAAAATGATGGAAAACAAATTTCTAACTAACCTACCCAACTCCCACAACCATTCCACAGTTATGCATGCCATCAAAACTTAAAGACGATGCCCATGGAGTCAATTTCAAGAAATTAGGCTAAAATATACTAACATGATATATTGCAAAGAAAATGAGGAAAATGGCATCGAATGGCGACGCATGGGGTACCATCGCGATCCTAACGAAGTGAGAAATCTATCCCCCTACCTATTGCACGACGAGGCTGGCGTTCCGGTGCCGAATCGCCGAATGAAGTCATGCCGATCTTATGCCTATACCCGCCTCCATGCTCTACGGATCGAGATGAGGTTAGCATCAACGCAATCCTCGCGTCGAGACCTTCCCAGCAGTACCCTCCACGCCTCCGACAGTCACCCGAATAAACCAAGCCCGAGAGAGGGGGGGAGACGATCGCGCGTGAGAGAGAGAGAGGGTGAGGGAGGAGAGAGAAAGAGTGAGGGGAGAGAGAGAAACGTGAGAGTTAAAAAAATAAGTTATATTTATTTTTTTTAATTTTTTTCTCTCAATTACATTTAAACTCTCAATTAACCAAAATTGTATAAATATCCATTCAACCAGAGACAATGTCTCCCTTCCTCCACACCAGAGGGAACTTAGAAAACACAAAATAAAAATCTAGGATCTGAATAACGATGGAAAGCGTGAGAAAGGAAACTAAAATCAACGCAAAATGTAGCTTCATGGAAGCAATATCAGATGCTCTGGCTGGCTTGCTCTCAAGCACTCCTTTCTCTTTCTCTTGGCTTGAATTGGACTTCTCATACTCTCTCTTCCTCCTGGAGATGCTCTCTTTTCAGGTGGAGACGATGGCGTCAATTGCGATAGCTTTCAGCACCCTTCTTAGAAGGGCTGGGTATCCTTATATAGAGCAGGGGCACCGTATGGATGAGGCAAAGAAAACCTAGTGAAACTCCATTGGTCCACGTGGCAGGAATGAGAATGTTCCTCTGTCATAGTGCCTTAGATCACGTGCCCGCCTCCAGCCTTTCGGAACACATGCCTTCTTCAGTTCTAACTCACGTGCCACTTTAATCCTCACGTGCCAGCTTCCAGCCATTTCTGAGATCATGCACCCCAGCCTCAGTACGAGCTCACGTGCTTGCCTTAATCCTATCAGTAAAAGCAAAAGGTATTTAGTCAAACACCTTATCGTTATAAGTAAATAGTCAATGTGCTCTGACTATGAAGAAGTAAACTTAATGCATACGCTCAGATATGAAAATATGTACAAACCTGAATGAATGCACAAGCTGATATGTACAAAGACCTTAGTATGCACAATACAGAATGTGCATCATCCTTAGTTACTATAGACAGGATGCACATCGACCTCTATATGCTGACTAACAGCTCACTCAGTCATTTCTTCAAACACCTCTTGACATGCTTAAGGCCCAAAAGTGCATTGACTTCAACAGTGACGTGTACAGACCTCAACAGTGTCGCGTACAGACCTCAACAGTGACACGCATCGACCTTAAATGATGCAAGCCAGAACTAGCATCGACCTGTAACAGGGTCATGTACAGACCTCAATAGTAACGCATCGACCTTAACAGTAACATGCATCAACCTTAACAGCAACACACATCGACCTTAAAAGATACAAGCCAGAACTAGCATCGACCGGTAACAGGGTCGTGTACAGACCTCAACAGTGACACCCATCGACCTTAACAGTAACACTCATCGACCTTAAAAGATGCAAGCCAGAACTAGCGTCAATCTTACCTTATAAAACTTGATGCTAACATCGACCTTATGGTGTGTGTTGCTTCACTTCATAGTGGCATCAATCCTCACTCTGTGAGGGGTGGACGTAGGGCTCACGGTTGTGGACCTGAACCACCTTAAATCCTTGCGTTCATTGTGGTTTGCCTCGAAATCTTTAATCGTGTGGGCTTTTTATCGTAGAGTGAATCTTGGCACTGTCAATCCTGTTAGAGCGTTCTGTCGTGTGGGTACGTCTCCGGGTGAGAAGAGTGATTCTTCAATTCTGTTGTTAGCTTGTTCTAGCCTTGCTTGCTGTTAACATCATTAAAATTTTTATTATCAATCAATTCACCCCTCCCCTCTTGATTGCCATCTACCGAGGACAACAACGCCGATGGGCGTTCCTCTGTCTAGTCACTCGCGACTTGGTTATTGTTCTAGTTCTGACAGTGTCTTGGTCTCTGCCTGGCTATAGGCATAGCAGACGAGACGCTAGTAGGCACAGCATAAGACGTCAGTGGACGCAGCTGGATGTTCTTCTAGTGTGGGGCACTCCAGTTACGTGACACGTGACTCTTTGCGATACTCTTTGCGGTTCTCTTCGCATTCCTCATGCTTCGTGACCTTCTGGGTTAGCCCTTTTGTGGCTGTACTCGGGGTCAGTGTCTGTCGCCTGCACGATGTTCCGGTTGTCTATGTGGCAGTGTTCGCGACGTCCTTGTCATGTTGTTCGCCGTCTGCATTGACCGTCTGTCTAACCTTTCCCTAGGTTTCTTTTGTCTGTTTGCAGGTTCCTTGCGTCGGCAGTTCGGCAACTCCTGACTCTGTCAGCTCCGAGTCACTCTCCTGCCTTACTTGGAGTAGTTTGGTGTACCGAGGTTAGTTCGGTAGCCGTTGTCTGGTACGGATTCTTCCTCCCCCTCTTCCTTAGCTTGTTCCCTACTCCTGCTTCATGTTCTGCTTCTTTTACAGCTTTGTAGTTTAGCCTTCCCGCTTTACTACTGCTTGTTACTTACCTGTTGTTGCCTGCTATTTTTAGCATATTACTGTGTGTTTTTCTCGGTGGGGATCCGCGTGACCCCTATTGAGCTAGTGACACGAGACTCACCCCTACTTTTCAGGTGGTGGTCATTCGTTTGGCTTCTGTGTGTACCTAGGGCGCGTGCTCGTAGCGTCTAGTTGTGGCCAGCTGGTACCCTCGTCGGGCTTCCCCCGACTTTCTGGTACATCCTTTCTTTTTTGTCGACTGTACTTGGCACTTGTTGTTGGAACCAATACTAAGCAAGCAAACTAGGAGCGGCAGTTGCACGTACCTAGCCGTCCGATGGACTGGCTCCGGTCGGAGACGAGGGCGATCCGGGGAGCGTGCGCACCCGGCGGACATGCTGCGTCGGTGTAGCTCGGCGTCGGATCCTGCTAATACAACTACTACACTCCATGCAGGGAGGGGAACACGGGGATGGGCAATTATTACAAGAAGTACCCTCATGTAGGAGGGGGGGAGCAAGGGGAGGGGAGGCCGGGTGGCTGATCTGTGGATAGCTTGTCGGGAGGGAGCCGCTGGTTCTGAATAGCTCGCGAAGCACCGACGTCCGACTGAAGTGTCGTCAGCGCTCGAATGAAGCCTGGTGGATGCCAGTCGGTTCCTGAGTTCCTGATGTCACTCCGAGGTCACTGGAGGGTGGGGACGGCCGCGGTCGAAGATCTACACCACTCTATCCCGCCAGACAAGTTTGCGCGATCGAGATGCGATGGCTGGTACGCCCGCTGTAGATCTCCAAACGTGACGGGACCAACTCGGTGGGGTATCAGACAGAGAGCACTACGTACCCTCAAAAGCCGGCCACCGTTAGATCACCTTTTTGGTCATGGTCGTCGATATGGTCAGCTTCTAGTTCCTGGGAGAGCAGCTGGACAGGGAGGCAATGTCCGTAGTGGAATTTCCTGTACCGAAGTCAAAATGAGATGAAACCACCTGGGTTGGCTTCGTATCGTCGAAGGTCACGACTTTGGAGAAGACAGCTCAGCCTGAAAGGGAGCAGAGGATGGAGTGCCGGGGCTGACGGGGCTGCTATTTATCCTGGGCAGACAGAGACTTCTGAACCTGGCGCAGTCACAGAAAAATAGACGCCCCGGGCGGTGGCATTATCACAAGATGGCGGGACCCTGGATCGTTGGCGACTCAAAGATGAAGAACACTTCTGAAGAGAGTTCTAGCGGGTTCACACGGGGGAAGACGATGCTGCCGTTGCCAAGAGGTCCTCAAAAATTGGTGCGGTTCTGGTGTAGTTGCACGGAAATGCCCGACGTGGTCGGTGCCGATGACAAATCCAGGCGAGACCACTTCCGAAGCGTAGCTAGTTCGACGTAGGATGACTTTACAGAAGGCCACTTGATCAAACTTGCACTGTGGATGCCAGGAGATCTTCTGCAAACTGGGCTTCTACTTCTGCCTTGAAGCTAGGAGTAGCAGAGCTATTTGTGCCCGCTCGACGAGGACGTCAAAGAGCCGCAGAAGAGGGGTCTGCGATCATGCCAGGGCCTCCACCCTGGATACTAGATCGAACGCTCTCTCTGATTGGTATTGGACCCCTCTGATTCATCATCAGAGAGAGAGAGAGAATGCAACCATCATGTGGATCACATTAGTCAGATGATGAACCACACGTGCTACTTTGGCCGGTATGGACCACGTATGTGGCTGCGGAGGATCGACGAGACCGCTCTTCATTTGAATGAGGCCGTCTCGGATCAACTTCTATGCCTGGGTCTTGAAGACGTAGCAATCTTTGAGAGAGTGACCCAGCATGTGGTGGTATGAGCAGTAGTGGGATCATCGATTTTATGGGCTTCGTCCGGCTTGCGAACTTTCAGTAATTCGACGATCCTCTGGGCCATGCAGAGGTCGAAGAGCATCTTCGTGTGTTCCTTCTTGAAGGAGAAGAGGGTCTTCATGCGCTCCGAGAAGGAGGGAGCAGCTGACTTATTAGCTGGCCTTTTGTCGGAATCACTCGTTCCGGCTCCCTTGTGGCTTTAGTGGTGGGGGTGAATTCGATGATGTTCACCTCCTTACTGGGCTGGCGTTCCCGCGCTTGTTTACCCTTAGCTGAGATGTAGCTTGGGTTATCGGCGAAGAACATCTCTATCTCAGCAACTGCCAAATTAAGCTGGTCGAAACCCTTGACGTTAGTGCCAAGAAGCTTTTCGCTGACCTCGACCGCCAAGCCTCGACGATAGATGGTGATGGCAACCTCCTAGACTGGCAGATTGACACACCTCATGCTGAGGTCTCGCCATTTTTTAATGAAGTCAAGGGCACTCTCGCCCTTCTTTTGTCGGAGGGAGCAGAGCTCGGCTAAAGAGACCTTTCACTCGGCCGTTTAAAAATGATCGAGGAACTTCTTCTGGAGATCCGCCCAATCAATGACGGAGTTGGGCTTCAGGTGGGAATACCATTGGAAGGCCGTTCCTGTAAGTGAGGTGGCAAAGTAGCGGAAGAGGTAAGACTCATCCAACATGAGTTCGCCCATGGCCGTGACGTAGTAGGCCAAGTGTTCATGTGGAGACCCTTGACCATCGAACTTCTGTAACTCCGGCGGCTTGGCATACTCCGGGGGGAAGTTTCTTGAGCTGATGGTGGAGCGGATAGGGGACACTGTAGAGATCTACAGTCGCGACCCCTTCTCCAAAGTAGTCTTCCATATCGGCCAGGCACCCCAGCCATATTGCAAGTGAAGACTTGCATTCTTCTCCTCTGTCAATGGACCTTCCTTTTCTCTCTTCCTGCTGAGGGGTGGTTTTATCGGCTTCAACCTCCAAGCCATTCTCATACTCATTGTTATCGACTGACGACGCCATTCTTTTTTCTTCTTCTTCTTCTTCGACTACCGTTGGTGGGCAGTCTTCTTCATCTGCCATGGCTGCTTGCAGCAGCCATTGTTGGCCTACTGAGGGGTTGCCTAGGCCCCTGAAATAGTTCCTGACCAGGCTGGACATTTCTTCTTGTCCCCGCTCTTGATGTAGGACGGGGGATAACTGTCGACCTCCTGTCAGAGGGATGTATGCCAGTCGGGCTCTTCCGGCGGGTTGCTCGAATCTTCTCCCCAGTGTGGGGACAACAGCTTGTCGGGCGCATGTCCTGAAGCTTGGATGGCGTGGAGAGTCCACGACCACTTCTTCTCTTCTCGGGGCCAGGCCCCTTTCATTCTCCTTCACTTCAGTAGGCTTGCAGTGGTAGCATATTTGCGCCTCATGGCGAGCAGGTTGGATCCTCTTGGGAACCCACACTTGTTAGAAGATCTTTGGCCTTGGGGCAAGCTTCTTCTGGCCACTGCGACCGGCTTCTTCTTTTTCTGCTCTTCTTCCTGACAGGGCCTGGAAAGTATTGCGGGTTGGCACAGCAGCGACCACCCGATCTTGGATTGCTTGGGCTTCACGTCCGTCCAGGAAGATCCAAATGCCCCCGATCAAAATAGATTTCCCAGACACTAAGAGTCATCCGTCCATAGGGACAGCGGTTCTTTTGCGGGAATTCTTCTGGCGTGGATTCCCGGGCATGTTGCGGTGAGCGGGGCGAGCCCCCTGAGCCACAAGGTGCACCATGCAACTCATTAGCTAGGTTTTGCTTGTCGTCGAACTCTCGCAGCTTCAGGCGTTGTGAGCCCTTGTCTTCATTCCAGCCTCCCCCTTGATCAGTTTCGGGAGCTCGACGTCTAGCACATCGGTGAAGGCTACCCCCAAGAAGTTGGGGAAGTTGACCATTGGCAAAAAGGAACCAAATATTATTGGTACTGCCAGGTACCCAGTAGCAGCATGGCTGGCCACAATCTCGGGGTCGATCGTCAGTGCAGTGAATCCAGCTACGATCATCATTATTCCTCTGCAATTATAGAACAAGCAAACGTAGAGGACAGACCTAGGGCGTATGGTCTGAGTGTGCACACGAGACTGAGGGTTCAGACCCGCGCTGACGAGTGCGACCTCAGCTAGTCCTTATTTTGTGGTACTTCTGATTACTTGGTGTGTCCTTGTCTCCGCCTGGGGCGTGGTTGCTGGACACTTGTGACGCGGTGTAAGACGTCAGGGGACGCATCCGGTTATTCTTCTAGTGGGCGGTGCTCCCGTCACGTGACGTGAGTTGTCGTGTCCTGGGTTTCCATTTCCCGTCTGCACAATAGGGTTTCGTGTGTGGTTTCGGTAGCGTTCCCGTAGTCGAGGTCTGGGGTTTTCGGTGAGCGTCACCGAGAGCTTTCCCTATATGACATGGAGTTCAAGACAGTGAAGCCGTGACTGTGTTTTCGGACCGTGTGGTTCGACTCAGGCCCTACTGTAAGGGCAGGTTTCCGCGATTGAGGCATCGTGTCTTTTCCTGGTAGCGTGGCTAGGACGGTTTGTGTTTGGTAGTCTCTCGATCGTGGAATCGAGATGTCGGGTGCGTGGCTTGGTTGTCCCCCGATGGGAGACTGGGTCGTGTGTCGGGTGCGTGACTTGGTTGTTCCCCCGACGGGAGATCGAGTCATGTTTTCTATTGCCGGTAGGAGTAACTGTAGTGCCGAGTTTTGACCGGCCACCAGTTTGCTGTTCCTGCTATTACTGTTGTTCCTTCTGTGGCTAGCGTAGCTTTCCTGTCCGCTGTTGTTTTCTCGGTTAGGGTTCCGCGGGATCCCTAATGAGCTAGTGATAGGAGTCTTACCCCTGGTTTTCAAGTGCGGTGATTCTTCCTCGAGGTTCGAGGGAGCGGCGTAGAGGTTCCTAGTTGCCAGTCTATCGGGCCGAGTGTTCACTTGGCGTGCGATATGTTTTATTACTTTAGACTATACTTTCTGTTGGGCTGAACTCTGTTGTAGTTAGATTGTTTATTTCTGTTGTCCTGCTTTATTTCTTATTTCTATGTACATCACACCTATCCTTTTATCCCTTCCGAGTCTTCAGGCTCGTGGGAGGTGGGCCGAGGTTCGAGTCGCGCCGGTTCCTTTATGGTACTCGGATCCCAGGTCGCCACAGTTGGTATCAGAGCTATGGTTGGGGAAGTACATGTGAATTCGAGATATTACAGTGATCAGAGTCCGTAAGGTCCAGTACAGTCGGCAGCTGGCATAGGGTTTCGTGCTTATTTTAGCCTGTAAAGCCCTTACGAGAACAACATTTAATGGACAAGCCTTATATATATACATATATAAATAAGTAATTGGCCTTGTATTATTAAATCAAAAACCCACTACCTGAGAGATCAAATACCCATTCGAACACAATAGTTAACTCACCCCAAAACCCACATGTAATCACCCAACCCATGACCTTCGAACGTGGCTTGCTCAAGGGAAACTCTTTAGGGTTTCAACTCAAACTATGGCAGGCGGCGAAGGATTGGGAAAGGAAAATAATGTATGGAAAGGGGAATTTAAAACACTATTTCCTTTAGCTTTATCACCCATGGTTTAGGATCCCTCCTTTATAAAACCAGCCCTTGTCAAGCGAGCAAGGGTGTCTGCTCCTGCGTTCAAGGAGGTTCCCTGCTACCACATTCATCGTCATCCCTTCTTCCTGCTGTTGTTGCACGAAGGTGAACGGGCGTCTTCTCCTTCCTTTCTCTGCCATAGTTACTGTGCTACTGTCGCTGTCGTGGTGGATCCTCCGCAGTTGCCGTGCATACGTTGACATCGTCTCCTTACTCCTGCCGCGTACGTGCCGTAGCTATGCTGCAGTGCTGTTAACGCGCAAGCCATCCTTCCCTCTTCGTCCTCTACTGCATGAGCTAGTGGCAGACGCTGTGCTACTGCCGTTGCAGTGCGTTCTTCTGTCGTTGCAGCGGTGCTGCCGCTGCTGTGCGTGAGGCTTCTTCCCATCTTCCTCTTGCTGTAGTTGCGGTGCTGCTGCTCTCGGTTACTTCTTTTTTTTCTCCATCCCGGTTAAAAGCAACGTGAGAAGGTAGGCAATCTCCCAAGCAAAATGCTAGATAAAAATTTCATGCTAAATTAAATAGAGCATATAGATGTCTCTCAAAAATTTCCTTGCTCACGTGATCTATACTCAATATAAAGCAATGCATGCATGATTTACGTTGTCTAGTTTCACATACAATATATTAACACATGGGTTAAGAATATTACAATCATGTAACTACACATTTAAAATTTCTGAGAAATATATATTTGAGATCCTCACATTTTTCTGTTAATTTTCATATATTTAGATGCATAAAAAGATTTAAAATTGAAAAGTGACCCTGTTCATGGGGTTAACACCCGTACCATATTTGTCGATTTTTATCTTTTTAACTGGAAGTCATAAAATTATGATATTTCATGATTAAGATCCTTAAATTTTTCTACTAGCTATTTTTAGAAAACCCTATGGCACATGATGGGCACCCAATTGAAATTCTCCACTGCATACCACCCCCAGACTGATGGTCAGACTGAGGTTGTCAATAGGAGTTTGGGGATCTTCTTAGGTGTCTAGTCCATGATCGAGTCAGGGATTGAGATTTTGTCTTACCCTTAGCGGAGTTTGCTTATAATGATTCGGTCAATAGGTCTACAAGCATGAGTCCTTTTGAGATTGTTACTGGTCATAGACCTAGGAAGCCTATAGACTTGGTCCCATCTCCCATCCAGTCCCGTGTGTCTGAGTCAGCCGATTCCTTTGCTGATCATATTAGGCAGTTGCATGAGCATGTACGTCGTCACATTGAGACCAGCAACGCACGATACAAGGTCTTGGCTGATGCCCATAGACACCACCGTGAGTTCTTGGAGGGTGATTATGTCATGATCAAGGTCAGACCTAAATAGTTTCCCTCGAGAATCGTGAAAAAGTTACATGCTCACGGTGCCGGTCCCTTTCGAGTTGTGAGACGAGTCGGATCGAATGCATATGTTGTGGACTTGCCAAAGGATTACGGGGTCAGCTCCACTTTCAACATCTCGGATCTAGTCGCTATTAGGGACCTGGCGGTGATACCCAGTGAGCCATTTGAGCCGTCTCCACCCCTTGTGAGTGACAACACCCCTGAGCCTCCACTTCCAGCCTTGTTACCTCAACAGCGAGAGCAGATAGAGTGTATACTAGATGAGCAGGTAACGACTACCCGGGGTAGAGTGTACCAGCACTATCTAGTGCGTTGGAGGGGATGACCCACATCCGACGACACGTGGATCACCCGGGCGGAGCTGCAGAGGATAGATCCAGATCTGCTGGATCGATACCAGAGTGACCCGGACCCTTACTCGATAGGGCCGAGCATCTCCCACCCAGGGAGAATTGGTGAGGGCACCAGAGCACGAGTATGGCACAACTCAGCGAGCTGTCGGTACCGGACACACAGCATTACTCGGTCGACACCGACCTCTTTGTGGTTGGGGGATAGCCTGGAGTCGCCACCGAAGCCCTAATATTTTAGTACGTATTGTATATGTATTTGTATTTTATACATATTTCTATACATATTTGGTCTTATTTGGTGTGTATTTGGTTTGTATTACCTTGGGTTTTTATATTGGGTCAATGGTAGAATAATTGACCATGTATTTGTATTTTTGATGCCACATCCCGGGACCCCCACGGTGCCCCACACCTGGTCCCCACATGATGCCTAGCATCAGTCAGACCACGGGTCAGTACGTGGATCGAGGTCTGCTCACCCAAGACTCGAATCGGCATGGAAGAAACCACCGGCTAGGCCTCAGATGATAAGCGGTCCATCATTGGCCGCACGGGGAAAGGGCGGTTAGGACCCCACCGCTCAAAGGCATGGGTGGTCCCACCTGGGCCGCTCATGCACGAGGATGAATGGCCAGACAATGGCCGCTCAGGGGACATGCGGCCAGACCCCAGCTGCTCACCCCAAACCCTGCATAACGGTAACAACCACCGGTCAGAAACTCACGGGACGCGCAGTTGGTCTCGGGCCACTCAAGGGATGAACGGTCAACCACTGGCCGCGCCTCCCCCAACGGTAAGGAAACAAGTGCGGTTGGGATCTAGCCGCACGAGGGAAAGGCGGCTAGGACCTCGCCGCACAAGGTAGGTACGGTCCAACTCTGGCCGCACGACCTGCCAACGGCATCAAGTGATGTACGACCAGACCCTGGCCGCACGAGGGATATACGGTCGATCCCTAGCCACACACCCCAAGCACTACATAACTGTCTCAAACAACGGTCAAAACCCCAGGAGATGGGCAGTCACCTTAGGGCCGCACGAAGGGACATGCAGTCCCACGATAGACTGCTCAACCTCGCTACGCGTCGAGCCTGACTCGTAGCACGCTGAGCCATTGGGCGGCCCGGATAGGACCGCACAAGGGATGTGGGGTCCCTGGTTCGACTGCGCATGGCTCACTGGTGTGAAAACGCTGAACCTCGCCGGAATTGCCCATTCAGCCCCAAATCGAGCCCCACAAAGGGGGAAACAAAGGGAAAAGAATGCCCAAGCCCCCTAGCATGATTCTACGCCCCCAAAATGTAGAATCGTGGCTTAAAATGACGGATCAGACTAACTCTCCCCGATGCATGCTCGACCCTTCCCGGTGCAAAAGAACCCCTTCTCAGCCTCGCCTCGGCCTACAAACCGTGAGAATGGAACGACACTGAGCTAGGGATCATCACCCTACCTCTGGTTCGCGACGAGGCAGCAATCCAAGCTCGATCCCACGAAGAACGCCATTGAAAACCCTGCCTTCCAGTGCTTCCCACGTTCACCGCAAGTCCATGTGATCACCTCGCCGTCACCCACGTCGTCGCGCCGTCACCTTGAACCAGATTGAACATTTCAACCCATACTCCAGTGAGCACATCTGTATATAAATAATGAAACACACACATGGTATTTACTCATCATCAAAATCTCTTAGCACAAGATTGTGCACGGGGTTCAACACACACTTTGATGTTTCTTTTGGAGAGTCTCTGTGTCTAGGGAGCCTCCACTAGTCGTAGCCTGACGACACTTGGTGTCGGCCCACCTGGGAGTGGTGGCGGGGCGAGTTCCCGAGATATGGTTTTTAGGCTAGTTTTCGTGGGCTCCCTTGCTTTGTAGTAGCATCCTACTGGGGGAGAAAATTAGCTAGAGGCCCACCTCAAGGCATTGGGCTTGTGTGTGCACACGTGGTCAGGGGCATTTGGATGAGCGCCGACGGGCATGACCCTGACTAGTCACGTGTTATTGTTGTTCCTTGTACTTGGTTCAGTGTCTCAGTCACCTTTGTTCGAGGTGAGTATGAGATGCTTGAGGCGTAGTGTAAGATGTCAGTGGATGCATCTGGCTTTACTGTGCTTCTAGTGACGAGGTGCTTTTGTCACATGACACGTGACTTGTGGTTTTGTGACCGATTCTTCGCCATGGTTGATCCAGTGCTTTAGGTAGTCTGTGACTGGCTTTACCATGACTTGTGTAGTGGACACGACAGTGAGGTCATGTGTGCGCCGGTGTTTTGGTTAGTGTTCTGTGGATCCTACACGTCTGTTGTAGCATGACGTGTTCTGGCAATGTAATCGAGTTTTCTTGAGTTTAGTGTGACAACTCCCTACTAGGTGTGTGGGAAGTTGTGCCTTTCCCGGTAAGGAGTAGTTTAGATGGTAGCCATTGTTTTTCCTGTATGGCTTTCCTCTTTACTTCCTATTGTTACTCCTACTTACTACTGTTGCTCTTGTTGTTGTTACTGCTGTTACCACTTTGGTTTCTTAGTGGGGATCTGTAGGACCCCTACTAAGCCAGTGACACGAGGCTCACCCCTAACTTTTCATGTGTGGCTGCTCTTCTTTCTCGTGGTCTGGTGGTGCTATTCGTGGTTCTTAGTGGCCAGCTTTGCCAGTGTCGGGCTTCCCCCGACTAGAGGGTACGTTCCCTTTTCTGTTAGATTGTACTTATCTTTAGTTGGACTGGACTCTACTAGCTATTGTAGCTAGTTTTAATTTGTTATAGAAAATGTAATTTTATTTTTATTATTTTAGCAATCCTGATCAAATAGGTCCCTCTCTCACACACCCACGGTGACCACTCGGGAGTGGAGTACTCCGGGGTCGGGCGCTCTCTCACTTGCTCAATGGAGCAACGTCGCAGATATTAAATGAACAAGATTAAGCTATGGAGAAAGGTATAGAGCTCACCTAGTTGGTTTGAAGAAACCAACTCCGCTCGAAGACGTGGGCGAGTAGGGAAGTGTGGGTTCCCCGCACACTGCGTCGATGCCGCTTCTCCTATTAACAATACATGCACTACTCCCCGCATAGGGGGGTTGGACTAAGGGAGGGGAATTGAAGATTACACCAAAATACTACCTCCACGTAGGGAGGGGTGTTAAGCTGCTCAGGCGGGGTGGGGGAAGAAGACCGCAAGATTGCCGAAGAAGTCACTCCGCCGATTCTGCCAGCTTCAGGAACGAGCTGTCCAATGATCGCTGTTGACGGCTTCACGGTATGTGGCAAGCTCAGATGATGCCGAAACTAGTACCAATATGTCACTATCTGGTTCTGGAAGTCTTCAGAATTTTTGGAGAACATCCTGGAGACGTCGCTGGTCGTGGGTGACTCTGTAGCTGGGCGGCTCTGCTCGGGCTGGTTCTGTCCTCAGGACGCAGTAGCAGGAAGTTGGCGCTGTCATGAATGCTCCTGGAGTTAGAATGGTACGGGACCAAAGCCAACACCTCCGTCTACGAGTCTCCTTCAATCCCCAACCAGGAAGGCCTCCAGGAGAGGTCGGAGCAGAGAGATAGAGGGTGAATAGTTGTAGGGTATCAGTGCTGATTTTCTATGTACTGACCTGCGCACCCGGGGAAGAAAAATCGGAACGGACAGCTACGAACTTCAAACGAGGCTCCGCCAGTGGCGTTGGACATAAGACTGGTAGAGGAACACGCCAGCCAAATGGTGCACCAAGGGGAGCTGGGGTGTGAGAGTTGTAGCTTCTGAAATAGGGATCTGGTCTTCCCACGGATGCCCAATGTGCGCTCTGACGAGAACGGACCTTCAGGACAGTCCCGAGCTCGGATGAAGATGAAGCCACCTCATAGTGGAAGCTGACTTGAAGATCTTTCCGTCGGTGTATGGTATGCCTCCAGTGTATGTCGGATGACCTCGGGGCAGCCTCTGTAAAATGGGCTTCTGCTGTAGTCTGTGATCTGGGTGTGCAGGAAGGTGATAGGTGTAGTGGGGGGTGATGGGATGGTGAAGGGGTGAGGGCTATTTAGTTGATTATTGTACTATCTCTGTAGTTATTTTAGCTTCTTACGTACCCTCACACCATCCTTTATCCCTTCTGACTTCAGGCTCGTGGGAGGCAGGTAGAGATTCGAGTCACATAGATTCCTTTCCGGTACTCGGATCTTGGGTCACCACAGCTAGTATCAGAGCCAGGTTGTGGAAGTACATAAGAATCTGGAATGATTGCAGTGGTCCAGAAGGTCCTTGAATGTCCAGTACAGTTGGTGGCTGGCTTAGGGCCGATGTGTTTTATTGATTTGTGGTTGTTTTCCTTGATGTCGTGTGTGATATGGTGCCACGGAGGAGGACTCACTCCTAGCAGGGAGAGTCGGGCGATGGTCTAGAGGAGTAGAGTAGAGCTTCAATTTTCAAGGGTGCAGCTAGAGGTGCGCGAGCTCCAGGGATGGATGATTTCTTTCGAGGCATGTTTAAGTATGTGCTTTAGCGGTAGCTGGGCGGCCAGCAGCAGGGAGGTGATGCTGGCGAGGGCCAGGCTTGAGGTGATCGTGGTCACGTGCTAAATGAGTTCCTGCAATTCCAACCGCCTCCTTTTAGCAGGCAGTCAGGTCTCGAGGTGTCCACGGAGTGACTGGATGATTTGCAGAGGATCTTCAGTGCGATGGAGTGTGCTGAGAAGGAGTAGGTGGTGTTGGCTAAGCATTAGCTTTAGGGAGCGGCCTGGACTTGGTGGACGTTAGAGTGGGGTGCAGCGTTCTAGTCTCGTTCTCTTCGGTAGATTGCATGGCTGGAGTTCGTCACGACTTTTGAGCGAGCCTTCTGTTCATCTTTCGTCGGGTCACAGAGGTTGCATGAGTTTCTCGAGCTGACCTAGGGTGACATGTCAGTGATGTAATACCACTCTAGGTTTATTGAGTTGGGCCGTTATGCTTCTCACATGATGGCGGATGAGGAGGTGAAGACGGAGCAGTTTGTTGGTGGTCTGAGGGTGGAGTTGAGGCATCATCTTCTTGCGTCAGGTTCGATCACCCTAGACGCAAGGCGCTAGAGAGAGAGTTACAGAAGGCTCAAGGGCAGGGCAGTGCTGGTCAGGGGCAGGTAGGTTCCAGTCAGCTGATGGAGGTTCAACAGCAGAGTACTATCCAGCGCTCAGTAGGTGGTGTTGCATCCCTATAGTTTTGATGATGTCATACACCATAAGTCAAACATTATAAATTCTCACAAGAATGTGCCTTGCGTCAATCCATCCAACCAAATTCGCTTCTCCCAGAATTCCCGCAACACCCATCCACTCCACAAGCCTACTCTGCCCCACAGAACCCTCCGCTTGCCTTCCTCGCTCCGCAAAACACCTTCTCTGCCCTACAACAACCTCCACAGCCTCCATAATACCATAACGTCCCTCCCCCTAATGACTACAATAATAAGCGCCCGGCTCCGAAGAGAGCCCAGTACCTTCCACTGCCAAAATCCCTCACAGATATCTTCTCCGCTCTCATGTCAGTTAATGCAATTCAGCTTCCTCTGGAATGGACCGTCTGGAACCCGGCCGTTGATCAGACAAAATATTGTATGTTCCATAGGCAGCCCGAACATAAGATTGAGGGATGTTTCCAATTCAGAGATTTGGTCTATGACCTTCATGAAGGTTAGAGGATAGATTGGGCCAAGATGCATAAGGCCATTGTTGAAATTAAAGAGAAGAGAAGGCAAGCACCAAGGCAGCAGGTGCAGCAGCAGCAAGCACTGCCGCCATAGCAGTAGCCGGTCCAAGACTTGGGGATCCATCAAAACTCCATGCCGAACCATCCTCCCGCTCTATAGCCTCAGCCGTTGGCACCGGGTCAGGTTAACTTAGTTCAACCTCCAGCTCCTGATGTTGAATGGTCTTATGATGACAGCGGTTCCACTCCCCAAATAATGGCCCTCCACCATAACCACCGAAACACTTCCGCTGCTACCATCCTTACGCCCACACGTCAAGCCCTTCCCCCACCTGTTGGACCGCTCGTCCTTCCATCCACTACCCCTTTTATCCCCACTCTGCTAATAACACTCTCCCCCGCGCCAACATCTCGTCCACTACTTGTCACTCCCACTACCGTCACTACACATAGCCTTCCGCCCGCACCTCCGCCAACACCTATCATCACCGTGCCTACTACTAACCCTTCACTCGCCATCCTTTCTCCGCAACCCATCATTACCCCCACTCCCATCATCTCCACTACACGTTCTCCCACACCACTTATCCACCCCACCGGGCCAACTATACCGTCAACGGATGCCGTGTCGGCACAGAATCTCACCTTGTGGAGTGGGCGTTTGTTCCATCGCAATTATGCTTCTACCTCCAATCTCCAGTCATCGCAACCACCTGCCGACCAAGAAGAGACTGAGCCACTGCCAGGTACCTAATATGATTTGTTGCATCACTTAGACCGGGTGCACACCCGAGCTTAGGTGTATCTTGGCCCTGAATGATATCACATCCTGGCAACAGCTCTACAGCCGAGCCCGCTTCATCTGCCAACAACTGCTAAAACCCCTTGACCCCATGTCTCCTCCACCTTCACCTCCCACACACACCTCCTGTCTGCCATTCCTCACGAGTCAACCCTCTACCACGTATCCCTCCACAAGTCAGCATTTCGTACCCATTTACCCACATACCCCGACATATCAACCTCCCACACACCAACCTACCTCCTCCCATGGCCAGCCCTCTCTGCCTTCGGTCAAAGGGATCCCACACTCCGAGCTGGTGGATGTCGTCCACTACATTCCCACTCCATGCACGCCTCCACCATGTTCACCTTTTAGCCCTGCGCCTTTACCTACGAAATTCCCACTGCCTACGCCACCTCCACTACCATTTCCATTACCTTCCCACACCCCTCAGCATCCACCCTGCCCGAAGCAGGCTCTTCACCCTCTGTTGTCAGAATCCTTTACAGATGTGTTCAGGGCCTTGATGGCCACCCAGGCAGTGCAACTCCCTCCGGTTGTGCCTTGCCAACCCGCGGTCGGGAATTCACTCCTTTTTTGTGAGTTTCATCATCAATAGGGGCATTTGGTTGAAAGTTGCCCCGAGTTTCAGGAATTAGTTTATGGTCTGGAAGATAATAAGAGGATTGACTGGGCTATCATGCATCAAACTATTTTGGATCTCCGCAGCGAGTAGCAGCAGCAGTAGGAAGCGCCGCCTAAACAGCCAGCCCCGTTCCAAGACCAGGGGCACCCTGATGATTCTTCAATTCATGAAACACCTGCTCTGTCACCTACTTCTTCTTCTGTCCCATCCCCGACGCCCATCCAAGCCTCCGCTCAGGCAAATACCCCTCTTGCACCCTCCTTTTCCACCACCACACCTGTCCCCAAGGCCCGTCGATGTGTTGTAATGATACGTCGAAGAGCGCCACAGCCTGCCATGCCCTCAACCACATCACCCCCTTTACCTTTTTCACTCTCATCATCGCCACTTTCCTCAACTGAATCGCACCCACCACTATTGCCATCACCGTTATCGCTCTCGCCCACTGCTGTCTCGTCGCCACCCTCTCCACTAACTTTGCCATCCCTTTTGCCATCATCGTCCGAGCCTGAGCAGGCCAAACCCAAACCCACATCCCCACCTTTGCCTTTACCTCCACCCAGGCCTAGCTCCCGCTCAGTCAGAGCCTCCAGCTGGCCTTGTCACTCTTGAAGGACAGAACTTATCTTCCCTAGTTCAGACTTGCACTCTGCTCTCTGCAGCCTCAGAGCCACCAGCCTGTCAGTTGAAACACGCGCCAGGAAATCCTAGCGGTGCACAAATTTCAATAATAACAAGACACACTGGGCCCATAATTCCAAGGGACAACCCATCACCTACAGACCAGCAGTGAAATGGTTGGCTATCTCCTTCTATTGCGGATAAGTTAGTCCGGGCTGAGATTCAATCAACTGGCGTAGCATGTCCAGATTTTGCCAGATGAAGCTCTTGGGGGAAGCAAAGCCAAGGAAAACAGATTGGGCTACTTCAAAGGTCACCTCGCTGTCAATGTCCACCCACAGTGCGACGTCTGGTCAGGAGGAAGAAGACGGGAGATCTGCGGGAAGGTCTGACTGAATTTTCTCTATAGCTTCTCATGGAGCTGAGGGCCTTCCACCGCCACCTCCCCAAGGGCTGCTACCTGAACACTCATAGGAGGAGAGCTGGTGAGCGTCGAAGCTGTCTCTTCATGGGTCTCTGGCACGGGGGCTGCTTCAGGGCTGATTATCGGTAGTAAACTGATTTCTGCAATGGTTGCCTCCTGCTCGGCCATCTCTTCTTCTCCGGCTACATCCTTCAATAATAAAGCCCCGGGGGCCATGGCTTGAGGTGACAGAGGTTCAGTTTCCATGGATGATACTGCAGGGACCGCGGACTTAGGTGCAACGGTCATCACCGCAGCTGGTACAAATGCAGAACCTTTGGCTGGGTCTACTTCGGCCCTTAAATTTGAAACCCTGATAGGAACGGAGCTATCTCCTGAGGTTCCCAAGTCCAACGATGCCAGGTCTGTAGAAAATTATATCCTCACTGGCACGGGACGTATTATCTCCGAAGTTCGCACACAGGCTACTAGCGATGCAGCAATGATAGCCAAGGCTTCAGATGGAATGGCCTCAGAAACGGTGGTCGTCACTGGGCTAGTCATGGCAGGCTCCTAAGAACGAACCAAGGCAGCATTAAGCAATAAAAGGGAAAATGGGTGGAATTGCAAGATAAAATGGACTTACGCTCAGTGAAAGGTCCACGCCCTCAAAAGAATGTAGGGGGGATGAGAACTCTGCAGCCGAGGCAATGAAGGGAGGAGTTATGTCTGTTTCTGTGTCAAGCCCGGCAAACTCGTCGACGCTGGCTTGAAGACGGTACTGACTTGAAGTCGTTGAAGGCTGCGTCGACCCTTGAGCTTGCAGCGTCGACGTAGGCTTGATGAATGTGCTTTGACTTGAAGTTTTGAAGGCTGCGTCGACCCTTGAGCTTGCAGCATCGACGTAGGCTTGATGAATGTACTTCTAGGACTTGAAGATATTGAAGACTGCGTTGACCCTTGGAATATGTAGCGTCGACGTTGCCTTGATGAAAGCTTCTTGGACTTGAAGGCACTGTAGGCTATGCTGCGTCGACGCTTGAACTTGCAGCGTCGACGCTTGCTTGAAACCTGCAATGGTTTTTAATGAATACTCGCCACATGACAAATCATCAGATAACAAACCAATTAATCACATCATGGTGGTCATCATCAAAACTCAATTTGTCACATCATGGTGGTCATCATCAAAACTAGGAGGGTAATAATAGGCACGAGGGATCGACTTTGTGCTCCCCCATTTGTAATTATCCCTTCTTTATTGAGGACTCAATAATATCCTTGAAGATATAGCAGTCCTCGAAGACGTGCCTGATCATTTGATGATATGGGCAGAAACGAGGATCATCCTTTCTTCTGTGATCACCCGGCCTCTTTCGTTTTGGGAGAGTTCAAGGCCCATTCGAACAAGAGCCGAGTCTTATCTCGAGGGAATCAGTACAGCTTCTTCATTTTATCACATAGGGATGGGCCTTCTTACCGATCGGCGGACTTGCATGGGGAAGACTCAGCTACCCCTTTCTCCTTTCGCTTCTGTTGTTCAAAGGTCTTGAAGTCGACCGTGTGCACTTCTTGAGATGCCGGTCATTTATCAACTGACCTGGCCTTCTGGCTTGAAATGGCAGGAGCGGCGGAGTATTTTGAGAGGAATGCCTTGACCTCCGCTACCACATTGTTCAGTCGGTCAAACGACTTGATTTTAGTGCCCATCATTCTTTCCAGCACTTCTTTTCGCAGGTTCTACTTGCAAATTTGGACGGCATCCTCCTGATGCGATGGGCGCCTGCACCTCATGCTGAGATTCTTCCATCTTTTGATATATTCTAGGAGGACTCATCGTTCCTCTACCTGGTTTCATATAGTTTGGCTATCGTCACCTCCCTCTCGATGATGTAGAACCTTTTTTTGAACTTTCTCTGCATGTTGGGCCAATCAATGATAGACCCGGGCTGTAGGCTCGAGCACCACTCAAAGGCGAGCCCGGTCAATGTGGACCCGAAGAATTTTAGTAGGTAGGACTCGCCAGCTACCAAGTCACCCATCACATTGGTGTAGTAGGCAATGTGCTCACGTGGAGGCCCTTGCCCATTAAATTTTTTGAACTTTGGAGGCTTAGTGATGCCAGGAGACAGCCTCTTGGGAGCATGATGGGACAGGTATGACACCATATACAGATCAAATGAGGCAGAGTCGCCATCGCTCCTTTTCGCCAACTTCATTTCTATCATCTGCTCGACCATGAGCTTATTCACCACCGTCAGGTCAACTGGGCTTGGGTAGAAGTGAGCTTGTTGCATATGCGGCGTTGTTAACATGGCTGCATCATCCTTTTGTTTCTATCTGAACTAGAAAGTGTCTGTTAACTCTCTCCAGAGGTGTTTTGCTGAGAGAGAGGGTGTCTGATTCTGCGGGTTGTGCAGTGATCAGGAGAGTTCAGGCAAGATTACCTGCAAGCTGTTTGTCAGCCGTTCGAGGACTTGGTCCTTGGGTTTGGTCAGCCGATTTCCTTAATCGGGTCTGAGGAGAGTCGTCCTCGTTTCGAAGCCAAGCTGTAAAGCTCAGCAGGGTTCCTCACTGTTTTAGTGAGGAGGTGGACGTAGGTCTCTGCTTAGAGACCGAACCACCTTAAATATTGTGTGTTCCTGTGGTTTGCTGTTCTTCTCCATCCTGCTTCTCGTTAGATGCTTGAATAGGCTCGCGACTCTTGTGCATTGCTTCCGCTTCACTGTTTAAGCATCTAGCGATTCACTTGCGGTACACTCTACTTTGTTTTAGAAAATTAAAAAGGGTCAACCTATTCACCCCCTCCCCCTCTAGCTTGACCACCATCTGTTCCCAACAAGATGAGCTCCGTAAAGATGGGCATGTCAAAACGATAGCCCAAACCCTGTAACGGATGTCGGCTCTCTGAGGGCTCGCCGTATCACCCAAGGGTTGTCAAACATCTTCTGCCAAGGGTATTGGCCCATTTCGGCACCATGACATACACATAAAGGCTCATGGGAGCACTGGCATAGCCATGGGTCAACGGGTCTACATATATCGGGGCACTATTCGCCAATAAGGTGGTTTATTCACTATTCTTCGAGTGAAGTCGATGGAGATCATGCCATAATAGACGGCGAACCTTCGTGACTTGATAGGGTGATCGGAAAACTCAAAAAATGTTAAGGGATAACCCCTCATTGTTGTAGCTCTAGGAGGTGACCCATGAGGGTGATCTGGCAGCACATGGCCCCTTAATCCGACGGTCAAACACCAGGAACAAAGATGATACGACGGCTATGCAAATGACAAGGGAGGCTGGGCTAATCCGGTAGGGTAATGTTAATCCGATGGCTAGGAGATTGTGTAATACAGAGTGCCAAGGGAGAAAGAAACTGATATGACGGCTCAGTTAGAAAGGTTCTAGTCGAGGGGGTTTAAACCTGTAGCCAAGAAGTGTCAAGTGGATATGATCCGGCGGGAGTTGGGTTGTAGAAGGATAGGGATCCGGTGGTTGAGGTATGCTTCTGATCTGACAGCTAGCTTTGCAGTGGAACTGTGACCAGGGAATGCTAGGCTTATCCAGTGGCCAGGAAGGGAGCTGATCCGGTGGACCAAAGGGAAAGGTGTTAGGTGTGCAGTGGGATCTAGAGGGGGGTTGAATAGATCCCTTTACAAAATTATGCCCAAATTGAAAACACTCAATTTAAGACTAAAATGAAGTAAACACTACTAACTAAACTGCTTATAGAATGATCAGATCTAGACAGAAGATAAATGTAGACTTCCCACAACCGTGGAAAATGGCAATGCTTAAATTGAAATCAAACTAATCAAGAGACATCTCACAAACAACTCACTCAGAGATCAGGTTAACAAATAATGATTTAGATAAACCCACTGTCAAACATTTAACAGATAGTAATGATGTAGAAATGAATTGCTAGAACATGGGTAACTGGAAACTGCAAGATGGACTCAAACCAGGTTGATAAGAAGATCTAGCAATTCATACTGATCATATATCGAAATCAGCTCACAACACAACCTATGAAAATGGATAGATGAAAAGGAGCAACCACGCAAGCAAACCACGGTGCACAGTGATTTTTAGGTGGTTCAGTCTCCACCAAGTAGACCTACATCCACCCCTTACTTGTTGTGCATATGTTGTCTAGCTTTGATGATAGCAACATATCATATTCTGTTTTGATGATTCTGTTTTGATGATAGCCTCTGCATTCGAGATCTAACCACCACCAGCCATAAAATCTATTTCCCCTGTCAAACCACCTCATAAAAATACACAAAAAATATTGACGTGTTCCTTAGTTCCCCCTCCATCTCCCATAAAAATCTCAACTCCTAGATCCATTGTTTATGTCTCGATCAACATGCATCATTAGGTAGATCTAAATCTACCCAGTCAGATTTGAGCTCAGGAGTCAGCCTGTTCATAAATACCCCACGCAAAACCCTGTGCCATAAAAATTCCTGTAATAGCCTATGTTCGTGGATCCCTGAAAGGGCTTTGCAACGGCGCCAGTTTCGTGTCAATCCGACGTCGGAGCTGATCGCAACAGACATTTTTGCCTGGTTGCACAGTTCTGAAACTGCAGAGCAGGTCTGTGGACAGCAAGCAGCAACGACCCCCAGGTCGGCCGCCTCGCTTCCCACAAGGCGAACCAGTGCATCCCCCTCCTAGGGATCATCCCCCCAGGAGTCCCCATCGCAGCGGTACCACTCCCGGCACAATCGGCCCACCGACCAGGACGTGGACCCCAAGATTACCGGTGTGCGCTACCACCGGAGCTGCCCAAAACGCTGCCCGTCAACCCGAGCCCGCTACTCCCGGGTCCCACGTGTACTCCTTTAACTCCCTGCGTGGAGTGGACAGTAATATTCATTGCTGTAATTTAATTATTTATTGTACCGAGAGTACGAAGCTTGGCCGGGGTCGTCTTCCCCATGTCCGGTAGCGCGGAGGTATCGTTTCTGCTCCCTCACTCGGCATTTTGCTTATTTCGTATATTTCTATATGCCGCTGCTTGCATGTGATAGGTTAATCTAACTCGTTAAATAATTTTATTCACCACTGCGAGAGAGAGTGAAACCCATCCCGTGACCCGATCTGGGCACGAAAGAGAGTTGACCACCCTATCTCATTGTTGGTTTCTCAACCGCGCACGTCCGTACGCTTCCCTCGTTAGGGACGAGTCGCGAGCTTGCTTAGAGTCTCAGGTTCCGTATGTCACGCCCCGAGCCTTTATGTACAGCGGAAGACTCGCTCGGGGGAACACGAACAGTCGACATGGTAAGCCTCTCGCAAGCAAGCATGATCAGAGCGCGATACAATCACACAAAAATGTAATTGCACAAGTATTTACTCAAATTCAACTTCTATTTTATTGATAATCAAAATATTCCATTACAACCACTAATTCATATAGACAGTTTGTTTCTCATTATTAAACAACCAGCAATCAGCCGACTTGTGACCTAGCTTACCACAGTTGAAGTTTGAATAGTTCACAGGTTGTTTTGCAGGGAATTTAGCAAAGTTGGAATTAACAGAATTTCCCTGTACATGCCAACAGTTCCTAACTGTATGCCTATGTTTCCCACACTCGAAGCACCTGAGGTGCTTGCCTATTGATACTTTGTTGCCCCATGAAGACCCAGACCAGCACTCAATAGCTTTATGACCTCATTTATTACAATTAAAACAGATAATATGCTGATTTGAAGGAAATATTTTTCTTTTGGTGTCATAATGACTTGTAAAGAATTTATCATGCATCATATCATCATTTTTCATTACACTGTAGTCATCCATATAATGACCATGCCTACCACAGTAATGACATGACACCTGTGATTTCCTAGAGGCATGGTTACTAACAGACTCACCGGATGCATGTGAATAAGTAGATGAAGCATGAGCAGTATGCATCGACCCATCAGACTCCACAGAGCTGGCTGATTTCAAGACATGAGCAGGGACAGTCTTGACCTTCTTCGTTTGTCCCTTATTTTTCAATCTTTTATCATTTTTCATAATTTTTGTTAGTTTTTTATTTTTCTGGGCCTTGAACTGAAATACAGATGAGGGAGGTGTCTTAGGAGGCCCAGAGTAGCTAGCACCATCAGAGCTACGAATGAAAGTGGTGTACAACTTACTTCTAATGGATCTCTCAGTCTGAGAGGTACACCTTTCCTCTTTACATAGATCAGAATTTTTATCAGTCAAAGAAACACTTATTTTCTCTTTCCCTCTAACTGATTTAGACATGGAATTGATTTCAGATTGCAGAGAAGATATTTTGAATTCAAAGTTTATCAGATCTTCCTCACAAACAAGAATCTATCTCTGCAATGCATCATTCAAAATTTTTAATCATGTCTAATTCTCTTTCAAGCTTCTGCTCCTTCTCAGACTGAGTTTCTTTATCAGCGACTTTTTCTTTCTCAATGTCCAGCCATTTTCTCCCATAATAGTGCTAAGGATCATGAGTTTTTTATTTTGATTTTTCAATTCCTTAATCTCCTCAACCAATTTCACATTTTATTCACTCCAATTTTTGTCGTTGGACATTGAATTCAATTTTTCAGTTAATTCCTTTTCTCTTTCTTCAACCTCAATTTTAGCACCAAGCGAGCTGTCCCTGCCCTGAGAATCAGAAGCTTCTAAATTCAGCCACGGCCAGCACAGAAGATTCAAAATTCCTTTCTCAGCTTGGGGTGGTAGTATTTTGAAAGAGCTTTCCAACGCCACTGACCCCGCATTGATACAACATCGGTGCTGATCGCAGCAACAATTCTCGTCGGGTCGCGTGTAGCAGAATAGCGGTTCCAGTTCGTGGACGGCACCCGACGACCACCCCCGAGGCGGCCGCCTCGCCTTCCGCGAGGCCAACCAGCATGCCTCTACCCCCGGGACCGCCCAACCAGGAGTCACTGATGCAACATCAGCCTTAGGCGTCCTCGGTCCACCAACCAGGACATGGGCCCCACGAGTACTAGCATGTGCCACCATCAAAGCGGCCCCGAGTGCTGCCCGTCAACCCGAACGCGTTACTCCCGGGTGCCGTGTGTAGCCCTTTACCTCCCTACGTGGAGTGGACAGAAATAATTAATTCTGTAATTATTAATAACTGTTGTACCGGGAGTGCGGGTTCGGCCGGGATCATCTTCCCCACGCCCGGAGCATGGAGGTAAACCCGCCACCGCCTTGTAGTCTAGTTGTTTGCTTTCTTAGTATATGTCTATTTGCCCCTGCTAGAGAGAGCATGTTTTAGGATCCTCGCTCCAATCAAAGTAATCACCGCTGTGAGAGAGAGAGCAAGACCCATCCCGTGACCTGACCCGAGCACGAGAGAGTGAGCAGACCACCCTTGACTCACTGTCAGTTTCTCAACCGTGCAGGTCCGAACGCTTCCCTCGTTAGGGACGTACGTGAGCTTGCTAGAGTCCTAGGTGTGCATTTTCAACTCGGTGTCGAGTCCGCGTCTCCATCCCGCATCACCCAAGACACCCCGAATCACCGAACGGCTTGATTAGGTGACTGAGGGGCCATACGACGGGCCTTGGGTTGATGACGGTAGCTCGTGGGAGCTAAGAGGAGGCATTTTGTGGACGTGGCCATGCCTCGGGCTGTGTGTCGCGTTGTACGGCGGGTTGTCAAGGTAGCCTCAGGTTAGCCTGAATGCTAGGATTAGATGGCTCATCGCCACGTGTCTGAGTGTCAGGGTTGGGCCCGACTTGCTGGGGGGTCGTTGTAAGACCCAATTGAGGAGCTGGAACCACGGGGTGGCCCGTGGTTTGGTGTAGATGGGCTGGAACATATGCGCCCACAAGGTGTTCGACGGAATGTTGCATGGACTCTAAAAACTGCTCGGACTCAGAAGTTGCATGGACTTTGTTATTCAGAGTAAAACATGCACGGACTTTGTATGAGAAAGGTGCATGGACTTGCTATGGACAAAATATGCACAGACTTTGTGATCTGCACGGACTTTAGTTCGTTCAAACCAAAACATGTACGGGGTTGGTGGTCAAACCAAAACGTGCACGGACTTAGATCTGCACGGACTTTAAGTGTACAAAGCAGATGTGTACGGACCTTAGATGCACGGACTTGGTGACTTAAACATGCAGATGCAAAACGTGCACGGACTCAGTTTTTGACAAAGCCAAAGAAACATGCACGAACTTATGTTTTTCATCCTTGCCAACACATGCATGGACTTTGTATGCTAGAGAAAAATATGCACGGACTTGTAAATGCAATGGGTGTAAACAATTCATGGACTTCATTCTCAGATGCAACAAGCACGGACCTAGTTTGCGTGCAGCAATAGAAGTTGCACGGACTTCATTTTGGAGAAAACATGCATGAACCTATTTAAGGAGATGTGCATGGACTTTGATGTATGCACGGACTTGAGGTTTATGCACGAACTCACTATGAACGGACTTGGTTTGAAAAAGCTACACGGACTTTGTTCAGTCCAAGGAAGAAAAGTGCACGGACTTGATGTGCATGGACTTGGTTTTTCAAACCTGCACAGACTTTGTTCAGTCCAAGGAAGAAAGGTGCATGGACTCACAATGCACGGACTTGGGTTCATTTCAACCAAAACATTCACGGAGTTAAGATGCACGGACTTGGAAAAGATGCAAGGACTTTTATATGCATGGACTTCTGGTTTTCAACCAAGGGCATATGCACGGACATTGGAACGTGCACGGTCTTTGTTTGAGCAAAGTGCACGGACTATGTGTGCATAGACTTAGTGTGACACAAACTAAAAACATGCATGGACTTTTAATTCAATGAAGCAAAAGAGAGTGCATTGACTATGTGTGCATGGACTTTATATGCTTTTCCTCTTAACAGAAATATGCACGTAGTTTATGTGTACTAGCTCAATACATCGAGCAGCATCTTTTCTAAGTCCAACACCTAAACCCGCAGGGACTTGAGAAGCAGACAAACAACATGCATAGACTTTGTGCAAATGCTTGACAACCAAGTAAGCAAAACAGCCATATGATATGCACAACTTCCAAGGCACATTCTTGTACAAGAAAATAAAAGAATTCTTAGCCCCCCTTTCGAGGGTTTCTGCAATGGAGTCCCTCCTTTTTCACTCCTCTCCTTCTGCCCTCTCTTCCTCTCTCTTTGCTCGCCCACGCATTTCCATGTGGCTTTCTTAGTGCATCTTCGTCTCTCTCTGTTGCCTTCTCTCTTTTTTCTCTTCTATTCTCCTATTCTCTTCTCTTGTCTCTTTCCCTCTCATCTTCTCTGTTCTTTCCTCTTCTCTATTTTTCATCTTCTTTGTTTGGTCGAGGGCAAACGCCTATGTTCTTATACACGAATTGAGAGCAGGGGAGTCAGTGGTGACGGCACCGAATTGCTGACATGCCACATAGGTACGCCACCGACTCATCGGCCCACCACACAGGTGCACCACCGACTCGCTGGCCCGCCTTTACCATGGACGTCATCGACTCAGTCGCGAAAGACAGGGCCACCGACTCGCTGCACGTGCACCACCGGATCGACGCTCGGGGCCACCGGCTCAACCTGCACAGGACGCCACCAACTTGCCTAATTCAGCGCTATCGAATCAATGCCCTGGAGCGCCACCAATTCAACATTTTGAGGTGCCACCGACTCACTAAGAGTGGCATTTTGGTAATTCAGTGAGACCTTGTCGTCTAGAGTAGTCTTGGAGTTGATTCAATAGCCCCAAAATGTACTTTAAAGACCTGATTCAGGGTTTTCGGTAATTTTCAACACGTGCTAAACGCATACCGATTTTCTCGAGTTTTGCTCTGATTCGACCTTCCATACTGTGACTTGTGCTGTCAGGCTTGCTTTAGAGCCACATGGGGCTTCTTCGTCGAGTGGTCTATCCCTTGAAGCATTTTTGCCTTCATTGGGCATCTTTTAAGTCTTCTACGGCCCTTTTCTGGAGCCGTGTGTACCCAAATCGGGTAACCTGGGTCTCCCCTGATTTAGCATTCGGCATGTCGATTTGTGCCGCCAACTCCATTTTGAGGGCATGTGGAGGGTTTTCATGAGGTGGGCCATCCCTCAAAGCATTTTCGCTTTGACTAGACGTATTTATGGCCACTTGCGGACCATTCTGACATTCCACGTGTGTGGAGTGGACTTCTTAGGTTTTTCGTCGACATCGCCTTCGACACCACACATCATGCTTTCAGGCTTGCCTTACACCTGTAGGAAGCATCTTCGCTGAGTGGGCAACCACTTTGAAAATTTTCATCCCGGCTGGGTGACTGAACTCACAGTCCAAGGGCTATACGCATGGCCCACACAAAAAATACTTTCCGAAGAAGCCAACATCATGCGGGAGTGGCCCTCCGCACTTGTACCGATACACGATGACTCGATCTAGCAAAAACACGAAAGCCCGGAACACAAGAGGGTCACCCAGACCCTTAAAACCCATGGGCAAGCTAATCAAGGTATCGTGGTACCTTCGGACACCCAAAAGCACGGTCACAGTCCCCACGGGATGTCTAGGACAACCACGGGGCCATAAGTCGACCATTGGGTCTCAATTGGGTCGACTGGGGACCAAAATGGGCAAGCCCACTACATTTCGGTCGGTCAGCCCTCATGGGTCGGTCGACCAACAGGGGTCGGTCGACCAACCCAACATGGGCAGTCGACTGGCCCACAGCCAGGGGAAGCTCTGCCCTAGTGGGTCGACCGAACTAGGCTGGTCAGTCAACCGAACTGGGAGAGAGGCCCAGTTCCATGGCGAATGTCTGATCGGTCGACCAAACTGCTCGAGTCTGTCGACCAAAAATGGCAGAGAACCCTCTAAACCCCACCTAGGGGTCCGATTCCATGCCCCAATCGATCCCAATCGATGGGGATTACAATGGGGACCATTCCCCTAGTCCCTAACCACAAAATGGATGGGAAATCAGCGAGACAACCTCGCTCAATCTGACGAATCCGTTGCACCCCCTAAAACATGATTTTAACCCCCAACGGGAAGTAAACCCACTTTCGGCTCGCCTCGGCCAACCAAATCCATGGGAAAGGAAGTACATAGGTTAGGGAATCATCCCCCTATCTCCACCAAAGATTACGCGTCGAGATCACCATTCCATTGCGAAAACGCCTAGCAAACCACAGACGACGCCTTAAACTCGCTACCGAGCTTTGTCGCGCCTCCACGCCTCGATCCTCACCCCGTCCTCACGCTCCTCACCCTTGTGCCATCCCCGCCTCACCCTCCTCCACCACCATCGGCCTCCCGGGGAAGAGGGGGAGAGAAAGAGATGAGAGAGAGGGAGAAGAGAGAAATGAGAGATGGGGAGTGAGAAAAGGGGGTGGGGGTTATTTATAGAAAACCAATTCGGGTTTTTAAAATCCAAAAAATACAAAATTAGGGAAAAGTATTTTTCACGATCCTCAGAAAATGCACAACACGTCCGCAATGTCCTAGAGCCTGAAAACACGTCAGTAAGATCATGCTCATGCAACAATTTTTGAGTTTAATTTCATAAATTTTAATTTTTTTAAACATGGATCAATGGCAAGAAATTGGTACAGGTTATGAGTATTAAAAAATCCGTATGCTGTACATGGGGTACTTGGCGGAGGATTTCCTCATGTAAGAGTTAGTGTTTCAGATAGGCGTAGCCTAACCTTCCCACTAAGTCTTTTGATATACCCCTAACTTATAAGACCCGATTGTGGCTATGAAAGGTTTAATTAGCATGCATGTTAACCTATATTAACTACTAGTTAAGCCAGATCTTGAGAACACCTACCTGTTAGTGCGGTTGACGAGGTATACTAGTAGAATAGAATAATCCTAGCCCTCCACGTTCTCTGCAGCCAAGCTCCCAGCCGCAGGATGCGGTACGTAGCCTGCACGTGAAGAGAAAAGAGTAAGATCTCTCTTTTGCAGGTGGAGAAGAGAAAGGCACAGGTAACCTTCTCTTTAGTGGCAGGAATGGCAGAGGGATGGCAGTATAGTAGGTTGACATTAAGGTCTTCTACGTTGGATGAAGGGAGTTGTTTATAGGGAAAGAAAAACATAAGGGTCCATTACCAGGGTAAAAGAAGCAATTAATGCTTTAATCCATTGTCGGGCAAAGGGTACGTTGCCAGCGAAGGTTTTCTATTATTGTTTCAACCCCTTCTAGAAGAATAACAGAAGCCAGATGACAGGTGCACTCTCAGGGAAATGGCGCCCTTGTGAGGAGTCTTGGTTTAGATGAATAGCACCTGTGTATAAGGGTGCTATATCATCTAGTCATTTCTATTTTTTTTTCTGCAGGGTAGGGAAATGGCCCCTAAGACTAGGGCGCCCTATTAATACAACGCCCTTGACAAGGGCGCTATTTCATTTTGGCTGTGTTGGTCTGGGTGGCCCATCTATCTAATTGGTTAGTGGTATTGGTTGGTGGGGTATTTGAAAGAGATATATGTATGGGTTGGCTGTGAAGGGAAAGTAAAGCCTTTCACGTGGGTTGTGGGCCTTGTGGCTTGGGAAGTAGCGCCCTTGTAGAAGGGCTTCATTCTACAAAGTGGCACCCTTATAAGGCGTGCCCTTTCCCATTGTGTTGGAAGAATGAAAACTCCTCCACGTGTTGTTTATATGATGAACTTTAGTGATGTATATTTATGTAGTGGCCCTCATGGGGTATTGTACATTTTTATTTGGCCTTCAGGGTTGCTCTCTCAACTCTCTCTCCGCGGTGGTCGCTCAATTTGAAGGAAAGTTGGAACGAGCACTCTCTCACCGCTGACGGCGCAACTAGGAGCAATACTAAGTTAAGCAGAATTAAACCAGCAAGGAGAGGATCCGAGGCTCACCTGATCAGTGTGAAGACGACAAAGGCGAGTGGGGAGACGTGGGTATGCCCCCGCACGTCGCGCCGATGTAGCTTTGGATGGTGACCTGTTGATACATGAACTACACCTCACGTAGGAGGGTTGGACAAGGGGTGGGGATCTTAGATTTACATTAAAACTACCTCCGCACAGGGAGGGGTGCTAAGCCAGCCAGGCGGGGAGGGGAGATTAGCTAAGTCGGTGCCGAAAGGGCACCTCTCTGGTTCTATCCAGGTCTGGGACTGCAGGATAGTGAGTCGCTATTGATGTCACCACGGGCTGTACCAGACTTAGAAGACATCGTGACTGGTGCCGAGTCATTGCTGACAGTCCCAGGTACGCTTGTAAATTTCTGTGGATACTTCTGACATCGTCACCGACTGGGGTGGACTCCGGATCAGGTTCCCTACTCTCTGGTTCAGACTGATCCCAGGGAGCAACAACAGATGGATGAAGTCGCTACAGCAGCTCTCGAAGTCCAATCATGGCGAGACCAAGTCGAGGATGACCGTGGACAAATCCTCTTCCAGCAACAACTAGGAAGAACACCAGACAAGGTCAGGGCAGAGAGAGGGAGCTCGTTGAGTGAAGGGGTGTTAGGTCAGGTCCTGAGTGGCCTATTCTGCGCACCTAGGGGAGAAAAATTGGTAGATGCTCCTCCGGATGCCGAACGGGATGCTGCATTTTGCTGATGGAAGCTGATTGGTTGTAGAAGATCTCGGCTAAACGGCGCCTTCAGCAATGCTGGGGTGCGACCGTGGGAGCTCTAGGAAGTCACCTCAGGTCACCCACATTTCTGGATCTACGCAGTCGTGGGAGATCGGACCTCCCGGACAGTAGGGAAGTCGAATGTAGGTGATACCACACAGAGACGAAGCTATCTCGACGAGCTTTCTATCGGTATATGGTATGTCTTCAGATGATGCCGAATGACTCCGGGACAGGATCTGCAACTCGGGCCTTTACTGCTGCCTGCGAACTGGACAGGGTATAGTGGTGGAAGGGGGGGATAGTAGGGAGATGAGGAGAGGGGAATGGGGTGGGAATGAAAGGAAGAGGAGGGCGCCGCCCCACCTGGAGGAGGAAGAAGAAGAAGTGCAGGACGCCAAGACCAAGCTTCCATCTGCCGATCTGATGCGTCTTCGAGCATAGCTGCTGAAGACGGTTGTTCCTTTGGGCGTCTCCTGTGAACGTAGAAGCTTCCACTCCCCGGATAGAACGTTCGGCGCATTCCATTGTTCCTTTGGACGTGATTTCACTGAAGATTTGAGGGGGATTTCTTCTTCTCTCATTTCTACTCTCTTATCTAAGCATAGATTAAACATTGGGCGTTTATTGTAGATCTTTTCTTTTTATCAAACTTGACATATTCTCGTTTGTGGGCAGAGCTGCAACTCTGAGTGTATGGATCATTGGCGGGGCAAGTTTCCCAAAGTCTGTGTGTGAAGACGGAGCTGTGACTCTGTGTGGTTTACTGTCTAGGGTGTGCTCCCCGACTGTGTGTATGTGGGTGCTGCGGTGGCAGCATGTTGGGGCTAGGCCCCTTGTGTGTACTGTTGCGGAAGCAGTGTGTGTGGTATTGGGGCACGTCCCCGTCTTGCTACGATTCGTAGCGTGGTAGTGAAGCCTCACCGGGTTGGGTGAGGGGTGGACGTAGGGAGCCTATCGTGGTCCCGAACCACCTAAAAATCTCGGTGTTCTTTGTGGCATGCCTGTGTGATTGTCCTTGTCTCCTATCTCCATTCACAGGTGATCTAACAGATTTTTATTCACCGCACCACTGTACATCGCTTCCTCTGCTATCCATGTTACACTTAACTTATATTGTTATTTGCACTATCAATCCGTATGAGATCAGGAATATCGAGAGAACCTTTCTATCTCACTTGTATTTAAGGTAATTAACGTAGTTAATCTTGTTTCCGCCATGTTTAGCTTTGAAAGTTTTTAAATTCCGCCATCTCAGCAAGGGGACAATTCATTCCCCCTTCTTGTCCGCCATATCTTTGGGCCAACACCCTTGACCAAGGGTATTAGTAGTAATTGGTCTAGATCTAGGGTTTGAATATATAATATCTCTTGTTGCATTTGGAGAAAAATTAATGAAAGAATTATTGTTGGAAAGATGCCATGGGCGCCCCCCTCTCTCTCCCTCTTGAATGTTCATCTTCTTCCTCTCCTTCCCCTCTTTCAGATCTAGGGTTGAAACCCTAAGATCCCTGGTATATCTCCCTCCTCTACTCTTCCTCTTGCTGCTGCCAAGGTTCACCGCCGCTACCGCCATAGTTCGTGCCGCTGTTAAGCCTCCACAAGCCAAGCAGCTCCTTGCTGCCCTGCAACTTGGAGTTCTTGGATAGCAGCTCTGTGAAAGGGCTTATACGGGAGATCCGACCATTAGATCGAGCTGAGATTTTGAGGTTCAAGTATGTCGTAGGATTTTGAGTCCTGTTTCCAATGGTACCTTTTGTGTCTCGATCTGACGTTAGAGTTGAGCGTACCAACCGATCTCATCGGAGCGCGCAGATTTAGCCAGAAGTAGAGCTGCGGGACAGCCTTGGGAGATAATTCCCGAGTAAATCGCCGGCCTCCACTCCGGAGATCACCGCTCCCAGGGACCGACCTAAGACATTCCAGGAGCGCCCCCACCCATCGCTGCAGCCAGGAGCCACCCCGGACGTCGCCGTACTAGTAGTTGGTCCCACGTGCTGTCCTCCGAGCCCGAGTGAATAGTGCAGAACTGACCGACTGCGTCCGTCTGAGTGTCACCAATTGCTGCCCGTCAACCCATGAATGGTGCTCCCAGATCACTATTGTGGCCTTATACCTCCCTGTGTGGAGTGGGCCATAATTTACTTACTATAATTTATTTAATTATTGTACCGGGAGTGACAAATCTTCGCCGGGAAGTCTTCCCCATGCCCCGAGCGTAGAGGTACTCTCACCACCCCTCTTTTGTCATATATTGTTTAGCTGGTATGTGTTCTAGATGCCGCTGCTTGTGAGTTGGATATTTTATTAGCTTGCTATGTATTAATCACCACAGTGAGTTGTGAGTGCGAGACCCGTCTCGCGACTCATTCCGAGCGTGAGAGTGAGCCGACCACCTGAGACTCAAGGCCGGTTACTCAACCGTGTAGATCATCGCGCTTCCCTCAATGGGGATGACCGTGAGTTAGCACTTCTTGTTTGGGGCATATAGCCTCTTCTAGAGCTCTTTAGGTGCTGCATTGTGTCGTTGTTGCTGGTCACGCCATCCAACTAATCGCGTCATCCTTTAGAGTCCAAGGCTGCAACCCATCCGTGTCGAGTCCTCGTAGTCATCCTGCATCAGGTGGAGGTAGGGATACAGATCACCACTTCCTCCTGCACGTTTCCCCTGCCATTGCACATTGTTTAGTGGGAAAACAGCTGAGTTTGGGCTCTTTTAGCCTAAACTGTGGTTTGGTGGGTTTCGTAGGCTTCGTTGAAAATCGGTGACGGTTCTGCGATTAGTTGGAGTCAATGGACTCCTGAGAACATCAATGTTCCATTGATATTGATTTCGTGTCGATCAGTGCTCCCGCTTGACCGTAGGGAGCCCGGGAAGTCCAGTTGTACCATTTGGGTGATTTTGTTAGAATCGCCTGTTTCTTGTGATCCGTGCACCGTTTTGACTCTAGATAGAGTCCATGTGATTGTATGCGTGTCCATGGCTGTATCCCCAACGTTTCGGCGTGAATGGGGCGTGCAAAGGCCACGATCGGGCCAACCCCACGATTTGCTCACCGTAAGGGTTGAACGGTCGAATCAGGTGCCGTTCATCCCCTTGAGCGCCCATGCTTGGACTGTTTATCCTTGTGGAGTCTAGGGGTTTTTGCAGCCATACGATAGACCGCACAAGGTATGGGCGGCCTCGTAAGGACCGTCTATCTCCCATTGGGCGGCCAGCATCTGACCGTCTATTATTCTGTCTGGGTTGAGCGGCCTAGCCTGGTCTACTCATCCCTTTGAACGACAGTTTGTTGACCGTTCATCCTCTGGTATCGGTCGTGTTAGGTGGTCTGGTCAAGACCGTTTTGATTGGCATTGTATCCAGTGGGTTCTGTTCAGCGGTCCGGTCAAGATCATTTTGACCAGGAACTTGACTGGGTCGTGGGTTTGAGCGGCCAAGACCAGACCGCTCATCCCCTTGGGCAGTCCTGTCCTGACCGTCCATCCTCTTTAGCCTTTAAGGGTCTGTCCGTTGTAGGGTTGGTCCCCAACCGTTCATCCCCTTGAGCGGCCACATTGTGACCGCCCATCCCTTTAGGTGTCTGACCCTTCAGCGGCCCTCTCTAGACCGTTCATCCCTTGGGTAGCCCCATTGCGACCGCCCATTCCCTTAGTCTTGTATGTCGGCCATAATGGCTTGTCCTGTGTCTGTCTGTCCTACGTTTGTGTTTTAGGGTGGTGTCTATGTGTCGGTAGTCTTTGGATCAGTCGGTTCAGGTGACTGAGTGTCGTCTTTTCCCAATGGGGGCATCCCTTACCAATTAATAATAATAATAATGATAAAAACAAAAAAGGGGAAGAATAATAAAATAATAAAAAAATAAAAAAAGGGAAGACAAACTGTCCTCAGTGCTATGCACTGATATGCGTTGACCTATTCACAATCCCATGCATAGGTGCATTGACCAGATCTTGTATGGTTGACTTGTAACATCGACCTTACTAGGTAGAGCTGAGGGTGAAACATGCACTGACCTTGTGAAGCTGAGGGTGGAACGTGCATCGACCTCCCCTTGGCCTGGGTAAAATGTGCACCGACCTCCCCCTTGCCCAGGCGAAAGGTGCACCGTCCTTGCCTTTGCCCAGGTGAAGATGTGCACTGACCTTGCGAAGCTAAGGGTGAAACGTGCACCGACCTCCCCTTGGCCTGGGTAAAAAACTCACCGACCTCCCCCTTGCTCAGGCAAAAGGTGCACCGACCTTGCCTTAGCCCAAGCGAAGATGTGCACCGACCCCCCCTTTCCCAGGTGAAAGGTGCACCGACCTTGCCTTAGCCCAAGCGAAGATGTTCACCGACCTCCCCCTTTCCCAGGTGAAAGGTGCACCGACCCTGCCTTAGCCCAGGCGAAGATGTGCATCGACCTCCCCCTTGTCCAGGCGAAAGATGCACCGACCTTGCCTTAGCCCAGGCCAAAATGTGCACCGACCTTCCCTAGCCTAGGCCACAGCGTGCACCGACCTTGTCCAGCCCAGGCCAAACGTGCACCGACCTTGCCTACCCAGGTAGAACGTGCACCGACCTTCCCTTGGCCTAGGCAAAACATGCACCGACCTTGTTCAGCCCAAGCAAAATATGCACTGACCTTGCCTAACCCAGGCAGAACATGCACCGACCTTCCCTTGGCCTAGGTAAAACATGCATCGACCTTGTTCAGCCCCGGCAAAACATGCACCAACCTTGCCTAGCCCAGGCAAAACATGCACCGACCTTCCCTTGGCCTAGGTAGAACATGCACCGACCTTGTCCAGCCCAGGCAAAACATGCACCGACCCTCCCTTGGCCTAGGCAGAACATGTACCGAGCTTGTCTAGCCTAGGCGAAACATGCACTACCTTTTCTTCTGGAAGAATCCCAGGGCAAGAAGCGTGGTCTCCACACTCCTTCAACCTTGTAAGCTCATATAAATACTCCTGAATCTCGTACAAAGAAAGGAGACTGTGTGGTTTCGACTCAGGCCCTGCTGTGAGGGTAACTGCGCTAGGAATATTTTGGTAGCTCATGCATGTCCATTGGTAGGTGTTTACCTCATTTTCTGTGCATGGGATATTTTTGAGATTTTTAGGCTTTAATTACTTTGATAATTGTTTAGGGATGGTATATGCGCATATTTGGGTGTGGCGTAGTTATAGAATTTTAACTATTCAACTCCTCCCACCTTTTTCCTTTTGATTTCTCGTTGATCCGGCTTGACCGGAAGGGAGTTTGGTATGAACTCGTCCTTCGCATTTTCCAGGAACAATAACGGACCCATGGGGGTGCGTTATGCATTGCGTGGCGGACCATTGCAGGGCCACTATACGATCGAAGCTTCAAATAAGTCAGTAGGTCATGGAGCATGACAGACTGATAGCAGACTGCCATGCAATGTATGACGCCCCGTCTGAGGTGCATTATACTCTGTGATTTTCTAAGAAGTTTTCTGAGATTTCAACGTTCGGGTGTCTTTAGCGGACCAGTCTTGGTGCGTTAAGGTCACATGGCGCACTCGCGATGATGCATTATGTTCTGTAGTTTTTATGAAGGTTGCTAAGGAATATAACGCATGGGTTAAGGTGTGCCATGTATTGCATGACGGCCCTCTAGCGATGCGTTATAGTCTGCAGCTTTGGGTTTTCCTAAGTTCGAGCAAGTATAATGGCCCCAGGGAGGCGCGTTATACTCCTTTAACGCCCCAAGCCCGGTCTGTTATACTCTGCTACTTGGGAATGTTAGAGTTGCATGTTTATTGTTCCGTCTATATTATAAATATCCTATTTAATGGTTATTGGCTCGCTCCTACAATCCCGATGGAGTGCTTGGACTTCCCATGTGATGGAACCACTAGATGTAGCCCTAGACATCACGGATGGTCGACCCACCTGGGAGTGGTGGAGGGGTATACCCGTTAAACAGCTTTAGCTAGTGCCGTGGGCCCTTGGTCTGACTATAGCGCTCTACAGGGAGGGAAAGCTAGCTGGAGGTCTAGCCTAGGCAAGGGTCAGTGTGTGCACATGTGGTCAGAGGCGAGAGCTGATACTGACGAGTGTTACTCTGACTAGTTCTCGGTTGGTACGGTTTGGTTTGTCTTCTCGCTGGGCAAGTGTAGACTCGCGAGTTGCTTGAGACGTAGTGTAAGCCGTCAGGGGGCGCTTCTGGTCTCTCTCTTCTGGTGGAGTACCCCGTCCTTCTCCTGTCACTGGAATGGTTGTCCTTTATCGGGTATACATACCTACTGTATATGCCTTAGGCTTTTCTGTCTATTTCTACATAGATTTGAAACATGGGATGCCCTACTGTGCTTGCAGGTCTATCCCCTAATGCCGGGGATGGTGGTAGGGTAGGAGAAGAGCGAGAGGAACTCGGGACGCCCACCGTCGTCTCACCCACCAGGACATCCTCTCAGTCGAGAAGGGCTCATAGTAGCCTAGCGGTGTCCTCCTTAGAGAATGGGAGAGAATCCAGCTCTTGCCAAGGTCGCCATTGCACGGCCAAAGTGGCAGGGCTGGCCAGTTAGTTGTCGATGTCTGGGCATCTGGAGGAGCCGGGGCGACAGGAGGATGGATGACATTGACCGAGAAATCGCTCGACCCAGCCTCCTGACTGGCGTCCCACTCCCTGCGCCTTCACAATTGCTTGAGGGCATCTCGATTATCGGTTCGAAACTCGAGCCATTCTGGGGTGTGTTGATAAGGTAGCCCGTGCCCATTCGCTTGAGGAGGGTTTGGTTGTACTTGTGCATTCCTGGCAATGCTCATGATTTCTTCGACGGCTCGTCGAAGCCAAATGAGTGCTATAGAGTTTCCCTCGACATCGATTTGCTCCCATTGGATATGTTCCTGGATTAGGTACTGAACTTCCTCACAGGACTCGATCGCGTGGCGGATTCTGGCATAGAAAGGGCAATACTGGGGGTGACTGAAGTCCCATTGGGTGTAATCTATCGACAGATCATGAGGCATGATTTGCCCCCTCTCGACGAGGACATCGAAGAGCCGTCGAGTCCTTTCTTTTGGAAATGAGAGAGGAACACGGTCATGCCAGGGTCTCCACCCCGGATACCACAATGAATGCTCGCCTTGACTGGTACTGGGCTCCTCTGCTTCGTTGTCAGAGAGAGAGAATGCAGCCATCATGTGAATCACATTAGCCGAATAGTGAACCACACGTGTTGCCTTGGCTGGCCTGGACCATGTATGTGGCTGATCGACGAGGTCACTCTTCATCTTGATGAGGCCGTCTCGGATAAACTTCTATGCCTAGGTCTTGAAGACGTAGCAATCTTCAAGTGGGTGACCTAGCATGTAGTGATACAAGCAATAACTGGGATCATCGATTTTCTGGGCCTCGTCTGGCTTGCGAGCTTCTGGCAGCTCGATAATTTTCTGGGCCATGCAGAGGTCGAAGAGCATCTTCGTGTGAATAAGTCATTCTGTGTTCAGCAAAAACACCATAATTTTTAAAATTGACTCTCCAAGACCACCTTCTTCCTCCTCCTTGTCGCCATCCTCCCCCTCTTCCCTTCCCAGGCGCTCAAGTTTGTAAACCAGACCCTCCTCACCAGGAGATGGGAGCTACTACACCTTCTCCTGGTGGGCATCATCGTCTCCTACGGCCTCTTCAGCCACTACAATGCCAATCCGATAGCGGAGAAGGAGGCCCAGTATAGCACTGTCATCTCCTACGACCTTGTCAAGCACTGGCCTCTTTAGAACAAATTCTGGCCCATATTATATCTTAAATTGAATAATTAAGTAGGTTATAAGGTAATATGAAGTGAGTTGCTAATAAATGAATATGACTTATGTTGTTAAGCAAGTATCTTCAACCACCGCAATACCTCATGCAGCTCCTACAGGTGTCACCGATCTTCGACGACGAGGAGCCCAAGACCCTAGATGGGTACAACGAGATCAACAGGCTCCATATGTGGGCTTCTCGATACCAAAGGGGGGAGCCCACGGTGGTGGTCGCGCCAGAGAGCCCCGGCTACGGTAGCAGCGTCGGCAAGCATCTGCTCCTACTCGTCAGGAGCCTGAGGTTGCCCATCCCACACACTGACTCGCTGGGTAAGAAGGACACGGATGAGGGGCCTTCGATCGCCGCCATTAGATCATGCTCATTTCCAAAGGGCAAGACCGAAGATAGGAAGTTCCGAGAGGTGAGCTCCTTGGACCTTCCTGTCCAGAGGTAAGAACTCGAGTGCGACTGGGCCGTCATCCTCCCATCGGGGCCAAGCTCTACCACGCCCTCACCCTCTCTTTCGCTAGAACCAAGGGCCAAGGCTGATGAGAACCCATGGACGGAGAGGCCGTGGTGCTGTCCCACCGTAACTTCACCGCCCTGATCACATGCTCCAGGGAGACTCGCCAGGTGAGGAAGGGCCTGGTGGTGACACTGGTCATGGTGCCCCTATTCGACATCTTCAGGTTCAACGTGTAGCTGCGGATGATGGCATTCAGGGAGATGATGGTGTTGATGGTTTGACTTCGCTGCCATGCTGAGTGTCGAGGAGAGGTACCGGGTCACATCCATGCCAGTGTCACCGCCGTTGATCATTGCGATGTTGAAGTCTGACCTAGTGGTGATGGATGACCTGTCGTCGCTGGAGGTGGTGGGTTGCAGCGGTGGGGGCCCTTGTGCGTGTTAAAGTCCATGCATGTTTTTATGCTAAGTCCATAATTGAATGTCTGCGCATGTGTTAAGTCCGTACAAGTTTTGGACTTAGATATATCCTGCTCGAAGCTCTGTTCATTTACAAGTCCGTGGACATTCCTTGTTGCATTGAACATTAAGTCCATGCACGTACCAAGTCCGTGCATGATTTGTCTCCACTTCACAAAGCCCATGCACACTGTGCATCTGTGTTTACATGAAGTCCGTGCATTCCTTGTCTTCATGCACATTTACTTTAAACTTAAGCCAAAGTCCATGCAAACTTTGCAGTCCATGCATGTTTCACCAAGGCATTTTGAAGTCCATGCATTCTTCACCAAGTCTGTACACATCTTCTTATCCGAGTGCATGCATGTTTCAAGTCAAAGCAAAGTCCGTGCATATGTCTTGGTTGTTTTCAAACCAAGTCTGTGCACGTTTCTGCAAAGTCCGTGCACACTCTAGTCTGTGCATGTTTCAACAAGTCCATGCATTTCTTCATCAACAAAGTCCGTGCATATCTCTTTGAAACTAAGTCCTTGCATCTTTTTATATCTGAAGTCTGCACAATGTAGCAACGTCTGAGCATTCGGATGTTCGTGCACATTACACCATATCTCAATGATCAAAGTCCGTGCACATTTTAGACTTAGACGAAACTCTGTTGGATTGCTTTTTAAAGTCCGTCGACGTCTTGCATCTAAAGTCCGTGCAGATTTTACCTCTGCAATGGTCCGTGGAAGCAAAATTCCGTGCAGGTTTTTGTGTTTCATACAAAGTCCTTGCATGACTTCACAGGGTCCGTGGAAGTCAAACCCCGTGTACATCCTGGACTTAGCATATTGTTGGTTGGGCTGCATCTCAAGTCCGTGCACACCTTCACCATGTCCATGCACGTCAAACCCCGTGCATATCTCTTGTTGTGTGTAACTTGTGTAGAAGTCCGTGCACTTTTGTTCATACCAAGTTCGAGCATGTAGAAGTCCATGCACATTTCACATTTCCAACACAAGTCCATGCATCTTTTAGTCTTTGTTGAAAATCTAAGTCCGTGCACATATGAGTCCGTGCACGTTTCTCCCAAAATAAAGTCCTTGCATTTTTTGTAAGGTCCATGCAAGCTATACTCCGTGCATGTTTTGTGTTTCAAACAAACTCCTTGTATGCCTTCACGGAGTCCGTGGAAGCCAAAACTGCGCCCTCAACTCTCTCAACTCAGCGGGAGCCATTTGGTAGGGAGCCTTCGCCAAGGGTCCCATACTAGGCACAATCTCGATCACAAAATCGATCTCCCACTGGGGAGGCAGCCCAGGCAAATTCTCAGGAAACACATCAGAAAACTCGCACACCACCGGAATGTCCTCCACATCCGGACACGGTTGGTCTACCAAAATCACAGAAGCGAGAAAATCCTGACAACCAGAATCAAGCAAATGACGGGCTCGCGTAGCAGAAATGAGGAAACGAGGAGAGGTAGAACGGATACCTTGGAAGTCGAAGGTCAGCCTACGAGGATGCTAAAAGTAGACCCTCTTCGTTCCACATTCCACCATCGCTCCATGGGCCTCGAGCCAATCCATGCCCAAAATCACATCATAATCCCGAAGCTGCAACGCATACAGCCTGCCTGGCAAACTCCGCCCTTCGATCCAGACCGGAACCTTCTTGAAACAAAACAGAGTGACCATGAAGTCACCAGACGGTAACTCCACCATCAAATCGCAAGACATCTGGGAGACCGAGTCCTCAACACTCCACACGAAATCCTTCGAGATAAACGGGTGCGACGCATCGGAATAAAACAAAACTCACGTCGTGCAACCCGAAATCATAATAGTACCTTCCACAAGCTGCGATGACTCTGCCTCTGCCCTGGTCATGTGGGAAACCTGGCCTCGTGCTCTCTACCCGCCCACACTCGCTGACCATGGTAGTGGCAGATATTGCCCCTACTGCTGAAACTGCTGCTGTGGGTACTGCTGCGGCTGCTGAGGAAACTGGGGTGGCTGACATGGCCGCTACGGATAGTCACGTGCCATGTGTCCTGACTGATCACATCTGAAACAGATCACCGGCGTCGTACACTGCCTGCCTGGATGCGACTCGCCACAACGGGAACACCCCACACGAGAAACACCGACTGACCCCTGGCGCTGCAAAGGTGCCGGCTACTGAACACTGCCCGAAGAAGCCTGCCACTGCTCTTGGCCCTCCTTCTTCTTCTGGAAACCCTTCCCGAAGAACCTCTTGATCTTGGCACCGAAAGATGCAGAACCCGTTGCTGAAGCCACCGGAGTCGAAGCTCCCGAACTACCAGAAGGAAGCTGGAACGTGCTCTGCTGCTGGGTAGTCATCTGCTGGCTGCGGCCTGACAAGGACTGCCCCTGGCTAATCGGTCCTCGTGTAAACCAAGGCAAAAGGCAATGGCAAAAAGTCCGACACCAAAGCGACTGCCAGCGTGCTAACGGAGCGCATGAAGAAATCATATTCATTTAGAAAAGAGCATACAAAAATGCTCTTTGATCTATGTATGAAAGAGAAATTGCTCTCCTTGCTAGAGCCGCAAAAGCCGGCGGAGATAGACAAGACAGATGATCCCAACTATTGTGTGTATCACCGGAGGTTGGGGCATACTATTGCAGATTGTTATGTCTTCAAGGACATAGCTGAAGATCTTATTCAGAAAGGCCTAATAAATATGTTGGGTCACGCGGTTGAGCCTCCACAACCGCACCCCTGGAGCCGGCCGAACCGGTCAGCCAATGTGGTCTATATGGCGGCTCCAATTTCAAGCTCACACGCCGCCGAAGCTGGGCCATCCAGTCAGCGACCACGAGCCGCCGCCGAACCGCCGCGCTGGCCGATGGCGGAATGCCTCGCTGTGAGAAGAATCCTCCAGAAAATCCATCGGGAGATTTGTCAACTGAGGAGGGAGCTGCGGGAGCTGTTACAGTTCCTTCAGAATTTGGATGATCAGCTGGCGGCTTTCCCTCAAGGCCCGATCAGGTTGCCCACAGCTCTGCGCGGAGCAGGGGCAAGAGGCTCTCCGTCTACCCCGCTGAGACCCGGTTTGGGTAGGTGGCTTTCGGAAGACTCATCGAGCTCGTCTGAAGATTCAGAGCCCGTGAAGTTGTATTCCTTCCGCAGCGAGCAGACATTGCAGATCTTCTTTGCATGCTGCCGCGCAGAGTTGTTGAGCCTTTCAACGTTGCCTAGTCACCAGTGACTTGAGGCTCGATTTTACCAAGACTATTGCCCCTACCATGAGGCAGGGGGCATACCATCTTTAACTGTCAATCTTTTAAGGACCTCGTGGAAGATTTCATCAAGCGAGGGATAGTTGATATGGGCGACTCATTGGTGTGCCCCCCACAGCCACACAGGCAGGAAGAGATGACTTTCTCTGTCAATGTCATCCACACGCCATTGGCGTTCCAATTGCCCGAACCCTCAGGAGGGGAGGGCAACTCTCAACAACTAGCTCTGAGTCCGTTCTATGGTACCCGGGGTGGCGACCTTCTCATCAATGCTCCTTTCCTGAGGAAGATACAGAGAAGATTTTTGATAGACTGTTAGAGGACGGTCGGGTATTGACCCATGAGCCGCCGTCCTATTACATGAGTGAAGAGACCCGACAGGCGATCATCACTGCTTTGCAGATGCCTGCTCAATATGAAACATGCTTGGCTGAAGCACTGCCAAAAGCCAACGTGACCTTCACTCAGGAGGACATGCTACTCCCTACTATCAGCCACAACAGGCCGCTGTATATGAACGAGCATCTGAATGACCGAGAGTTGAACAGAATCTTGGTCCATCCTGGAGCAGCTGTCAACATCCTGCCCTATAGGATATATCAGAGGCACTACTTTAATGTGTGCCTCGACAAGGTCAGAGATATGCGTATCGCTGGCTTCAACCAAAAGTGTGAAGTGTCGCTGGGAGTAGCAGAGTTCACACTCACACTAGCAGACCTCACAACAAAGGTGTAATTTCATGTCATCGACTCCCGCACCTCATACAAGGCGCTGCTCAGCCGCCCCTGGCTGCATGAGAACATGATGGTGCCCTCCACGCTCCATCAGTGCATCAAGTACAACCTAGAAGGGAAGGACGAGAGGATATTTGCTGACTTGGAAGTGTTCGAGTGCCACCTGGCAGACGCTCCTCTATATGCAGAGCAGTCGCAAAGGACCTCTGAGGCCAAGACCCCTACCAGCACATCAAAAAGCACCTCTGACGATGACTGGTCCCTACCACCGTCGCGCAGATATGTTAATCCCAAGACGGTCTCACACATCACCATCACTGGAGACGTGGGCAGAGTGGCGCCTCCCACCATCTACCCTGAAGTCAATGAAGCCGAGGTCGATCAATAGCACGACCACATCGGGGTCCCAGAAGGCCTTACCAAGCCGATTCTCGATCTCGATAACATCACTGTTGAGCCTTTCAAAGCATGGGAGGTGGCGCAGTCTGATGGCCCTAGCAGCTTGTTCTATACGGCTTAAGAGCACCCTATACGGGAGGACACTGATTGTCATCTGCCCGAAGATGTAGAAGACCTGTCAGTTCCCATTCAAGGATTGGCATTTACAACAAATCGGATGGCCAAGATGTTCCAGAGGTAGCACATCCCCTCCGGCCAGCCTCGCAAGAAGAAAGAAGCCTTCCAGAAGCTGTGGTATCCCACAAGCCTAGACAAAGAATTGAGACGTGTCTCTCAGCACCCAGGGTTAGGCTTCACCCTTGAAGAATACTATTATAGCGGGTGTTATGAAGTGGACACCATCTCCGCTTTCTACCCGACTGAAGACAACTCACTAGGGGCTATAAATAGGTGTGATAAATATATATTTATTATTGTTTAAGCCCATAAACAGATGTAAATCACATGAATTAAGATGGGAAAATATACACTAATCAGTCGACGCTTTAAGCTCAAGGTCGACGCTTCAAGCACAAAAGGCGACGCTGCTGGCTTAAAGGTCGACGCTGCAGGCACAAGGGTCGACGCAGCCTTCATTGAGTTCAACTCAAAGGTCGACGCTGATTATGTGAACAAGCTCAAGGGTCACGCAGTCTTCAAGCCTTCAAGCCTTCATGTCAAAGGTCGACCTTGCACGTCAAAGGTCGACCTTGCAAGCATAAAGGCTCAAGGGTGGACGCAGCAGGTCAGTTGTAGTATCAGAACACCAGTGCGTCAACGCTGTTGAACGACAGCGTGGACGCAGCCTTCAAACAAGTTCAACAGCAGTTAAAGTATCAAGAGTGCACCAGTGCGTCAACGCACCAGCTTGGCTGCGTGGATGCAGTTGTGCAAGCGACATGAAGGTCGACGCTGCAGGCTCAAAGGTCGATGCTGCAAGCTCAAAGGTCGATACTGCTCATGCATACATTAAGGCGTCAACGCTGCTGATCGACAGCGTGGACGCTGCAGTTGAAGCCGCTGCGGATTTAAGCCACATGGACTCAAGCGAACAAATCTTCAAGTGCGTCAACGCAGTGTAAAGATGGCGTCCACGCATCAGTCTTCATGTGCAAGGGTTAGCCTGTATGAGCCAATGCCATGACTTCCAGCGTTGACGCCGCTTATGTTAAAATCTTTAGACCTCTTCACGTGGACCCCCATTCGCATGTCCTCCAATGGTAGATCAGCAGAAGGGTAATTCCGTCATTCAAATCCCTTCTAGAACTCTCTGAAACATGTACAATCATTGGGTGGGACCCACTGACAGCACGTGTGTGAAGCCGGGCGCGAGAATATGCGATCACGCTCGATGCGTGAGGGAAGTACGGTAATAGCAGAAGAAGATGCTTTCCGTCGAGTGAGAGAGTACAAGAGAAGAGTGTGAGCCCAAAAAAAAAGGAGCTTAGAGAAGAAAAAGGAGAGAGAATATAGATCAGAGAGGAAGACGAAGCTAGGAGAGGGGAGAAGCACGAGAGAGAGTCCATCCAGCCGAGGAAAGCACAGACGCTGAGAGAACCAGAAGAAGAGAAGAGCACAGAACAGTAGAGAAGAAGAAGAAGAGCACAGACGCTGATTTCCCATTACCTCGACTCGGCATCACCGAGTCACCTCGGGAAACGGGTGCGCTCGGTGTGACGGCGGCTATCAAGTTGCTCTTCAAATTATGGATGTGCTTGCGAATTAGGTCCGAGAGATCATCGTCCATTGCTGCCCTTTTTGTGTCACATCAATCCTGGGCTGTCTAGAAAATTGAATGGTCCTCAACAGATCGCCCATTATAGGAAAATGGTCAGTGGATGATCGTGCAGATTGAGGTTAGGGAGGGGGCCAACCGTTATTGCAATATATACGGCCCTGTGGTGATCGTTAACCTGACAGACTGCACACACACTTTTTTTTTATCTTAATACAATGCATGATTTATTATGACATGAATGACTAATGCAAATTATTTAAATGCATGCAGGGAAAGCGCAGGACCTGGATCTCATGGCTCCAGGTCCTTACAGTGTACCTCGCACTGTTGGACTTCCAACGAGAGCCACTGGCGGCCATGGGGTTTGGCGAGTTCCTGGGCGTGGAGGTGACTCGGCTCGACACCGCCCTTCTCTATGCCCTACATGACCAGTGGGACCCGGTGAGTTACACGTTCCTCTTCCCGTGGGGCCATATGGTACCGACACTCGAGGACGTGGCGCGCATCACTGGCCTACATGTGCACGGGTTGTCGGTCAGTGGGAGGATGCTGGTGGACTACCGGGAGCTAGCCCAGAGACTGCTGGGCCTGGAGTTGCTGCGACCGGAGTGACAGTCGATGACGCTGTCGAGAGCAAGGTTGCAGGAGAGTCTCGACTTACGAGGAGCCAGGATCGCCACCGGAGAGTTATCGGAGTAGCACCTCAAGAGACTGACAGAGCGAGCGCGGAGGCAGGTAGCTGCCACGCCAGGACCAGAGGCCGACGTGGTCCTGAGGTAATTCCTGATGTTGTTCTTCAGGAGGCTCCTGTTTGCCACCCGGGTGGATGTGGTCAGCTGTTGATTGCTACCACTGCTAGAGGAGGTGGACTGCATCGGGGAGTTCGCCTGGGGAGCGACAGACCTTGCCTTCCTCTTCGACACCCTGAGCTCGACGAGCTGACGCACCATGCTCGGCGGGTTCTCCCCACTTCTACAGGTATAACTCGACTCCTAAGATGTTTATGCAATTGCTATAAGTTCCGTTAAACACTATATGCTGACTCTTTGATGTAATGTAATGCAGGTGTGGGCCTATGTGTACCTCCCCGGGCTGGGGAGAGGGGAGGAGACGTACCCCGACCGACTGCCCATCGCGAGGTGGTGGACAGCACCTCAAGAGGTGTGATCCCTACGTCGCCAGGTCTGGGCGATTTAGGATGACATCGACACCATACCCTATGCCTCAGTAAGATCCTGAACTTGAGCTCTATGTAGATGCAACTATATGATTATATGCTGATGTAGTTTGCCTATTCGACAGGTCCAATGGACACCCTACTAGGGAGAGGGACACGAGGGCCAGCCATGGGTGGTGGTGGCCCTAGCATACGTGGGTTGGGACATCTGGCTCCACTACATGAATGTGGTGGAGCCACTCTACTACCGACTGGTGATGAGGACGATCGGCGTCCACCAGGTAGAGGTGGAGTTCCTGGCTCGCGAGAAGCTGGAGGAGCGCATTGGGCGGCATGCACGGGTCCTGGCGACAGAGACCGATTGGACTACTCGAGCAGCAGAGTAGATCCAGGACTAGATAGCACTCGGGTGAGTCATACTTGCCTGAGCTGAGAGCGAGGAGGCCTACCTGACAGCTTACGCCCAATGCTACGGAGAGCAGGTCTTCTGCGGCACTCGACGACCAGTACAATTCTAACCTTATGCTTTCTAATATGCTTTATGATTATGATGCATTGACACTGGACTTTCTACGTGCAGCTTGACCCCCAGGGGAGGATAGCTGAGCTCCAGGGCCTTCTCCACTCTTTCGTTTAGCAGAGGGACGAGCTCCGGCAGGCACTGGACCTCCTGGTGAGTTTCATTGAACCCTAGACTTAATTGTGCATATGCTTATGAAATTGACTAACCTTGACTTCTAAATGTAGCGAGCCGAGGGGTCCCAGTGTCAGGGAGCTGACACATTGTCTTCTTCCTCCCAACCACTGGTGGATCTGTCGAGCGAGATGCAGAGTTCACCAGGATGGTGGTACGAGCCGAGGAGGCCGAGGCCGCTCTTGACGAGAGGGTAAGTAAATAGCTACACTGTCCCCTTGTTAATCATTATTATGAAATGCAATTAACTAACCACGATGCATGTATGCAGATGACCGAGTTGACAGCAGCACTGGGTGAGGTTACCTGGCTTAGAGAGGAGATGGAGCGCAGTCGTCCGGCGGATGCAGTAGAGATGGCACTCCTCCGTGTGGAGCTAGAGCGACTCCGGGCTGGGGCCACAGAGACGGAGCACATCCGGGCAGAGTGGGACCGATCCTAGCTCCAGGTGGCGAGGTTGGAGGGTATTGTGCAGGGCATGAGCTGGAGATCCGAGCGTAGTAGAGCTCCGAGTGGCACACATGGTACGTACGGTATGCACAGCTCCTTTAGAGGATACTTTACAAGCTCCTTTGGCTATTGAAGGAATGAGGAGGAGGAGCGGCGCCGAAGGCACCGGGAGGAGGCGAGCAATGTGATGGCCCCGCCATCGAAGAGGCACGAGGGGATGGGTAACAGCGATGGCCCAGAGGGACAGACTTGATGTACCCTACGACTCATGTACCTATGGATGATGTGATATGATTATGACATGATATATTCTTGATTTTGAAAATAAATGTGTGAATGAATGTGTATGCTTGACGCCGATTGACTAACAACGAATCCTAGACTGACACGGGAGAGTGAGAGAGAGAGACAGAAAGCCTTGAGTGGAATTGGTGCAAAAAAGGACAAAATTAAGACAGTAGGGATATAAACGGTCATCCAAACGGCCGCTCGAGTCTATAGACGGTCTCAAGGTGGATCGTGAAGTCTTGTTCAGCTAAGAGCCCAAAAGGGTGGTAAACGGTCCCAATTGGACCGTAGAGGATGGAAACACGGTCCTTCACTTGACCGTTCGAATTGAACCCCAGTCTCCACAGGACCGTTTAGGTTGCCAGGTGCAAAGTGTGTAGGAGGTGCGTAAACGGTCCCTTACAGACCATTTTCATGCTCCCGCGATCACCCGATAGACCGCGTATGAGGAATCCCTGGTAGCTCCGATCGGGACTCTCTTGGAGAATCCCAATCCAAGAGCTAAGAGTCCTAATCCATGTCAAAACCTATCCTAACCCGATTTGGAGCTACCCTACCTCAATCCTAGTGGGATTAGGCCACAAATTAGGCTCTATAAGTAGGAGGACACTCTAATCTCGTCCTTCACACAACACCCCTCTCTCAAGCCTTAAAAATCTTGCTAATACTCCCCAAATCACCATGAAGAGGGCCCTTGAAGGAAGCTCTATGGATGGGGCTGCTTATGATCTTAATTATCTCATCCTTATCAATCTCTTTAATTCCGCTGTGAGGTTGTTTGAGATTATAATTGGACATCATTTTGGTAGAAGGTTCTATTCACCCCCCCTCTAGAACCGTGTTCCTGCACTACGGGACCCAACATACTCGATCGGTCTTCCTTGATGAGCTAGAATGGCCGAGCATTGAATCTGAGCTTACAATAGTTGACCTGGCACCGCCGAGCGACTGGTGGACCCACTACATATCTTGGCTCTAGGACTCCCAAGAGCCCCCCGACCCTCGGGAAGCTAGAAGATTGAAGTACCAAGCCCAGCGCTTTGTCATCCTAGATGACGCCCTATACCATAGGCCTTCCTCCGGTCCCCTCCTCAAATGCCTTGGGGCTGATGAAGCCAACTGAGCAATGCAAGATGTTCACGAAGGCATCTGCGGCGCGCATCAAGGAGGAAGATTGCTCGCCGAGATCTTGCTTCAGCAAGGTTATTGGTGGCCCTCTCTTCAGCGTGACTGCTCGGCCTACGTGTAAAAATACGATCGATGCCAATGCTTCGACCACCTAGTCCACCAGCCTGCCTCGGAGCTCGTCACCCTTACTGAGCCATATCCCTTCGCTTGGTGGGAAATTGACATCCTAGGGCCATTCCCTATGGCTCAGGCCCAGAAGAAATTCATCATTGTCGCCATTGACTACTTCACAAAATGGATTGAAGCTGAAGCCACTGCCATGATTATCGAGTCAGTCGTATGGAGCTTTGTGTAGAAGACTATCATTTGTTGTTATGGTATCCCCTGGGTGATTGTGAGTGACAATGGTTGGTAATTTGATTCTCAATACTTTAGAGACAGATGTGCCGACCTAGATACTCGTAACCACTTCACGTCGATAGCCCACCCTTAGGCCAACGGACTGGTTGAAAATGCAAACAAAGCTATATTAAAAGACATTAAAACTAGGCTCGGTAAGGCCAAGGGAAGCTGGCTCAAGAAATTACCAAGTGTACTATGGTCACATCAAACTACTCCAAGAACGGCCACCCGTGAAACCCCTTTCCAATTGGTGTATGACATAAAAATCGTAATTTCGTTGGAGATCTGCAACCCCCCTCTCCAAGTCACCATCTTCTCGCCTGAGGTGAACGAGTAGAAACTGCTGGAGAACCTCAATTTTGGTGAGTGAGATCTGAGAGATCACCAGCATCTGAGCCATGGAATACTAGTGTCCCACCCTTAAACCCATTTTCAAATACTCCTTCCATATCACCCTCCCAACACCAAATTCGCAGCTTCCCCTCCCTTCACCTGCTAGACCTCCCTCCAGCCCCCATTCTACCACTCCCTTACCTTGAATCACCCCTTCCCAGACCCCCTCATAGCCAGGGTTCGTCCCACACTCATCCACCCCCATTTCGCCCGCCTCGTACTCCATTTGCCATCACAAGGTTACAACACCAGTAGCAGTTTGCAGGTAGACAACAAGGGTCTTGGAAGCAGCATCATCTCTAGACCTTCCTCGATCCTTCTGGTGGCAAATCATATACCTCTGGAAAGGTCATCCAGAGAGCTTTCCAGGCGACGTGGTTTCGTCATCGTCCAAGCACCGAGCTACCTGTGAGAGTGTTTCTTCCCCGACTGTGCAGGACCACTTAGGCCGAGAACCAGAGCCTCAGAATAAGCTCAACCATGGCCAGACCCTTGCAGATCTAGGCGTGAAACTTGGCTGAGGGCTTCTCCTTCAAGTCCTCTCCCATCCCCAAGAAGCGGAGGCAATTTTGGACCTCGGCATCAAAAGTTCAGAATTTCTCCTCCCAACTGCGCCAGGTCAGTCTCCCTGATCCTGAGTCAACCACCCCTAGTGTTCTGGCCTTCGCGATTAGCTCCGACATCTGCTGCCAGCGCCGTTGGTCCCTGCTCGAAGAAGACCCGACCAAGAACGCGACTGCACTAGTCTCGCCCTCAACAGATCTTGGGACTGCTCGTGGCGCCCCCATCTTCCAGTAGCATCACCCTGTGAGTAGCCAGAGTCAGGGTAGTCCTGCCCAGTTCCAGAACCTGCCCCGGCTAGTGACATCATCAAGAAATTCCAAGAAAATTTTGGCATCTTTCTGGATCAATTCAAAGAATTTCGGCACTGGTTGCACACCATTTGGAGTTCAGTAGTGACCGTGGTGGCGTCATCTTCGACCTTCTATCTGGTGGTTCCAGAAGCTAGCAGCACTGACGGAGCTCGGCACAACAGGTTTCTAACATAGTTATTCCCCTCCCCGCCTGGCTAGCTTACAGCCCCTCCCTGTGGGAGGTAGTGTTTGGTGTAATATAACTTCCTCCACCCTTGGTCCAACCCCCTTGCAAGTGGCATAGTGCTTGTATTAGCAGGTTGGCAGTCCAAGCTACACCGGTGCAGCGTGTGGGAATCGCCCACGCTTCCCCGCTCGCTCTCAGGCAAGAGGGGAAATTTCATTAGCCATGAAAATGTGAAATGACTATAATGCTCCTCCCGAGGATATTAGAATCGAACATACACCCGTCTGAGGGTGATGGTACTGTGTACACTGTACAGTTGACAACTCGTCGACAATATTTATAATGGAATTTATGAAATTTTACAAGATTCTGTGATGCTGCCCCCGGCGCACGTTCCAGCTAAAAAACAGTTGCAAATAAACCCCTCCCATGAGAGAAATTGCACATGCCTCCCTTTAAGAGTGAAAAGTGTATGCACAGCCTTTTAATGGCCTCACAGGCCCTCCGTACTTAGGAAATGCCTATAAATGATCTTCCGGCCCCAGCGCCTCTCATAAATCCCCCTGTACGGGGTCGCGCCAAATTACCAAAACGCCCTTCTGTCCTTGGGATGCCCTTATGATTCCTCACGGCTCTAAAAGAATAGCCCCGAAGTCTGCCAAAGCCAATCCTTGCCTGGCAGTCACCCCCGAGCTATAATAAAATCCCAATGAGGTAAAATTACTAGAATACCCCCTGGGCGTGGTAATTACCAAAATACCCCTGGTGTCTAGGTAACCAACGGGGCTCCCTAGGGCACCTTTTGAGCTCCTCGAGCTCACCATTACCCCCAAATGCGATAGGGTGCTGCCCAGTTCAGCCTAGTTCTAGCCAAACCCTACCCGTCTTACATCTTATAGCTACCCATTGGGAGTTAAAAGTGCGATGCAGACTACCTGGGCGGACGTGTCCTTAATTAGAACCTTGGAGAGACATTTCAGGCCTTATCGTTGACAATTAAACAAGAGTGTTCGGACCTTATGCCGATGTAAATCAACACTGACTGCGGTTTGTGGGGAAAGGTCCAGCACTCGAACCCTCATCGTCTGATACGATGCGCACCCCATGAAATGGACATCGCACTGGTTACTTATGTAGCCCTTACATGTGCACCTTTACCTCCTCAGAGAGAGAGTCCATTGCATGATCAGAGGAACTCCTAAACTCGGAACAAACATATAAGACTCTATAACAAAGTCCCCGGGGTAAAAGAAAAACAACAAAAAGGAGCGTCCTCATCGTCCTTAAAACAGACTGGCACGTCCGGTGAGACCTTTCCCGCCTTTCTTCTTCTTGTCAACGGAAGGCTTAAACCTCTCTGAGGTTCTTATTACCCCTCTTCCTCTTACAGGACGAGAAGAGGAGGAGGGGTTAAATTATAATTTGAGTAAAATTTTAAAAATAAATAAATAAAAATAAAAACTAATGTTTTAACCCACGCCCCCCTTCTCTCTCCTCACTCTCGACTTCTCTCTCTCTCTCTTCCTCTCTCTCTCCCTCAAATGCTCTCTCTTCCTCTCCCAAACTCTCTCGGTTTCGGTCGAAACGACATCGGACCGGGTCATGGGAGGCGTCGTTGGAACGGGCTCGACGCGTAGGTCGAGGTGGTACCCGCTATTCAGCGGTTCGGAGAGCGTAGAGACGAGATGGGCCGAGAGGAACCACGACGCCCCGTCGTCTGATCTGCATAGTTTTGCGGGCTTCGTCACGATCAAGGTAGGGGAATGGGTTCCTCGTCTCGCCAGGAGCGTTTTGACGCCTCATGCATCACCGATGGCAGACATTTTCATCGTTTTGCGTGTTAAACGCTATTTTGAGAATTTTAGGCCTAATTTTGGGGTTTTTCTTCTCCTCGCTTGGTTTTAGTCCAGATGGTCGTTGATCGAGGTGCGGGAGGTGCCGTTGGGAAGGTAGTGTCGCAAGGATCGCGTGGATGTCCTTCTTCCCTCGATCCGCGGAGCGTGGAGGCGCGTGGAACCGGGAGGTCGCCGTGGCTCTCATCATCCATTCGACACTGGATCGGCTTCCTCGTTGTGTCAGAGGTAGGGGGATGGACTCTCTTCCTCGCTAGGAACCCGCGCCGTGATCCGACGCCAGTTGTATCATTTTCTGTGTATTGTTCCATGTTAGCATAATTTAGTCGTTAAATTATGAAATTACTTCCACAGCCATCGTATTGTGATTTTAATGGCATGTTTCGTTATAGAATGGATGTATGGATGCATGTTTGAGCAGGTTAGTTTATTTTCGTGTGTCCCCCGTCGATTTCGGTCGACCGGGAGGGAGTTCGGTATCGAACTCGTCCAACCCGTAACCCAGTCAACATAACGCGCCAGGACCGGTGCGTTATAGTCCTTTAATGCGCCTAAAGTGGTGCGTTATGTGCCCTTTGACGGACTCCTCCAAGTCCGTCATTTGACCATTGACCGGTCGTTTGACCGTTGACCTAGTAAGGCGGTTAGCATAGCGGTGTAGGGTAGATCCGTTATAGTTGTATAAAGCCCCAGATCTGGTGCATTATATTATGCATTAAAACTGTGGTTTTCTGTGGATTCTTGGCATTCGGGTGACTTTAATGTCGGGGTCTGATGAGGGCGGGACTAGAGCCGTTGCATTCGTGGACGAGTCTTCTTCGATAGGAGACCAACGAGGTCACCAAAGGAGGCCGGAGCAGGGCGCGAGTACAAGAAGAGTGGGAAGGTGACAGATCTGACTTAGGGGGGACTGATCTGCGCACTCTGGGAAGAAAAATTGAAACTCTGTGCTCCGGGATCCGAATGGTGCCCTTCTTCTTGGAGCTGGTAGGGGACTTGGAGGAGAAGATCTCAGCCAAACGCCGCTCCAGGAATCACCGGGGACTGGACGTGGGAGCTCCTGCACTCGGGCTCTGGTTTGCTGCCGGAGACCGGGTGCGCAGTACTCAGAACCACAGGGGTCTGAGAAAACTGCTGCCACGAACTCTCTAGAGTTCCGATGAAGGCGGGGTCGGTGTCGTTGCGACCGTGGGCGAGTCCTCTTCGAACAGAGACCAACGAGGCCGCCAGAGGATGTCGGAGCAGAGGATGAGGAGGAGAGAAGTGGAGGGTGGTCCGAAACTGACTCTGCTGGACTAACCTGCGCGCTCCGAGGAGAAATGCTGGAACGCAGTACTCCGGAGTCCAAATGGCGCCCTTCTTGTTGGTGCTGGCAGAGGACTTAGAGGAGAGTGTCTCAGTCAAAAATCACGGCCAAACTCGAACAGGGGCGGCCGTGGCCGTTTCTGCTCTTAGGCTCTGGTTCCCTGCCGGAGCAGCTTTGCGCAGTTGAGGGAGAATGGCTCTCCCGGGCAGCACAGACGTCGGATGGCCGTGAGACCACCTCGCTTGCGAAGCTGCTTCAAAGAGCTTTCCAGCAATATGAGATATACCACCAAAAGATCCGCGGTGACTCCGGGGTAGGCTCTGCAATCGGGTACTTCTCTGCTGCCTGCGAATTGATTCTGGATCTGATGTTGGCTGATGGTGTTTGGAGTAAGGGAGGGCGAAGTAACAGCAAGGGGTGGGTGCTAATGGCTGTGGGAGATGGAGGAGGGTGTTTGGGGCTGGTGGGGGTGGTTGGGAGGTGGAGGGGGGCGGAGCTAGCAGATGGGGAATGTCTTGTGCGGCCAGAGGTGGAGGGGAGAGAGGGGAGGGCGTAGGTTGCTTGGAGGGGGATTCTGTCCCTAGGTTTGAATGAGAGGTTAATGGGGGGATTAATTCTGGTCTTGGGGATGTGAAGGGGTGTGTTGGGGATGGGAAGGGGTGCTTGGGGAGATGTTGGGTCCCGAAGTGTAGTAACACGGATCTAGAGGGGGGTGAATAGATCCCTCTCTAAATATTAAGTCTATTAATTAACTTAGTCGCCGCTCAGCTCAACCTCACCAAACACCAGAATATGAAGATGATCACACATGGAGAATAGACGAACTTAACTAAACGTGTGTCTAAGAAAATCTACCATTCATAGAGAACGCATTTAACAAGCCAACCTGTGAATGGTGATAGGAGATAAGGAGCAAACACATAATCATACACAATGGCACAATGATTTTTTAGGTGGTTCGGGACCATGACGGGCTCCCTACGTCCACCCCTCACCACCTTGGTTAGGCTTCACTAACACGCTACATAAGGTAGCACACGGGGACGAACCCAAATACACCACACACTACTTTCGCAGTAAACCACACACACAAGGCGAGCCTCAACATGCTGCCACGCAGCACACGCATGAGGCCGAGCCTCAACATGCTGCTACGTAGCACACACATGAGGCCGAGCCTCAACATGCTGCTATGCAGCACACACACGAGGCCGAGCCTCAACACGCTGCCACGCAGCACACACACACACTAACACGGGGAACTTACCCCGACACTCAGCTCACACACGGAGACACCGCTTTGTACACACACACATGCATTTCTAGTTTAAAGGGATGAAATAGAATATGCAATACAAGCACAAGACATCAACTTAACAAATGATGACTGCAAATAGGGACTTAGAATATGTTTGGCAAACTCCTTGTTGGAAGATGATAGAGCTGGCTTCTTCGATGACTACAGCGAACTGGACGATGTGGAGGAGATGCACCCACGATGCTCCAGCTGGTTCACTTCCAGAAGATGGACGGAGATGAACATAAACCCTTTTTTCCCTCCTCTTGAATCACGTTCAGCACGTTAGATGATATGGAGGTGGTACAGCCATGGTGCTTCAGTAGGTTCACTTCAGGAAGGTGGATGACCATCTTCTTCAGCCTTGAATCCCGTTTAGCATGCCCTGGAGAGGAGGAAGAAGATGCTATAGTCGTGTTCTTCCCTGCAAGACCCAAAATCGGATAAGACATTAAACACTTTCTCCTCACTAGAATAAACCCTATCTCTTTTAATATATACCTCAGGAGAATGAAGGGCCACGTGGAGGGAATAATCCCCCATGGACCAATCATTGAGGGGCACTAAAAGATGGGAGCACGCTAGGGATAATATCTTCAACAATCATCAAAATCATATCATCACACATGAAGTTTAGTTATCATCAAAATCATAGCTCAACAATTCTTTCTTTCTGTTCCCACTGTGGGGCGGTTTCATCGGCTTCGATCTCAAAGCTATCTTCATAACAGTTGTCGTCAACCGACGACGCCACCCTTCTTTCCTTTTCTTCTTCTTTAACTGCCATTGGTGGGCAGTAGCTTTCATTAGCCACGACTGCCTGCATCAATCGCTGCTGTCCAAGCAAGGGGTTGTCTAGTCCTTGAAAATACTTCTTGACCATGGTGGTCATCTCTTCTTGCCCTCGTCCCTGGTGTAGGACGGGGACAGTTGTAGGCCTCCCGCAGGAGGGATATAAGCAAGCTGAACCCAGTTGGCAGGCTACTGAAATCTTCGTCCCACAACAGCGACATTGGCTTGTCGGGCGCAGGTCCGGAAGCTTCCATGGCGCGGAGGGTCCACCACCGCTTTCTCCTATTTCGGCGCCACACCCCTCTCCTTCTTCTCTTCCGCTCCGTCACGAGCAGGACGGCGGTGTACTAGTGTAGCTTGGTGGACAGGTTGGACCCTCTTGGGGACCCACACCTGTTTGAACCTCCTTGGCCTCGGGGCCAACGTCTCCTAGCCATAGCGGCCGACTTCTTCTCTTTCCCCCGTCCTTCCAGCGAGGGCTTGGTATGAGTTGTGGACGGGGACATTAGGGATGACCCGGTCTGGGACTATTCGGGCATCGCGTCTGTCAAGGAGGACACGGACGCCGCCAACCATCATGGATTTACCAGAGTGAGACAGGGATCCGGTAACCACAGCAGTACTCCTTCGAAGTTCTTTGCACTAGCGACCTCCAGCATTCTTGTTGACAGCATCAGGGCAAGCCCCGGGGACGGCATGGTGCACCAGGCAGCTGGTGACCTGTGTCAAACTCTTGAGCGAGTCATGGCAGCATCGAGCCTTCAGAGGCCCCATCTTCTTCGCCGCTCCCTTGGTGGGCTTTGAGGGTTCCACTTCTACCATATCTACGAAGGCCAACCCCAAGAAGTTGGGGAAGCCAACAGCAATAGGGAAGTCGCTGAACACCATAGGCACCGCCAAGTACCCGTGCTCATCATGATCAGCAACAATTGATGGGCCGAAGTCGACACCAGTCAATCCAAAGGTCATCATCGTTCATCTGCAAAGATAAACAAAATGACGATCAGCTTTCATAAAAAATAAAAAATCAGATTTTTATTAACCCGCGAGCATTTTCTCTCTCTCCGCACGCGTGCACTCTCTCTCTCTCTTTCTCTCTCTCGATTCTCACGTTCTCCCTCTCTCTCTCCTCAAATCGTTCCTTCGTATGTTCTGGGCCGTGCCGACCCCGGATCAAGGCGCAGGAGGTACCGTTGGAACTGGCTCGACGCGAGGATCGCGCCAATGCCATTCTTTTCGCGGATCGTGGACCATACGATCGGGTCATGTCGTAAGGTAACCCCGCGTCCCGTCATCCGTTCGCGTGATTTTTGAGGATTTCACCGCGATCGAGGTAGGGGGATGGACTCCTTAATTCGCTAGGAACATTTTGGTAGTTCATGCATGCCCATCCATAGGCGTTTACCTCGTTTTCTATGCATGGGGTATTTTTGGGATTTTTAGGGTTTAAGTGCTTTGATAATTGTTTAGGAAGGGTAGATTTGTGTTTTTAAGCATGCGATAGTTAAGAAAATCATGCTATTCACCTTCCTCTACCTTTTTTCTTTTGATTTCATGCCGATCCGGCTTGACCAGAGGGGAGTTCGGTATAAACTCGTCTCTCGCATTTTCCAGATCGCATAACGGACCCATGGGGGTGTGTTATGCATTGCACGGAGGACCATGGGTAGGCCGCTATGCTATCGAAGTTTCAAATAAGTCGGTAGGATGTGGAGCATGACGGACTGATCCCAGACCGCCATGCAATGTATGACGCCCCACTAAGGCGCGTTATACTCTGTGGTTTTCTGAGGAGTTTTCTGAGTTTTTAACATTCGGGTGTCTTTAGCGGACCTATCGTGGTGCGTTATAGTCACATGGCGCACCCGCGATAGTGCGTTATGTCTTGTGTGTTTTACGAAGGTTTACTGGGGAAGATAACGCATGGGTCAAGGCACGCCATGCATTGCATGATGGCCCTGAGGTGGTGCGTTATAGTCTGCAGCTTTGGGTTTTTCCTGAGTTCGGGTAAGCATAACGGCCCTAGGGAGGCGCGTTATACTCGTTTAATGCCCCCATCCCAGTCCGTTATACTCTGCTACTTGGGAAGTGTTAGAGTTGCATATTCATCGTTCCATCTATATTATAAATGTCCTATTTTATGCTTATTGGCTCGCTCCTACAATCTCGATGGAGTGCTTGGACTTTCCATGTGATGGAACCACTAGACGTAGCCCTAGACCCCTCTGGCCTTGCTGGCCCTCTACCAGCAAGGGACCAGCCCTCACATCCTCCACTCGGCATCGCCGAGTCACCCCGTGTTTTGGGTTGAGTGCCGGGTGAGTTGGCTGCCGATATCGGCCCGTTCGGTTGCAAATTGTGCTTGTTTGCCTAAGTCCAAGGTCGTGTCACATCAATTGGCATCCTTGGGACATCCCCAGCAGTGTCCACACCAAGTTTCGTGACCAGCGAATGAGTAGAAGGTGGCATACTGGGCTCATCTTCCTGCTGCTTCCCTACGTGCGAGCAGACCCACCAGCAGCCTGCCCGCCGCTCATGGCTACTCCAGAGGTTCTTGCCAACATCGACGACTTCCTCTTCATCCAGGAGACTTGCCCTCCATGACAGCATACTGCCAGAGACATGGGCATCTTCCTCGACTTTCGTGTCACATCGTCCTAACTGCGACTCCAGCCCGTAACCATTCGTTCACGTGGGAGTCGCCGCACGACGTCCACTCGCGGCCCGTCACCCCACTTCACATGACCCCCGGACCTTGCTGTGTAGCCTTTTCCCTCTCTGCGAGGAGTGGGCTTTTGTTTGGGTTATACATCGTTTAGCTCTTGTACCGGGTGGTTGTATGATTTGGTCGAGCGTCTTCCCCATGCCCTCAGCGTGGAGGTACGCGTACACATCCTTGGTCTATCTTGCTAGTTTAGTATACTCTCTAGCACTGCTGCTTGTGCGTTGTAGAATCCTCACTCGTTTATATTTATATCACTACCACGGTGAGAGAGTGTGACCATCTCGTGACTCGTCTGAGTCACGAGTGTGGAGTTGCCTTCCCTAGACTTCTGCCGGTTCCTCAACTGTGTGGATCGACAGGCTTCCCTCACTTGGGGACAATCGCGAGCTTGGGTTGCTTGTTTAGGCATGATCCCTCTCTTGGAAGTCATAGGTGTTCGAGTTACGCTACTTTACATATTGTGACGTTGCTGGCTTAAGTTGTCTCTTTAGTCGTGTCTTCCTATAGAGTCTTAGTTCGCATAGCGTCCCGCATCACTTTCATGATTCATCATCGTCAAGGCACTTGAGAAGAACGCCTGTGAGACCTCTTCTATAGAGCATGCCTCCAACCAAAGTGTATCTTTGAACTACTCTCCTGATGGCCTTCTTTTCTTCTGTCGTGGCTCCTTCGGGATACGACTGATTATGACTATACTTAGCAATCTCATCACATGGTGGGTGAGGGTAGGAATGGGTGGGTGGTGGGTGATGCAAGTGGGTAACATGGGTACTCAAGCTCCCAAAGGAAGGAGTCAAAGGGGTCGCGAAAAGGTCTTCCTATAGGGAGGCACCCTATTTCTTCATGGCTCCCAAATGGTGAGTCATCATCCTCCAAGGTAATTGGGCCAAGGTCTCTAGTGGGTTGGTCAATCAAAACAATTGGAATCTCAATGGTAGGGGAGTGGACCGAGATGGGTTTCTCCTCCATGGGAAGAAAGAAAAGAAGATCGCTAGTGTAGTGACCAATAGTGCAGACCAAGGTGATAGACCCATGACATGGGTGGATGAGACTAAGGTTTATTGGGTGGGCCATCCCTAGGGTCAAACTAAGGTTTATTGGGTGGGCCATCCCTAGGGTCAACAATTAATTCCCTGTGAGTCTGCTCTGTGCTGCTCTCCTTTAAGGTTTATTGGGTGGGCCATCCCTAGGGTCAACAATTAATTCCCTGTGAGTCTGCTCTGCGATGCTCTCCTTCTAGGGTTTTGGCCGTCTGGCTATGGCCGGTCGTGGGGGGGAGCCTCCGCCTCCCCCTTCATGTTCGGTGACCCCTCCTGGAGATGGTGTTTCTGCCAATGGTCAACCTCCAAATCATGCTGCTGGTAGTCTTCACGTCGGTGAAACTTCCTCCCTTGGCCTCGCGGCATGCAGGCCCACGTCTCAAGATGCTTTAATGCTTAGTTCAAAGAAAGACTCTTTTCGTAAACCCCTTCCTGTGCCTGATGATGTGTCCGTTTGCGAAAAACCTTGCCATGCGATTTCATTTGACGCTCGTCCAGCCGATGCTCCTTTTCCTTCGCATGTGGCTACCGGTGCATGGACAACTCTTCCCTCGTTGCCTTCTGCCAAGAATGTGAGGGAGGGTAAGCCTGCGCCTCCCTCCTTTGCACAGGTTTTGATTTCATCTATCTCCCCTCCATCTGTACCTTTAACTGTTCATTCACCCTCATATACGGACCTTGGGGAGCCGGCGGCCTTCTTTTCATTGGAAGAGATTCAGATGTCCTGCAAGCATCTGGAACATGCCATCGTTGCTAAAACTCCCTTGGGGAGGCCTGCGTTTCAAGATATAAGGCAACATCTTGCACAGAGATTCATTTTCAAGCAAGATTTCTATTTAAGTGCTCTAGATGGTCGACATCTTCTGCTTCGGTTTCAAAACCATGAAGATTTCTTGCATGTTCTCCTCAAGGATTCATTGTTTATCAAGGGCAAGCCTTTCTGGTTCTCCAAGTGGACGATGGAATTTACACCAGACGAGGACTCGCCGACTGTCCCAGTCTGGATGGAATTGCCAGGTCTACCTGCAAATTTCTATAACGAAGCCATGGTGCGTTCTATTGCAGGGAGTGTGGGACCTGTTCTTCAGGTGGATAGGAACACCTTATGCCTTACTCGCACTCATGCGGCCCGGGTGTGCATTCAGATTGATGTCTCCAAAGAGCTACCTCGTCGGGTATGGATTGGTGCAGGAAACAAAGGAATCTGGCAACCCATTGTTTTTCCAGCCCATCCTCTGTTCTGTTCCACTTGTAGAAGGCTTGGGCATATTTCCTCCAAGTGCAGAAAAAGGACGGATGAACCGGATACTCAAATTTCGGCTGTTGATCCTTCTGCTGAGCTTGAGATAGCCAAGACTCAAACTTTGGTTCAACCACGTCAGAAGAGAATATGGCGCCCTGTTTCTGCTTTATTGCCTAGTCCACATAAGTCCGGTCCTGCATCTTCGTCAGGCCCTTTGCTCGCAGGTCCTTCTTATGCTAGTGGACACCCTGGCCTAATCAATTCTAATGTTGAAGTCTCAGGCAACTCAAACGTGGAAGCTGCTAACCTTGTTACAACAGTCAACCAGATAGATTATGGTTTGGATAAGTCGACTTCTATTCCCCCTTCTGTTTGTGACAACGAACTTGATTCTTCGTCAAAGGAACAGTCTGTTAATGGTTTGACTTCGGACTGCAATGTTGCTTTGTCCGACCCCCCCAATGTGATCAAGGACACTAATAGTATCACTGAGCTCCCTTCAGGCCAAATTCCTTCCCATGTTAATGCTCTTGTTCCTGTCCCTGGAATTGAGATTGCTAACTGTCAGGCCACCTTGCCAGTTCAGGAACTCCAGATTATTACTAGCAATTATTGTGTCTTGCCACCTGAAGAGGCTCTAAAAAAAAGGAAGGAAATAGCTGCACTAGCTGCTGTTGATAATTTGAAGGTTATGCATAGTGACATTCCTCGCATTACTACTCGATCCATGACCAGAAGTGGATCTGATGGTAACATTTCCCAAAATCCTCAGTCCAAATGAAGTTTATTTCCTGGAATATCAGAGGAATTGGTAATGACACTTCAATTGGTCGAGTCAAATTGCTAGCTAAAATGCATAATCTTGAGTGTATTGCTCTGTTGGAGCCCAAGATTCACACTTGCAACATGGACAGAATTTGTAGAAGAGTGGGTATGTCCAAAATTATAGCTAATGAAGATGGTATGGCACACATTTGGGTCTTATGGAAAGACCATCTGGATTTTACAATGATTGATAGAGATGCACAACAAATTACTCTCCGTCTGTCTTCTTCTGTTCACGCAGCATTATATTTCACCTTTGTCTATGCAAAATGCAATGTTATTGAAAGGAAAGCACTTTGGAGATCTCTGCTTAATCTTAAAACTCAAATTGTTGGGCCTTGGCTGGTGGCAGGGGATTTCAACTGCATAGTTAATGTTGGTGAAAAGCTTGGTGGCAATGATCCAAATTTTTCTGCAATGGCAGACTTCAAAGAATGTATATCAGATTGTGCTCTACTTGATTCTGGTTTCACTGGTTCTTCATACACTTGGCATAATAACCAATCGGGTGGTCGAGGCATCTGGGCTAGACTGGACAGAGTTCTTATAAATGCCCAATGGCTTGCTTGTCTTCCTATTTCTGTCATGCACCTCACTAGGGAAGCATCTGATCATGCTCCCTTACTAGTGCAACAGATCATTCAAAACAAAGTTAGGAGCAGATTTTGTTTTCAAAAAATGTGGACTTATCATGACAAGTTTTTGGCTTCTATTAAATTATGTTGGGATACTAGTCCATTGGCCACTTCCCCTACTTCCACCCTTTATCTTAAGCTTAAGAGTCTCAGGAAAATGCTGAAGGATTGGAACTACCATGTTTTTGGCAATATTCATGCCAATTTGATTGAAGCTGAAGAAGCTGTTCTTAAAGCTGAACATGAGTATGATCTCCAGCCATCAGTGGATAATTCAGCTGCTCTTGATGAGGCCAAATCTCTCCTCTCTAGGATTCTCATTCAGGAAGAGTGTTTTTGGAGGCAGAAATCTAGAATCCGTTGGCTCTCTGAAGGTGATAGAAACACTAAGTTTTTCCATTCCACCACTATGGCTAAAAGGAAGAAAATGTGCATCTCTCAGCTTCAGAATTCATCTGGCTTACTCACTTCTGACCCGGAGGAAATGATGTCCATTGCTGTGTCTCATTTTCAGACTGCTTTTAAAACTCAAACTCATACTGTAGATAACACCCTGCTTGAATGCATCCCTCAAGTGGTTGATCTGCTGGATAATGAAGCTCTCTGTGCTATCCCTGCTGATTCTGAAATTCATGATGCTGTCTTTAGGTTATCTCAGGATAGTGCCCCGGGGCCAGATGGTTTTTCTGGTGCCTTTTTTCACTCAGCCTGGGATATTATTTCGTCTACTGTGGTAAAGGCTGTTCAGGAATTTTTCACTTCCACAGAAGATCTCCCTAGATCTGTCACTGCAACCTTGATTGTTTTAATACCTAAACAGGCCAATGCTACTAATATTTCTGAATTTAGGCCTATTAGTCTCTGCAATTTCTTCTATAAGATTATTGCCTCTATCATCAATTGCAGATTATCCAGCATTCTGCCTAAGATCATCTCCTCTGAACAATCTGCATTTGTGAAAGGAAGGAATATAGTTGAGAATATTGCACTGGCTCAGGAATTAACCCATGAACTGGGTAAGAAAACCAGGGGCTCTAATGTGATGATAAAGCTTGACATGGCTAAGGCCTATGACAGATTAGAGTGGGACTTCTTATTTGCTGTTCTTCACAAGTTTGGCTTCAACAATCAGTTCATTTTCCTTGTCAGGAAAATGGTTACCAACAATTGGTTTTCTATTCTTTTTAATGGCATGACTGCTGGTTTTTTCCATTCCTCCAGAGGAGTCCGTCAAGGTGATCCAATAGCTCCTTCTCTGTTCATCATAGCTGAAGAAGTTCTTAGTAGATCTCTGATCAGAGCTTTCCAAAATGGACTTGTTGATTGGTTTGCTGGCCCTAGAAATTGTCCCAAGGTATCTCATCTTCTTTTCGCGGATGATACTCTGATTTTTTGCAAAGGAAGTATTGTCTCAATCAGGAACCTACTTAAGGTTCTCAAAGCCTATGAAGGGGCTTCGGGGCAGATGATTAATACTGGCAAAAGCGGATTCTTCATTCATTCCAGATACAATAACACAGCAGCCAGGAAAATTGAGGAGGTAACTGGTTTTGTTAGACACTCTTTTCCTCACAGATACCTTGGCTTTCCCCTGGTTAAAGGCAGATGCAAGAAGATCCATTACAATGGTATTATCAATTCAGTTCAGAAACGGATTTCAGGATGGAAGTCAGGGATGCTTTCCCAAGGTGCAAAATTGATTCTGATCAAACATGTTTTGTCTTCTCTGCCCATATATTTTTTAACTTCCTCCTCCTTGCATATTGGCACCCACCAAATTCTTGAGCAGTCTTTTGCTAATTTTTTTTGGGGCTCATCAGCTCATGGGAACAAGAAACACTGGAAATCCTGGAAAAACATTTGTAACCCAATTGCGCAAGGTGGTCTTGGAATAATGTCTCTAAGACAGATGGAGATAGCTCTGAGAGTTAAAATGCTGTGGCAGGCTCTTCATTCTAATTCCTTATGGGCTGTTTACTTCAGAGCCAAGTACATCAAGGATTGTCATTTAGATAAGGTTCAGTTTAAGAACATGAAAGGCTTTGAAAGGAGGAGTTGGCTGTTAGCGAAAAATCTGATCATTCAGCATAAAAGAGTCATTGTAGGAGATGGCAGTCAGACTAACTTCTGGTTTGACAAATGGTTAGGAGATAAAACCCTTGCTACTTTTATTCCTGCAGACATCATAACCAACCCTGGCTTGTCTGTCCGAGACTACTTTTCCCAGCAGCCAGTGGAAAACACTGATTTGCTTAACAGGTTATTTCCTACTGATATTTGTATTGCCTTAAGGCATACAATTCTTAACCAAGAGAATGATCAAGCTGCTTGGAGTCTTTCTGCTACAGGAAACTGTTCTGTTTCTTCTACCTATAATTTTCTCAGCAGGAATCACAGATACCAATTAAATAAACACTGGACCAGGTTATGGTCTCCTTGGCTTCCTACTAAGATCTCAGTTCATCTTTGGAAGATTCTCAATGGAGGCCTTCCTTTGGATTCAAACATTCAACGGATTGGTATTCAGATTTGTTCTAAATGCAGCTGCTGCAAGAGAGCTCGGGTTGAAGACTACAACCACCTTTTCCTTCATAGTGACTGGGCTATACACACTTGGTCTTATTTTAACCGTTTAGGTTTACACACTGATCTTAATTCTGTTTGCAACATTATTTTCAACACTATTTGCTCCTCTCGGAAGAATTCACTGTTTGGCTTATTCAGCCTTGCTACTATTGGTGTTGGCATGTGGGAGATTTGGTGTGCAAGGAATTCAGCTAGGTATGATGGGAAGAGTGTCTCAAATAAGGGGCTTCTTCATAAAATCTGCTACAAAGTCAAGGAAATCTGCCATGCTGCTGCTTTAACTGAAGCAAATCCTGGTAACATCAAAATTTTAGAAGCTTTTGGCCTGCAGCACAATAAATCAAAACAGCACATTTTCATGGCCATCAAATGGATTTGCCCTCCTTGGCCCTCTCTCAAGCTTAATACAGATGGTGCTTCCAAACTTAATGGTGAATCTGGTGGTGGTGGGGTATTAAGAGACTTTAAAGGAAATGTGCTGCTTGCTTTCACCCACTACTATGGTATGTCTAACAGCATCACTGCTGAAGCCCGTGCCCTCTTGGATGGTCTTAAATACCTAAGAACAACTGGTTCTACTGCCACTATTATTGAATGTGATTCCAAAACCCTGGTCCACATTATTAACAGAAAAGCACACTGCCCTTGGTCTATTCTATCCTTCGTCAGAGAGATATGGAGCATTATCACCCCTGCGGATTCCATCATTCACATCTACAGAGAAGGAAATACAGTGGCGGACTCCTTAGCTTCTTTAGCTTGTCAATTGAAATGTAATTCTTTTTATTCGTTTCCTGAGATTCCTCCCCTCATTAAGGGTGCTATCAGGCTTGATAAACTGGGTATGCCCAGTGTTCGTGTGATGTAACTGATTTTTATATCTTTATTCAATAATATTTCCCTCTAGTGGGAAGGTGTTGGAGTGTTACTCCTTCCCTTCTCTCTAGGCAGGGCTTTCATCTAAAAAAAGAAGAAGTAGTACCTATTTCAATAGCTCCCTACAGGATGTCCCCCATAAAACTCAAGGAACTGAAAAGACAACTTTAGGAGTTACTGGACAAGGGTTTTATTCGACCCAACACATCCCCTTGGGGTGCACCGGTTCTATTTGTCAAGAAAAAAGACGGATCTCTCAGGTTATGCATCGACTATCGACGACTCAACCAACTCACCATCAAGAACAAATATCTGTTGCCGCGTATCGATGAGCTATTTGATCAACTTTCTGGGGCCGAGTATTTTTCCAATTTTGACCTCAGGTCGGGTTATGATCAACTGAGGATCAAGGAAGAGGACATCTACAAGTCTACTTTCCGAAGTAGATATGGGCATTATGAGTTAGTAGTCATGCCGTTCGGGTTAACCAACGCCCCTGCAGTATTCATGCAACTCATGAATAATATTTTCAGGCCGTATCTCGACCGATTTGTGATCATATTTATTGATGATATTCTTGTCTATTCCAAAAAAAGAAAGAACATGAAGAACATTTGAGGATAACCTTGCAAACTCTAGAGCAGCAACTCTATGCAAAGCTCAGCAAGTGCGAGTTCTGGCTTAAGGAGGTCTCTTTCCTTGGCCACATTATTTCAAAGGAAGGTATCGCTGTTGATCCTTCAAAAGTGAAAGCTGTCAAGAATTGGAATCGGCCAACGACCATCTCTGAAGTTAGAAGCTTTATCGGTTTGGCTGGCTATTATAGGCGATTCATTAGAGACTTCTCCAAAATTGCCGCCCGTTTAACTAGACATACCAGAAAGGGAAATCCTTTCATATGGACGAAAGATTGTGACAAGAGTTTCCAAACACTTAAGGAACATCTCACCACTGCTCCAGTCTTGGCACTTCCTGTTGAAGCACCCACCAGTTCCTGCGACAGGCCCTGTATGTGTGCCCGTTGCATTTCTTCAATGCGTGGGTTTGTTCTCTATTTCTGGAGTTCGCCCCGCGTGCTATCCTGGACAGGGGGCTTGTGCCGCGGATGCTGGAGTTTGCTAGTGCTGAGCCGGGCTCTACCTCTTTACGGCTATATGATATTTGGGGCCGATTGACAACAGTCCCTCAAGATGCCACCGGAACTATTCATTTTTGGGCACTGGCTATGCACTCCAGCCCCCTAGTGAACAGCAAAAGAGAGTGCAAGGATGACCAGGTGGAGACGTACATCCATTCAATTAGCCAAGAAAATGTGGTCCGCCCGTTGCTGGAACCCGAGCTAAGGGACTGGGCATTGTCCATCCATCCCAGCGTGCTGGCGTTCAGAAAGGGGGAGACGTTGCGCTAGAGCCATATTACCCCTTTCGCTTTGGTCAAAATTTCAGCTATGACCAGCATATTCCCGTACACAGCACCCAGTTTGGCCTAGTGACGTAGACCCTTCGGGGAGGCTTGGTCGCGGAGAATGCCAGAGTCTGGTGGGACTTCTTCCACCCGGCAGACGCCGCCACCTTCAGAGTGCCAACCCCTGGTCGCGTCCCTCGGGTGACACCGAAATATGTAAAGTGGTGGAATGCCTGTACGGCCTTTTATCGGTCATACAAGACCAACTGCTGGGACGGGGCAGAGAGAAGGTTCCTGAACCGGCAACCCGTGCCCATCCTCGACGTCGATCTGGAGCACCTCCTTTGCTTGTGGCATGGCAAGAGCAAGGATGTGGCTGACTACATGATCGCCCGCAAGGCGGCTCGAGAGGGCAAATCGGCGCCACAGGCCAAGCTACCTCCGGTGGTGAAAGATGACTTTAAGAAGACCCTGCGGGACCTCTGCCACATCGGAACTGACTGCCTAGAGTTGATTAATTATCCGCTGCTGGCAGAAGAAGAAGGCACCCCCGCAACCAGCTAGCGGGCTGAGAAGGACCCGATCTGCCCCTACCACACATTCGTGAGGAGGGAGGAGCGAAAGCCATAGAACTATAAAGACACCACCTGGTTCTATGTCCTTCTGCGAGTGCACGGGCTGACAGTTGAAGCTCGACTGGTGGTCATCCTGGGAAAGCATCTACACATCGCCTACTATTATGCCGAAGGATGGGGGATGGACCACCTCAACTTATTTTGCCATTTATCTGTTTGATAATGTCAATATTATGAGTCATTCTTTATATAACCCTGATGTAAGCTTTTATGACTGCGAAATGTGCTTAAATAAAAGTCAACGTAGGATAGTCAACGTAGGTCATGAGGTCAATGCTACTAAGTTGACATAAGATCAACTGGTCAAATTGATCTAGTCAACAACTACATTTGAAAGATCTGTGCATACTCCCTCTGTTAGTCAGGTAAGTCCGAGCATATTCCTCTATTTGCAATACAAAGTCTGAGCACATTATTCTGTTTGTAATACAAAGTCTGAGCACATTCTTCCTCGTGCTATTACTGGAGTTTGTGTAGTCCGTGCATATTTACTTGCTACATATCCAAAGTCCATGCATGTTATGTGTTAAGGCTGAGTTATTAGGTCTGAGGTCAAGTCTGTGTAGACCTAACTCCATCACGATAGCACAACATAAAGGTCTGTGCAAGCTTGTTGCTGCACATAGGTAAGTCTGTGCAAAGTCAGAGCATGTTCAAGTCTGTGCATGCTTAGTAGGGCATTTGAGGTCTGAGCACGCACTGTTCAAGTCCATACATGTTTATATTTTAAGTCCATCATCAAGTCCGTGCATAGTCCGCGCAATTGCTGCACGTCTTACTCTCCAAGTCCGTGTAATTGTTACACGTCTTACTTTCCAAGTCCGTGCGTAGTCCGTGCAAATGTTGCACGTCTTACATTGAGTCCGTGCATAGTCCGTGCAAATGTTACACGTCTTACATGAAGTCCGTGCATGTCCGTGTAGGTTTAGCTTTATAAAGTCTGTGCACGTTATAATGAAGTCTGTGCATGTCCGTGCAGGTTTAGCTTTTTAAAGTCTGTGCACGTTATAATGAAGTCTGTGCATGTCCGTGCAGGTTTAGCTTTGTAAAGTCCGTGCACGTTATAATGATGTCCGTGCACTCTTAAGTCCATGCATGCCTCTGGTCTGAACATGAGTCCATGCACGTTTCTTTTCAAGTCCGTGCATGTTGTTCACCTCTTAGTTTCTAAGTCCGTGCACATTCTATCATGTCCGAGTAGGTTTCTTGCTATCGCACACTCAAGTCCATGCATATATGTGAGTCCGTGCATATGAGTCCGTGTATGTTTTCGAGTTTCACAAATAAGTCCATGCATGATGTTCATCTCCTTAAATCAAGTCCTTGCATACTGTTTCTAAGTCTGTGCACACTTCATCGAATGAAGTCAATATGTCAATTTTCATAAAATACCTTAAATATGGTGATATTATAACAATTAAATGCATATAAATAGGAATATGCAACAATTAAAGCAGAAATAAATGAATAGGCTAAGGAATTAAAGCTGCAGGACTCAAACGGTTTAGACAAGCCCGCTCAAGGGGACGCGCGGTTAATGTTGGGCCGCTCAAGAGGCACAAGCAGTTGGGATTTTGCTGCTCAAATGCTAACCTCAACAGGTTCTATGACTATGGGCGGTTATTCTCTTGCCGCTCATCGGATGGGCGGTCTGGGGTCCGCCGCTCATACAGGTATACGCGGCTGGGTCTCGGCCGCTCACTATCTAAACTGAAGCTAACACACAGAGCACAAGTGGCTAAGGCAAGGCTGCTCAAGGGTGGATGGCTAGGGAGTGCCCGCTCGTCCACTACGGGTCCTAAGGGACAGGCGGCTAGCGATACACAACTCAAGGCATGGGCGGTTGAGGGTCGGCCGCTCGAAGAGATGAAGAGTCCCATGGGCGGTCGATCGACAAGCCGTTCATCTAGCTTGAACGGATGGGTTTTGACCACTCTAGTGTGAACCTTCCTATTGTCCGAAAAGGTCCAGGTCTTGAGCGGTCCGAGTTGGACCACTCAAGGGTCATAGGCGGTTCCGAATGGGCCGCTCAAGCATGGACGGTCACATGGTGGTCGTAATGCTACTGTGACGGCGGGAAAGGGTTGGCCTGGGCCAAAACCCCTCCCAGTCGGCTCAAAATGAGGGGATTTCAACAGAAAAGCTAACCTGCCATGCCCACAACAACATTCCACACCCATACATGCAAGTAAAACATAAAATGATGGCCATGGAATTGATTTTCAGAAAATTAGGCTAAAATACCCTAACATGGAATCATGCACAGAAAACAAGGAAAATGGCGTCGGATCATGGCGCATGTGGTACCGGCGGATTCCTAGCGAGGAGAGGATTCCATCCCCCTACCTATTGCGCGACGAGGACGCCAATCCGGAGCTGAACTGTCGTCGAGAGTCATGCTACCTTCACGCCCCCACGTGCCTCCACGTACCGCGGATCGACACGAAGCTTACGCCCACGCGATCCTCGCGTCGAGCCCGTCCCGTCGGTACCTTCCGCGTCTCGATCAGGGCCCATCTGGACCGAAATCGAGAGAGAGGGAGAGTGGGATCATGAGAGGGAGAGAGAGAACGAGTAAGGGCCTCACTCGATCCGCGGTGGCCACTCATGAGTGAGAATTCACGGGATCTGGCACTCTCTTCCTCGCCGACTGAACTTAGAAAGGATACTAGTTGAACACAAATATCCAGGGAGGGTTTAGCATATACCTGATCGGTTTGAAGAAACTGACTCCGTTCGGAGACGTGGGTGAGCGGAGAAGTGTGGGTTCCCTGCACACTACGTCGGTGAAGCTTCTCCCTATTTAAATAATTACATGAACTACTCCTCATGGAGGAGGGTTTGACAAGTGGTGGGGATTAGTTTTGCAACCAAAATGTACCTTCACGCAGGGAGGGGTGATCAGCCAGCCAGGCGGGGTGGGGAGATCGGAGTGGCCGAAGGAGATCGAATCTTGGCCTACGCAAACTGAGTTACTGACCTGGCTGACTATAAGTAGCACCTTGTCAGAGGTAGGAATCTTTGATGGGATGTCCAACGGAGGTGGGGTTGGTGTCTCTAGAAAGCTGGTCGAGTTGGGAATCACCAGGATGAAGAATCGCCACGTTTCGAGCTCAGACGAAGCGAGGCCACCGAAACTCACAGAGCTGCGCAGGTGACAATTCTGGACGACCTGAGAGCTCTTTGCCAGGGTCGTACTCTCAGCTGGAGGGTCGGATCGAGGCGGGACCAGTGCTGACGTACTCGTGGGAGAGTCCTACTTCAGCAGAATCCAATGGAGCTTCGAGGAGAGGTCAGAGAAGAGTGCTGGAGGCAGAACAGTGACAGGGTGTCCAAGCTGGTTCTGCTGTACTAACCTGCCCACCTGGGGGAGAAATGATGGAACGTAGTGCTCTGGTACTCAAATGACCTCCTTCTTGTTGGAGATGGTAGAGGACTTTCAGAAGATGTTCTCCTCCGAAGGGCACACCAAGATCCTTACTGATCCGGTGGGGAGAACTACTACAAGTTTCCTCTGGCTGTCTGCCAGAGACAGTCGATGCAGTCTGGTGAGGATGACTCCTCCGGACAGCATGGACGTTGGATGGAGGCGGGACCACCTCGCCTGCGAAGCTGCTTGGATGAGATTTCCACCAATATAAGATTTGCCACTTGAATACTTGAGGTGTGGTCGTGGATGAGTCTAAAACTTAGACCTCTGTTGCTGCCTGCGAACTAGACTGAGCAGGTTGGGGATAGGGGTTGATAGTGGTGGGAAGGGGTGAAGGGACTACAATGGGGTGAGGCTAATGGCTGAGTCATCAATTGTTGTCAATTGTGTTATTGTAATTCCGTTATTTGTGTTAATTGTAACCCTAATGTCAGTTGTATTGTCTAGTATGTCAGTTGTATTTTCCTTGATCAAAACCAATAAAGGATACGTATTTGACAATTTGGGTTGTTGTAATAATTGTTAGCTCGAACCATTTGTATTAATTTCAAGTTAAACTTAGATATTTGCGCACTCTTAGAATTGTCTAAGGAAGAATTCCACTAATTAGCTAGATCGCTTTGGTTCTATATAAAGAACTGTCGCGCCACGGGTAAGCTTCCGCACTCGAGACGTGCATTCCAGAAGAACTCTCTTTGTTCTATAAGGACAAAGAGATCACGGTGGAATAGCTGGAATAGATGCTTTATAGCTGCACTTGTAACATGGTGGCTATTCCACCTCCAAATAATATCAACGCCTCCTTGCGAGGTGAACCGGTAGTAGCCAGAAACCGACAATGGATTGCAACTCCACTCAGACTACAGCCAGTCCCAGAACACACCGGCCATGGCCAGGGTCACAATCGCGGAGGCGGTAGAGGCCGCGGAAGAGTCCTCGAGCCGCCTCTTCACCTGTCTGCCTTCGATCCAGAACGGGTAATCCTCTTTCGAGGAAAACAACATGCCCCGGTCCCACCAGTGGAAATTCGGGGGTAACCCAGCATCTTCGATCTTACTGGCTCCGAAAAGATCATCGCCAGCATTCCAGTCCTGGCACCAATTTCGACCTGTCTTGCAGAACAAGCAGGGCCATCTGGCAAGGATGGGCCAGCCCTTCAGCCTCCCTTGGAAGAGCTTGCGGGTGGCCAGAGTCAGCCCGATCCCAGTAACAAAGGCAAGGCGGTGCAACTCCCCAACGAGGAGTGGCGCGGCAGCCCACAATAGATCCATCCTGACATACTACCATCACTGGAGGATGCTCGAGCTTGTCGAAAGGTTCTCCACCAGATGAAGTGCTTCCTTGCCAGCATCATGATCTGGGAAGCCATCGCTTGGAGTAAAGATTTGAGGGAAACCCTCATCAAGATACTCCAAGAGCAGGAAGTCTACGAAGTACACACGACAGAAATAAAAGCTGCCACGTACGAGGCTTTCACGGCCGCTGTCACCTTCACAGAGAAAGACTTTCTACTCTCTCCTTCGTGCCATAATCAACCCCTCTATATGAAGGGGAAGATCAACGGGCATGAAGTAAACTTCTGAAAGGGTGCATCTTTCGGGGATCCGCCGCTTCAGTTTCTGGAGATTTGCTTGAGGCGGTAGGAGTCCTCACACTTCTGGGGACTTACTCCTCTTATAAATAGTGGCCTTCGCGATATCCTTTCGGCCATCTCCAAACCGGTGAGCTTTGAGGGGAGCTTTGTTATAGAATGTCGTTGGGCGAGTCTAGTACTTTGTCAGATGATGAATCTCTGTAGGTTCGTCGCCAGCCTTTGATTCTCCGGAGGGAACCCCCACTGGCTCCTTGGCGACCGTGGCCGGAACTAGGGGCGAATGGTCCTGTCTTCGAGGAATACCAGAACGGGTACTTGGACGACTGGCATGAGGCCTTGGAGAAGGTCAACCGCTTGTATGCCAGCCGAGGAGTCCTACTCCTTGAGCCGGAAAAGTTTCCTCCTTAAGGGGATGGAGAATCTCCTCCTGCCATCTTCTTGTTGCATAGTAGTGACTACTTTTTTTTATACTTGCAGGTGCATGATGAGGTACTTCCCCGAGCTGAGGGGCATGCTCCTTTGCCTAAAGATGGTGGTGGACAGGGTAGCAGACCTTGTCCTTCAGTTTGCAAACATGGCCGGTACGTTGGGTCGACTTTTGTAATGGGTGGGCCTTGTTGCTCCACTGCGCCCCGTCAGGCAAGGGAGGATGGGTCTGTTTCCTTGGATCAACGGGGATGCTAGGTGTGGAGTTCGTCCCTCCTCTCTGGCATTGGAGGCTTCCTCCGTTGGTCCACTTCCTTGGAACAAGCAAGCTAGGGGAAGGTCATCTATTACCGCCATGTGAAGCTGGGGGCAGGATCGTGTCCCTACTACCTTACTTTCTTGCGTGTCCGTAAGATAGCTTCACAAGAGCCATTCTGACACTTTGGCAATTTTGTATCTTGACTAAAGAATAAGGTCTCTTGTATTCTTTGTGTCTTGACTAAAGAAGAAAATCTCTTTGGACTTGTTATGAATGTGTACCTTTTGATGAGAGATGCTCGTATAATGTGCTTCTGGTTGCTTTTCTATATGTGTGTCCTCACGACACTTGTGCCTTCCCTTAGGTGGACTAGCTTGTGGTCATTATTTACGAGGGGACGAGTGTCTGCCTCTAAGGGACCCTTAGGTCTCCTTCTAATCTCCGAGGGGAGTGAACCCTTGAGTTACCTTATAATTTATTTGGAGAGTGGTGCTCGCCTCTAGGGAACCCTGGCAACCTAGTATCTTCCGGAAGGGTGATAGGAACACCCATGTCTCCACCCTCCGAAATGCCTACATCCTTCCCGGTGGCGACAACAGCAACAGCTTGCTCTTGAACTAAAGCCGAGGAAAAGGGCATGCGTGAATGAAGATAGAACTCTCATGAAACCAGCAAAGAAGGAACAAGCAATTACAAGCCAGCCGTGTTACCTTCGGCAGGTTGCTGAGCAGTTTCTCGCTGGCTTGCAAATTCATCAAAAGAACGAATGTCTGGTAGAGGAGTGTCAACAATGGCTGCTACCGGGGCCGGCTGCTACGAATGGCCCTTTTTGGCCTTCTTGGCCCTTACAACGGCAGCTCCGACCTCGGAAGCTTTCCTTTTCTTTCCAGGAGGCAGAGGAGTAGTAGTAGGCGCTGCTGTAGGAATCTCAAAATAAGAAGGCTTCTCGGCCTGGGAGATGATCTTCCGATAAAGCCCCTGCTGCTTGATATCAGGCCTGTCTGTTAAAGAGGCAAGAAGATAAGCAGAATTAACAAATGCAGAATTTAGCAATGGGGCGAAGCCGCCATGATCGAAAGAGGGGCCATACCTGCTGGACCATTGTAAAAAGTAGAAAGCGGCCAGTACTGGTAAGCCGTCTCCTCGGAATGGGAAGCAGCCTCCTTGATGAGCCAACATACATCACCAACTTTCTGACATTTTTCTGATAAAGCAGCTAAGTCTGCATGGCCGTGAAAGTCAAGGTAGTGAAATAAACCAAGATGGTCCATGCACCAGCCATCAGCATAAAAGAAGGACAAAAATAGTGGCTTGTCCAGAATACTAGCCACTGGGTTCTCCAGGGTTAACCCGTGAATGTTCATCAGGACGAATAGCCAGGATGTATGTTGGTAATATGTCAAAGTCCTGTCCTCTCTCCTCACAAATGTCCGATACGGATGAAATCTGTCTGCTGCGCTCTTCTAGGGGGTCGTTGTTGAAAGGGGATCCTCAGTTGGGAATGGATATTGTTGTGTTCCCAGGTGAGCACTCCCCACATGACATAGTTGCCTCAAATTCTTCACAAATGTGTCATCATTAATAGCAGCAAAGACAAGAGTTGGCAGCTCAGAGCCTTCTTCCTTCAAAGCTCGGTGCTTGGCAAGATATGTTTCTGCCTCCTTCGGATGCCGCGAATAGAGCCGTTTCAGATAGGCTTCGTCAATGTCAAATACGGGCCCTGGGGTGATGGCAAGAAACATATTGATTGTGTTGGATTTTCCACCATCTCCCTTAGGGATTTGCTATTCCACAAGGATTATGGGGTCCATGTGGGGCATCAGTGCGTTGGCAGCCTATCCCGCCGCATGGATTATGGGGTCCTTGTGCGAAGCCCCTCATGTCTGCCCACAACACGATAGTGTGGGGTTCTATAATGCCATAAGAAAATACGGTCCACCTTCACCACCAGCTCGAGCTTTTAGCGCAACAGTTGGGGCATGATCCTGTAAATTAGTATCAGAGCGAGGTCGCGGCTTCAAATCCCCCAGGTGCCACTGGGGGGAGATTGTTGGATTTTTCACCATCTCCCTTAGGGATTTACTGTTCCACGTGGATTATGGGGTCCACATGGGGCATCGGTGCGTTGGCAGCCCATCTCGCCGCATGAATTATGGGGTCCATGTGCGAAGCCCCTCATGTCCACCCATAGCATGATAGTGTGGGGTTCCGCAATGCCATAAGGAAATACGGTCCACCTTCACTACCAGCTCGAGCTTTTAGAGCAACGGTTGGGGCATGATCCTGTAAACGCATTGTTGGGTTCGCTGCGCTCCCTCTTTGTCCTTGGTGATGGTTTTGATGATAATAATATATTGTGTACAAGTATTATTAAAATGATCAATCATTGATCATTTTGGAGCTCAATGTTGATATCTTATTTTGTAGGTATGAAATGCTTGGTGGACAACATCTACAGATGTAACCTAGCCTTGTGGAGTCGACCTCAATACATTGAGGAGTCGTCCCCTTTTGATTACATGCATCGACATTACTTTTGATGTTTTCATAATGTCCACTGACCTGTTTTTGAATGTGCATAGACTTCATCTTGCTATGTGGAAATCTCTCATATGTTTCATGGACATATCCTCTTAATTCTTCAAAATTATAAATATGTTCTCATGCATAACATTCATGTGTGCTTAATGGAGTTTTCAGAGCTTTCAAATGCATGTTACTCCTGGAGAAATCATGTCTTAATAGAGGGTCATAAGGCCCATGATTTGGTTGAATGGCATTGGGTGTTTTTCTTTTGGTTGAATGAGATTCATGCACTGTGCTTGGTTGCATGATGCTCATATCTTGATGAAATGATTGCGGTTCATATACATAGTTTATGGGTTGACATGGCTTTCAACTGGCTCTTAATATCTATGTGAGGTGAATGAATCTAGCAAAATTTCTAAGAATTAATTAGAATTAGAATTGTTTTAATAAATGAAATGAAATTGAAATAACATTTAAATTTAAATGGAATTGAAATGAAATTGAAATGAAATGTAAACCTAAATGGAAATGAAATGAAATGAAATTTAAATGAAATGAAACATAAATGAAATGGGGTTGGAATGAAATGGAAATGAAATGGGGTGAATTTAAGAATGAATTTCAGAATTATTATTTAATTCCTTAATGAATAGTAGAAGTGAAAATTTCGTCCACCTTTTAAAAATCCTGAAAAATGGTGATTAGATCAAGGACAAAGCGATTAACAATTTTATCTTCTGTGCTTAACCCTAATAAAATCGTTAACTAGGCCGAATTAGTGAGTTAAACTAGATTTTAACACTTACTTAACCTAATAGTAAACCTAATAGTAAACCCCACATTAAAATCTCAAATTCGTTCTCATTTCTTAACCAAATTAGGTGAAATTAGAGGCAAATGAAAGGCCTCGATTAGTAGATTAATTTTCCTATAGTAATTTCGTGAGATCTTAACCCTAGAAGATTCTCTCGACCGAGCTTTGGAGTGGTCAATAATGGCGGCGGCGTTTTGACCATGCCATTTGAAGGGTGAAATTCTACCTCTATGGAAGGATCCAGAACGTGTCTGACCTATTAAAAGAAGGCCCTAGATGTCGAGTCTCGTTTGGGAGCTATGGCAGTTGAGGAGGAGATCGAACTAGGGAGATCTCGGGCGATTAGTGAAGGCATGTCGGCGTCCCGTCATCTTCCTTTCTCCTTCCTTCTTCCTCTGATTAAGGTAGGTATTCTCGAACTAAATATGCAAATAAGTATATCATCTTATTTCTCTCGAAGTGCTCTTTCTATTGGTAGTAAAAGCCCCAATTGTTATTAGGTATCCAGGGAGATCTCGAGATTTTTGTGAAAGGCTGTCAAAGATCATTCTTCAATCTAGCTTCTTAACTTCTCTCTTCGATTGAGGTAGGTTATAACAGACCAAACCTTAATTAATATATATGGTTGGAATCAGCGTCCAGTCAGCTTTCTTTTGATACCAAAAGTCCCAATTTTTATTGAGTATCTTATGAGAATTTTATGTTTTAGTGGAAACATGTCTAGATTAGGGTTATAATTGTTCCTTTCAATATAAGTTCTGATTCCATACTATAAACATGAAATTGAGCATGCTACCTTGTATAATTCGAACCCTGGACTGTCGCCCATAAGTCAGAGGGTTCGAAAGGATAAAAATGATAGGTATGGTGTACATAGAAATAGAAAATAAAGTATGATAATTCAACAATTAACATAAATAAATAATCTAACTATAATAGAGTCCAGTCTAACAAAAGTATAGTCTAAGAGAGAGAAACGTACCAAATATCGAGTGAACACTCGGCCCGACTAGCTGCCAATTAAGAACCTCCATGCAGCAGCCTCGAATCTCGAGGAAAAATCATAACACCTGAAAAGAACCCCAACCGAAAACAACAATGGTACGGGAAGCAACAACAACAAGAACAATAGCAATAGCAGGATTAGCTACAATGGCAACGGCGGGAAACACGGCCGTACACGAATTCCCAAAACATGGCAGTCGATGAAACTATGGCTCTACAACTACTCCTACCGGAAAGGAAACCAACACCCCAATCCCACGGTCGGGGGACCACCAGACTACGAATCGCCATAGTCACACTGCCATGGAAAACATTATGACAACTCTGTCGTGAAGGCCTGTGCTCACACACGAAGGCCCACTCCGAGACCACGCGATCTGGAAGCACGGCCATGACCTCGCCGTCGTGAACTCTGCACTGTCTAGGAAAAAACTCTCAGTGATGCTCACCGAAAACCCAACACCTCGGCTTCAGGAAAACACCTGGAAACTACACGTAAAATGATGTCTCCCAGACAAGAAACGAAACCTCGAGTCATGACAAGCTCACGTCACGTGACGGGAGTATCTGCCCACTAGAAGCAAGGCCAGATGTGTCCACTGACAACTTAGTCTGCAACCTCAGGTGTCTCCCTATGACGCCCCCAACGGAGATTGAGATACCGTATAATAACCAGGAATACAGAACAAAGACTAGTTAGGGTCGCACTTGTCAGCCCGGGTCTGACGCCCCTAGCCATGTGTGCACACACAGACCATACACCCTAGGTCAGATCCTCTAGCTGGTTCTTCCCCAATGCCCGGACTCAGGCTGTGCGGAGGGGCCCTATGATAACCAGCCAAAAAATCATCTCACTCGGGTCATGCTCTCCTCCACTCCCAAGTGGATCAGCACATGCATGCGCAAGAAAGCTACGACCACTACAAGAAAAATGAGAAATACTGACGTACTTTTACGACAGAAATGTTTCCGTTGAAAATATGTCGGAACTATTACAACTTTCCAACGGATAATAGTGATACCAAAATTTTATATATATTGAGGAGATTAAAATCGATTTGGCCCAAAAGCAGCCCATTAAAGGCAGGCCCACAAAGGGAAAGGCGAGGCAGGCCCTCCTACGAGATGGGTTAGGGCGTTCGGCCCACTAAGGGAAGACCCAGTCCAAGGGCGGCCTCAGATTCTACAGTGCGGCCCACGCGCAGTCGCTGTCGGATTACCCTCCGACGACCGACCGTTGCCCCTACGACGTCAGTCCTGACTCCATAACGAGCGAGCACGCGCTTTGAGCACCGTGAGACTCGCCCCAGCACCGGCCTGCACCAGAGAAGTCACCCTCCAACGGGTAACTCCCATCATCGTAGCGGGGGAACGTTACTCTACTACAACGGCCCTTCCCTGCTATGGGATGAGGCCCTACTCCAAGACAACCCCATATAAGAAGGATGACAGATATACAGAAGAAAAAAGGGGGTTCATTCTACTAAAGTGCACACTACAGAGAAGTAGGGGACCAGCCCTATGATCTAGACAGAAGAGGAGAGTCTCCGCCCCTGATCGACTACGTCTCCTAACGGCGACCTTACCGCCCGGCGAGCACTCACTGAGTGTCCACTGGGAGCGGCGAGCACTCGTCCCGGAGGCCACCCACGGCTCTTGCGCCTGCTACGGTGATCTCTCCCTCTCTTCCTACTTCCTAATCTTCTCTGTACATCGCTTCTAGTCACTGACTTAAGCATCGGAGAGTTGTCCCCTAGGGTAACACCCGGGACTCCTTCTGACGTCTCTTTTGGCTTTGGTCTTTACAGGGCCCCACGAGTGCGAGACGTCTTCCCCAACAAATAAATGGAGAAGGTGGTACGTGGCCTAGGATCCATTTTCCTGCCGCTACACTTCTTGGCGCCGTCTGTGGGAAGGCGAGCGAGAAGCCATGGTGTCCCGTGGAAGCCTTCGCAATGTCAGCCACTGGGGGCAAGGGTCCCAACAAGGGCCCAACTCTCGCCGAGGATCTCAGGAGGCCTCCTCCAACCATCCCCGGCAGGAGGTCACCCCGGGCGAAATCGATGAGATCTAGCTACAACTCCGAACACCGGCAGAACTCTGCCAGGAACTCAAGGACCAGCGGGCCACCCTACTTGCATCCCGCCACGGGAGGACAGGAAAGGCAACGTTGGAGAGATTCGCAGCCAGACACGGGAGGCCTCCCACTCCTCGGCTTCGAGAAGCCGGCGATCCCGTAGCGTGCCTGCGCCAAGGGTGTGCAGCCCACTCCACTCCAACCCGGAGATGGACCGTCGGCTCCAGCGCTTCGACGAGATCGAAGACAAAGTTCGCTGATTGGATGACGTTCTCCTGGCCACGAAGAATCGCGGCCTCATCGGCGATGACCAAGACTTCCATGCTCCCTTTTCCAGGGATATAATGGAAGCCCCCATTCCGTCCAAGCTCCAGCTGTCGTCATTTACGCCCTACGACGGTACCACCGATCCGGTCGACCACATGCACAGTTTCGAGTCTCACCTGGTGTTCCACCGGGCTTCGGACACGGTAAAATGCCTGGCGTTCGTGACCACCCGAGCATGGTTCGAGTCTCTACCGGTCGGAACCATCTCCTCCTTCCAGCAGCTCAAGAAGCTGTTCAAGGAGAACTTTGTGGGCTACCGGAAGGTAGCCAAGTCCGCAGTCACCTAGCTCGCTCTCAAGCAGGGCAAAGAGAAAACACTGTAGGACTTCGTCTCCCACTTCTGTGTAGAGGCGTTGAGGATCCCACACCTCGACATTGGCATCGCCACCACCGCCCTCACCCAGGGGACACGAGACCGCATCCTTCAGCACGCCCTTGGGGTTGAGGCCCCAGCGACCCTTCCCGACCTCCTCACCCTGGTGCAGAATCATGCGCAGTGTGAGGAGAACACGGCAGCCCTGGGCCGCGTGGCCGGAACCGAGCGATCCGACCGTAAAAGATCGGTTGACCCTCCTCGAGAGAGTCGAAGCAAGCGCGAGCGACGCGACGGGAAACGCTGTGATAGATCCGAGAGGGAGAAAGGCGCCTACCGTCACTACATGCCTTTGACTACTCCTCCTGACCAGATCCTGATGGAGATCCATGAGGAGCCCTTCCTCAAATGGCCCCCCCCGGATGAAGTCAGATCCAAGCACGAGGAATAAGAAGAAGTACTGCCACTACCACCGCGACCACGACCACGACACCGTCAAATCCATCAACCTCCAGGACTCTATCGAGGACCTCGTTCGGAGGGGGGTCCTTGATAAGTTCCTCGCTAAGGCCGCGGAGCGACGGTAGAAGATGCCTCCGCCCATCGACAAGCGACCCAATGGCAAAGAGATCATGATGATCTCTGGAGGTCCAGCGGCGGGAGGCGACAGCGCGAGCAGGAGGCGGCGGTACGCGATGGCAGTCGGTAACAACGGCCACAATGACAACTCCCGGCGTGGAACCCCTGCCCCGGAGCATTCAGGAGATCCTATTATCTTCTCCGAGGATGACCTAGAGGGTGTCACGACGCCCCATTCCAATGCATTGGTGGTCTCAGCCACCATCAATCAGTGTACTGTTTGGCGTATTTTAGTGGATAATGAGAGTGGACCCAACATTATTGCATACGACTGTCTCGTTCTCTTGGGTGTGGATATGTCTCAACTGAAACCATTGCACACACCGATGTATGGCTTCTCGGGCACGATCATCTGCCCAGAAGGGCGTGTCTCACTATCGATCACATTTGGAACCACGTCGAAAGAGGTGACCTTCCTCGCTGACTTCATAGTAGTTAAGGTGATGACAGGGTATAATGTCATTATCGGCCAAGGAATCCTCGGTACGCTAAGGGGGGTCCCTTCCTCCTACCACCAAAAGCTCAAGTTCCCCACCCCCCGGGGGGTGGGAGAGGTCCGGGGAGATCAAAAACAGTCCCGTAGGTGCTACCTCATCTCTACATGCGATTGGCACCCTGGGGAGATGCAGCCTAAGAAGAAAGCAAGGATGCAAGATTCGGGCCCGAGCACGAGTGCACCGGCAGAAGATCTCTTCCTCATACAAGTGGGGGAGAATCCAAGCAGGACGTACAGAATAGGTGCGAACCTATCCGAGCACGAGAGGCTGGGGTATACAGACTTCCTCGCGGCCCACCAAGATGTGTTCACTTAGTCCGAGGATGAACTTCCCGAGATCCCACTAGAGGTTATCACTCACCAACTAAGGTTGGACCTCTCTTATCGCCCGGTCCAGCAGCGTCGAAGGCGCTACAACCCCGAATGACAAGCAATCATCAAGGAGCAAGTGAGCGAGAAGTTACGCTCAGGGCTACTCAGGCCTACTCAGTACCCAGACTGGGTGGCCAACGTCGTTGACGAGGATCGTAAGCAACAAGGGCATTTATCAAATTATATCTATTTTGGGTATTTTCTTTTAAGTGGTCCCAAGAGTGAGTTTATTTGGGCATCACCTTCATGTAACCCTGTTCTGGGCAGCCACTGGTGTGGCCGCCTAGGCGTCTGGGCGGCCAAGGGTTTCACCGCCTAGCCCCTTTAGCCTCTGGGGTGCCGTGCCTCATGTTCCCTTGCCTCGAGGTGTCCGCATTGTTCTTTGTGATCCGGGACTTCTGTGAATGTCCTTCATGGGCCATCCCTGTGGGAACTATGTCAGTAGAGAGTGTTCTCCCCCATTTGGGGTTGCCATTAGCTGAGGTCCATTCCCATGCGAGTTAGAAGGCCGGCGTTCACTGGTTCTCATTACCGGCCTTAGGAGGTTTACCTGTACCTGACTATGCTACTTCGTGGGTTCAGGTGTACGTGAGTTGGACCTTCTTCTGAGTAGTACTCCAGTAGGCTCAGCTTACTGAGTGTCGTGCACGTATCAGATGGACCAAGAGCAGTCGCTTATAGAGTTCCGACATGTTCCAACCGTGTGGTTAAGAGCTGTTCCTGATGTGATGGTTTTTAGAATGGTTACTATAGGGCCCCTTGTCTTAGCAGCCTGAGTCCAGCTGAGAGGAAAATCAGTTAGAGGACTCGACCTTGAGGGCGTGGTCTATGTGTGCACACATGGTTGGGGGCAGTGGACCCACGTCGACAGGCATGACCCCAGCTAGTTCTTGTGTTGTTGCAACTCCCCCCCACTCTCTGGGAGAGGTGGTCAGGCGTGAGCGTAGTGGGCGGTGTAAGACTTCTAGGGCACATCCAGCCCAGTCCCTCTTCCTTACTCTCTAGGAGTGGTGGCCAGGTTAGGGAGTGTCGGCATGGTGTAAGTTGTCAGAGGTCGCATCCAGTCGTTGCTAGTGGCGGAATACTCCAATCACCGTGGGTTTAGTTCCCGACCGTGAGCCGTGGTTCCCTGGAGTAGGGGTAGTGTTGTCACGCCCCGAGTGCCAAAGAAATTTGGAATGTGTAACAAGTTTATATCAATCATGTCAATTAGAGCATATGAAATTCAACACATAGACAGAGTGCGCAAATAGCAAGGTAAATAACCAAATTTAATTTATTTATTAACCTTCAAATAACCTTTACATAAAAATCCTTTCAAAGTACTTCATTGCATAACGGTAGAGACTCTCAAAGTCATAATGACTCCAAAGTTCAAAATTTATAGATTTATCATTCTAGACAATACTAAAGAGACATGCTAGACTCAATAAAGGAAAAATATAATAATTGACTCAAGAAATAGACCGCAACAACTAAGAAGATATGAGTATATCTTCTTTTAATAACCGTAGCAACGAAAGAAGGAGTTGATTTCTCTTCCCACTGTAGCTTCAGTAGCTCTTGGTTCACCTCTTAGTATGTAGCTTCTCCTCACGGTTTAGAAAGAAGAAGATATCTTCCTCCAAGATAGAAGGAAATAGAGGTTCCATAGCACAACAACCTCTTAGAGCTCTTCTCTTCCACGTTCTGTGCAGCAAGAAATAGAAGAAACAAGGCTTCTTCTTTTAATCACCGTAGCAATCTGAAGTGGACTAGCTGTATGATGGGTATCTCCTCTTGTCAACCGAAGGGAAGAAAGGCAATTTAACCGAGAAAGGAGCAGTTGCAGACAACAACTCCTCTTGAGGCTTCTATATGTTCATTTTGTAGGGAAGATGAGAGGGCTTCGCCACATGCAAGCCTCTTCCAATAAGAAGGAAAAGAACCCAGTAGCAGGTTCAACCTGTTGGAGAGGAATAGTAGCTTCAAATAGAGGATGTGGAACAGAGACTTTGGTGGCTAATCTTCTTCAGCAACTAGCAACTGGCAGTAGAGAGGCAGAATCAGGGAGAATTAATCCGTAATAGGTTGATTGGTTTGAGGAGAATAGCAGTAGCAGCCCTTCGATCTGTAGCTTCAATCAGCTTGGCAGATGACGGAAAAGAGTAGCAGAGAGATCACAACCTTGCTTCTGTAGAGAATAAACAACAAGAAGGAGGAAGTGTAGGGTCGTTGGCAGAGAAGAAGAGTAACAGAGAGTTCGAACGGGGGGTATTTATAAGGTTTTGGGAACCCAATAGGTTTGGCGTTCGATCGGGATTAGTAGTTCCTATGGAAGAATCCTATTAGTAGTTAAATTACCCACGTATGATTCCTTCCCAGAACTACACCTACCCGAATATCATCTAGTTTCCCTGTTTGAGTGAAACGCGATCGATCTTACTATATATTTTTTTTCAATATCTGCAGGAAATAGCGCCTTAGATAGGGGCGTGGTTTATGAAAATGATGCCTCATGCAAGGGGCGTTGCTCATGTAATTGGCGCCCAAGAGAGGGGTGCTATTTCAAGAAATGACGCCTCTCTAAGTAGTCTTCAATTCATGAAATGGTGCCTTAAGAGGAGGCGCTATTTTATTTTTGGCCCATGTGTTAGATATATACATAGTTTTAAGTGTACATGTGGTGGTCCTTGAACGAGATATGGCCAAGTCATGCTCTGCTACGGAGGGATTTAACCCTGACATCTCTTTGTATGTCCAGGTGAAGCAGTCTTTGTATTCGAGCAAGAGTTGCTTGTAGTCCTGCCTTTCTATCTTGGTGAGGAGAGCGCTGAGGAATGTTGGTCTAGGGGCTTCATCTTCACCCAGATTAATTTCGATGAGCTCATCAACGGTTGCCTGACCATCATCCTCCAACTCGAGAGGTGCTGGGTGGAAGCCGATGAAGTCTTCGTCGTCAGTGTTGGCTTCGTACACCCGGGGGTCCTCAGAGCCAACCGTTAAGGTTGAGGGGACTATAGGACTGTTGTTGCTAGGCCCGGACTGAGGTTGTCCTAGGCCATCCCTATCGGGCTGATAGCTGTCGCTTGGCGTCCCACAGGCTTGGTTAGAGTTGCCTGCCAACGCCGGTGACGCTTCGTAGTCTTTGTCATGAGGGCCTTCCACATGGGGAAAGCCTGGCAAACTGGGATCGCAGGTTGGCTGGGAGGCTCCAGGGGTCTCTTCTGTCTCACCATTTCCACGGACGGGCGAGGAAACCTCATCAAATGTTGGGACTGGGGTACTGGTTGTGGTGGGGAGTGGGATTAAAATGTCCTCTCCCTCATCTCTCAAGCTGTCGAACTTAGTGCTGACAGCTGCTGAGTCGACGGCTGGCTACATCAAACCTACGACATGGACCGCATGGTAGACGTGAAAGTCTGGGTCTTGGTCATAGCCGAGCCCCCTGGTGTCCTTATAGGAGAATGGGGGTTACCCCCAGACTTGTGAAGGTGTCCACAAATTATGGAAATAGCTCCACTGTGCGAAGCCTTGCCATTGGGGGATTTGCTGCTTGAGGTACATTTCCTGGATGTGAGGTGGTAGGTTGTCCAAAACTTGGATGGCTTCAGGGGTGTGGTCGGCTTGCCTAGACCAGCCGAAGTCGTCTTCCGGTGGGGCTGGAGAGACCATGTCTCCTTTATGGAAAACAGTGGACTTATCCCTACTAGCCTTCTTCTTGGGCCTGTGTCATTGCCTGTAAGTGATGATAAATGTCATGACCTGCTCAGCCCTGTGCTCATCTGAGGCACATGCGAGTTGGATGCAGTTTGGCAGTAGGCATATGCTCTTGCCGATTGCTCGACTGACAAGATTAGCCTCAAAATTGACTTTACGCCTCTCAGGGCGGTCGGTGGTCGACTTGGTGCTGGGTGACTACTCCCCACTCCCCCAATGCCTCCTGCTACATCAAGATGCTCTCCCTCTCTCTCTCTCTCTTACTCTCTTCTTTGGTGGTCGTCCAAGGGGAACCTCACGGTGGAGCTCTCTTCTTCCCTTCTTCTTCTTCTTCTTCTTCTTCTTCTCTTCTCTCTATCTGCCTCTGCGCTTTGTCTCTATGTGTGGGTATGTCTCTCTGTGGTCTTCTCTCTTGTGTCTCTTGTGTGTTCGTTCATCGGGGAAGAGGGGCTTTTATACACCAACGGCGCAGGGCCTTTGAACGTGAGAATGGCGGAGACGGGAATGTGGGGCCTTCAATACGGATTTGACTTTGGCCGTCCTTGGTGGCAGGGGCTAGCTCATGTGCCGCTTTCTCCATTCCACACCTCAGCACACTCACTGTGCGCCAAGGGTTTATAGGGAATGGGTGCCATGTCCATTTTGCCGGTGGTGCCGGTGAAGGGCTGCAGGAGTGTGTCGCTGAGCGGGAGGTTGGGGGTGTGCCGCTGAGGGTGCCCCTGGGTGTGCCTTGGAAGACCCGCCAGGGCGTGTCGCTGGAGCGCGGGCTGGGGTGTGCCACTGAGGGCACCCTTGGGGTGTGCCTGGGAAGACCCGCCAGGGTGTGCCACTGGAGCGCGGGCTGGGGTGTGCCACTGAGCAGTGGCCAGGCTGGTTGTGCCACTGAAAAGGCACCAAAGTGTGCCATTGAGGGCTGACTGGGGCGCAGTTTGTGACGCATTCAAGCCCATCACGAGCCCAAGTTATGGTTTATTGGATTTTTTTTGGGGCCCATAGATTGTGGGCTTCTCGGGGGTTGATTTCTCTTCGCTGTCGTGACTCTGAAGATGGCTTCACGGTAGTGTATGTGTATTCGGAGAGTCTGGATGGCCCGCCTTCTCTGCAGTTTCTTCCGTTGAAGTTGTTATTAATACTGGACTGGTCGGGACATATGGACGTGCACTTTTATGCGTCCACAAATGCCCCCCACCCACGGGTAGCGTGGGCGAAGGATGAGCCGGGCGGTGCCCGTGGGTGTACTTGATCATCCGAGATTGCAGTAAAGACCTCGACGTCCGGAGAAGACGGCGCCTTGGTCTTGTGATTCTGTTGCTTATACTTGCATGTCATGATGTGCCATTATTACGTATGCGGGTATATGTATCATACTCACACACGAATATGTAATTATTATTATAGATATCATAGTCCATACAGGTTTTCAACAAAGGAGCCAAGTCCATGCAAGGCTGGGAGTAAAGTCCATACAAGGTGTGGAGGAAGTCCATGCATGTTTGGATGAAGTCCATGCAAGTTTTGTGGTCGAAGTCCATGCGTATGTACAAGCAAAGTCCATGCAGGTTTAGGTGAAGTCCATGCAGGTTTTGGGGTTGAAGTCCATGCGGGTTTTGGACGAAGTCCATGCGGGTTTTGGACGAAGTCCATGCAGGTTTTGGGGTTGAAGTCCATGCGTATGTACAAGCAAAGATCATGCATGTTTAGGTGAAGTCCATGCAGGTTTTGGGGTTGAAGTCCATGCATGTTTGGACGAAGTCCATGCAGGTTTAGGTGAAGTCCATACAGGTTTTGGGCAAGGTCTGTGCGTATGCACGGGGTTGAAAAAAAGAAGTCTGTGCATATGCATGGGGTTAAAGAACAAAGTCCGTGCATGTGCACAGGGTTAAATAACAAAGTCCATTCATGTTGTGCACAGGGTTGAAGAACAAAGTCCGTGCAGGTTGTACACAGGGTTGAAGAACAAAGTCTGTGTATGTTGTGCACGGGGTTGAAGAATAAAGTCCATGCATGTTATGCACGGGGTTGAAGAACAAAGTTCGTGCATGTTGTGCACGGGGTTGAAGAACAAAGTTCGTGCACGTTGAGCATGGGGTTGAAGAACAAAGTCCGTGCATGTTGTGCATGGGGTTGAAGAACAAAGCCCATGCATGTTTTGGCCAGGGTCCATGCGAATGCACAGGGTTAACAGACGAAGTCCATGCAGATGTTCAGGTTGCGGGATGGAGTCCGTGCATATGCATGGATGCAGGTTTTGGGGCGAAGGGGCAGTGTCCATGCATGCTAGGGGCAAGGTCCGTGCAAGGTCCGTGCATGTGTAAATGAAGTCCGTGTACATGGGGCCAGAAGCTGAAAGAAGGTCTGTGTACATGGGTTAAGGTCAATGCATATGTAGGGAAAGTCAGTGTAGTTAAGGAATATGCAAAGGGCAAGGTCAGTGCAGGGTCAATACACATGCAGGCCGAGTTAGTGCACATGGGCTAAAGTCAGTGCACATGCAGACTAAGGTCAGAGCACATGCAGACGAAGTGATGTGAAACCACCTTAGGGGTGATAGTCACAAGATGAATGACCCTCGGATCTAGCAAGCAAACAATGAGCGGACCGGTGACTTCACTCGAGCGACAAAAAATCTTAATAAACCTTTGATATGATTGGCACTATGGCATGGTGTGTGCATGAGTCCCCGCCCCGGTCTACACAAAGATCGTGCTAGAGTATGAACCTTGCACGGAGACTGAATAATTGAACTTGCCTCACTCAAGCATTTGAGTTAGAGACTGATACGTGGGTCTAAAGGACCCCTGCATTATGATCACTCCGACCTAATCAATCGTTCATGTTAATTGGAAGTTTGAATAAACTAGTTTAAATAAATCTAATGATACCCTAACCTTGGGGGCCATGGGCCAAATTGGGCCTCTAATTTCCTTCACAAACCTGATCAAGACCATGTCGTTCACCCAAAATGCCACAGGCCCATTTATTCAGCAACTGCATCTCCCTCGCCTAGTGATCCGGCGGGAAGGTGATCCAACACGTAAGAGGGACCCGTGCCAGATCAACCTCATGCCGACTCACTACTCGTCAGTGCTGATTCACCCCCAGCTCTCCTTCTCTCTTGTGCCGATTCACCACTATTTTCCTCTTTCTATCCTCTTCACTACCTCTGATACATACTTGTCCCCCATCCATGAGCATTGGTATAGCCACCCACTAACTCCCCTTGGTCAACCTCTGGAGTTTCAGTCGACTCATTTACTCTTCAAGCAGCTAGCTACCCCTTTGGTAGATGACTGCTCATCTATTTTCTTATCCCATTGGCATCTCCTCCCATTTTCCTTTCACTATATCGCTCTGTCCAGCCCATGGTTACCCCGTAATAAAAGAACAACAATAATGAAATCAACTTGGGTATACTTGCATGCGTGCATTAGCATACACATACATACATTTCTACAATGCCACCTTGTTGTGTGCTTGTGCGTAACGATTTCTTGGTATATCAAATGATGACTAGTGAAAAGTCAGGCTCGGCCTGGCTGGGAACTTTCACTATGCACGTGTGTAAGACTCCGCCTCGTACCGAGAATCGGTTGAATGAAATGAATATAATTGTATTGTGTGCCCGTATGCGTGATTAAACTCTGTATCTGCCTTTTGAAGCGAGCATCCCTTTCATATACTCCTTTAGCCTGAGGGCTCTATATCTTGACAATTAATTAAGGGTTGTCCTTTTTTCAGAAGGACATAATTAACGTCATAGCCTTTACGATATGGCGGACCTAGGGTCCCGGCACGATCACCCACTATCGTCTGATTAGTCAAATGACGCGCCAGGGCTATGGTTTCCCTCCCAAAGGTACGGTGCCCACAATCAAGGGGCTGGCTAGGTGCCTAGGGGGCACTGGGTCTCTCTCTCTCCATAAAGCCCACGATGACCGCACATATGCCAGATGCTTTAGGGTCGAGCACTCTGTCACCGACCAGCTGAATAGTTTTGTGAATATTAAAGGAACAAACACTAAGGGGAGCAAGGGCTAGAGCTTACCTAGTTGGTTTGAGGAAACCAACCCCGTTCGGAGGCTAGGGCGGGCGGGGAAGTGTGGGTTCCCCGCACACTGCGTTGATCGGAGCTTCACCCTGCTGGATAATAAACAAGCACTACGCCTCACACAGGAGGGGGACCTCGGGGTGGGGAGAAGTGGACTACAGACAAACACTACCTCCACACAGGGAGGGGCAGTAAGCCGGCCAGGTGGGGAGGGGAGTGAAGCTAAGACGTTGCCGGGTGGGTGCTTCTTCAGTTCTATCTAGGTCTAGAACAGCTAGACAGGGAGTCGCTGTAGACGCTGCCATGCACTCCACTGAACTCAGAAGTCATCATGGCTGGTGCCGAAATGTCACTGACAGGCCCTGGTATGCCTGTGAATTTATGTGGGCGGTCCGTCATCATCACCGGCCAGGGCAGACTCAGGTCCTGGTCCTCTATGCTCTGGCTTAGACTAGTCCTGGGGTGCAACAGCAACTAGATGAAGTCGTCACGGTCACTCCCGAAGTCCAAATGCGATGGGATCAAGACGAGTGCATCCGTAGTCAAGTACTCTTTGAGTAGCAACCATGAAGAACACCAGAGGAGGTCGGGGCAGAGAGATAGAACTCATTGAGTGAAAGGAGGTCAGTTCAGGCCCTGACTGGACTGTTCTGCACACCTGGGAGAGAAAATTTGGAAATCACAGATTCGGATGCCGAATGGATAGCCTCCTTTTAGTGGTGAGAGACGATTTGTGGAAGAAGCTCTCGGCCATGTGGCGCCACCATAAGCCAAGGAATGTGGCCGTGGAAGCTCCTGGAATCCTCCTCTAGTTGTCTGCCTCGGTAAAACTGCGTAGTCGAGGGAGATTCACTCTCACGGGCAGCTTGGAGCTCAGACGATGATGAAACCACTCTCCTGGAAAGCTCTCTGGATGACCTTTCTAGAGATATATGATTTGCCACCAGAAGAGTCGGGGAAGGGCCAGAGAAGACGCTACCTTCAAGACCCTAGTCTGAAGCAAGATCCTGGCAAGTGATCTTCCTCCCTGGTGTGCGCCGTAGATGCCTTCGTGAACTTCTTGAATTGCTTGGCTGGCTTCATCGCCGCCAAGGCACTTAAGGAGGGGACCAGAGAAAGACCTACGGTACAAGGCATCGTCCAGGATGACGAAGTGCCGGGCTTGGTACTTCAATCTCTAAGCTTCCCGAGGGTCAGAGGGCTCCTGAGAGTCTCGGAGCCATGACATGTAAGGGGCCCGCCAGTTGCTCGGGGTCGCCGGGTCAACGATCATGAGCTCGGCTTCGATGTTTGGTTGTTCCAGCTCTTCGAGGAAGACCGAATGAGTACCTTCTGGGCTGAGGGAGGAGGCCAAGCGAGAGAGGGCGTCCGCTCGGGAGTTTTCCTCCTGAGCTATTCGGACTACCTCGAAACTCTCAAATAGTTCGGCTAACCCTCGGACCATTTGAAGGTACTGAATCATAGGTGCTTCTCAAGCTTCGTAGTCACCGTTGACCTAGTTGGCGACCAGCTGGGAGTCCGTGTGGATTCTTACTCGCTCGGCTCCTAGTCGTCGCGCCATCTTGGCCCCCGAAATGAGGGCTTCGTAATCGGAGGCATTATTGGATGCCTGGAAGTTGAACTTTAAGGCGTATTGTAGCTCTGCTCCTTTGGGTGACTTGAGGAGGACACCGACGCCGCTTCCAGCCGAGTTGGATGATCTGTCTACGAACAAGTCTCAGATGGGTCCTCGTGCAGATGGTGATTCTTCCTTGATCGGGACGGTGCTCTCTATGATGAAGTCCGCGAGGGCTTGTCCCTTGATGGCCGCACGGGGGCGATAAGAGATGTCGTAGGCCCCGAGCATGATGGCCCACTTGACGAGACACCCCGAGGCTTCGGGATGAGAGAGGATCTTCTTCAAGGGTTCACCGGTCAACATGATGATAGAGTGCCCTTGGAAGTAAGGTCAGAGGCGCATGGCCGAGGTTACCAGTGCTAGCACGAGTTTCTCAGTTGCAGGGTACCTTCTTTCAGCCTCGTTGAGCATCTTGCTGGTGTAGTAGAGCGGCCTCTCGACTCCCGCGTTGTTTCAGACTAAGACCGAGCTTACCGTGGAGGGAGTCACCGAGAGATACAGGTGCAATGCTTCACCTGGGACCGACTTTGATAGTACCGGGGGTGAGGCCAAGAATTCCTTGAGATCTTCGAAGGCTTTCTGACATTCCTCCCAAGAGAGTAATCATGCCTACAACAAGTAACTCAAGCTCACAAATGTCCACCAAGAGTGGGAAGCGTGTTGATCTGCATGGTTGAAGAATCAACAGAGTCTAGGGAAGGCAATTTCACACTCGTGCTCCGATTGAAGCACGGGATGGTCACACTCTCTCACCGTGGCAGTGATATGAATATAAGATGAGCTAGGAGCCTAACTTACACACAAACAGCGGGTCAAGAGCGTATACTAGACAAGCAAGTTAAACCAAGTAAGGAAGTGGATGCGTACCTCCACGCTTAGGGCGTGGGGATGACGCCTGGCCAAATCACATGAACTCCAGTACAAAAGCTAAATAAGTACAATCCAAACATTGCCCACTCCTCGCATGGAGGTAAAAGGCTACACGATGAATCTGGGGTCGTGAGAGTTGGGGTGACGAGCCGCGAGTGGATGAAGTAGGGCAACTCCAACGTGCTGTAAGCCAGTACGATTTGGACTGCAACTTAGGACGGTCTGTGTCCAGTAGCAAGGATGGCACGTCATGGAGGCCGAGGAAGGTGCAAATGTCCCTAACGACGTGTTGTAGTTGATGACAATCCTCCTAGAAGAAGATGGAAGCCGATGGCACTGACGTGGACCTCCGGCGTGATTACGAACGGTGGGCAGACTGTAGGTCGGTCTGTGTAGGCACAGGGGACCAGTGCGCGAGGAGGCCTGGAACGCAGCCTTCTGGTCATCCTCTGAACACGAAACTTGGCGGGGACGTAAGTGGGGATGTCCCAGAGACACCAGGGGAAGGAGGGTCGTAGAAGATGACCATGGTAGCCGGGGCGACGCCGGAAGGAAGCACCTGTGCAGTCTGGCCTGTCAGCAAGTAGCAGGACAGACAGGGAAAGAACAGCGTGGCAACATGACTTCCAGGTGGCTTTTAGGGTGAGATTTTCTCTGGAGGATTGGGGATGTATGTGGGAAGATGGAGGATGAGTGGCGGGATCACTCGTGGTGGAAGTTTTGGGCATGGGGAGCGGTGCACGGTGAGACTCAGATCTGCAGGGCTGTGTAGATAGACTGGGCAGCAGAGATGGTGGATGGAATTAGGCAGGGCAAACGGGCTCAGAACGACATGAAATTTCTATGGTGGATGGGATCTGATGTAGGGAGGATGTGTACCAATTTTTAAGGCGTTTGGAGAAGGTTTGGGGGGGTGAGAAGTCCTCTGTGGACGACAAACTTCTTTGAAACAAAAGAGTGCGATGCACTAGTATCAAACCAGACATGTGCAGACATGGAACAAATCTTGAGTGTACCTTCCACTAGTCCGTCTTCATCTTGTTCTGCCTCCTGAAGAGCTTGGAGACGTGCATTCTTCTTTACCGGTTGCTTCTCGTCTCCGACTTGATCATTGAGTAGTGAACAGTCAGGGATCTGATGATCACGGCTCCCGCATTGGAGACATGCTCCGAGTCTTCTCCAGCATTCTTCGGCCTTATGACCAGCCTTGTCGCAGTGTTTGCACACCTCCTTGGAAGGTGCAGCTGTAATGGAGAAGGGTTTATTATTTTTCTTAATCTTCTTCTCCTAAGGGGATTCCCCTCCATTATTAAGCCTCTTCTTGTTGAAGGTGGAATTGAAAGTACTGGAGCTGGTGACTTGCTCCTTCTTATCCCTCCCACGGATCTTGTCAAACAACTCCATGGCGTGTTCTAATAACTGGGCTCGTCATACTATCTCCGAGTAGACATGTATGTCCATTGGCGCCAGTTGTGTAATATACTAGGGCCTGAACGCATTAAGGAATCTTCTTACTCTCAACTTCTTGGTACTTACTAGGTGTTTAGTGTACCAAGACAACCGATAGAATTGAGCCTCATGCTCGGCCACCAATAATGTTCTTTGTTTAAGTGTGGTGAATTTTGCGGCCTTCTTCTCTTGTACTCGGTCAGAAAAATACATGTTATTAAAATATTCTTTGAATTCTGCCCAAGTGACATGATCTTGGTCTCTAGTAGCTTCTTCGGACTCCCACCAGCAACGGGCGTCCCTTTCTAGCTGGAATGTTGCCAACAAAATCTTCTCTTGGTCCGTGCACTGCATGACACGGAAAATCCATTCGATTTTTCTTATCCAGTGCTCGGCGTTATCAGGGTCAGTTGAGCTTATGAACATGGGAGGGTTCATATTACGAAAACTCTGGTGGAGACCACTTGCTCCACGATGAGCTCCTCCTTGCACTGCTTCTTGTAACACTTGAGTTAGACCTCGTACGGTCCTTTGCATGTCGCGCCATTGAGCACGTTCTGCGGCCATGTTCCTACAAGATTTTAATAGATATATTAGTATATAGTTATCTAAGAGTTGAACTTCCTAGATTATCTTAACCCATGGTTCTACCCAATCTCACTGGGTAAAGGTATAACCTATCCTTGGACTTGGGTTTCCTCCTCTGCCGGCAGCTTTTGTAGGAATGATTGGTGTGTTTCGACCTATGCTAGTGAGGGTGCAGTCTTCCACTGATATAGCATTATTGGAGCTGGGGGCCTTGGGAGAGAGTTCTGCTCTAATCGGGGCTTCAGAGTTGAGAGTTGAGACAGACCCGACTAGGGGTTCTGCATTTGTCCCAGCCGCGTTAATGACTATTGCACCTGAGCCTGCAGTCCCCACAATACAAGCAGCAGAAACAGAGCCTTCACCCTCTCCGATGGCTTCTCCGGCTACGACCCTTGTGGACTTAACAATGGAAGAGGTGGCCATCCAGGACGAGTGTATTGAAACAACCGGCCCACCTGTAACAACTGTCACAGAAATGGCTTTCGGAGGCCCAACAGCAGAGAAGGTAGTGACCCAGGAGGAGAGTGCTGAAGACATAAGCCCTCTGCTGACAATTCCTGAAGAAACAGTTCCAGCAAGAGTTAACTCCCCTTCCCTGGCTATTCAGGCCGCGATTCATGAAGAGATGGCGGTGGAGAAGACAGCAGCCTCAGAGGAAATTGTTGAAGAAATCCAGATGTCTCTCTCAATAGCCCTTCTGTCCTCTTCCTCCAGACCAGATGTAGGACTATGGGCAGATATTGACAACGAGGTGACCTTTGAAGTAGCCCCAACTGCTTCCCTTGGCTTCACCTCATCAGAGAATTTCATATGGCAAAATCTGGAGATGCTGCGTCAGGTGGTGGAATCTCAGTCGGAGCTGACTTATTTGCAGTTGAAGGAGGTGGCCAACCGCTTCACGGCTAGGTTACAGGCACTAGGTTGCCCTTTGGAGACCTGGACCCAGCGTGTCTTGCTGTTGTTAAAATTTGTACATCGTCGGGACTTCTTGGTGTGCGTTATGACTGACAGACTGGCGGCCCTTAAATTGCAAAGAGCGGACTACCGGTCTGGGCTGGGAGAGATGAATTTCGCTCTTCAGGAGCACCAGGGCATGCTGGAGGTTTTGTCAAGCCGGGAGCAATTTGTGTGCAGCCGGATGGACGAGCTGGAGACAGAACTAAATGCCCTCCGAGCCAAACTGCCGCAGGTGAAGACGGCCCGGTCTCAAGTTGCTGAGGAGGTAGCTCTGTTGGAGGGGCAAGTGACATCTCTTCAAGACGAATCCGTCCGGCTCCAGGCGGAGGAGGCTCGCCTTCATGAACTAAGAGCTGCCCCATATGTCATATCTCAATAAATAAGAATGAAATTCTACACTCTGCTTTATAAGCGGTCCATTAAGAACCGCTCTGTCACTCAGCGGTCACATCTGAACCGCCCTATTTTGCCCTGTCTAAGTTTTGGACGGTCTGTGGTTGACCACCTGATCCACCCCTCGCATAGCTTCCCATGCCTAACTCCCCAGTAGAGCAGTCCATAGTAGACCATCTACATCATCCACGGCCTGAGGAAGACCATTCAAATTCAGCATCACTCCCCCTATCACGGTCCCCACATGACCGCCCGATCGTTCCACAATTTGAGATTAACCGTTCCATTCCTGTCCCTTCATATTCTAAATGGTCCCGAGTGGGCCGTCCTGTTGTTTGAACGGTCCGATGTGAACCGTATGGTTATGTCGGTTTGGAGGTTTCGAACAGCCACCCCTGTGCCGTGTTATGTGGAATGGTTCTATGTGAACCTCTTGGTGTTAATTGGATGGTCCCTGTGGAACCGTTTTGTCTTGTCTTCCCCAATGGCGTATCCCACTGCCGTGGGTGGCTCAATGGCCACCATTTTGGCCCCTAAGGATCGCATTCCCATCCCCAGTCTCCTAAACTAATATGCATGGCCTACAAACAAGTGTGGGACAAGGGTTTTGGCCACCTACCTCCGGGTCCCGAGGGGCCTTCGTCGTCCCCTCTGTGGCCGGTGGCGCTCCCTCCACAGCCTCTGCAGCTCTGGCTAGTTCTTCCTCGATCGCGGATGTCGCTAGCGCTTCCTCCACGGGCCTCTCCTCCGTCGGGTTTCCTCCCTCCGCGGTGGACTCCATCACTGGTCGCGGTGACGGCGTCCTCTCCTCGGCCATCGAATGCCCGCCTCTTCTTGGCACACGACGCTTCATGCTCATGAAGACCGGGGGTCGATGGGTGGATTGGAATGGAGTGGGGGATGGTGTTGGCTCTCCCTCTGGCTTTAGGTGCTCGGTTGGGTTCCCTCGTCCGTCGGTTGCAGTGAGGAGGAGGAAGATGAGCAGGTTTTTTTATTTTGAAACGCACAGGTATAGGACGGTCTATCGCTAGACCATCATGTTAGTGAAGCAGTCTATAGTAAAACGTTTGAATCCTAACGGTTACTTTATTAGAGCAGTCAATGTAGAACCATGTAAATGCCAATACTCGTTCCGGCGAGATAAGACTCGGCTCTTGTTTGAGTGGGCCGTGAAGTTCGACAAGATAGAGGAAGGAGAAGCAAAGAAAAGGGGGGTGAGTGCCATTTGAGTAGGGGCGACGGCTCCCTGCTCCCCCCCACTCCCCACTACATCTCTCTCTCTTGCTCTCCCTTACTCTCTCCTTCTTGGCGGTCATCTCGGGGGAAGGGGCTTCACGGCGGAGCTCCCTCCTGCTTCTTCTTCTCTTCTTCTTCTTCTCTTCTTCTGCTCTCTATGTGTGCCTCCTCTTTCTCTGTCTGTCTGTTCGTCGGAGAAGACGGTCCTTTATACTCCCGGTGGTGGGAGCCTTTGAATGCGAATGATAGACGCGGGAACGTGAGGCATTGAATGGGATTTTACTTGGGCATCCTTGGTGGCAGAGGAGTAGCCTGTGTGTCTCCACCTCCGGTTAACACCTCAGCTAGACCCATTGCACGCCAAGAATCCATAGGGGGATGGCGTGAGATCTCTTCTGCCGGACGTGCCGGATGGCTTGGTCCAGGGCGTGCCATCGAAGGCCATTCGCAGGCGTGCCGCTGGAGCGATTGCAAGCGTGCCGCTGAAGATGCCTCATGGTTGCGTGCCGGGGAAGGGTACCAGGGGTGCACCGGTGAAGGGCAGCTAGGGTGTGCCGGGGAAGGATCACTCCAAGGCATGACGCTGAAGGTGCCTGGGGGCGTACCACCGAGGGTGCTCAGGGTGTGCCATTGAAGGGCCTGGGGGTGTGCCGCTGAAGGGGCTTCAGGGCGTGCCACTGAAGGCGGCAAGAGTGTGCCGTTGGGGTGGACTTGGGCCCGTTTCGAGCCCTATCAACGGCCCACTTAGTTTTCTTCTAGGCCCACAAGTTGCGGGCCTCCTGGGAGTTGGTTTCTCTTCACTGACGTGACTCTGGGGGCAGCTTCACGATAGTGTATTGTTTATTAGGAGAGTGCGGATAGTCCGTCCTTTCCACGATTTCTTCGGTTGAAGCTATTTATCGATGTTGGACTGGTCGGGACACTCAGACGTGTAATTTTACACGTCTACAAATGCCCCCCACCCACGGGTAGCGCAGGCGAAGGATGAGCTAGGCGGTGCCTGTGGGTGCATTGGTTCTTCAGGTCTAGACCGGAGGCCTTGACGTCTGGGGAAGATGACGACCCCAGCCCGTGCCTTCGTGCTCGTTCTTGCGTATACATGCAGGGACGCCCGTCGGTCCGTGAGGACGAGTGGACGGAGAAAATATGTATATATATATACTATGAAAAATTGAAGAATGATAAAGAACTAAGTTAGTAACTGTTGTACCTGGACAATTTCCCAGCGAAAATGTTAAGGAATAAAGGCTCGTGAATTTCCCCGAGTGTCTTTAAGGCATGGGCTACCCGACCCCTCCTATGGCTTAACGGGCCCGACTAAGGGTCCCAACCAGCTAGGTGTGGCATACGACAACTTCAACAATTGATTGGGGTTAATGTCGATCGCTCAGTGGTGGGCTTTTCCCTCATTCTACATGGCCACCCCGGCCAACCCCAGGGCGCCCCAACTACAAGACGTGCCACGTGGCACCTAGCAACAAGGATGAGGCCTACCCCCAAGAAGCCTTCCTCCAGCCCTCCAAGGTCAAAGGGAGACCTAGCTAAGTCAACCACAGGCTTTGGAGGCTCGTAGCATGCATATATGGCCCATGCAAGCGTGTCAGGAATTTCCCCGAACACCTTGCAGGCGCATATGTCCCAGCCACTCTACAACAAACCGTGGGCCAACCCGTGGCTTTGACACACCAGCCGGGTTCTACAATGACCCTCCAGCAATTCGGGGCCACCCCCGACCCTCAGATACACGGCGATGAGCCGTGAACTTTTAGCCCCCAGGACAACCCGGGGCTACTCTGTCAACCTACCTTGCAATGCGGCATGTACTACCTAGACAGGGCCCACACGCCCCAAAGCACCTTCTCTAGACTTATATAAGCTCTTACCCTTAGCCCTAGGAAAATTCTAAGGCCCCTCAGTCAGATACTCAGCCCATTTGACAACTCGAGGTGTGTCGAGAATTTACCCGAACACCTCGCAAGCGGCAACTACGACTCGACAACAACAGCCCCCACGGGCTAATCCTAGCATCCCAGAGCCCTTTGTCCTTTAAAGGACACCCCCAAACGACGAAAGGAGATCCTCGAGGGCCATCCCTCGGGGCCGTGGCTTGCCCGGGGGGAGTTCACCCCGGGCATGGCAATGCCCCGAGGAGGGTGAACCCCCCTTGGGGAGCGCATCCTCCTCCCAGCCCAGTGGTGGTGCGGACACCCGAGCACACGAGCGGTCCAGGTTAGCGGGCCACCGGTGCCATACACGGAGCACCACGCGAGCCACGGCAGCTTCCATTTGGCTCGAAGATAGTCTGGAGACTCCCCCTTGAGCCCTCACATTTATCATATTTATTAGGATTTTATTTGTGTGTAATGTGTGCTTATTGATCACCTGACGAAGTCAGATCGAGTGCACCATGGGCTTCCATGAAGCCCGAATAAATCATCACTTCGTGACTGGCATGCCCTCGCACTAAATAGACAAATAAGCGCACTAACAAACGAACCAAAAATTTGAGTGAATTTTAGTGCGTCCACAAGTCTGGCACGCCCGGTGGGACTCATCCACCCTTCATCTCTTTGCCGAAATTGGGGACCCTGCGGCCCCCTTCATGTAATGCTAAATGTTTCATTTTTACAAATGCAGGAAGATCACGTTTCAACCTCGAGAATGGCAGTCTCCTTTGGCCCGCAAGTCATGGAGAGCCACATCTGAGAAGGCTACCTCATCGTCCTGCTCTGCTTCGGGAGCTTCCCTCCGCTCGTGGGCTTCCCCAACTTACTTGGGGTAGCCTTCGTCAACATCCTGGACACAGAGGCATCCAACGAGCCCAAATCCAATGCTCCCATCCCAGGAGCCACTGGAGCTACTACCGGTCGAGCTGTGGCCAAGAACAGTAGCAGCGTTCTGGCAAGGACGCTGAGCTGCAATGTGCACCATGTGCACCAAGTTGCTAGTCCATCGCACCAAGGGTCGGCATCCCATAGGAGGAGGCTCCGAAGGAACAACGCTGGTGCTGCCCCAGGGCGCCGAATCTCTAGCACCGGTAAGTCTATGACTGTCGGGACCATCCAAGTCCATTTGAATGGATAGAGGTCCGAAGTGGTCCCGGACCACATCATGCCGGCTATTCCAGTTCGCAACTCCTTCCAGGGGTGGGAAAAGATGAAGGACAAGATGGCGCCCACCGTTCTGGCCACGGCACCAAAGGACAAGCTAGCTCGCAAGCTAGCCAAGCTGAAGTAAATTTGGGTCCCCAAGGAAGCCCAGCCCGCTGCACCTGCCCAGGCGGGGCACAGCTACACCCACTGCAGAAAGGGCCGAAGAGATGAAGGGGTCGAGGTGATGCCCGTGACCCACCAACCGGCAGTCACTGCACCAGCGCTACCCAAAAATGCCCGCCGCCAACATCACAGGCATCGTCACCATGCTGACCACCCGGCATTCGCAACCTACACTCATCCTGCTGTCACCATTGACGTGCAACCACCAACTGCTCTCCTTGACCAAGAGTGGGAAGAGATCGAGCAAGCCATGAGAAACTACCTCCGAGGCCCGGGTAGCACCCCTATGGGTCGTCAGAGACTGCTAGGGGCAGGTTCATGGGGAGGGGAAAACAATTACATGCACTACCCTCGCGCAGGAGGGGGGATCGCGGGGTGGGTAAACGAGTGGTCCATCGCACGTCGAGCTCGGGCGTCCGATCGAGGTGCAGCCAACTCCTAGATGAAGCCTGAGGGATGTCGAAGGATGCCTGAAGGTCTGGTGCCGAGCTGATGTCATTGAATGGAGACGGCGGCCACAGTTGTGGGCCTGTGCAGTTCTGCCACGTAGGACTGGTTGGCACGGTCGTGGTGCGTCGGCCAGTACGGGCACTATCGAACTCCAAACATGACGGGACCAAGTCATGGATGTTGCTGACAGGGAGATCTACGAACCCTCATAAGATGACAGCCGTCTGATCACCTGGCTGGACATGGTCGCAGGAATGGCCGACGTCAAGTTCCTGGGTAAATAGCAGGACAGGACGCCGATGGTCGTGGTGGAACTTCCAGGGACAACGTTAGAACGAGACGAAACCACTTGCGTTGGTTTTTTTTCATCAAAGGCTGCAACTTTGCTGAAGACAACATGCCCTGAAACAGAGAGGAGGAGGGGGTGTCGGGGCCGACTTGGCAGTAATCTGTCCTAGGTGAATGGGGGGCTCTAGGCCTGGCGCGATGGAGGGAGATTGGACGCCCCAGACGGAGGCATTGTCAAAACTAGGCGGGACCACCTCTGGTTCGTCGGTGCTTCAGAGAAGAAGAACTCTCATGAAGAGAGCTCTGACTGATTCGCATAGGGGCAGGCGGTGGAGCTGCTACCAAAAGGTACTCAGGTTCAAACCTGAATCTGGCACAGCTGCATGAGAATGGACGATGCGAATGGAGCCGAGGTCGGATTGTGGCGGGACAACTTCTGGAGCGAAGCTGGCTCGACGAAGAATGACTCCACAGAAGAAAACTTTGGCTGGTTCACACTGGGGATGCGGGGGTAGCCTCTGCAAGCTCATTATCTGTAGTAGGCTGGATGCAGAGAGCAACAGGCAGGACTTCTCGAACCACGGGAGGTCATAGCGGCGACGGGTGACTCCGGGAATGCCGTGGACGCACGGAGCAGGGGAGGGCAAACTTGGGTTGTAGAGGGAGAGAGGGCTGGGGTGTGGGATGCTGGTGGCTAGGGTTAGGGTTAATGGGGGCGCGCTGGCTTGTGGAGGAAGGAGGTGGGAGTGGGCGGCCTAAGTGGAGGGGGTGGGATTTAGTGTTAGGTATGTTGCTGTACCCAGACGATTTCCCAGTAAAATTCCAATAAATAAGGGTTTGGGAACTTTTCCTAACACCTTTAAGTCATTGGCTACCTAGCCCTTTCTACCACTCTGTGGGTCCCACCAAGAGCCCTGACTGATTTGCCGTGACGTGCGGCTACACAAGTAATTAACCGGGACCAATCCTGGCTACTTATCGACGAGCCTTGCCCGGACCCTATATGGCCGCCCGGGCCAACCCAGGGTTGCCCCGACACAAAGCCACGCCATGTAGTACCAAGTGAAAAGGCAGGGAGTCAGCCCCGAGATGCCTTCTCTCAACCCTTCAAGGTCAAAGGGAGACCTAATCAAGTCAACCACAGGCTTTGGAGGCCGACAGTATGTGTGTACGGCTCACACACACGTGTTTGACATTTTCCCGAACACCTTGTGGGCGCATATCTCCCAGACCTTCTACGTCAAACCATGGGCCAACCCATGGTGCCAGCGCATTAATTGGGTCCTACAACAACCCCCTAGGAAGATGGGGCCACCCCTGACCCTCAGACACGTGGCGACGAGCCACCCGTCTTTAGCTCTTGGGCCAACCTGAGGCTACCTTGCCAACCCGCCGTGCAAAGTGGCACGCAGCTTGAGGCACAGCCCATGTGCCTAAAATGCCACCCCCTAGCTCCCACGATCTCCCATCCTCAGCCCAAGGCCCACTTTAGGGCCCCTCGGCCTACTACTCAAGCCATTCGGTAACCCGGGGTGTGTCGAGCATTTGCCCGAACACCTTGCGAGCGGCTACTACAACCCAAAGAACGTCGGCCCCCACAGGCCCGTCCCAGTTCCTCGAAGCTTGGTGTCCCTCAAAGGACACCCCCAGAAGATAAAAGAAGACCCCCCGGGGCCATCCCTCGGGGTTACAACCGGCCCCGGGGCTGGTTCTCCCCAGGGGCGGCTGCGCATCCCAGGGAGGGCGAACTCCCTGGGGGTCACTCCCTCTCTCTGGCCCAGTGGCCCCACGGCCCCGCACAACCCCAGTTCGTCGAGTTTGGGATCCTACGGTGCGATTCGTGTGCCGTACCAGTTCGTGGAAGCAACCCGCAGAAGCACGAAGCAACAGCACGCAGGATCGGTCCTCAGCAGTCAACACACTCGCAAAGTCTCCCACTATCCTTCTAGCCCACTAGTCCTTTTCTTCTTAGTCAATTTAGGAAGATAATACACCCAAAAAACATAGACTTCCGGCTCTTGGAGTATCTTGATAAGGGTTTCCCTCAAATCTTTACTCCAAGCGATGGCTTCCCAAATCATGATGCCGGCAGGAAAGTGCTTCATCTGGTGGAGAACCTTTCGATCAACTCGAGCTTGAGCGTCCTCCAGTGACGGTAATATGTCAGGCTGGATCTACTGTGAGCTATCGCGTCGCTCCTCGTCGGGGAGTTGCACCGCCTTACCTTTATTACTGGGATCGGGCTGACTTTGGCCACCCACAGACTCTTGGAAGATGGAGGCCAGTGACGGCTCTTCTGAAGGCCACTAAAGGGCTGGCCTGTCCTTGCCGGACGGCCCTGCTTGTTCTGTAGGACAGGTCAGAACTGGTGCCGGGACCGGAATGTTGGCGGCGATCTCCTCGGTGCCAGCTGGGTCGAAGATGCTGGGTTGCCCCCGGATCTTCACTGGTGGGATCGGGGCAGGTTGTTCTCCTCGAAAGAGGATGACCCGTTCCAGATCGAAGGTAGACGGGTGAAGAGGCGGCTCAGGGACTCTTCTGCGGCCTCTACCACGTCCACGACCGTGACCTCGGCCACGGCCGATGTGTTCTGGGGTTGGTTGTAGTCTGAGTGGAGCTGCAGTCCTTTATCTGGTTCTGGACTCTATCGGCTCACCTCGCCGGGAGGCGTTGATGCTATCTGGAGGTGGAATAGCCACCATGTTGCAGGTGCAGCTGCGAAGCATCTATTCCGGTTGTTCCACTATGAGCTCTTTGTCTTTATAGAACAAGGAGAGCTCTTCTGGGATGCGAAGAGTATCGCCTTCTTTGACTTTCTAGATCATTTCCTGGACCCAGCTTATGAGGCGAGCTCGTTTATGCATTTCTTCCCATGGGATGTAGCTATCGAGTGGGAAGGGCCCGATAGGGCAAAGAGGAATGTATTCCTCCAAGTTGTCGATGAGTCACTGTAACCTCTGGAGAGGCGTTAGCTCTGCTGGGAGTTGCAAGGCAACTGCTAGCTCGGCTTGCTTCTTGAGCCACCTCTTGAGATTCTTCCTTCTATTCCTCTCTTGTTTCTTGGGGATGGCCGCCTTCAGGAGAGTAGGAGGAGGAGGAGGCACTGGAACTAATGCTGATAGATCTCCGTGGGGATACCGTCGGGCTAATGTGTTTGCAGGGTGAGGTCGGTGACTCTTCTTTGCCCGGATCTCAATCCAGACACCTTCCAATTGTGACTCCCTCCAAACCCTCAATGCTAAACTGGATATCCTCATGGACTTAATGAGGACCCAAGTAGCCAGAGAGGAGAAGTCCCGGCTTCCCCCAGAAAGCCCCCCCGTGGAGCAGCTTCCGTACAAACTGTCGGAGGCTACTTCACCATCCAGGGATGATGACTTGTGCGTAATAGGTCAGGAGGACCTTCGCATGCCCCTCCTCCAGAGCAACAAGTCTCCTCCACTCTGAGGAGAGAAAAGTCCGGGGCGCGCCAGCAACCCCTGGAGACCAATGCCCCCGAAGGACTACGAGGTAGCCCACAAGGGCACCCTCACAGCCCCTCGGCTCAGCGTCAACTAGAGTTGTCCCTCCAACTTAGGGACTTCGAGTGACATTTCGCAGAGCAGGAGCACGCCTTTCGCACCTTGCAGAAGACGTCCATCAAGGAGGATGAGGAGCAATCCCCATTCTCCGACCAAGTCTTAAAGGCCGAGATTTCCCCCAGAGTCTCGCTACCACCTTCAAATCATACGACGGCCAGGGAGACCCAATCGACCACTACGACAGCTTCGATGCCCTGATGACTCTCCACGGGGCTTCAGACACCATCAAATGTCGAGCGTTCATGACCACCTTGGTCCAAGGCGCTCAAGCCTGGTCCCGAGTGCTCACCCTCGGTAGCATCCATGACTTTCGATAGTTCAGGCGGATCTTCAAGGAGAGCTTCACCGGTAGCGGCCCTCCCAGGTCAGTTGCGCGGCTCCTGGCACTAAAACAGGCACATGGGGAGAAGCTGCGGGCCTATATCAACCGATTTAAATCGGAAGCCCTGTGTATTCCTCGCTTGGATGTTACTTCAGCCATCACCACATTGACCGGAGGCACCCGCGATGAGAACCTCCGATGAGAGCTAGTCCTCCATCCGCCCACCTCTCTAGCTAGCCTTGCGCCATGCAGAGTGCGAAGAAGTCCTCAGCGTATGTCGCAATGCGACGGGCGCGGGTCGAGAGGGAGATAGGATGCGATCATCCGAGTAAGGCTCGGACCAGGCAAAAAGGTGAAATCAAGATGGAGACCGCAGGGAGCCCCCTCGGAAATACGAGTGGTACACGCCCCTATCCACCCTTGTCTACGAGATATATGAAGACATCAAGGGCTCGGGCCTCCTCCGCCAACCCGAGCCTATAAAGTCTGACCCAAAGCGCGACAGCCGATGCAAGCACTGCCAGTACCATAATGACCATGAACACCATACTAGAGATTGTCATCACCTCAAGGACGAGATCGAGCGTCTCATCCACCAGGGACACCTATCCTGATACGTGTCCGAGTAGAGGGAGGATCGTGGCATCCCTCCAGAAGAGATTGACAATCAACCCCTCGGAGTCCACATCAATGTCATCTCTGGCGGCCAAGCATCAGGTGGAGATAGTAGCCGAGGAAGGAAGCATCACGCTAAATGGGCGAGCAGGGCCTCCGAGCCCCCTAAAGCCCCATCGGCGAGCGAGCAGCAGGCCTTGGTATTCTCTGACCAGGACCTGGAAGGGATAATCACCCCGCAGGATGACGCTCTTGCAATATCGCCTACAATAAACCATTGTAACGTAGATAGGATACTAGTTTACAATGGTAGTGCCCCTGATGTACTCTCGTATGAGTGTTTTCCTAAGATGGGTGAAAACCCATCCAAGCTCCACCTGATTCGAACCCCCCTCTATGGGTTCAACGGCTAGGCAACATATCTCGAGGGAGCCCTAAGCCTGCCGGTCACTCTCGGTACCCCTCCCAAGATTGTCACGATTATAGTTAACTTTATAGTGATCAGGGGGATGCCAGCCTATAACACCATCTTCGACCGAGATATCCTCAGTCGAGTGAAGGCTGTGCCCTCCACCTATCACCAAAAAGTGAAGTTTTCCAATAAATATGGAATCAGGGAAGTCCGGGATAACTAGGCAATAGCTAGAAGGTGCTACGTAATCTCGGTCGATGTCATAAAGCCAGAAGGGAAAAAGACAGAGGTCGGGGGACCCGAGGATGAATCGACAGCTTCAGGGCCTGGTGGCGAATTACTGTCCATCTTACTCAAAAGTGACCCAGCTCTTGAAGTCAAAATCGGAGCTAATTTATCACCTAATGTATGAGAGCAATATAAAGAGTTTCTTTTGGAGTATATCCAAGTCTTTGCATGGTCTGATGAGCATCTTCTCGGGATCCTTAGGGAGACGATGGTACACAAGCTCAACCTTGACCCGTCGATGAAGCCCATCCAGCAACGCTGAAGGAAGCATGCCCCCGAGAAGCAGATGATCATCAAAGAGCAGATAATTAAGGGAAAGAAAATTGGCCTGTTTCGACCGATCCTTTACTCGACGTTGCTCGCTAATGTCGTCTTGGTACCCAAAGCTTCTGGCAAATGGCGGATGTGCATGGACTTCACCGACCTCAACAAGGCCACTCCAAAACACTGCTACCCACTACTGAGCATCGACCAACTGGTCGACTCGACCTCCGGTAACGAGCTGCATAGTTTTATGGATGCTTACTCTGACTACCATCAGATCTAGATGGATCCTGAAGACATCGAGAAGATAGCCTTCTTCACCGACTTTGGCATATACTACTACACCCGAATACCTTTTGGATTGAAGAACGCCAACGTGACATACCAGAGGCTGATCAACCACATTTTTGAAGAGCAAATCGGTCAGAATGTGGAAGCCTACATCGATGACATGCTCGTCAAAATGCCCTGGGCTGAAGACCACTTCGTCGACCTAACCGAAACCTTCAACACCCTCCTGAGGTATAACATGAAGCTCAATCCAGCGAAATGTGCCTTTGAAGGCCAATCCGGAAAGTTCCTGGGCTTCCTGGTGACGTAACGAGGGATTAAGGCCAACCCCGACAAGGTTCAGGCCATCCTGAACATGACGCCGGCCGCATGCGTCAAAGATGTCCAACACCTGACAGGGTGCATCACTACCCTCAATCGTTTCTTGTCCCAAGCGGTTGAACGATGCCTATTGTTCTTCAAGTTGTTGAGGGGACCCAAATTGGCATCTGCTACGTTCGCTTGGGACGAGGAATGTTAGAAAACTTTTGTAGAGTTGAAGGAGTTCCTGGCTTTGCCCCCGGTGCTGTCAAAATCATTCCCGGGCGAAGCATTGTACCTTTACCTCTCATCCACTCCTTCAATAGTAAGCTCAGTCCTAGTCCGAGACGACGCAGGAGTGTAGAGGCTGGTAGACTACACTAGCAAGGTGCTTAACGAGGCTGAAAGAAGGTACCCCGCAACTGAGAAACTCGTGCTAGCATTGGTGACCTTGGCCAAGCGCCTCCGGCCTTACTTCCAAGGGCACTCCATCATCGTACTGACCAATGAGCCCCTAAAGATGATTCTCACTCACCCTGAAGCCGCGGGTCACCTCGTCAAATGGGCCATAATGCTCGGGGCATACGATATCTCCTATCACCCAAAATTCTAGTGTCCCACACATAAAAACTCAATGCTGGGGCAGGGATTCCATGCTGTCGCCCAACCATAGAGAGGTCGGAGTCGCTCGAGTCGTGCTGCGTGTCTGATACCAGTGACGGGCTCTCGTGTCCTCACCAGTCTTCTTGAAGTTCACGTGCATGCTTTAAGTAGTCACGCGTCTTCCCTTCTTCAGTCAGGCAAATTCTCAAACACCTCTACTGCTCTAATCCTGCTACAATGTGTGCTCAGACCTGGCCATACATAGTGCGAGTGTGCACATACTTGAATGCACAAACTTTGAGTGTTACACGGACCTTGTATAGCCCAAGGCAAAAGTGCACAGATATTATATGTGCAAGATGGCCTAATGCACAGACTTACTACAGTGTGTGCTCCGACTTGGCCATGCAAATGTGCACAGACTTGTACAGTGAATTGTATAGACCTTAAGTGCATGTGGACAATGATATGCACAAACCTTGTGACATGTATGCACTGACTTCATACGGTTGTTGCACTGACTTAAACAGTGGTTGCACCCACCCTTATGCTTAGCCAAATGAAACTTGCACCGACTGCTACAGTGGTTGCACCGACATTGAATACGTTAGGCTAAAGTATGTATCGACCTTAGTGAGCAGACCAGGAAAATGTGCACCCACCTTCTATTGAAGGAACAAGAATGTGCACCGACCTTGATATGCATACTAACAAAGTATGCACCGACCTAATATGCAGGTGACAATAACATGGACTGACCTTAGTTTGCCAAATGAACACAAAGTGCACCGACCTTACAGTAAACAGCACCGAGGTTGTATGTGGAAGGCAAGCAATGCACCGGCCTTACAGTAAATTGCGCTGACTTTAGAAATGGTGTGAGCATGAAATGCACCGACCTTATATGACTAAACATGAGAACTAGCATCAACTTGAATAGTAATGTGCACCGACTTGAGCTACACTCAGCGAAACATGCACCGACCAAGTGCAACAAGCACAGACCTTAGTGAGTGTGGTACAGGAACTAGCATAGACCTTAGCGATAGCTGCATGTAACTAACATTGACCTAAGCATGCACACAGGCTGTTTGGTGAAATGCCATGCACACACTCCAAGGCATATTCTTGTGAGATTATTTCATGAAATTTGACTAATATTGATTGACTTATGGTGTATGACATCATGAAAACCATAGCGATGCAACAATAACTAAAAATTAGAAAAATTAGAAAAACTCATCCCCATGATCCTCGAAAAATACACAATGTGCCTGCAACGTTCTGGAGCCCGAAAACACGACGGTTCACTCTACACAGGGGTCCGAAGGCTCGGTAGCCAAAAATCTAATTTAATTACAAAACGTAATCTAGGACCCACGAAAAAGCTCAGAAACCCACGGATTCCTGATCAGAAATTTCTGTGTGTTATAGAGTGACTACCGTGTGTTGTTCTCATCATTGAGTCTGAGAGGGTTCTGGACGGAGCTGTCATGATTTCACCCATAGTTAGAGTAGTGTTCACGATGGCGGATCATGACCTTACCCTCGGACCATGTGGTCTGGGCTGTGACCTTTGTTAGTGAAGATGAGCCTTCATGATAGAGGTGGCGTGGTTCCTTTCCCGGTAGTGTAGCCGTGGTTTCCCCTTGATTCAGTGGTTTTGACCGTGAGGTCGAGATTTCCCCCATTGAGAGTAGGAGTAGCTCAGCGAGCCGTGGTTCCATCGACTGCTGCCGTTACTACTCTTTTTAGTGTTGTTACTCCTGTCGCTATTGTTGTTACTATTGCTATTATTTACTGCCATTATTTTGTGGTGGGGATCTGCAGGACCCCTACTGAGCCAATGAGATGAGACTCACCCCTCCTTTTCAGATGTAGCGACTCCTCCTCGAGGTTCATAGGAATGGTGTAGCGATTCGTAGTTGCCAGCCCCAGACTGTGTCAGCATTTGAATATGCTTTCTTTTTTGTAGACTATACTTTGTGGACTCGACTCTGTGGTTAATTTGGTAACAGATCAGTCTCGGTGCGTTATAGTCTCATGGCGCACCAGTTGTGGCGCGCTATGATTCGTGTGGTTTTACTGGTTATTTGGGTGAGTATTACGTGCATGAGGAGGAGCATCATACTGTGCATAACGCCCCAGAGGTGGTGCGTTATAGTCTGCATGTCTGAGTTTTGGCATTTGCACGGGTGAGCATAACGGCCTGGGGGAGGCGCGTTATAGTCACATAATGCCCCAACCCTGGTTCGTTACACTCTGCTATTTTGGGAATTTTAGAACATCACGTTTAATTCCCATTTAATGCATTCCATGCTACGTCTATGTTATATTCGTGTTATTTTGTGATTAATGGCTTGCTCCTAGAATCCCAATGGAGTGCTTGGACTTTTCATGTGATGGAACCACTAGACGTAGCCCTACAACCATCCTAAAAAAAATATCAATATCAAAATGGGATTCAAAAAAAAATAAAGACACCCCGGCGACCTCAGTCGGCTCCCGTTACGGGACCACTAGGGGCAAAAATTGCCATCAACCCAGCTGGGGTGAAAACCCGCAAGGGCGCTCCAGGTAAAATCGGGTAACCCTACGGTATGAAAACCCGTACGGGCATACCGGAAAAAGCTAAAGGGGGCTAGCTCTGGCGAAAACCCGAAAGGGCGGTAGGGCTGGTAAAGAAGAGAAAAAATAAAATACTTCTCTTTCTCTACTCCTCGCCAATAGGGGCCGTCGATTTCAACATTCTGTCGACGGCTATCTCCAGATGACTCCACAGTGAGGGCGACCACTACTCCCTCAACGGCCGAACAAGGCCCAGTTCCAGTCCCCAGTCTCAGCCTCGTGGCCTCAACGCCTCCACAGGCCAGCCACCCAGCTCTAGTTCCAGTCCTCAGTTCTAGCCATGTGGCTTCAGTGCCTTTCCAAGCCCGCCACCCTGCTTCAGTATCAATTGTCAGTCCCAGTGATGTGGCTTCAATGCCTCCATTGGCTGGCCACCCAGCTCCAGTTCCAGTCCTCAGTTCCAGCCCCATGACTTCAATGCCTTCCCAAGCCAACCACCCAACTCCAATACCGATTGCCAGTTCCAGCAACGTGGCTTCAATGCCTTCCCAGGCCAGCCACCCAGTTCTAGTACCAGCCTCCAGTCCCAACACTATGGCTTCAATGCCTCTATAGGCCAGCCCCCTAGGTCCAGTCCCAGCTTCCAATTCCAGTGTCATGGCTACAACATCTCTATAGGCTAGCCACTCAACACCAATTCTAGTGCCAATTCAACAATCCGATCATCACGCTTCCGTGAGCCAGTTACCCAGACCCAGTGCCAACATCCAACCCCCACATTTTAGCTACCATCTCCTCACGAAGTAGTTGGCCAGTCCCAGCCCCAGTTCTAGCCTTTGGCCATCATGTCTCTCAAGGCCATTCAACCATCACAACCTCAGCTCCTCAGCCTAATGTAAACCATATTTCTGGCTAACAACATGTAGAGAACCAACACCCCACGCATCGGCCTATGACTGAAGCGTCCCAGAACCAGCCCCCAGTCTTTACCACATAGGTCGCCACATCCCGACAAACCTACGCTAACCCCATACAACACGGGCTTTTCTCTCCTAGAGACTAGCCCCCAGCAATTGATGGACTGATCACATTCTGAGGAAGGACCTGTGTACCAGATAATGTGGAGATAAAGAAGGACTTGATGCGGGAGGCTCATGGGTCAAAGTTCTCAATCCACCCTGGAAGCACCAAGATGTTCCAAGATATGAAGAGGATGTATTGGTGGCCAGGAATGAAGCGAGACATTGCGGAGTTCGTATCCAGATGTCTCACATGCCAGCAGGTAAAAATTGAGCATCAAAGGCTTGGCGGTCCTCTCCAGACCATAGAGATGGCACAATGGCAATGGGAACAAATTACCATGGACTTTGTGACTGGTCTACCCATGACCAGAAGGAAGCATGACATAATCTGGGTAATTGTGGACATGTTTACAAAGTCTACACACTTCCTGCCCATCAACAAGCAAGCCCCAAACGAATCCTTGGCAAAATTATTCATCACTGAGATCATTCGGTTGCATGGTGCACCCTTGTCTATCATCTCTGATCGGAACCCTCGATTCACAGCGAGGTTCTGGAAGAGTTTGCAACAGGCCATGGGGACAGAATTACGGCTCAGCTCGGCACTTCATCCACAAACAGATGGGCAATCCGAGCGTGCCATCCAAACTCTTGAAGATATGCTTAGAGCCTGCAGTATCGAATGGAAGGGGAACTGGGATGATCATTTACCCCTGATAAAGTTTGCATACAACAATAGCTACCATTTCGCCATCGAAATGGCACCTTATGAGACACTCTATGGGCGGCCATGTAGGTCACCAGTGTGCTGGTATGAAGCTAGTGAGAAGCAACTGTTCGGGCCACAATTGATACAAGACTACTCAGAGAAGATATCTATGATCCGACGGTGACTCCTCACAGCCCAGAGCCGTCAGAAAAGTTATGCAGATCAGCAGCAGAGAGAGTTTATGTTTGCAGAAGGGGACCATGTGTTCCTAAAGTTGTTTCCTAACAAGGGAGTCATGCATTTTGGAAAGAAGGGCAAGCTTAGTCCCAGATATATCGGGTCTTTTGAAATTTTACAGAGAGTCGGTGAGGTGGCTTATCGACTTGCACTTCCGCCTGCTCTGGCGCATGTACACACGGTCTTTCACGTCTCCATACTCAGGAAATATGTCTGAGATGCCTCTCATGTGATAGAATTGTTGGGTCTCCTAGGTTTCCATCACAATCATTCTGTCTTGATTGTGATGATGTGATGATTGTTTTGATGATTGCAAATGATCGCGGCTAGATATCCTTGTAGGAGTTCTAGGTCGAGGTCCTTGTGTTCCCATCCTATTCTTGGTTAGTCTTCCATGGACCGGTTGTGTGGTTCCGATGTCCCCTGTGGTTCAGGCGCATGTGTATGTGTGTACGCGTATCCTCGGGTTTCCCGCAAGAGCGCGGAGGTTTGAGCCCTATTAGTTCTCTACTTTGAGGGCTTGTCGTGACTCGACTGGGCGAGACCGCCTTTATGTATTACGCGCCTGTAGAGGCTGGACTACCTGAGCGTGTGTGTACCTTGGTTAGGATAAAAGTACGTTGCTGACAATCACAGTGGTGCATACCCCGTGTCAGATAGCTGGATACGGCTGTACTGTTGGGCACAGAGCGCAGATCCTAGCCAGTTTGAGGGTATGGTGTGTGTGTGTGTTTCTCCTCTGCTCCTCCCGAGACCGGGTGTGAGTAGTGTGCGCGCATATGAGGTCTTGGCGTAATGTAAGACATCAGTGGACACATCTGTCCATGTTGTGCTGTCTTGAGTGGCAGACCCTATGCCCTGAAGGTGGAGGTACCGATCAGACTGTCGTGGCCCTTTCAGTAGATAGGCTGGTATCGCCCTGTGTATTGGGCATGGTTCTTTCGCTGGTTCTAGTTTGGGATCGAGAGATTCTCCAGAGAGTGTTGGTCCAGTGTGTGGTCGTGTGGCCTTGTCTGTGGTTCCGTCGACTAGGACGGACTGCTCGATCGTGGGAGTTAGGGTAGTGTGGAGGGCTTGAGTGTGTTCCCTCCATTTACTATCTTCTGGTTCTAATCACCGTCGTTGTGTTGTACTGGTGTTATTATTCTGTTGCTGCCGTTGTTTCTCTTTAGTTGTTACTTGTACACCGTTCCTATTTACTGCTTTCGTTATATTAAGGACCCGCGGAACCCCTACTGAGCCAATGAGATGAGGGTCATCCCCTACTTTTCAGGTGCGCCGTTCTCCTCGGGTGGAGCATTCCAATCGGAGGTTCGTTAGTTGCCAGCTCGTCAGGTTGCCGGAGTATGCCCCGGGATAGTGTACGTTTCCTTTCTTTGACTGTACTTGTGGACTGGACTCTGTAGTTGTTACAATTATTATAAAATATAATTTTATTCTTGTAAGAATTGTAGATTAATTTAGTAGATTTACTTTCCTGTTGTTGTTTAGAATTTCAATGCATGACTACACCATCCCTTTTAACCCTTGTTGCCTTGTCCTGAGTCTGTAGACAATTTCCTACACTGTCATTGGTACTTCGTAATATGTGCGATAATATTTCTTTGCCTGTCTGTACTCTGGCACTCGCATTTTAGAGTCTGTGTCTTGTGATCCTCCATTAGTCGTAGCCTTACGGCACGTTTCAAGGTGACGGCCTTTACGGCGGGGCACTTCCCGATTTACGATTTTTAAGCTAGTTTTCGTGGGTTCCCTTACTTTACAGTAGCATCCATTGGGGGAGAAAATTAGCTAGAGGCCTGGCTCAGGGCGATGAGCCAGTGTGTGCACACATGGTCAATGGCTTGGACTGAAGCTGGCGGACGTTACCCTGTCTTGTCACTCACGACTGTAGTTCCTATTCTGGTTCTCAGCGTGTCTTAGTCTCTGTCGTGCTTCTTCCGGTGGCAGCACAGATGAGACACTTGTAGGCGCAGCATAAGACGTCAATGGACGTAGCTGGCTGTTCTTCTAGTGAGAGGAGTACTTCAGACACGTGACACGTGACTTTCGCGTGACTCTCGTGTTTCTCGAGTGTCGTGACCTTTTCAAGTTAGCCCTCTCGTGGCTTTGCCCGAGGTCAGTGTTATGTTGTGTGTACGACGTTTTAGTCGTGTTGGGTCTGTCTAGGTCTTTTCTAGACTTATTGTCTGGCCTTGTAGGCCTCGTGCTTGTCAACGGATTGGCAACTTCTGACTTTGCCAGTTCAGAGTTTGCCCTTCTGTTGCTGTTAGGAGTAGCTTCGGGTGCTCAGGTTAGTTCGGCAGCCATGCTCTTTCGGTACGGGTTCCTCCCTCTTCCTTGCCTGTTCCCTACTCCTACTTCCCCTTCTTTGCAGCTTTGTAGTTTAATTTTCCTACTTTACTACCTGCTATTTTCTGTTCCGTGTTACTGCATGTTTTTCGGTGGGGATCCGCGTGACCCCTACTGAGCCAGTGACACGAGACTCACCCCTACTTTTCAGGTGGGTGATGTCGTTCTGCTTCTGCGGTTCCTGGTGTGACGTGTCCGTAGCTACCAGCTGTACCTGCGTCGGGCTTCCCCCGACCTCAGTGTACGTCTTTCCTTTCTGTTGACTGTACTTGCCTTTAATTTCTGGGACTGGACTCTGGCATAATTGTTAATGTTAAACTGTTAATTAAAAAGTAATTTTATTTCTGCTACTTTAGCAAACCGATCTAATGAAATTTAATTACTTACTGTGCTATTGTAGAATCCAAAATTGGGGTAGATCCATTAACCCCCCCTCTAGATCTTAACCGTGCACATCTATTTCACCTATCAGATAGTGTGTGAAGCGAGCAGATGTTTAACCTGATCGGTGTTGTACTCAGGTAAGCACTGAGAATCGGTCGCAGTTAGTTGGCAACTTATGGTATCTTTGGAGTTGTTAAGTGTGGATTGGATGGTTGTTATATGGAACAATTGTCTCCTCAACGAAAGAATCCCCTGAAGTATGTATGCAAGATGGGGGCCCACCATTGCGAAGGAGTTGGAGGCGCATGCCCAGGAATAGTGTGATTGAGGAGTTCAAGGTTCAACGTGAGTGACCTCATCATTCTTTCCCCTCTCGAGAAGTTGGTGCTGGCTGGAGGGCCATGGCAGACCATGATAGTGCTAGCAATGTGTGGCCAATGTTTGGAGGAGCTGATTGGTGGTCCTGCAAGAGAAGTAGGGGAGAATGAGGCTAAAGGACTTCCCGTTATTGCTAGACCGATGTTAACCGGTGAGCTTTGAGGAGTGTTGACCCTTAATATGAGTGACGCTGACTGTGTGAGGTCGGCAGAAGAGTCATGGTCAGTCGAGATGGCAGTGCGAGTGTTGTTTGGAGATGAGGTGTGATTGTGCTCCTTGTGAGGAGTTCTCAGTGTTCAGTGATTGAGGAAGTCGATGTCTTGAGTGGACTACTGGGCGTGAAATTGAGTCATAGAGTGGAGTCGTGTCTCGACTCATGTGTTTTCCTCCGTACACAGAGTGTGCCGAATGTTGTTTCCGTCCTTGAGAGTTCCAAGGGACCTGAGGAATGCCAGACTCGTCTGTTTATGTGTATCCTGATCGGTCTGAGGATCAGCGTGAATTGGTGTGGTTGAGCGAGAAGGCTTTCCAGATTGTATTGGTCTGGAGGTGTTCCTCAAGGGAGGTTGTGTGGAGAATATGGTGGTTATGCTGTGGTCGTGCGGTCTTACCTACTGGGTGAGTCCTTCCCTATGAGTCTTGTACATTGTCCCAAATTTCAAGGATGAAATTTTTGTAACGGGTGAGCACTGTAACACCCCACATGTTTTGGATTGTGTTCCGTGGGTTGTAGATCATGTCCGCATGGGTTATGGACTTGAATATTTGAATTTTGGACCCTTGGATGGCATTTACGTGAGTTATTTTGGGTCTGTGGTGACGTGTTGAATGGCTTGGCTTCGAAGGCTGAGGTTCTGTCTGATATCTTTGTGCATTGTAGAGTGCGCAGCGGAAGCGCGTGGGCTAATGACCCGCGAGCCGAGAACTCCTTTCGTGCAACTCTGTCTAGTCAAGAGAATTGCTCTTTCTCGATGTGACTCCGTCTTAGTTGCATGTGCCTAGACGTTGTCGTGACCGTGCCGTTGTTGGTCATCTTTCTAGTTGTAGCATGGCATTTGTGAGTTTTGGGGAAATCGTTGGCTTTCCTGCTGATAAAGTACCCTCTACTCTGCATTCATTCTCGTGGGTGTTATGCTCTTGAGACGTATTCGTAGTCCTTGAGATGCGTTCCCTGAGATTGTAGTGCCTCTTGTCGTTTTGCAATCGATTTCAATTGTTGTGGGTCTCTCCTTGGTGAACGGCCTGATGCATGACTCGTTCTCTGTAGTCGTGTGCTCAGCTGCCGCATGCCTTGATGCGACCCTGCTTGCAGTATGTTCCGTAGTTCTGGGTGCTGTACGGAGCTAGAATCCTACAGGTGCTGTTGTTATTAGCAGTTGTTTCCGTAAGTGCTGCTTTCGGATGATTCTGCACTTATGTGTTGGACCATTGTCTTGTCAGTAGCTGGCTACACTCCTTTTCCCAATGGAGTTGCTCGCGACTCGATCGGAAGTGATGTCTGAGTGAGGACTGACTTAATGTTATGTATGGTCCAATGCCGTTGTTTTTGTTGCCATTCTTCCGTGTAATTGTCTCTGGCGTCCTATGTGTCGGGTGTTCCCTGTCTCCTTGGGCACTAGAGCCGAGGATGTCGTCAGGCTGTCAGCTGAGAGGACAATGTTTCCTTGTGTAAGCTGATGTTGGTTATGCCTATCATTTCTGTCGTTTCTGTCGATTCGTTTCTCGATGTTGTTTACTCTGGCAGTCGTGTCTCTCGTCTTGCGAGATGTAAGCGACGTTGCCTTGTTTCAGATGTGTCAGACTTGTGTTCACTTGCGGTCGTGCTCACTCCTGAGCACGTATCCGTGATAACAGTCAGACGTTATTCCTCTGGACTCTGTTTCTCGTGTTTTGTAATTATATATGTCAGGTTGTTCTTCCCTGCCTTACCCTTGTTGGTCGTTAAAATTTGAGGATGAAATTTCTTATAAGAGGGGAGGACTGTAACACCCTGGATCTTTGGCGGATCTTTATTAGGTCCTGTTGAATCTTTATTTATTTTCAGATCCTTTCAGACAAGCCATCTCGATCATGGGCTCCTCGATACATGCAATGAAATCCTCAGAAATGAAGGAGTGAGAAGCACCTGAATTGAATAAAACTCAGGCTACACAACCAAAAATAGTAATAGTACCTTCGATGAGATTTGAAGCCACAACCTCAGCCCGTGAGATATGAGTCACCTTGCCCTTCTGCTTTCTACTGGCAGCTACAGAGGACTGGAAGGAGGATACTGCTGAAGCTTGAGGATGAATCTGCTGGAACTACTGAGATGGCGGTGGTGGTGGAAGTAGAGGCCTGAACTGCGATTGAGACGGCTGAGATTGAGCCACTGGAGCAAGTTGCACTGGAATCGCTCGCAAGGGGTAGTCTCTCACCACGTGAACCAGCTGGTCACATCGAAAACATAACACTAGCAAAGAACACGGCTTGCCTGGGTGGCTGCCACCACACTGTGCACAACCCTTAAATTGGCTCTTAGCAGAACCTTGGCGTTGCTGGAAAGAAGGAGCTGACTGCTATACTGTGCCAGACGATGCCTGCTGGTCAAATCGCTTCTTGAACCTCTTCTTATTCTTAAATCTCATGAACTGGGACTTACCCGAAGAAGCAGCAACACTAGCAGCGGGAGTGATAGAAGGAAAACCAGGAACAGGAGGTGGGTAACCAGATGGAAGCTGAACTGTCAGCTGAACCTATACTGCCTGAGAAGAAGTCTGGGATCTCGCCAAGTCCAACTCCAACACTGCCGCAGCCTGATACACCTCATTCATATTAGTTACACGAGCAATGATCAATGATTGCCTCAATTCAGCACAGAGGCCATGAAGGAACTACTCCATCTTTAAAGCTTCATTCGCTAGCATGTGGGGTGCATAACGGCCCAATTCCATAAACTTGTTCCGATATTCGAGCACTGACATTCCTCCCTGGATGAGCTGCAAAAATTGGTACATTTTATCCATCCTGAGGTAAGCCGGACTAAAAGTAAGTTCAAATGTGGTGACGAATTCAGCACACAAAATTTACCGTAGTGGACGAGACTGGAAAGCAATCTCCCATTCCGTATTCCACCATGTCAGTGCTATGCCCTGGAGCTAAAAAGTACCGAGCATCACCTTCTCATCTTCCGCACATTCCATAGAGTGAAACACGCGCTCGGTTGCATCCAGCCATACCCTGGTGGCATCAGGATCGATCTGGCCTTCAAAAGTCAGCAGATGAAACGGTCCTCATCAATGACTTGTGGCATTCCCGAAATGCCATCTGATCCCTATCCTTCATGTAAATGTCCATAGAACACCAGGCCGAGATGACCTTTGTGTTCACTAGATTCAAAAAAATGTGTAAACAAGATATTCAGTTAATTAACTGATCAAGAAATATAAAAAATATTCAGATTAAGATTAGGGTGACAAATGTATAGACAAGGGAGTTTAGGTGTGGCAAATAGGTGCTTAAGGGTGACAAATGTATAAAATTCGATGACAGGTAGGTCTTTAAGAGTGACAAATAGGTAGATAAGCATGACAAATAAGTAGGTCAATAAGGGGGGCAAATATCTATGTAAGGGAGATAAGGAACCCCCCTACCTTTAACTTTTCGTCCTGAAGTGGAGCCCTTAGAAACCTTAGGTTTCTCAGACGTTTCTTCTTCGGCCGTAGGAACCGTAGCTTCCTGAGATGCAGGTGAGAGTTGTGGGACATCCAGTTTATGACGGATGAAGCGTTGCACGGGTGTCTCCTTCGGCTCCATGGTTGTCAGTGATGAAAGAGTAGTAACAATTGAGGATCACCGCACAGCAAATGATGGAGAGCTCGCAAATGGCTTGTAGGGGAGACAAATAGCACCACGAGGAAGAGGAGACGCTGAGCACGATGGAGAGACAAATCACTTTTTGGTAGGTTTGTTAAGAGCCAAGACATGGCGGGAAGGGTAAATATGGAATTGGAGATTTTTATTTTGGAGGTTCATTTTGGTGTCATCATTTCTGTTAATGTGGACTGCGACGTTGCATCGGCGACAATACTCGAACAACACCCCCGCGTGGCCGACGTGTCCCATTTTCCACGTGGATCAATTGGAGCTCAAGGGCGATAAATGTGTCTACACGGGTGACAAATGGGTTAGCAAGGGTAAAAAATCCCCTGCTAATGGTGACAAATAGGGCTCAATGGAGACAAGGCCGACGCGCGACTTTCACAGTAGTGTAAGATTAAGGGCGACAGCTTCTAGACTTTTGTGGTGAGAATTAGGTGAGTATGGTTGACAAATGCTCAACTGGAATATAAAATAACTTCACATTGGTAACAAATGAGAAGGAAGCTGAAGGTGAAGAAGAACAGAAGAAAGAGGAAATGGAGGAGAGAGAGACGTACTCACTAGAAGATAAAGGACTTACACTTCCTCACCAGAAGATAAATGTGAACAGTGATCCCCATGTATGTGAATATGATGCATTCTATTCCTATTTTTTTGCTATATATGATGACATGATAAATTATATGCAGGTCATATGGAGACCATATGAGGGGATGCTCGATGAGGGCCAGCCGTGGGTCGTTGCGGGCCGACCTTGGTTCGGGCGTGACATTTGGGTTCACTGCCTGAACGAGATCGAGCCATTACGACTTCGAACGGTGATGCGGACGCTCAGCTTGCACCAGGAGTGGGTCGAGGCAGACGAGCCTGGTGGGATTGGGCGAAAATCCTGAGGACGGACGAGGCTGACAGACTGGTGGCTGCGATTTCCAGAGTAGTTCGTCGACTAGCAGAGAGGTGGGACCCTAGTCGTCTCTTATGCCCCAGATAGCTCGGCCTACCTTCAACACTACTGGGAGACATATGCAGGTCGGCCTCAGATGAGGCCGATAGGGGTTTGTATGAATGCTTTCTAAATTTTTATTTATATGCTTCAGGATATGCAACTAATGATTGGCATATGCAGGATGCACGGGATGCAGCAACAGTAGATCTACATGCCTGTCTCCACAGCCTAGAGGCCCAGCTGGCGACCACACGTGTGGATCTGGAGACCCTGGTGTGTATGCACTATCTACATGCTTGTTAATTATCCTATGAAATTTGGTGTTTAGCCACTAACAGTCTCAATGAATGCAGCGTGCCCAATAGGGAGTAGTAGCTGGAGGGACCGGAGGCGCGTCTAGCTCGAGAGATCCGACCGCCGAGATCACCACCCTGGAGGAGCGACTTGCAGGGGCAGTGATGCGAGTTGAGGTGGCGGAGCACGACTTGGCTGAGCGGGTAAGCATTCAAATGATGTTCAAGTTATTTTAATAATGATATTGGGACATGAAACTGATGATGAGGAGTATTTGCAGGTCGCTGAGCTACAGGAGGCGATCACCCGGGCCACTCTGGCCGGTACCGAGCTGGCGATCCGCGACCAGCGGGTCACCGAGTTAGAGGAGGCTGAGAGGAGGCACCGAGAGGCTGATGTGTTACCCCGGTGTTGTGCCCCTGTGGTTTTGATGATATCAACCACTATGAGTCATCTTGATCATGTCTTAATATGAATATGATTCTTATGTTACACTTGCTTTGATCATCATGATTCTATTATGTATGCAAAGCATGCATATTCTATAAGAACAGGTTCTGACGCATGTTCAAAAGGTGGATCAGTGAACAAAAGGAAAGAAAAGAAGAGACTAAGCATCCGATCAATAAGTCAATGGTCAAAAAGTCAATGTCAACTAAGCAAGGGTCAAAGGTCAAGCGTCAAGTTAATGAAAAATCAGTTAAGTTGAAAAAGGGGTAGCAACTTAAGGTCGTTGCACATGCTCACTGATGCATGTTGAAGTCTACCTAAGCTACTGTAGAAGTCAATGCACATTTCAGCATGAAGAACTAAGGTTGATGCTACTTCAGTTGTCACAGGAACAAGGTCGATGCTACCTTAGTGAGTTAAGAAGTAAGGTAGATGCTATTATGGATCTCATGGAATAAGGTCGATGCACCTTTTGGCTTAGTCAGAGAACAACTGAGGTCGACGCTAACTGAGGTCAACGCTAGTTTTTTTCTTCAAGAGAACTAAGGTCGATGCTACCTTAGTCAGAGAACAACTAAGGTCGACGCTAACTGAGGTCGACGCTAGTTTTTGCCTTCAGGAGAACTAAGGTCGATGCTACCTTAGTCAGAGAACAATTGAGGTCGACGCTAACTGAGGTCGACTCTAGTTTTGCTTTCAAGCGTCTAAGGCCGATGCATATCGCCTTCAGCCAAGAACTAAGGTCGACACTAGTTCTGCCCTCAAGCAACAAAGGTCAATGCTAGTTTTGCCCAGTTTTGATTTCTAGTGTCTGAGGTCGATGCTACTTTAGCTCTACAGTAACTAAGGTTGACGCACATTGATGCTATTGCACTAGAAGGTCCGAGCACATGGAGAGCTCAACATAGTAAGGGTGATGCCAGTTGTATGAGCGTGAAGCATAAGGTCTATGCACATCCTGTAGGCACAACAACATAAGGTCGGTGCATATTTCAATGCACTAGGCCAAAGCAGTAGAAGCCTTGCAGAGCACATATGGTGGTAAAGCTTGTTCAGGTCGATGCATATGATCATCTGTCTTCATGCCTTCATAGTCACCGTGCAAGGTCAGTGCAGCTAAGATTGACCAACAGTCAAAGAGTTGGCAGGCAGAAGCGTGAGAACTTATGGCAATCATGAGAGCTCGAACTAGAGAAGAGGCACGTGTTTCTAAGTCAACCGATTAAGTGGTCACGTGATCCCAGAAATGATGGGAAGCTGGCACGTGGGCTAGGGAGCATATGATTGGGCACGTGTTCCAAAGCTCTATGGAAGAGGAACATTCTCGTCCCTATCACGTAGGCCAATGGGGTTTCACTAGGTCTTTTCTGCCTCATCCATACAGAGGCTCTGTTTTGGGTATTAAAATAGGGTGCTTTCTCCTCTGAGAAGAGGGGCCGCCAGAAGAAAAGTAGTGCGGTGCAAGAAAGGAAGAAAAAGAAGAGTGAGCAGAAGAGAAGTAGTAGAAGAAGCTGAGAGCAAGTAGTGACCCAAGAAAAGAGCTGAGAGCCAAAGTGAGAGAAAGAAGAGAAAGAAGAAAAAGAAAGGAGCAGCCAGCGGGCGAGAGAAAGCGAGCAGCCGAAGCATCAAATTACTGATCTGATTGTGTACCAACTCGTGGATCAAATCCAGAGTTCTTACGCTCCTGAGAGCTACATTTGTTATCCTTTCTATTTTTACTGTTTCATTTTGTTTTCTTCACTTGTTTATTATTTTTTCTGATACTCTGTTTAGAGTTCAGGGTCCCTCCTGGGTTTTCAGGAGAAGGGAGAGTGCATCTACGGTTTGCCCTCTATGGATTCAAAGGAAGAGAGACTTGAGTCTCTAGTTGTGGGTGATTGAGGGTCACTCATGGGTTCCTCCGGTGGACTCAGGAGAAGGGAGACATAGTCTCTGGTTGCGAGTAACGGGAAGTTGCTCGTGGGCTCCCTCCGATTCGGAGGAAGGGAGGATTGGTCCTCTAGTTTCTTATCTTGTCGGTTGCAAGGTCAGGGTTCTGATCCTGTGGGTTGCAGGATCAGTGTCGAGGGATTTGTCTTCCTCAGGGCAAGCTGTTAGGCAGTGTTTGTTTGCAGACTGAGTCTGCTTGTTCTTGCTTGGAGCAAAGGAAGCCTCACTCAGATTGAGTGAGGGGTGGACGTAGATCTCGAATTGAGATCGAACCACTTAAAATATCCTGTCCATCGTGGTTTGTTCTGTGCATACACTTCCATATCTTCTTCCGCCCCTCCCAGGTTGTTTGAGCATTCAATATTAGAAGTTTTTCTGTGTGATTTCAGTTTGAAATTGATATTGCTATTAAGTTTTAGTCCGAGTGCTTAGTAGAAACATTTTCTTCTTAGTGCTTCTCACATCACGCATGAAGTTTAATTATCATCAAAAAATATGGAGGTACCGAGTTACCTCAATTAGCATGCCAGTGGGTATTGGGGTCCGAGTTACCCCACATGTTTCGAGCTTTCATGTTTGCATTAGATTAAGTCACCGTGAGTCGGCATGAGTGCGGTGGGTCTTTTCCCACATGACGCGGGTTTCTCCGAAAAGTGGTTTCCTAGTGGGCCATGTGTGCGGACTTGGACTGTGAGTCCAGTTAACTAGCTTGGGGTTGGAGATTTCTCATGTGTCCCTTGGATGAGAGATCCACTCAACGACTTGTGAGTTACCTTAGGAATCGTGTCACCGAGGTTTCAGACCTAGGGATTAGGCTAGATTGACGGTGTTGTGTCGTCACGTGCAACGGTCTTGACTTGCGTCTTGTGACTCAAGGACCGTTGGGTTTAGTAGGTCTAGTAGGCTGTCCAGAGTCTGGTGGCCACGAGCCACCTATCACTTTGTGTTACTCGAGATGGGTGATTGCGTGATTTTCAGTGTCCACATTTAGTGAGCCCTCACTAGTCGTAACTTTCCTGCGCACGCATGTGCGGACCCACTTGGGAGTGGTGGAGAGCATGACCTGAGTGAGATGGTTGTTAGGCTGATTACCATAGGGCCCCCACGCGCAGCCTGGGTCAGGGCTTCGGGGGAAGAACCAGCTAGAGGGCCTGACCTAGGGCGCATGATTTGTGTATGCACACATGACTGGGGGCGTCGGACCCACACTGACGAGCGTGACCCCAGTTAGTCTTTGTTTCGTGTTCCTAGTTACTGTGCAGTGTCTTAGTCTCCGCCTGGGGTGTCGCAGCGAGACACTTGATGCTGTGGACTAAGCCGTCAGTGGATGCATCCGGCCTTACTTTTGGTGGGCAGATACTCCCGTCACGTGACGTTAGTTTGCCGTGACTCAAGGTCTTGTTTCTCATCTGTAAGATGAGTTTTTACGTGTGGTTTCGATGTGGGCCTTCGTATGTAAGGACAGGCCTCCACAACAGAGGTGCCGTGATGTTTTCCTAGTAGCGTGGCTAGGGCAGTTTGTAGTCTGGTGGTCCCCTGACCGTGGGATCGGGGTGTTATTTTCCTTTCCGATAGGAGTAGTTGTAGAACCATGATTTTATCGGCTGTCGTGTTTAGGGATTCATGCTTGATTGCATTTTCTATCTTGTCATTGTAGCTACTCCTGCTGTTGTTTAATTGAATATGCTGAAATGACTCATTCAATAACAAATGCATAAAGAGTCGCATATGCTAAGCATTAAAATCTATCAGGATTAAATGGTTAAAATAAAATCGCCCCAGATTTAAGTTAACAAAAGCATGGCGAAAATGCAGCATTCAATTCATAATTAAATGGACAAGCGTGATTTGCGAGACAAGCTGCCGAACTAGGGCCGCTATAATTTTAGGCCGATCGAACCACGAATCTATCGCCATTCAGATTTAAATTATTTACACGGTCTGATCGTCAGCCGCTCAGGTCAATAAATGATTTATGGCGGACCGTTATGAAATCCAAAATAAATTAAACACGGTCCTTACCAGAGAACTGGATCCATGGGAATCATAAATAGATCCCTTCCCGGTTGACTCAGGTCGACAGGAATTATTTTAACCTGTTCCTTGCCATTCCGCCATCACAATATGGCAAATCATCGTCTATGAACTCAACAATGATGGGGATGCTCCAAAAACATAAAGATGATGGACATGCTATTAAAACATAAAGATGATGGGCATGCTATTAAAATATAACTTTGATGGGAATGGCATTAGGAATAATCTAACGGGCTAGGAAATTGATCCCCCTACCTCAATAGGGACGAAAACTCCATTCCGACTGCAAGCAAGCCGAGGGTCGTGCCGCGGCTTGCCTTTTCCCAGTCGTCACTATACTCTGTGGTTTGACTCGGGTTGACGTCTCCGAATTCCTCACGTCGCAGGGAAGCCTCCCGTTGGTCCTTGCATGGGAAGAAGGCCGCGAGAAGTGGAGAGAGGGCCGCCCAATGCCGCCGTGGGACTGCACCTCCATGCTGGGGTCTGGCTCCGACGGGGTCACTGCCGTGATCTCCTCCCTGCTAGCTCACCGGTGAGGCCACACTCCTCCGTCGAGGCCGTCTGGTCGCTGGCGTGCCGAGAAGAAAGAAAGAGGGAGAGAGGGTCACCGATCTCGTCCCGCCTCCGTGCGCCATAAAGGGAGAAAGGGGGCGAGAGAGGGGGAGGCCGGTCACGATCTTCCCCTTGCCTGGTAGCCGGCGAGGTCATCAGACTCTATCACCGTGGCCGCTGGTTGTTGCGCACCGAGAAGACAGAGGAGGGGAGGCAGGTTTGTGGGTTCCCTGAGCCCTGCATGTCGGGTGAAAAGGAGGGGGGGAAGGAAATTGGGAAAGTGAAAGAGGGGGGAGAGTGTAAAATCAACCAAGGGGGTTATAAAGACATTCAATATTCTTTCTCTAGCCTGGGGTCCTAGCTCTTTGAAAGAGCTTTCCAACGGCGCTGGCCTCACGTCGATCCAATGTCAGGGCTGATCGTAGTAGGTGTTCTCGTCGAGTCACGCACTACAGAAATAGAAGATCTAGTCCGTGGACAGCAAGCCACGTCGATAGCCTGGCCAGTTGCCTCACCTTCCACGGGACAACCAGCATGCTTCCATCTAGGGGATCGTCCCTCCAGGAGTCACCGCCGCAGCAGTACCACTCCTGGCCCATTCGGCCCACCAGTCAGGACGCAGGCCCCACAGTTGCCAGCGAACGCTACATCGGAGCGGTTCAAATTACTGCCCATCAACCCATGAACGGTCCTCGCGGGCCCCACTTGTAGTCCTTTACCTCCCTGCGTGGAGTGGGCAATAATATTACTGCTGTAATTATTATAATTAATTATTTACCGGGAGTTACCGTACTTGGCTGGGGTCATCGTCTGCACGCCCAAAGCGTGGAGGTAAACTCGCCACCCTCCTCGTAGGCTTTACTTTGCTCGTATATTTTTTATATGTCACTACATGCAATAGGAAATTAGTTCGCCCAAATATTTATTCACCGTTGCAAGAGAGAGCGAGACCGTCCCGTGACCCAATCCAGGCATGAAAGTGAGTTGACCACCCTACCTCTTGTCGATTTCTCAACCGCGCACGATCCAATGCTTCCCTCGTTAGGGATGAACAGTGAGCTTGTCTAGAGTCCAAGGTTTGCATTCAACTTGGAGTCGAGTCCCCCGCGTGTCCGTCCCGCATTAAATTGGTATCAGAGTGAAAGGTTGAGTCTAGGGTTGTCATTGCATAAAAAGGGGAGAGAGAAAAAAGTATCTTAAGTCTAGGAACATCATTGTTTTAAAACAAAGAAAACAAAAAAAAGTGTTTTGGCTTGCATTTCATCCCGATAACTAGTATATCAAAAGACGTTACTAGAAGGTTAGGTTACGCCTATCCGGAAGGTAGCCCCTTGCGTAAGGTTCACCTCCGCCGCATACTGGAAGTTGGGATAAGTCTAGGGTCTTGAGTCTAGAGTGTCTAGGTGTTTGCATTAGTTTTGCATAAAAGAAAATGTCAAAAAATGATGAAAAGAACAAGGGTTCCAATGCATTAGTCTCTTTGTAACTATGGCCAACCCTTACATTAGACCCGGCTCCAGGGCGACCGTTGGCAAGGTGACGACGTCGGAAAGCTGCTGAGACGCGTGGTGGAGTGAGGATCTGTGCGATTTTAGTGCGATCCCGAACGGTGGATTCAAAGCCGGCGGTTCAGTTAGCATGGTGGTTTTCGGTGCAGTTTAGTCGCCTCGGCGCTCGATTTCTTTGATGGAGGTAGGGAGACAGATCGCTACTTCGTTCTGCACGTTTTCCCTACTCCTGTGCGCGGTTTGGTACTCGATCGGGGGAGATCGGGCCGGTTTAGTAAAAATCGTAGTTTTTAGAGTTTGTAGGGTTCGCAGGAAAACGACAACCATTCTTAGCTTAATTAGTGTCAAAACGACCGCAGGGATGTCAGGATCCCATTCCCGTAAGTTTCGTGTCGATCGGTTATCATTTGGGGCCGGTAGGAGTCCAAGAACCCCGGTGACTCATTTAGGGTCGATTCGTCAGAATCGCCCAGATCTCTTGATTTAACGCTTGTATGCGGTGTTTTAGCCTCCAGGAGTGTTGTATCATCATGTGGCTTTGTTTCTCTTTGGCGTGAATGGGGCGTGGAATGGGCCGATTCGGCGGTTCCCCTATTTTGCTCACTGATCTTGTGTAACGGTCGTTCCAATGATCGTCACACTATGTGACGGCCCCACGATAGACCACCACAATCGTTGGTCATTTCACGTTCTTCGAGGTTGGGTTGGTGTGACAGACTAGCATAGGACCGTCACATGGCTATAATGCGCCTGGCTTGGTGCGTTAGTGCTGTGGTTTTTGAGGACTGTGACTGTTAGTCCCTCGAAGACCGTGTCTATCTCGAAGATCGTGACAGTCAGTTTGCCCTGACAGACCTCCCCTTGTGCGTCGTGTTGTGTAACGCCCCTAGCCTGGTGCGTTACACGGTTCGTGTTAGGCTTTTAGGCCCGTTGGCCCTGATGCCCCTGTCCTGGCCCGTCAGGTGGTGTAACGCGCCTTAGTTGGTGCGTTACATCGTTTGAGTGTAGGTTTTAGGTTTGTTTGCCCTGACGCCCCTACCCTTGTGTGTCTGAGCAGGTAATGCCCCTATGGTGGTGCGTTACAGTCTTCTTGTTGGCCGTGACAGCCTGCGTTGTTCGTTGGTCTATTCTATGTGTCTGTCTGTCTTAGGTTTGTGTTCTAGGGTGGTGTTTGTGTGTCGGTAGTTTCTGGATCGGTCGGTTCAGGTGACTGGGTGCCTCCTTCTTCGGTAGGTTCTGCATCCATAAGAGCTTGGAGTCTTCCTTACTTTTTGGCAATGATTGGAAGCTTTTCTAGTGGTGGAGCTTGCTCATTGAGAAGAGGGCAATTCGGGATCCTATGCTCCCGACTCCCGCATCGAAGACATGCGTCGAGTTTTCTCCAACATTCCTCGGCTTTGTGTCCGGGCTTCTCGCAATATTTACATAGTTCCTTTGAGGTTGTGGAGAAAGGAACAATTTACTTGTCAAATGTTCTTGGCTTCTTGTCCCCTTGAAAGTTACGTCCACCTTTGTTGAAATTACGCCCATCTTTGTTGAAGTTACACCCGTCATTGGACCTTTTCTTCCCGAAGGAAGGTTTGAAACTTCCAAACCCAGTGACTTGCTCTCTCTTGGCTTCTCTTCCTCGTATGCAATCCGATAACTCCGTTGTATCTTCTAGAAGTTGGGCTCTTCTTATCGCATTAGAATAAATTTGAATATCCATCAGGGCGAGTTGAGTAATATACTGCGGCTTTAAGCCATTTAAGAATCTCCTTGCCTACATTTTCTCGGTACCCACGAGATGTGGTGCGTACCGTGATAGTCTTGAGAATTGTGCTTCATATTCGGCTATCGATAAGTTCCTTTGCTTTAAGGCGGTAAATTCGGCGGCCTTCCTTTCTTGCACTCGGTCGGAGAAGTATTTTTTTTTATCAGAGAAGTATTTACTATTGAAGTGTTCCACGAACTCTTCCCATAATATTTGGTCATGCGGTAGAGTAGCTTCGACCGATTCCCACCAAGAATGTGCATCTCTCTCCAGTTAGAAGGTAGCGAGTAGGACCTTTTCCTCGTCAGCACATTGCATAACTCGGAATATCCTCTCGATCTTCTTAACCCAGTGTTTGGATTCATCTGGATCCGTAGACCCTGCGAACTTGGGAGGGTTCATGCTCCGAAAATTCCTATGTAAATCCCCCGCTCCTTGATTAGCTCCTCCCTGAGCAACCTGTTGGAGAGCTTGGGTTAAACCTTGAACGGTACGTTGTATCTCGCGCCATTGAGCTCTCTCGACGGTCATTTGCGAGAATTAACCTGCCACCATAATTACAAGGTTTAAATATTTTATTTATTTATTTAATTTCGTGGTGAATTATTCTCGAATCATTTTCTTTAAAACTTAACTCATGGTTCTACCCAATCTTACCGGGAAAGTTTAAGTTCCCAAAAGCTACATGACATGACTCAAAGAAATGTAAGATCACGATGGCACATGATGACGATCCATCCGGGCTTCAAAAAAATGTGGAGGGGGTAAATGATGTCCCCATCACTTCAGGTATGCAAATTTATTTTATGTTTATGTCATATGCTTATGCTTCTATTTATGATTGTGACATGCTAATGATTTGTGGATGCATATCTGGTGCCACCTGTACATCTCGATGGGGCGAGCCGTAGTCTTCCACCTGGAGGCGGTCCCCTTGGCTCGGCACTGACTTCCTTACGTGACAGGTGCTCCACACGCCTACGAGCTGCTAGTGGTGAGACGGGAGCTCTGCAACTTCCCAGCATCCATGGTATGTATGCTATATTTGATTTATTTCCGATTGATGCATTTATGGTTATGATGATATGATGATATGAAATGCAAAATGTAGGTGGTGTGGAGGCCTTATTTGGGCATGACTAACGACGACCAGCCCTGGGTCGCAGCGAGCTGACACTTGTTTGGGCGGGAGTCTGGCTCCATTGCCTGAACGAGATCGAGCCGTTACGCCTCAGGCTGGTGATGAGGATTCTGGGCCTACACCAGGAGTGGGTTGACGTGGCCGAGACATGGAGGATCAGGCAGAAGACCCAGGGACGTGTAGTGACGACCGACTGGCAACTGCGCTTCCCGGAGCAGTACGAGGACTGGCAGAGGGGCGTCACCCTGGTCGTTTCATAGGCAGAGGATAGCACGACATACTTCTGGGTCTACTGGAGGACCTATGGCAACTAGCCTCAGATGAGGCCTCGAGGGGTACATGTGGATGCATACCTTTTGATGTCTATATGATTTAATTTCTAGATGATGAATGCGTAATTATCATGTGACAAATGCGGGACTCCCGAGATGTAGTGGTGGAAGATATGCAGCTCCATACCTTGGAGGCCCGACTGGCAGTGATCCGACACGAGCTACATACCCTAGTGAGTATGCTTTCCAAAATGTTATGACATGATTCCTAAGTTGGGGGATCGACCACTGACAGTCTTATGAAATAATGCAGCATGCCCAACAGAGGGTGGCGATGATCGAAGCGGGAGGAGCCTCCAACTCGAGTGGCCTAGATCAGTGATGGGGACATCATTTACTCCCTCCACATTTTTCAAAGTCCGGATGGATCGTCATCATGTGCCATCGTGATCTTACATTTCTTTGAGTCATGTCATTCTTCTTCTTTTTTCTCTATCTATTCTTCGCCCTTCTCCAGGAGAGTTGTCTATTTGATCACAGAAGTAGGATATATATATGTCCTCAGACTGGGACCCATGAGCTCACGCCCTAGGCGTGTGGAAGGAACCCTCCCGCCTGGAAGCTTTTGGGAACCCTTGGCCACATGTCAAAATCTGAGTGATGTAGCTTTCCATGTTGCAGCTTTTCTTTAGAAATAGTCTACCTTGAATCACGTGCTCTCCTGAGATCATGTGTCTGACTTAAGTTCCTATCAGAGATTAAAAGGCATTTCGACAAACGCATGGTGAATGAGATTAATCACACAAAAAAATCACACAGATGTGAATGCACTTGTGCACAGAGTCTATATTCCAAGAGTGTAATTATGCATGGGCCTAACAAAAGACTGGTGTAAAGTGTGCACATACTTAATGGAAATCAGTGAAGACATATGCACAAGCTTAACCAACACTTGGGAGAGTGTTTATAGACAAGAGGGGCACAATGAGAGAAGTGCATGGACGTAGAGGATAGACGAGGCAAGTCATGCACAGACTCTCAGTATGCATTTAGAGGATATGCACCGACTCAAACCCTACTGACATGAAGTGATGCACAGAGTTGCCTAACAAGTGTGCACGGACTTGATGCTCGCGGTGTGAGAGTCGCACTGACTCAAATGAGTGCCAAAGCACTAGATGCACCGACTTCATGAAAATGCAAAATGTGCTTTGCACCGAGTTCAAGCACGCACATGCTAAGTATGCATCGACTCTAAACACCACAGCTCAATCTTGCACCAACCTAATGCATCGACATAAAACCAGCTCGTTACAAGGGCTGCACCGACCTTGCATGGAAGGAGTGCACAGACTTAGATATGCAGAGATGAGTAATGCACTGACTTACAATAGCTAAGGCAATGTGCACGACAAAGAATGGATAGCCCCTTAATGCTCATAATCAGTGTCATGTACTACACAAACTTAGCCCTTTAGATATGTCCTTGCACAGACTTAATCAATGAAGAGCACTCACTCTGGCCTGCAATGCATCGACATAGAGTGCTAAACCGAAGTGAATACAAAGACCCTGAAATGCACATTGATAATGTCTGCACTGACCTTGATCTCTAAAATACTTATGAGCAGACGTGCAGCCAACATGCTATGCCAAGATGGATTAACACTGAACAATTGCACTGGCCTAATGTAGTTTGAAGTTTCACATCCACCCTTTATGTTATGCTAGGGTGCATTAAGGTATCGGTAGGTCACGAGTCTTGGTGTACTGGAACTAAGGAGATCCCTGTCTGGCCATGTCGACCTATGCTAATTAAAAGGAAGACAACATGCACACACACACGTATTTACCTTAAAATTGGTAGCGTCATTCAAGACAGGCCTTTACCCCAAAGGCTTCTGAAGGGCCCTAGTCTTCTTTCTCTCCTAATCGACCACGAAGATAGTCGACGCCCTTAAAGCACTGAGAAAGGCAGTTGAAGCACACCACCCTGAAGGTGAGAGTAGGATTCATCCCTTGAGTCCTGTCAGAGCACGTGAAGAGGGCAGTGCCCCCACAGGCATACAAAAAGGGATCCAAAAGACAAGAGAGTCAACTTTGAAATTCACAAAAAAAAGAATAAGAAGAAAGAGGCCTAGTCGTGATCATGCCTGACATAATAAGCAAACCCCTATTTATGCCAAACGTGTGAGACCCGAAAAGGGGCAAGTCAAACACTCAAGGAGTGATCCGAAATCACCCAAACGGGGGGAGTTGAGTAGGGATACCTATTGGCTCATCGAGTTAACGGCTTTGGCAGTCCTCTTGGATGGTTTATCTCCCCACATTGTTCTATTCCCCCCTGAGGATGAAGGCTTAATAGAAGCTTTAAGGGGTGAATCCTATCTCGACATGCAACTCTATTTTGTGAAAAATACACTAATGGTTGTCTAACTTTGAAAGGTAGAAGCTATCACTGCGAAGGAGTCTCAACATTTCTAGTAGGCCAAGACCCTCATCTACAATCTTAATGTTTTCTCTTAATAGCCTTGGGCTTAGGTCAATGCAAGCACGTCACCTATAGGTGTGCCGACGTCTGATTTTGGCTCAGCATCACGCAGTTGACCGTTAGGGTTCCAAGGTGTTCCATCAAATACCATCTAAGGTTATGAGGAAATAGACCCGGGTTGAGCAAATCTTTTACCTTGAATGCTTTTTGGGTGTATCCCTATGGTCGGAAGCAACTGGGAGCCTAAGCGTGGCATGACGGTATTTTCATCAAGATAAGTCTTAATGGGAAGGACTATCATTTGAGGAGTCTAGAGGCCCAAATCAACCTAGATGTGTGCTCAAGATACATGGGAGGTTACTAGGAGATCCCTACCCTCATCTAGGTCGGGTGTCATATGGGTGGACACCACCTGGCGGGACCCTGACATCCTCTAGCAGGCTCTCAAGGCAAGGTGCCCCCGGTGTGGGGTAGATGTCGAGGGGAAAAGCCCTAAATACCCCTTCTTCCTCTGCAATGAACGGCACATGCGGGGGAGCCACATAGCCTGGGGGTGGCAGAGGAAACCAGCCTTCCGGCTTTATCTTCTTCTTCCCTTTGTCCTGGGGAGCTTTAGAGGTCTGTTTTGTCTCTTCTAGATACAGGTTAGCATCTGATAGGTGACACTCGAACACCTCAAATGGGTGGAGGTTAGCAAAAATCCTAGCTTCCCTCCCCTCGCAGGGGTACTTGATGCATTGGTGTAGGGTAGACGGCACCACCCTATTCTGGTGCAGCCAAGGCCAACTGAGCAACACCTTGTAGGAGGTGTTGGAGTTGATGACGTGGAACTGGACCTTGGTAATGAAGTCACCGAAGGTCAAGTCAAACTCTGCAACCCCCATGGGCACCTCGCACTTCTGGTTAAAGCCGACAATCTTGACATTCTTTACTTCGACCAGGTGGACATCGAAGTGATGCTTCTGGTACACCTGGTAGGGGAGTATGTTGACTGCTGCTCCTGGGTCGATCAGGACCCTGTTGATAGGCTACCCATTCAGCTGCCCCTTCATGTAGAGCGTCATGTTATGACTGCAGGTGGGCAAGAGCATGTCGTCCTCCGTGAAGGCCACGGCCACCTCCGGGGACATCTCTGCCAAGCATGTCTCGAGGTGTGCTGGGGTCTGGAGTGTGGCAATGATGGCTTGCTGCGTCTCTTCTCCAGGGATAGCATCTCCCAGACGGTAAACCTAGCCGAGATCTTCTTAAGATGCTTGAGTATTCAGTCGGCAGTCTGAACCTTGAGCAGTTTCATTTCTTCGGTCTTGCTGCGTTTGCCCCTAGCCTGGGTCTGGGGCGCCGGGTCAGAAGGCGACTCCTCCGCCGGATCTGGCATAGCTACCTGAGCCTGCGGGGTCTGCTGGATTTCCTCCTTTTTCTTCATAAATTCGGCAAGGTCAGGGATGCCATCAAATTCTCCCGCTAGCTGGGATGGGACCGCCGCTGGTGGGGCCGAAAGGTTACTCATAGACGGAGCCAGGCGGCTGCTAGCCCTCTTGGTTGGCGGGGGTTCTTGTGGGCGCACCTGATTTTGTGTGCGGGCCTGAAGGAATTCGGCGAAGGAGGGAGCACCCTGACTTTTCAATTTCTCAGGATAAAGACCCGATGGTGGGGGAATCTCTCCGCCTCGAGCCTCAAGTTCAGGGACTTGGTAAGGATGCTCGCCTCTTAGCATGATATTGCGGTCGTCCTGAGGAGGGCACCCCCATTTCTTCCCCGACCGGGTGGCGTGTTGGGAGGTGGATGCTTCGACCTGATTTGCCTCTAGTAGGTCACAGGGTACTGTGTCCTCCTCCCCCTCCAAAGAGAGGGCGGTGTCGAACAGCGCCGAGAGGGTGTTGCAGGCGACGACAACCCCCTTTCCCTTCTTGCCTCTGACTCTTCTCTTTTTCTTCTTCTCTTCTGCAATGGCAGGTGGCTACTCTCGAGGGAACTCGCCCCACAGGGGAGGCTCTTGCTCTACTCGGGCTTCTACTTCGGGGGTCAGCTCGAGGGATTCGAACTCCTCCCAGGGAACAAATTCTTTCAGCTCAACAGGCCAGATCTCGGGCTGTTCATAATCTTCAAGCCCATCAATGATGGCCTGGAGCCTCTCAACCGTCGGGCTGACTTCTTTGTGGATCAGCACCGGGACATACTCTTTCTTGTTAAAGGTAGGCCGCCTCATGACCAGCCGAGGGGCTGTATCGTGCCAGACGGGGTTCACCGGTGGCGGTGCTGATCGGGGAGTGACACCCCTAACAAGAACTGTTGGGGCAGGCTGAGGGGTCGATTTTCTTCTATTTCTCTTCGGTGCAGACTGCCAACCCACTTGATCCTAGGAGGACGCTACCACGAAAGCTTCATAAGTGGCACGGGTGCTAGCCTCCGCCCATTCTTCTGGTAATTCTTGATGTAAGGATATCATGTTGGCACTGGAAGTCATATTGGGAATTTCATGGGGCTGTGGGGGATCCACCTTGTGCTCTCCTATATCTAGCTCTCCCTTCTTTATTAAGGACTCAATGACGTCCTTAAAGACGTAATAGTCTTTGATGGTGATGTGGGACGGGCGTGCGCATGGGAATGTCAACGGTGGCTCTCGGTGTGAACCTGTGGTAGAGCCTTAAGGCACTATTCTCCATGCAGGGAGGGATCACGGGGATGGGAATGATTTAACACAAAACTACCCTCACGCAGGAGGGGGGAGCACAGGGAAGGGGAAATGGGACTGCTGCCCTACGTTTGTCCGGCTAGGCAGAACCGACCTGGCTTGAACTACACGTAGCACACCGGGGAGTCAAAAAGGGATGCCGCTGGCACCCAAGTGAAGCTGATAAAGTGTAGGGGCGCTCCTGGAAGTTTGGCATCGTTCTGAGGTGGTGAGAGGGCGGAGTCGGTCACCGATGACGACTTGCGTGAACCTGTCCTGCAGGTTTGGTCTGCACAGTCAACGTGCAGAGGGAGGTACACTACCCACCGAACTCCAAATGAGGCGGGACCTGCATGGTTTGAAAGATAACAGGAAGACCTACGTGCCATTCAAATTTGGCAGGCGTCAGAGCTCGGGGCTGGCTGCAGTTGCCTCTGGACTGAGGCTCTTTTTGGGTGAACAACCAGACACAGCCGGATTGATCACCTTGGTACGGGCAGCACCAGACACAGATCGTGATGAAACCACCTGGAGTGGTTTCAGGACGTCGAGATCTCCGACTTTGATGAAGTTGACTCGGCTGAAAATCAGCATAGGAAGGTGTGCCAGGGCCGACGAGCCTACTGCATGTTCTGGATAGACTGGGTCATACCAGTCTGGCGCTGTCTTGGGAGAACGGCTGCCACGGGCGGTGCTGACGTTGAAAAGGGGTGGGACCACCTCTGGGTCGACGGTGACTCCACGAGGAAGAACTCTTCTGAAGAGAGCTCAGCCTAATTCACACTGTAGATGATGGCGCAGCCGCTACCAAATGATCCACAGGTTCAGGTACGAATCTGCAAGTAGTAGGGTCGATGTAGCTCCAACGCAAGGCCGAGGAAGACGATGAGGCGGACTCCGGGTGACTGGGAGCATGCTTGAGTGTTGTTGGAGGTGTGGAACACAGTGGGAGGTGGCTGGAAGAGGGTTGGGGCATGAGGGGCTGGAGAGGGGGCGGCTAGGGTTAGGGCTATGGGGGTGTGCGTGGTGGTGGGAAGAGATGGGAGGGGGGCGGCCACTATCTTGGTGGAGGGCGGGAGAGATTTTAGGAGAAGTTATTCTCCAAGGGCTGAGGTGGCAGGAGTTTTAGGGGAGAAGGAATTAAATTTGTTGGAGGGAGGGAGAGAAAATAGGGAGAGAATTTGAATTCTAGTTGAAATAGTGGTTACTGCCCTCACAGGATGTCAACAGACACCCACGGGTCACGGGCAAACCACGAGATCAAGCCAAGACAAGCATAAACTAGAGCGGTGGATGATGACAACACTCTAGGCAAAGCGAACCATTACTCAATCGCTAGGCGAACCTAGCAGTCAAGAGGTAGTCGCTACGTAACCAGAGACAACGACGCTGGCAGTTCTAGATTGAGTCGTTAGGGTACTATCGTTGCCAGGGAAAGGACCACACCCAGTCGCCTAAATCGACTGATCCAGAAGCCACCGACACACAAACATCGCCCTAGAACACCACCTAAGATGGACCAACACATAGAACAGAACGACGATCATCACGGCCAACAATAGGACCGTAACTCACCAACATAGGGGCGTTACCTGCTCTAACGCACCAGAGTAGGGGCACCAGGGCAAACAGACCTGAAATCTAATACAGACCATGTAACGCACCAGAACAGGCGCGCCACATCAGAATAACGCATCAGGACAGGGGCGTTATGGCCAACGGACCAGAACTCAAATAAAGGGCATGTAACAGACCTACATGGGCACGTTAGACAAGCCTAACGCACAAGGACAGGTGCGCTAGGGACAACAGACCCAACACTAACACAGACAAAAGGCATGTAATGGACCAGGCTGAGTCCGCTACAGCCACATGGCGCATGGGGCTTGGTGCGTCACACCAACTGCCATAGCCAGACAAACGTCAGTCAAATCCAATGTAGCAGACCCACACAGGTGTGTTACCTAACCATAACGAACAAGGAGCGATCCGTTACAGAGAATCAACTGACACGGTCTCCGAGGAAGCACGATCGTCGAGGGTCTGACACAGCAGCAGGCCTCGAAAACCACTCGAGCGTAACGCACCTAGACTAGTGCGTTATACTCATGTAACGGACCAGGTCTGGTCCGTCACACCAACAAAGCCTCGAAAGACTAAAAATGACGAACAATATGTAACGGTCTATCGAGGGACCGTTACATGTGTGACAGTCTCTAGAAGGACCGTTACACAAATCTGGCGAGTAAAACTATGGAAAGGCCGAATCGGCCCGTTCCACGCCTCATTCACGCCGAAGCACAGGGAAAACAACGCCAAATGATCATGCAACATATCTGGAGTCGAAAAATGGCACATGCATCCACTAAAACGTGAGATCGGGACGATTTCGACAAATCGACCCTAAACGAGTCACCAGGGGCCTCATCGACGACGACACAGACTTCCATGCTCTCTTCTCCAGGGAGATCATGGAAGCCTGCATTCCGTCAAAGTTCCAACTGCCATCTTTTACCCCTTACGTTGGCACCATCGATCCCACTGACCACATGCACAGCTTCGAGTCCAACTTAGTGTTTCACCAGGTCTCGGATACCGTGAAGTGCTTGGAGTTTGTCACCACCCTCTGGGAGAACGCCCGGAGTTGGTTCGATTCCTTGCCGGCCGGGATCATTATCTCCTTCTAACGAAGCTGTTTAAAGAAAACTTCATAGGCTGTCGGAAGGAGGCTAAATTAGCGGTGAGCCTACTTGTCATCAAACAGAGGTGAGAGGAGACCCTCTGGGACTACGTGCCCCATTTTTGGGCATCGCCTGCCACCACTAAGGGTGCCTTGTGCACCAAGCACAAGATTGGGCCCATTATCCTAAGCGATACAAGGAAGTTGTCCTCGGAACCATCCCTCGAAAAACCCTCTAGGAATTACCTCTCAGATCCCAAAAAAGCACTCAACATTTGAGAGTAGGGGGGCTAGTGACGAGGGTAAAACTGGCTCGGCCCATAAGAGGCACATCGCGATAGGCCCACTTCAGCTGGGTCTCTACAACTCATGTAGCGGGCCCCCGACAGCTACGGCCCACGGCGGATGGCCCACGACGGATCGGCCTCGGATTCACCAAGCACACGAAGGGCATCGACCCAGGTGCAACGGCCGCCGGATGACCCTCTGCCGACAGAACGTTACCTCCCATGACATCGGCCTCAATCCCACTAAAGGTGAGCATGTCTCTCAAGCGCCACAAGATTCACGGGAGAATCGCTTGACTCTTAAGGAACAGACCCTCAACAGGAAACTCCCCACGATTGCGGGGAGACACTACTCCACGACTTGTGCCCTTCTCTACTAAGGGACTGGCCCTTACCAGGACAACTCCCTATAATTGAGACTTCGATGGATAGGCAAAAGACACGGTGATTTGTACCAAGAGAAACACGCTTAGCCCCAGACTGAGGAGAAGAGAAGCCGACTTGTTGCTAAGAGAGAAGTCCCTACAGAGAACCGGCTTCCTTCCGACCACTCTTACAGCCCAGCGAACACTCTTCGAGCGCCCGTTAGCCACGACGAGCACTCCCCCGGAAGGCTGCCCGCCCCTCCCAGCGTGCTGCACCCCCCCCCCCCCGGCCGCGGCTACACCGGGTTATCAGTATCCGGAGCTCTGGGTCGTTACAGTTGGTATCAGAGCAATGTTGAGGAATCATGTAAGGAATTGAAATTGCACAGTTATTATCCATAATTAGCCCAATTACGCCGTCTACTACTGGCTTAGGATGTTTTCCGTATGATTAATGAGTTTTTCTATTTATTATCTATGTTGCTAGTCGTTTCAAGATGCCGCCTCGGCGTCTGAGAGTCCTGATTCCCCAGGAAGCGAGCAGTGTCCCTCAAGATGTTCCTGCTCCAGCTCCCGTTATTCCGACTCAAGAGGATGCACCTGGCAGTAGCGGATGTGCTTTGAAGGAATTTTTGCTATTTCATCCGCTGACTTTTGAAGGCCAGACTGATCCAGATGTCGCCAGAGTATGGTTGGATGCGACCGAGCGCGTGTTTCACTCTATAGAATGCGTGGAAGACGAGAAGGTGATGCTCGGCACTTTTTAGCTCCAGGGCACGGTGCTGACGTGGTGGAATACAGAATAGGAGATTTCTTTCCAGTCCCGCCCGCTCCGGCAGATTTCGTGGGCTGAGTTCGTTGCCACTTTTGAACTCACCTTCAGCCCGGCTTATCTCAGGACGGATAAAATGCATCAATTTTTATAGCTCGTCCAGGGAGGAATGTTGGTGCTTGAATATCAAAATAGGTTTATGGAATTGGGCCGTTATGTGCCTCATGTGCTTGCAAATGAAGCACTGAAGATGGAATAGTTTCTTCGTGACCTCCGTGCTAAATTGAGGCAGCCGCTGATTGTTGCCCATGTAACTAACATGAATGAAGTATATCAGGCAGCAACAGCATTGGAATTAGATTTGGCGAGATCCCAGGTTCCTTCTCAGGTAGTGTCGGTTCAGCCGACAGTTCAACTTCCATCTGGTTATCCGCCTCTAGTTCCAGGTTTTTCTTCAGCCACTCCAGCTGCTAGTGGTGTTGCTTCTTCGGGCAAGTCCCAGTTTAGAAGATTTAAGAATAAGAAGAGGTTCAAGAAGTGATTTGACCAGTAGGCATTGTCTGGTGCAACACAGTGGTCAGCCCCTTCCTTCCAACAGTGTCAGAGTTCTGCCAAGAGCCAATTCAAGGGTTGTGCATGGTGTGGTGGCAGCCACTTAGGCAAACCATGCTCTTTGCCGGTGGTATATTTTCGGTGTGACCAGCTGGGTCACGTGGTGAGAGACTGTCCCTTGCGAGAGATGCTGTTTGAGGCAAATAGAAGAACAAGATAGTAGAAGAGCAGACCAGGCTAGATCAGACTAGTAATTCGAGAAGAGTAGATTTGAGAGTGAGAAGTAGATAGAAGAAGGAATCTGAGAAGAGCTCTAAGCATTTGAGAGAGAAGGCCAGAAGTGACAGTCAGTTGCTGTTGGAAGAAGAAAATTCGAGGTGAAAACAGAGTGCCATAAAAGTCAAGAAGAGGAGAAGAAGAAAGAGGTGTTCCAATCACAATTTCTAGATCAGATCTAGGATCATTTGCTCATGTTGGAGCTACATGGTTTTCATCGATTCTTCTATTTCATAATTTTTGTTACCGCATGTTTTCCTTACCATTTCTTTCAAGCTGTTAGCCAGCAGTGCAAGTTGTGATGCACAGCGGCGGGGAAGTGTTCGTTGGTCAGCAAGCTATGATGCTCAGCAGTTCAAGCTGTGAGTCAGCGGAAGCCACACTCAGGTCTAAGTGTGGGGTGGATGTAGGTCTCAAGATTGAGACTTATCCGCCTAAAAATCTCTATCCATCGTGTGATTGTTTATTTGAATATTTGCTTCGATAGATGAATATTTAGGAACGTTGCCAGTTGAATTTAATTGTGAATGAAAGATTACTTATATGATCTGAGTGCTTCGTCAATCAAATAGGTATATCAAAAGGCATGCCAGAAAGGATAGGTGACGCCTATCTTGACTGACATCTCTTACTTGAGGAGATCTCTGATCCAAGCTCCGCCAAGTTCTACATTTGATTGGTTGAGTACTTTCCTCATCTGAGTAATACTTGTTGGTGTTCATACTACTAGTAGATCTGTGATAATTCCTTAAATCAGTCAAGAGTAGGTTTAAAATTTAAATTCCGCAAAAGTGTCACTGGGATCCATTCACCCCCCCTCTAGATCTAATTCATACACGTCTCTATCACTTAACCGTAATCAGAGAGGATCACCAATCCCTATCACTTGGTATCAGAGCACCTATCACTTGGTATCAGAGCTGGTGTCTGTGAATTTAGATCCAACGATCTACAAATCTGATCCTGCATCCTTTGGTGTATCCTGTGCTTTCGTGTCTCTAATTCAAATTTGTTTTCATGGCTAATCTTCTGATGTTTGATGGTTCTATATTTTATATTTGGCTAGGAAGAATTAGAGACTATGGGAACTTAGTAGATTCAAATCTCTGGGTACTAATTGCCATCGAGAAAATAGCACTCTAGGGATAAGCGGTCGATCGCTTGACCGCTAGGTAAGCCAAGTGGTCAGCCAAAGGGCTGCTAACCACACACAGAGAACACAGATGCTTAGCAGTCATAAATAGGGCCGCAAGGTGACTGTAGTGGTCATACATCTGGCCGCCAGACCTAGTCAACCCTCGAACCGACTTAACCAGTCAAACCACCAAACGGTCTAATATAGGACTGTTTCATTAGCCTAGCGGTCTATAAATGGGCCGCTAGGGACACCAATGTGAATCGACCTAAAACATTGATCGAAGTCAAATGGAGCTTAGCGGTCTACTAATGGGCTGCTAAAGACTACAAACAGTCAGAGCTAGGACCGCTAGCCCAAATCAACTCAAAACCATTGACTAAAGTCAAACGATGCTTAGCGGTCGACTATGGGGCCGCTAAAGCTAGCCTCGTGGTCTATCATACGACTGCTTAGCCAAATCGACATTCCACATAAGTCTAGAGGTCACCTAATGGGCCGCTTGACAGGGCTTAATGGTCCAACAATGGGCCGCTAGCCAGGGAAAATAGTCTATCACATGACCGCGAAGACCTAAATCGACATAACACAAATCGACAAACCTCGTAGCCTAGCGGTCTCAAATGGACTGCTAGACGAGCCCTTGTGGTTTCTGAAAGGACCGCCAAGGCGTTACGGTGAGAAAACCATGGGGATGGTTGAAACCCAGCCTTTTCATGCCCTATTCACCCTAAAATGAAGGGGAAACGATCCTAATGATGGAATTAACCTTCCACAGTCTGGAAGGGATCAAATAGATGCATAAATGACAAGAAACGGGCAATTCCATCGAATCGACCCAAACTGAGTCACGTGGGTTCCCGAGCTCGTACCGGTCCCAAATGACATCTAATCGCGATGAAACTAGCGGGAATGGAATGCTAACATGTCAGGGGTTCCAATGATACTAACCTAGCAAGAAACCATCACCGGGAAAGGCAAACTCGTCTCACACCTCCTGAAGCATGCTTTCACCCAAATGCGACAAAACCCACTCATACACGCACCATTCGGCTCTAAATCGTGAGGGAATGTAGAAGAGAAATAGGCAATCCATCTCCCTACCTCCACCGAAGTTCTCGCGCGTCGAAGTGACTAAACCACTCCGAAAATGTGACACAAATCAAAACACACCGGCTTTGAATCCACCGAGGGATCACTGGAATGCTTCCTTCTCCTTGCGAGGCTGGCCGGAAGGGATATGCTACTTCCGGAACATCTTAGCCATCCGATTCGTTGTGAACGTCAGCCCCTGCATGGGGACTAATAGATTCTCTATATCTTCAGGGAGATGACAGTCGATATCTTCCTATGCAGGGTGTTCTTCAGCCGTGTAGAACAAGCTACTGGGGCCTTCAGACTGTACCACCTCCCATGTCCTGAAAGGCTCGATGGTGACACTATCGAGACCAAGTATCAGCTTGATAAGATATTCCGTGATCTGAATATGGTCGTGATGCTGATTGACCTTGGCTTCATTAGCTTCAGGGTAGGTGGCGGGAGGTGCGGTTCTGCCTACATCTCTTGTGCTGGCAATATGTGAGACCGTCTTGGGATTGACATATCCTGATGGTAGTGGTGGGAACTAGTCATCACTGGAGGCAATTTTTGATGCCCTGGCTGGGGTCTTGACTTTGGAGGTCCTTTGTGACTGCTCCGCATATAGAGAAGCACAAGTAGATGACACTCAAACACTTTCAATGGGTGGAGGTTAGCAAATATCCTCTCCTCCTTGCCCTCTTGGTTGTATTTGATACACTAATGCAATGTGGAGGGTGCCACCATATTTTCATGCAGCCAGGGGGGCCGAGCAGTGACTTGTACGAGGTGCTGGAGTTGATAACATGAAATTGCACCCTCATAGTAAAATCTGTCATAGTGAGTGTAAATTCCGTCACTCCTAGTGGCACTTCAAACTTTTGGTTGAAGTCAGCGATACGCATATCTCTGACTTTGTCGAGACATACATTAAAATAGGACCTCTGATATATTCTTTACAGCAGGATGTTGACGACTACTCCAGGATCTACTAGGATCCTATTCAGCTCCTAACCATTCAACTACCCCTTCATGTATAGAGGTCTGTTGCGGCTGATAGTAGGGAGTAGCATGTCCTCCTGACTGAAGGTCACATTGGCCTCCGACAGTGTTTCGGCCAAACACATCTCATATTGGGCAGGCGTCTGCAGAGCAGTGATGATCGCCTATCGGGTCTCTTCGCTCAAGGAGAGGATCTCCCAGATAGTGAACATTGCCGGAAGCTTTTTAAGTAGTTTCATCATTCTACTTCCAGCTCAGACATTGGATAACTTCATTTCCTCTGCCCATTTTGATTTAAAAAAGCCTTGCGCTGTGGCCCCTGACGGACCTGCTAGGCTTGAAAACTCTTTTCACATTCTTCATTCCATTCATAAGGAACTTCCTTGCGAGTTAGTCGAGTGAGTGGCACAATAATTTTTGAGAAGTCCTTGATAAATTACCGGTAATAACCAGCAAGTCCCAAGAAACTCCGAATTTCAGTTGCATTGGTTGGTCATTCCCAGCTCTTCACAACTTTGACCTTTACAGGATCCACAGAAATTTCATCCTTCGATAGAATATGGCCTAAGAAAGTCACTTCTTCTAGCCAAAACTCGCACTTGCTAAATTTAGCATACAATTGATTACCCTCAATATCTGCAATGCTATCCTTAAATGCACCTCATGTTCTTTATCAGACTTGGAATATATCAGAATGTCATCAATAAAGATCACAAAAAATTTATCCAGATGTGGTCTAAAAATGCTATTCATAAGCTGCAGGGCCATTTGTTAGTCACAAAGGCATAACAGTAAATTCATAATGCCCGTACCTACTTTGGAATGTAGTTTTGTGAATGTCCTCATCCTTGATCCTCAATTAGTGATAACTCGATCGAAGATCAATCTTTGAGAAATAATTAGCTCTAGAGATTTGGTCGAAGAGTTCATCAATCCTTGGCAGTGGGCACTTATTTTTGATGGTGAGGTGGTTCAGCTGTCGATAATCGATGCATAGCCTCATCCATCTATCTTTCTTCTTGACAAATAACACTGGTGCTCTCCATGGGGAAGTGCTTGGTCTGATGAAGCCTTTCTTCAATAATTCCAGAAGTTGTTCCTTCAATTCCTTCAATTTTGCGGGGGACATTCTATAGGGTGCTTTGGAGACAGGTCTGACACTCGGAACAAGATCTATGGTGAAAGAGACTTCTCTTTCCAGTGGCAACCTAGGCAAGTCTTCTGGAAAGACGTCGAGAAACTCTCAAACTACTTGAATATCTTCCAGCCTCGCCATTTTGGCTTCCGTGGTGGTTACAAAAGCTAGGAATGCCTCGCATCCCTTGTTGATGAGCTTACTGGCTTGGAGGGCCGAGATAACTAGTGATCTCTTCCGTGGAGTAATGTAGGTTAACTCCGGGTTGTCTACAATGCTGACTTTCCCGTTTTGGCAGTCTACAATTGCCCGATAGGTGGATAACCAATCGACACCTAGAATGACATCATTCCCCTGTAGATCTAAGCATATCAGATCAGCAGGTAGATTGTGGCCTTTGACCATGACCTTAGTCAGGGAGAAAGGCTTTCTACGTCCTGTAAGCCTTCGGTCCAGGGAGTAGTCCATTTTCGTCGCGCCTTTGAGTCATATCGTAAGTCATCTTCGGTCACGTCTTTAGTCATTTCATCACCATTCCTCTTCATTTTTCTTCACGTTTTTCACTGGCATCTGCGCATTCTTACATCCTCCTACCATTTTCCTCGCCCCATAGGGGTTAAAAAATTAAAAACCCCCAAGTATCCGCCCTTCTAATTATGTGTCTCATTTATAGTTCATCCTTATAGATGTTGCACCCCCATAAACTAATTTGGGTCATTTTCTCTTGTCATTTGTGTGGTCTTGTAGGTCAGCAGGTGTTTCAACACGAGGCCCATCCCTCCTGGCTGGTCGGAGGGGGTGGAGGATTGAGTTCCTTGGCTCGAATTCTAGAAGCTCTTGCAGTCTACTTCCGACCGTCTACCAGAGGTAGCGGCCTTCCTAAGGCCGTCTCTCTCTGTCTGCGGCCCATCGAAGACCGTCTAAGCCCTGTGCTTGAGTCTTCTTCCCGTGTCCTGCTTCGATGCTAGTAGTGGCCTACCGTCCGGCCGCCTCCACTGTTCAGCAGTCGTAATGAGACTGTTTTAATCCTATACTAGCACTATCTTGGTTTGGCGAGTGTCTTCATCCATCTCCTTTTCCAAGGTACGTAGTGCGTTCGTTTTGCACTGTTTATCTTGGTGGCGATCACGATCTGGTATTATGTGTGGGTGGTTGATTTCATTGTGCTATTTGTTTCCTTCCATGTTCCATTTGATACTATGTTAGTCACACTTACTCACCCACGCCCGCACCTCCTTTAGATTAAAAATATCTACAAGCGTGAGGGGCGTCCTAGCGCCTACTCTAGTACCGGTTACTTAGCTAGCTCCTCTGAGTATCGGAGGAACGAGGCAAAGGCGAGGGCCCAAGGTGAGAGGCATGCTGCTACTCAGGGGTCGATGGGGCCCAATACGTCAGCTGTCATGCAAAAATGCAAATAGTGTCTATAGAAAAGATGTTCATTAAAATAGCGTATGGTGCTCAGTCGCCAATTCGGAAATTGGCACCTTTCCGCTCAGACGCTATCTAAAATGGCATCACCTGAATAGAGGTTGTTTAAATTGAATAAAAAACTCCCAGAAATTGTTATGAATAGTATTGGGCCACATTCCAATTCAAAATTATCATAGTATACTTGATCAAATTTTCTTTCCCTTTTTTTTATATATAGCGTATGCATCTGTAGGAAGAAGGTGGGACTTCTGGAGAGTCCGCCTGTTATGAAGGCTGGGTCAACCCATGCGGGGAGGTCGGTGGGACGTTGGTGCAACCGTGAGAGAGAGAGATCGCGGGATGAGGGGCTCTCGTGGTCTGCGGTGAGAGGAGGGGCTCGCGGCGGTGGGCTCGCAAGCGGGTTGGCACTGGGGGCTCACGACGGAGGAGGCCGGAGGTTCGGCGGTGTCGAGGGGGTCGCGCGGGGTGAGAGGGAGTGTAGGGGGTATGTCCAGTTGAGGGTGCAGAGGTGTTCGGGACTACTGGGTCTGCACAGCTACCGCGGTGGGCGGGACAACGGCGGCCGTGGGAGTGACAGTGGAGGTGAGGGTGAGGCGGTGTGGAGTCCCGCGATGGGGTAAGAGAGGGTGCAGAGCAGGGAGAGGGAGGCAGTGGCACAGGCGTGTCTGGTGGCGTACAGGTGGGTGCTGGCAGGCTCGCGTGGGAGGTCTTGGAGAGAGAGGGTCCGCAGGTGGGGTCCGTAGTAGGGAGAGGAGCTGTCGCGGCGTGGGGGGGTGGCAGTGGGTGAGACGGGAGGACGGACGGAGGTGGAGGCTTGTGGAGTCGGTTGGAGGGTGGACGCCAGAGGTGGCAGGGGAGGCACCGTAGGTGCAGCCGGTGGGTTGGAGGTGGCCGGTGGCGAGTGCTTGGGCACGACAACAGTGGGCGACACTGGTGCGGTGGGTGCACAGGTGGCCGCAGGGTGCAGGTGGACGTGGGTGGGCTTGCAGGTGTGGCCGAGGGGCGATAGTGGCGGGCGCACGCAGAGGGGCGACAGTGGCGTTGCGGTCCGCCGAGGATAGGAGAAGGAGGGTGATGCGGGACGCTATGCAAACTAGGACGCTACGTGAAGACGCGACTAAAGGGACAACTAAATCAGCAATGACATAATATATAAAGTAGTGTGACTCGAACACCTATGATTCCCAAGAGAGGGATCACGCCTAAACATGTAACTCAAGCTCACAATCGTCCCCGAGAGAGGGAGGCATGTCGGATCTGCACGGTTGAGAAACCGGCAAGTCTAAGGTGGGCAACTCCACACTTGTGACTCGGATGAGTCACGGGACAGTCACTCTCTCTCACCGCAGCAGTGAAGTAAGTTTATACGAGCTAGAATCCTAACAATCACACAAGCAGCGGCGTAACCCCTTTAACCCTCTCTCTCCCCATTCTCTCATTCTCTCCCTCTCTCTTCTCTTTCTCTCCCCCTCTCCCCGGGTGGCTGACGGTGGCGGAGGTGGGCAAGACGACGAGGTGGCGTGACGAGGAACGAGGAACGGGTCGAGGATCGAGGCTCGAGGGCGTGGTGAAGCCAGTTCATGAGCGTGGAGGCACCGGCGGGGTTTTGAGACGTTTTCTTCATGGATCGGCCTCCACGGCACATCAAATCTTCGGTGGAGGTAGGGGGACGGATCACCTACCTTTCCTGCACGTTTTCCTTGCAGTTCCACATTGTTCGGTGCTAGAACGGGCGAGTTTGGGCTCGTTGTGATTTTTCAAAGTTCGTAGGGTTGCCAGAAAAAGATGACGATTTCACGATCAGTTGGTGTCAAATGACTCCCTGGAATGTCAGCGTTCCATAGTCACTGATCTCGCGTCGAATGGTGGTCATTTGGGACCGGTAGGAGCCCGGGAACCCCGTTAACCCCATTTGGGTTGATTTTGGAAAATCGCCCGTTTCTCTCCGTTTCTCAGCCGAGTTGGCTCCGGTTTGAGTCCATGTGTTGTGTATGGTCATTACCGTTGTATCCCTTTCGTTTCGGAACGAACGGGGCGTGGAAAGGCCACGATCGGGCTGATCCCAAGGTTTGCTCGCCGTGACGCTTGCGCAGTTTAATAGTAACAGCTCAAGGTATGGCGCGACTGGCTTCAGACCGTTTAGGGTAGGTCGGATTGAGTTTGCACGGTTCCACGATAGACCTCGCTGGGGCTTGTGTGGCTAGGTGTGGTCCGCTTAGTTCCCCTTGAGCGGCTGGCCTCCAGCCGTTTTGTCTTACCATTGTTTTGAGCGACCCTGCCCGGTCCGCTCTGCCTTATGAGCGGTTGGATGTTAACTGTTCAGTGGCTTGTGTCAGTTCCGTTGAGTGGTTTGGTCAAAACCGTTCTGACCGTCACTGTAGTAGGTCGGTTGGCTTGAGTGCCTATCCCTTAACCACTCTATGCCTTGGGGCGGTCCAACCCTAACTATCCAGTCTATTAGTGCTTTTAAGTCAGTTTCCTTGAGCGGTTTGGGTCAAACCGTTCGTGTCCCCTGGGCGGCTTTCCCTTGACCGTCCAGTTCATTGAGCGGCCCCTTTGTGACCGCGCTATTGGGTTGTGTCTGTTGTTGTGTCCATCTGTCCGTGCGTTGTGTTGGTCTCCGGTCGACCCGGTTGTGACCCAGTGGTTGACCTTCGGCCTCGTAAATGTCCCAGACACCGTGAGACCTGTGTTTGTGTTTTGGGGGTGTCCGGAGATGCCGCATTGTGTCGATTAGCGTGCTCCTGAGTTTTGGGGTCCGGGTAACCCCATGTGTGTGCTCCGAGTATCCGTGCGGGCCGTGTGTATGGCCTTGGACTGTGAGTCCAGTTGACCAGCCTGGGGCTAGAGATTTTTCACATGTCACCATGATTTTGGACGTAGGTATTAGGCTAGATTAACGGCTTAGTGCTGTCACATGCGACGGTCTCGACCCGAGTCTTGTGACTCAATGACCGTTGAGTTTAATAGGTCTAGTGGGTTGTCCAGAGTCAAGTGGCCGCGAGGCACTTTTTCCTTCGTGTTACTCGCGATGGGTGCGTGCGTGATTTTCTGTGTTCATGTCTGTGACCCGTCCACTAGTCGTAACTTCCACGGAATGCGTGTGTCTGCCCACTGGGGGCACTGGTGTGGCGTACCCGAGTTAGACTGTGAGTAGACTGGTTACCGTAGGGCCCCCGTGCACAGTCGAGTCCGGGCTCGGGGGGAATTACTAGCTAGAGGATAGGCCTAGGGCATATGGTCTGAGTGTGCACACGAAGCTGAGGGTTCGGACCGGTGCTGACAAGCACGACCTTAGCTAGTCCTTATTTTGTGGTACTTTTGGTTACTGAGTGTGTCTGAGTCTCGCACCCTGGGCATTGTAACTAGACACTTGTGATGCGGTATAAGTTGTCAAGAGATGCATCCGGTCGTTCTTCTAGTGGGTGGTGCTCTCGTGACGTGACGTGAGTTGTCGTGTCCCGGGTTTCCGTTTCTCATCTGCGAGATGGAGTTTTGGGTGTTATTTTCGAGAGCGTTCCCATAGTCGAGGTCTAGAGTTTTCGGTGAGCATCACCGAGGGTTTTTCCTAGACAATGTGGAATTCACGACAGTGAGGTCGTGATTGTGTCTCCGGACTGTGTAGTTTCAGCTTGGGCCCCACTGTGAGGGTAGGTTTCCGCGACTGAAGCGTCGTGACATTTTCCTAGTAGCGTGACTAGGGCGGTTCGTGTCTGGTTGTTCCCCGACCGTGGGATCGGGATGTCGGGTGCGTGACTTGGTTGTCCCCCGACGGGAGACTGGGTCATATTTTTCGGTACAGTAGGAGTAGCTATAGAGCCGAGATTTTACTGGCTGCCATAGGTTACTGTTCCTGCTGTTACTGCTGTTCTTTCTGTAGCTAGCATAGCTCTTTCCCTTCCGCTGTTGTTTTCTCAGTTGGGGTTCCGCGAGATCCCTACTGAGCCAGTGATAGGAGGCTCACCCCTGGTTCTCAGGTGCGGAGGTCCTTCCTCGAGGTTCGAGGGCGTTGCGTGGAGGCTCCTAGTTGCCAGCTTGTCGGGCCGAGTGTTCACTTGGCGTGTGGTACATTTTACTACTTTAGACTGTACTTTCTGTTGGGCTAGACTCTATTGTAGTTAGTTATTTATTTATGTTATTATATCTGTTATCCTACTTTATTTCCTATTTCTATGTATACCACACCTATCCTTTTAGCCCTTCCGAGCATTCGGGCTCGTGGGTGGCGGGCCGAGATTTGAGTCGCGCCGGTTCCTTTCCGGTACTCGGATCCCGGGTTGCCACAACCCCTCCCTTGCAGGGTAGCTTGGTGGCTACCCTCTTTTTCTGCATCGCAAGTCTCCCCTCCACCGGCACGCTCTGGGCTTCCCCAGAGCCGATGCACACCTCCTGGCCTTTACCCGGTACACCCTTGGCCAAACCTTACTCGGTACACCCTTGGCCAAACCTTGCCCGGTACACCCTTAGCTTGCCTGGGCTGGCACACTCTAGCCACCCCTTCACCTGGCACACCCTGCCTATGCCTTGCCCAATACACTTCAACTCCCATCACCTAGGGCATCTGCATGCCTTCTAACTAGTGCACCCTCCAGTTTAACCTCTATCTAGTGCACCCTTAGCCTGTTTTAGCCCAGTGTCTCTCATTTGCTGATTTCTCCAAGTTTCTGAAGTTTTCTGAAAGGTGCTACTGCCCTGGCACACACCTTGAGTTGTTAGGTTCCGCCACTCCTTGTGGGCGTGTTCCCCTTTTACTCCCCTACGCTCCGGGTCCCATGGAGATGTTGTCAAATTTTCACCAGAATTAACATAATAACAATGATGATAAAAGAGGGGGAAACAATAACGCAAAAGGAAATAACAAACAAGTTTGGATTGAAAAATTGTGAATTTGGACGGCGTTATGTCCAAATTCGTACCCTCTGTTTTTCAATTTGACAATCTATATTTTTCTTGTCGTATAGTGTATTTTTCAATCCAATGAGAATAGATTTAACAGATCACATGGCCCTATGAATAATTCAATCCTCTTGGCTGCCATATTAGGTCGCGCCACAGAGGCACAGATAACTAAGTGGGAGTTTAACAAGCAGGCCAACGTGCACAACAAGTGTTACCTCGTTAGAAGAAGATGCAAAGAGACGGCTCACAGAGTGAAGCGTTTCTCTCCATCACCACATGGATAAAGGAGCCGAATGTCATCTTCTCAATGGGTCTCCAGCCAGGATACATGGCAGAATAACGTGGAACCTCACCTGCATCCCTATCCCCGCCCCCCACATCACATGGACTGTCCCTTCAAACCATAGCACCTTAATAACTAATGAGAGAGAGAGAGAGAGAGAATCCGGATCCAAGGAATCACCATGACTCCGCGTACAAGAAGAACGAGCATGCAAACGTGCGTCGCAGACGGAGAGAGAGAGAATCCGGATCCAAAGAAGCACCATGCCTCCGGGTAGAAGTTAGAAGTATTTGCAGGCAAAGCTGCGTCGCAGACGTAGCTGCCCTGGCCATTCAAATCCCGCCCGAAGCCAGCGTGCTTCCCGCCTCAGCTGGGCGGAGGTGGCGACCGGGCGCCGTCAGCGGAATATCTCGTGGATAAGTTTCTAAAAAAAAGGACGTGGAAACCGGAGCCATTAAAATACGACACCCAACCTTATCCCGTTATCCGCGGCGATTAAACAAAACTCTTCCCCATGGGAGGCGGCGACATGGCTGCACCCCCCCACTTGGAGTCAGCGCTGACCTCAGCTGGCGGCTCTCCTTCGAGCCTAGCGCCCGTCGACGGCGATGATCTCGCGGGCATTGCCGATCCGACGAGTAACAGGAGGTGCCTCATGGGTGATGGGGAAGATACTCGATTAAAAAGAAAAAAATCCTGGGAACTGGTCGTGCTGTAAAAGTAAAACCACATTTGAATCCACCTTCACGGGTGGACAGCTTGATCCCAGCTTTTGAGAAAGCCAGATCTGGGTACGTTGGCCTCCGGCACCTAAACCTTTTTTTTGGTTGGGGGGGGGGGGGGGAATCAAAATTATTTCGCCAAAAAATTTAAAAAAAATTTATAAACCTTATATAAGGCTGAGCACCAGTGACCAGGAGGCACACTTCAGCCCTTGGAGATACCCGCGTGGAAGTGGGACCACGTGACCACCGATTTCGTGGTTGAGTTACTGAGGACGTCCAGTGGGCATGATTGTATTTGGTTACTAGTGGATCGACTGATGAAGATGGCTCGGTTGCTGCCGATCAAGGTTAGTTGGAGCGTGCAGAGGTTGGCCCAGTTGTATGTGGAGCGGATCATCCAATTGCATGGAGTCCCTATCTCCATTGTGTCTGATCATGATCTGCGGTTCACATCAGGATTCTGGAGGAGCTTCCAACGAGCTCTAGGCACCGAGTTGGCATTTAGCGTGGCTTATCACCCTCAGTCAGACGGTCAGTCTGAGCGGACCATCCAGACTTTGGAGGACATGTTGAGATCGTGTCGCCTGGAGTGGCAGGGGAGTTGGACCCACCATTTACCATTAGTGGAGTTTGCCTATAACAACAGCTATCATTCGAGCATTGGTATGGCTCCTTATGAGGCGTTGTATGGGCTACCTTGTCAGACTCTGCTTGATTGGTTCGAGGTGGGCAAGCGTGTCTTGACAAGACCTGATTTGGTGCGGCAATGTGTTGAGGTGGCGCATTTCGTTCGGCAGAAGATGTTGGCAGCTCAGAGCCGGCAAAAGAGTTATGCCAATCGGAGGAGGCGACCTCTCAACTTTACTGTAGGAGACCAAGTGTTTTCTGAGAGTTTCTCCCATGAAGGGTGTGATGCGCTTCGACGGGCATGGGAAGCTGAGTCCCCGCTATATTGGTCATTTCCTCATTGTCGAGCGCATTGGGGAAGTCGCTTATCGGTTGCAGTTACCTCTGGAGCTATCTGTCGTGCATGATGTGTTTCATGTATCAATGCTTCAGAAGTACATGCCCAATGATTCCCACATTCTAGAGGACGTCGTTTGGCCTGAGGTGACCCCAGATTTGTCCCTTCCGGACTACCCTGTCCGTATCGAGGATCGGCGTGAGCAGCGCCTGCGAAACAAGGTTATTCCTCTGGTTAAGGTGGTCTGGCAGCATCATTCTGGTGGTGAAGCATCTTGGGAGTGTAAGGATGAGATGAGGGAGTTGTATCCTTATTTGTTTGTGTGAGTCTTTCCCTTGTTCCTATGCTTTCGTTCTTAAATTTTGAGGACGAAAATTATTTAAGGGGGGAGGGCTGTGATGTCCCGGACCATTTGGATCTTAATAATACACTGAAACCTTGAGTTATAGCGTCCTGTAAAACAGGCGCTGATAAGATTGGGCGTCCTTCATGGAGGGCGTTGATTATCAGAAATACGGGAGACAACATGTAATATTCAAGAATAAACAGTATCCGTAGTCTTAGGCATTGATTCAAATAGCAGTCGCAGTTGTGGACATGGTTCACTTTTAAAACAAGAATGGCAATTGATGATTTTAGGAATTTTAGACATGATAACAATGCATGCTACAATACGTTTTAACTTGTTTTAGTCTCGTTGCCTCTAAGGTGTAGAGAAAACCTACCTTTCTGGAAGATCTAGGTGATGACAGTGAAGAATGGGTTGACGAACCGATACCCTATTTTGAACAGGGGATGAAAGGAAGAAGGAGAATGGCCGCTTCCTCTTGTGCAGGCAGCAGGAAGAAGATAGGAAGAAGAGGAAGAAGATGCCAGCACTTGCAAGAAGAAGAGGATGAAGACGATTGAAGGAAGAAGACCAGCAAGGATGGAGGCCTTGGTTTGCAGCAGGATGAAGAGGAAGTGGTGCGAAGCTCCTTCACGTATCAACTAGCAGGAAGGAGAACGACACACCAGTAGGAGGAGGAGGACGATGTTCGGCCGGCAGAGGGATTCACAGGAAGAGAGGTGTTGTGGGTAGAGCAGCATGGTTTTATAGTTAAAGGCTAAACCTTAGGGATCGAAATGCTCACAGGAGGCAAAGTTTTAAGATCACAATTGGCAGGGATTAAAACCTACTATCTATTATTTTCTCCCTTCCCATTTAGCAGTCGCTAGACATATTTTGATTCTGAAACCCTAGTGCTAACCCCTTGCTTGGTCGAACATGCGAATGGGCTATGGTGTGCATGGCCACTTGGGTTTGGGTTGTTCGATGGGGTCATGCGCATGGGTGGCTTGTAATGGGGTAAAAAGAGGACATGGGTTGGGTTAGTTATAGTGGGTTTAGTTTCGGTTTGGGCTTTAAGTGAAAGGGCCATTTGTTTCTTGGTTTGGAAGAAATGGTCCTTGATGGATATTTTTATTCTAATGGCCAAGGTTTTATAATTTGCTAACGGTTAGCTAATATCGCGGCTCATTTACTTTTGGCTATTAATACATAATAAGGGTATCAAGGTTCATTAAGAGCATAAATAATTATATCTAGGAAAGTTTTAATTTATTTAGGAATTTTATTCCTTTAAATTTTCCGCGGACTTGACCATTTTTCTTTTTAACCGGGACAATGCTAGCGAGCTAGACCGAATAGATGCACAGCTCGATGAAGTCGACCTCCGCCATCTTATCTACTTCGGCCGTGACCTGGAGCTCCAGCTCATGGCGCATACGTCGCTGGGGCTGTTTGACTGGCGTGGCTATGGGAGATACGGCTAGATCAAGCTCCGCCATAGAGGGATCTAACCTGGGCATCTCCTGGTATGTCAAGGCGAAGTAGTCTTTGTATTCGAGTAGGACTTGCTTGTAGTCCTACCTCTCTACTTCGGTGAGGAGAGCACTAAGGAATGTAGGCTGAGGGGCCTCATCGTTACCCAGATTGATCTCGATGAGCTCATCGATGGTTGCCTGGCCACCATCCTCCAGCTCGGGAGGAGCCGACTGAAAGGTGATGAAGTCCTCATCATTAGCGGCGGTTTCGTACACCCATGGGTCTTCGAAGCCAGTGGTTGAGTCTACTGGAACTGGAAGGTCGTCGCTGCTGAGTTCAGACAAGGGTTGTCCCGGGCCGTCCACATTGGACTGGCAGCTATCGACCAAAATTTCAGAGGCTTGGTCAGAGTTGTCTGTCGATGCCGATGATGCCTCACAGTCTTCGTTCTAGAGGCCTTCCTCAGGGGGAAGGTGTGGCGAGGTAGGCTCTGGAACTGGTTGGGAGGCCGCAAAGGTTTCCTCGGTCTCCACATCCTCATGGACGGGCGAGGAAGTCTCATCGAGTGCTGGAACTAGAGTGCTGGTCCTAGCTGGGAGTGAGATTAGAATCTCCTCTCCCTCGTCTCCTGAGCTGTTGAACTTGGTGTTGATGACAACCGGGTCAGCGGCTGGTTGGGTTGGTCCCATGACATGGACCGCATGGTAGATGTAGAATTCTGGGTCTTGGTTATAGCCGAGACCTCTAGTGTCTTTTTGGGAAAACGGGGGTTGCCTCCAGACTTGCGAGGGTGCCCAGAGATACAGGAAATACCTCTACTGTACGGAGCTCTGCCACTGAGGAATGTGCTACTTGAGGCACATCTCTTGGATACGAGGCGAGAGGTCACCCAGAATTTGGACGGCTTCGGGGGTGCTATCGGCTCGCCTGGACCAACCGAAGTCATCTTTTGGTGGGGCCTGCGGGACCATGTCTCCTTTGTGAAAGATGATGGACTTGTCCCTTTTGGCCTTTTTCTTGGACCGGTGTTGTAGTCTGGATTCCTCCAACTCGGCTAGTCATATCTTACATATGATGGCCCAGCTCGATCCTACCCAACTTCATCTCATTAAACAGGCTCTAGGGGTAGAGGCCCCGCCTTCAGTACCTCCTTCTGGCGCGCCTGCTGCCACCACCTCTGTTTCCCCCTCTATTGGGTTAGGGGCCACTCTGCCCGCTATTGATCTCACCCCTATTCATCCTCAGACTCTTCGATTCCCCAATCTAGAGTCGGGCCAGGCTTCTACTTCAGCCCATCAGTAGCTTGATAAGGGGAAGGCCCAGATTCCCCCATCAGTCTATTCGGATCTTCCTGTCACCATCTCTCCAGCGCCGTAGGCCCTCGTGGCCCCGGCAGATTTTGCCCGTTTGCAGCCAGGGGCAGCCCAGCTTGCTTATTCCAACATGGGCCACTCCCTGGCCCATTATTTGTCCTATGGGCTTCCCCCTCCGTCGATTTATCCATCTGCTCCTCACCCGTCACCGCTTTAAACAACTTCTGCTCCTCCAGCTCGGGAACGGGAAAGTCTTGATAAGTGGGCTGCCCTACAATAACAGATCGACCTCCTCCATAAGATGGTCGGCCCGCAGTCTCCCGCTGATATCCCCATTCCCAACTTCAAGGACATTCATTTTCCACCTCAGTCTGAGCTCCCCGTTTATCGGAAGTATGATGGGAATGGCAACCCATTCATTCATATTAGGGAGTTCCTTTATGAGTCAGCACAGTTTCAGCATGATGATCGCCTGATGGTGTATCTGTTTAGGCGATCCCTGGATGGAGTAGCCTTATAATAGTTTTATACATTGCCTCCAGAGGAGGCGGAGAGTTTCGAAATGGTGAAAGAAAGATTCATACAAAGATTCTAAGACTGGGTGGGCCCAGAATATTCTTTCACTGATTTAGTAGTAGAGAAAATGAGGACAGATGAAGATTTTGCGACATATGCCGACCAGTGGAGGCAGATGGCCTCGCGTGTGCCCAAGCAAATCTCGGAAGAAGAAAAGGTGAAGTTGCTCATTTCCAATTCCACCCCGACGTTCTGAAACATTTTGATGTTAAGCGATATCACCAGTATGCACCAGTTGTACAGCCGAGCCCAGTTCATCCAGACCCAGTTTAAAGACTCCCCCATCCATTCTTTGTTCGAAGCCCAAAAGCCCAAATACTACAAGAAATCCCATTGCCCAGTCACCGAGGGAGTCCAGATGAGGTCCTAGTGCTCGAAGAGTGCTCGTTGGGTGGTAAGGCCGCTAGGAAGAAACCCTCTGGGAATGTAGGCAGACGCTCTCTTCTTCACCTTGTGTAGCAGGGCTAGTGGCTCTATTATCTGAGGTAGCGTAGTAGTGGAATCAACCACCGTGCTCTTCTCTTCTGCCGATCTCCCTTTTATAGGGGGTTGTCCTGGAGCGAGGGGCCTCATCCCTTGATAGGAAAAGGCCTCCATAGTGGAGTAACATTTCTCCGCTATCCTGGCGGGAATTTATCATTGGAGGGCGATTACCCCGGCGTCGGCCGGTGCCGGGGTGAGTCTTACGGTGCTCATGGGGCGTGCTCGCCTGTTATGGGGTCAAGGCTGATGTTATGGGGGCAACGGTGGATCGTCGGAGAGTCCTCTGGAAATAACTACGCTTGTGTCGCTTATGCACTATAGAATCTTTTGCTCTTTTAGGCTGGGCCTGCCTTTGGTTGGTCGCGCATGTGTGCCTGCCTCGTGGGTGCACCCATCGAGAGTAATCCGATGTGGGTCTACTACTATTGGGCCATTCTTGGGCCAAATCAGATTTACCCTCCTCACTTCCCCCCTACTCTTAGTTGCCAAGCACTCTGCAGGGGGCTGAGAGTCGATCAGGAGAGGGTTTTTCTTAGAGTGTGAGACCCGAAGTCGATCTCCTCGTACCGGGGGCGTTGGTAGCTTCAGAACCTACTTGGCGCGCAAGGGGCTTCTGACAGTGGCAAAAGTCACACTGGTAATCATGACTCGCATCTTGTCCTATTCTGGGAGCGCAGACTTTGAACGGGCGTCCGATTCTGGGCAACCGTACCACCGTAGTGGCAGGTGCCCTTTCACCTGCCCCCTCCCCCTCTCCCGAGGGGGTAGTGCTGGTCCATCATTGGTAGTTATAAGAACCGCTGCGTGGTTTCCCCAGGGGCTCCATCTGCATCTCGCTGGTTGTCGTGCTCGTCGTAGGTGTCTTCCTCCCCTTAATCGTTGAGGATCCTTCTTCCTTTACACCTTTCATTCCCAGTAGTCATGCCCCCACGTAGGAGAGTCCCTCACGTCGGCTCTTCTTCTGAAGAAGAAGCACCTTATGGCCGAGGCGGTGTGCCGAGCACTTCGGGTGCTGGTATGAGTAGACCCAGTTTCTCGCTGCTAGTGGCGTACAGGGTGATTCATGGGCTACGAAAATCTTTCCAGATTCCCCCTGAGTTTGAGATCATCTTCCCAACCGTGGATGATGACATGATAAGTCTTCCTTCGGCCGGGATTATGGTCCTAGTGGCCTCTTTCCAGGTAGGCTTCCGCCTTCCAGTCCATCCCTTCATCACCTCAGTCCTTTACCACTATCGGCGGCATCCTAGGGAAATAACCCCCAATTCTTATTCCATCCTTTGCGGATTCCTCTATGCGTGTCATAGAGTGTTGGTGGAGCCAAGCGTCCTTCTTTTTCGATAATTTTATCTTCTCCAGAGTTGCCCGACCGACACATATTTCACCTATTTCAAAGCTCGCTCCCACTGGAACTTCATCCAAGTGTCCAACACTGCGGCTAACCGCAAGGGTTGGTCGCAGTGGTATGTATATATTATCGAGTTGGAAGACCATGATGTCTCAGATAATTAGAGGCGCAGGGGTATCTGTCCAACCTGGCGCAATAGGAAGCCCCCCATCAAGGGTGAGGATCGCTGGAAAGTGGATGCCATTCTTTAGTTTCCTCTTATGGACGCAGACTTTATTCTGACTCTGGTGCTGCTCTGGGAACTGGGGTTGAGTCCTCCATTATCGCAAGGTACTGGTCTTCTTTTCCCATTGAGTTGTATCGGTTGTGTGTAGTACTCAGTTAACTTTGCTCTGCTTTCAGGGGCACCTAGAGTTCCGTCATGGACCTACAAGATCGTCAGGTTGTCCCGATTTGCTCCCCGCCCTATGGATCATGTCGCATCGGGGGCTAGTCAGGTGTCGATTGTTGCCCCCTAGGTCAAGGTCGCATTCATCCTGTGGAGGCTGCAGTATCCGATCCTGGCTGATGTCCCTCTGGTGGGTTCGTCGGTGGCATCTGTAGCGAGTGGAGGGCCTAGCCCTTAGAGGGGCTCCCCCGAGGAAATCAGTAGTGCAGCTGGTGAAGAATCCACCATGGTAGGTGGTAGCCGCGCCCCCCTGACTGATGACGACTTGGCGGCACTGGACAGCCAACGTTGGGCATGGAAGAGCGGGAGAACTTCCACCCCTGTACGGAGCTATGTTTCGCCTCCTCTGCCATCCGAGTTGCCACCTTCTGAGGCTCCACCATCACCACCAGCTGGGAAGTCAGTGGTTGCTCCCCCGGCATCTGTCCCTACAGTGTGGGGGCGAGACAAGGGCAAAGCTCCTGCTGCTGACGATGGCAATGTTCTTTCTCCGCCAGGGACCCCTCGATGTGGTCGATCCTCACCGCCCGAGGACCTTACGTCTGGGCTGGCTGGGATCGTGATGATCGTCGATCTCATGGGGAGGAGCATATAGTGGTACAAACATACCAGCGAGTTCTGCCCAGAAGCTGAGAAGGAGCTGATGGCGGTAGCCTCGAGGAGTGCATGCTGGTGGTCAGTGCCTTCGGCCTGTGGAGGCATCATTTCCAGGGTCTTGCTTGGATGCTGGAGTCCAGCCAGGCCCTCCAGTCGGGGCTCGAGGAGCACCTGAAGGGCTCCGAGGCGGCCAACGTCGAGCTTCACAGGCATTCAGTCCAGCAAGGACTAGCCCTCGCTGAAATGGAACGTGATCGGGACTCCTTCCGGGAGTGGGTTGATGTAGCCAAGGAGCGGGTGGCCAAGCTGGGGGCAGAGGCCCAAGCCATGGAGACCCGTGCTCAGGAGGTCGAGGCAGAGCTAGCTACTCTACGCTCGTCGATGTCGACCGTGGGAGAGGAAGCGGTGGAGCGCTTCTACTCCTCTTTGGCTTACTGGGATGAGCTGACGGAAGTGGCCTTGGAGTTCTACGGGCCAGCCCATGACCGTGGCTTCCGAGAGGGCTGGAGCACCGCTGTGAAGGCCACAGCAGAGAGCTTTGGTCGCGTGGCTCCGCCTCTTCTTCCTTCCTCGACTGCTTACGGCCTGGAGGCTGACTATGGAGAAGGGGTGCCTGGCACCGAGGCGGTCGATGCCGAGGAGTTGGTGTCGAGGGCAAGCGCGGATGAGCGAGCACCCACCAACATGTCGGCGGGGGGTGACCATGTGGTGGACTTGGACAATGAGCCACCCTCCCCTGAAGCCGTTGTAGTACGTGAGCCTGAAGAAGCCAGGGCATGTGACGATGTAACTTGGGCGGACCCTTAAGAGGGCGCCCCTCGTCTCTTCAAATTTCATTCTATTTTTTGTTATTTGCCTAGGTGGCAGCCTTTCTTTTGTAAGCCTTTTCATTTTGGAATTGAAAGCTTTCCCTTGTTTCGTAAATCTTGAAATCTCTTCCGTGTACTGTTCATCGCGCTCCAGTTAGTTGTGGACTTCTTGACCTGGTTAGGGGTCTAGGTATCATCTACTTCTGATAAAACAAAAGGACCTCGACTGACTACACGCCAGATCAGATGATCATGAGCTCGAAGAAAGACTTCCATTCAGTTCTTCCAGTATAAGTAATTTATTCCATCAAAGAATGGAGATATATTAATGGAGTGGCCCTCAGCAATGAAGCTGCGAGGGATGCTCCCATCATATCTCCCTTGGTCGTTGGACCACATTTTCAAGGAACGCACTCTGATACCAATTGATAGATGATATAAGTGGATCTAGAGGGGGGGTGAATAGATCCCACACCCAATTCTTGATCACCATAAAGAAATAGATTGTAATGCAGAGGAAGCTAGTTCGAGTGCAATTCTATGCTACCACAAAGCGTTTGAAGAGCACACACAGGAAGAACATTGATCAAACCACCATACCTATGAAGGGGAGGTGGATGAAAAATGAGTTGACACAACAAATCATAACACACCAGCTTTGTAAGGTGGTTCGGCTGCACTACAACAAGCCTACGTCCACCCCTCACCAACTTGGTGAGGCTTCTACTTATGGTCAAGAAGAGTACACTCACACTCGCTATCTAATAGCTTGCAGGAGGAAACATTCCTCAACACACACACGGCTGCATGGCAGCCAACACACACACTCCCGTCTCTAAACAGAGCACCGAAAAGATGCTGAGAAAGCTCAGCAAAAACACATCAAAAAACCAAGTGTTGAAATGAAAAACAACAAAGAAAAAGCTCCAAACAATTGAGATAAACAACAACTTCTAACACAGGTCAGGAATCTGAACCAAGATGACAAAAACGGTGATCTGGAGACTCAGCAACACAAGGCTAGATCTACCAATTTCTGGGCTGCTAATCCTCTACTCTTTTCTTCACTCAAATCATTGTTGTAAAGGCTTGGGTTCTCTTTTACTCTTCTCCCACTCAGATTTTCTCCAGGCACACTCTTCTTTTTTTTCCGTTCAACTTCCCTCCTTGCAGAATCAATGGTAGCAGTAACTTCTAGCATGCAGAGGGACTTCGTATTTATAGAGGGAAGGGGCAAAATGGTTTTCCATCCAAGATCCTGCCATTTGATTGGTTGGAGTACAAATGATGCTCTTGGACATGGAGCCCTTCTAGATCTACATCCTCATTAGCTCAGGATAGAAGGGTACGGACATTGATCATTATTTTCACTTCAAAGATTACATTTAAGACATGAATGATCAAGGTGTCATTGATTGGGATGAGATGTAGGAGATATATTGCTACATTGAAAGCACGAAGACCTCACCAGCAACAACAAGCTCAACAGCAACCTCAACAACAAGTGCAACAACTACTTCAACAACAATAGACTCCAGTACCTCAACTAGACATGGGGATTGTCCACAACCCACTATCAGAGCACCCCGCTCTGAATCAATAGTTGAACCCTATTACCTCTTTTCATGAAGTTGAGAGGGGAGAAGGGTGGCACGAGGAAAGCGCCTCCATCTGTGCCATCAATCAAACCCCAAACCAACCTCTTTGCCTCCCAAGAACTATGCCACAACCCTTGACAGGACCTTCTCCCTTTCCCTAACCTTCACGCCCTCTCATCCGCCCCACTATAAACCAAGCTCCTTCCACCTCTACAAATCGTTTGCCCACTAGACCCCTCATTCGTCCTTCACCGACACTCCCTTCTTCTTGAGCCACCCCTACTAACCCTTCACCTAGACCTGTCCCATTTTGCCCTTCACCGATTCCCCCCGTGCCACCAGCCTCCCATACAACTACCCCTACAAACCCTTTCCCCCCTAGACCTCTCCTTATTTGCCCATCACCCACTCTTCCTTCACCATCGACCATCCAAGAACCATTCACTTCCACTAACCCCACTCTCATAGACTTCCATCACCATCAACAGCTGTCACCACCAATCCCCAACTGGCAAGGCCCTCATCCTATTACATCCCTTCAAATTTCATCACCAGTCAACCCCGACACTCCCTCTTCCTCCACCAACCCTCCACTCACTAGACCTATCGCAAACCTGACGGAGGCGCATGACTCCCAAATGATGGTGCTCCACAGTGGAAGGATCTTCCACCGTGTATTTGGACACTGAGAAGAGCAGGATCCCACACACGGGCAAGAATAACAAGGGCAAGAGCATGAGTCTGTACTAGGCACACAATATGATCTACTAGAGCATTTGGACAAGACTTCGGCAAGAATTTTTATACTAGTGCTGATTAAAAGGTCAAAGACCCACCAAGAAGCTTTAATGCAATACTTGCAAAAGGTGATGGTAAATAAGGACCTTCTTGTTGAGCAAATCACATCAGTCCTGACTCTGGCGAGTGAACAACTGGCCATCACATTCCATGAACATGAGTTAGCTCATTCCATTTCATTTTCGTGGCAGGTTACGGAAGGAATCACGCATATCAAACGGACGCGGTCTGTGAACAGCGTGTGAAACACGTCGGACGAGACATACAAATTTTGAAGCATGTCAACCTGAATTGACGCGATTTGGAACGCTGAAGGACACCACCTAATTTGCACGCTACATGGCCATTTGCGATGCAGATGGCATGGGCGGGAGGTGGCTCTGTCCAATTTTTTGTTTATTGCGTGGTTGGCAAGTGGTGCAAGCGGCAGCATGAAGGCGTGTGGGCACACGGCTGTTTCCATGGTGAAAGCGGCTGCCACTGTATCACATCGAGTTCGTTTGCAGGGGCACTGCTGTTCGCATGAACGACTTCATAACATGGAGAGTTTCATAAGGGAAAGGTTGCCTCATTTTGTTCATTCACATGCGACGAGGAAAGCAGCAACGAAGGCACATGCATGGCCGGTTTCGTGTTTGATTTGGAGAAGAAAGTTGTGTGTTTGCATGGGACATGAGACATGGCTACATGGGAAGCAAAGCAAAGCAAGAAAGGTTCGTGCATGGGTTAGCGTTGGTTGCAGCGTGATGTATGCATGCAGTGAGGTGTCTTCACGTTATATGGAAAGGTGAACGTATGTGGCGCTAGTGGTTGCATGGGAAAACGCAGCATATGGAAGACGCTCGCATGGAAGAAGGCTGGGCACGGTGTTGGGTGCTATGCATGCATGCGTCTAAGACGTGTATCTACCATGGAGGCTGCATGGCGATGAGAGACTGGCGTGTCACGTGTGGAGTCTAAATGGTGGCTGTTCGCATGGCTTGCGAAGGCAGGTTCATGGGTGTGTGAAGGGGCATCTTTCATGGTTTAGAAGGTGGCAAGTTTCCCCTGTTGGCGTTTAAGTAGAAGAAAAGGAGCAAGCAACGTGTTTTGGAAGGCCTCTGATGTAGGAAATATCACTGGCGAGAGGTCTCTTATTGGCGTGTGGTTTGTTGCGGGAGATGTCTACGGAGTTCTTCCCTATAAAAGGGACCTCGCGGTGGCTGTGCACGAAAAACTATTTCTTAAAAAAAAATAGTCGTAGGAGTAAGTAGATGTCCATTTTCTGCCTCCCCCTTTCTTCTTCCTTGATCTCTTCTTCTTATACATTTTCTACATCTCCACCGTCTTCTTCTTCGTCTTCTTCTTCTTCTTCTATCTCTACCATTCTGCAAATTCTTCTGCTGATGGAATTTTCATAAGTCAAAAGAATTCTGCCACAAATCTTCTCAAAAGGTTTCACATGCAGAATTGTAAAGTTTCTAGTACTCATTTAAATGTTAATGAGAAATTGTAGGTTCAAGATGGGAGTGGAAATGTAGACAATACAATTTTCATATCATTAGTTGGTGGATTGATCTATTTGACTCAGACCAGCCCTGATATAGTACTTGTTGTAAGTCTAATTTCCAGGTTTATGCATAGCCCAACAAATCATCATTTTGGAATGGCAAAAACGATACTCCGATATATTGCTGGAACAATTGATTATGGGATATGGTATACTCATATATCTAACCCTAAATTAGTTGGCTATATTGATAGTGATAGGGCAGGTTCTCTAGAAGATCGGAGAAGCACATCAGGACATATTTTTAGCATTAGTTTAGGAGCTATATCATGGACTTCAAAAAAGTAATCAACCACGACGCTATCATCAACAGAAGCTGAGTATGTTGCTGCAACTTCAACAGCGTGTCAAGCAATTTGGTTAAGGAGATTGCTTCAAGATTTGTCTCTGAACCAAGAAGGAGCAACTGAGATGCTATGTGACAATAAGTTAACAATTTCAATGGCCAAGAATCTAGTCTTTCATGGGAGAACAAAGCATATAGAGATCAAGCATCACTTCATCCGAGAGATGGTGAATGAAGGATCAATTGAGTTGAAATTTGCCCCATAAATGATCAAGTTGGAGACATTCTCACCAATGGACTTTCACCAACAAAACATGTGTACTTCAGAAAATTGATGGGTGTCACGCCCCGAGCCATCAATTACAACGAAAGACTAGCTCAGGGAAAACGTGTACAGCCGACATGGTAAGTCTCTTGCAAGGAAGAAATAATCAGAGCGTAAGACAATCACATATTAAGATGCAATTGCACAAATATGTACTCAAAACTCCATCTTTATTCCATTAATAATCAAATATTCAAATACATCCACTATTTCAACTTCCTTTAATTTACTAGACTCAAAAAAATAAAAATTACAAAGACTCAATCTAGACAAGATTGACTTCCTAAGTCTTCACTCTCATTTTAACATGACTTTCATTCGCTCTCGGACCTGCTACTTGTATAACTCGAATCTGACTTCGAACCACTTCCATCTCCTGAAAAGATTGGAAAATAGGTAATGAGCACACTTGCCCAGTAGGTATCTTCGCATCAAAGAACAGGTGCTCCCCAAGGTGATGTACTCGATCTACGGGTACAAGGCCCTCGACCTGCGGAGCCCTGCTCTGCTAGGGTTTCTCTCTGCTAGGGTTTCTCCTGCCAGGGTTCGTGGGCCCTTCCATGGCTGCCCCCATGGGGGGGCAAGGCCGGGATGGCTCCCCCCCACCTCTGAATATTGCCAAGTCCTCCTCCTTTCTATCGCCTGCCAAAACCTTCACTTCGGTTGCTCGTCCAGACTCCTTGGAAGAACTGCCATGGTCAGTTTCGTTCTGTCCTGCATGTAAACATACTTGCCCAATGACTCATAGCGAGATGCCAGCCGTCCTCTTCTCTTCTGATGAACTCGCCGCCATCTCTGAGCCGTTCAAACTTTGCCTCGTGTTCAAGTTCTATAAGGATCATCCGCCGCTTGAGGAAATCAAGAAGACGTTACATGATAAGTGGAACGTCATGGGCACTGTATCAGTTTCCAGGTACGATCGTCAGCACATCTTGATCCGGCTACTGTCATATGACGATTTCATCAGGGTTTGGACGAGGGAAAGTTGGGTTTTTCTTGGCCAAACGGTGAAGATTTTTCGATGGTCTCCTTGGTTCCATCCGGGTCTTGAATTACCTTTGGTGCCTGTGTGGTTCCATCTGTCGTTGCTCCCTCCATGTTTTTATAGCTATGGTGCACTATCCTCTATTGCTTCCTCTGTGGGTCACCTCCTCAAGATTGTCCCTGCCACTAAATCTATAAGCCATCTGGAGGGTGCCTGCATCTATATTGAAACTGATGTTTCCAAGCCTATTCTGAAGGAAACTTGGATTGGGGTTGGGACGGAGGGCATGAAGTAGCCGTTGGTCCCTCTATTTGTTCCGTTCTTTTGTTCGGCTTGCAAAAAGTTAGGACACAAAGAAGAAAATTGCATCAAATCCTCTTCGACTCAAAAGTTGCCTAGTTCTAGGAATTCTGCTAGTGCGTCCATCGATGGTGAACTAGTGCATGAAACACAGACTTTATGGCGAGCAAAATAACCTGCCCATGTTAATAACTACCCTCTGGACAATAAATAAGCGGTAGAGCCTTCTCTACTTGTCGAAGCGCATGGTGTCAAGGAAACTTATCTTACTACTATTTCTGCTTCTTTGGGGATTCATAGTACAAAAGAACCAACTTTCCACATATCTCAGTTTGCAACAATGAACCAAGTCAATTGGCTACCTCAAATAATACATCAAAATGACTCAAATAAAATATAAAAGCTACATGACATGACTCAAAGAAATGTAAGATCACGACGATACATGATGACGATCCATCCGGGCTTCGAAAAATGTGGAGGGGGCAGATGATGTCCCCATCAGGATGCATGTTTTCAAGGATATTTGCACGGATGTAAGGATGGCCCACTTCATCCCAGGCTCCAAAACCTCAGATACTTCTCGAGTGGCCCGATTGTTCTTTGATGAGGTCATTCGCCTCCATGGGATACCCAAGACCATAGTCTCTGATAGGGATGTTAAGTTCACCAGCTACTTCTGGAAGACCTTTGGCACTTAATGGGTACCCTCCTCAAATTCTCAATAGCCTACCACCCTCAAACCGATGGCCAAATCGAAGTTGTCAATTGGAGTCTAGGGAACCTCCTTAGGTGTCTTATTGAGGACCGTCTAGGGAATTGGGATCTCATTCTACCTCAGGCTAAATTTACATACAATAACTCTGTCAATAAGTCCATAGGGATGAGTCCATTTGAAGCCGTGCATGGGTACAAACCAAGGAAACCATCAGATCTCATTCCCCTCCCCCAGCATGCTAGAGTGTCTATTTCGGATGAGTCATTTGCCCAACACATTAGAGAGTTGCATGAGGAAATCCGTAAGCACATCAGCAAGAATAATGAGACTTATAAAAGTCAGGCTGACTCTCATCGACATCACCAAGAATTCCACGTGTGTGACTTTGTGATGGCGAGGACGGAGAGGCTCTCCCCAGGAGCCATCTCAAAATTGAGGCCTCGTAGGACTGGTCCCTTCCAGATTCTGAGGCGCATTGGCACTAATGCGTATGATTTAGATTCTCCCGAAGAGTATGGAGTGAGCCCCACATTCAATGTGATCGACCTAGTGCCATATAAGGGTCCCACGGTGGTACCCAGTGAGAATAATGAGCCCATTCCCCCCATTGAGAGAGCACCCACCTGTGAGAAGAGTCCACCAGCCTGGAGAGCCCAGCGTGAGAGAATTGAGCAAATATTGGATGAACAAGTCACTGCCACAAGGAGCAAGGTGTACGAGCACTATCTCGTCAGGTGAAAGGATCGGCCTCCTTTGGAGGATTCATGGGTGAGTCGGGAAGATCTCCAATGGCTGGATCCCGACCTTCTTGACCAGTATCACAGCAGGATGGACCCCTACTCGATGGAGTCGAGCTCACAGCTAGGGGTCTCCCCCACACTCATCCACCCCCTTTCCCCTCCCATTTACCTCATTCCCCACCACCCCTCTTCAATCTACAGTTCTCAGTTTGCTGGCAGCAGAGAAGGCACGAGTTTCAGAGTCGACCCCAGAGTCTTCGGGCATCTTCAGGTGGCGTGCCATACATCACCGGAAAGCTCGTCGCGGCATCTTCGCAGCGGTGGTGGTCCTGCCAGCATCCGACATTCCTATTGCCCGGAGGACCCATTCACCCCCGACTGTGCAGATCAGGCCCAGCCAGTGACCTGAGGCAACTTCCTGGAGCTCCCACGTCCACATCCCACAGCTTATGGAGGCGCCGCTTAGCCGAGAGCTTCTACCACCAGTCAACATGCATCATCAGAAAGCGGCATCCCGTTCGGCATCGGGAGGAGCATTTTCTGAATTTTCTCCCTCAGGTGCTCCATTCCATCTGTTCCTGGACTGAACAGAAACCCATTCACCTCTTAGACTACCCCGGACTGCTCCGACCTCCACCGACGTCCCCGCAGGCACCGTTTTAAAGAAGACTCGTCAACAGTTCCAACGACCCTAGCCACGCTCGATTTAGAGGTCAGGAGCGCTTGTGGTGACCATTCCTTCCTGCTGCTGAAGTACTCCTGCGGACTGAACCAGAAACCTAGAGCCCTACTTGCGGCCAGCCCCTGACTGGATCTGGTGACAAAAGAATTTTGTAAAAATCAGGCGTCATCCTGACCCAGTTTCAAAGACCCTCCTACTAGTTTTGTCTCAAGCAAAATTCAAGAGTGGCCGGAGCTGCTACATCTCTGATAGCCTATCCCCCCATTCCAGAAGGCAGGTAGAACTGACATCGCTCACCGGTTTGGTTTCATTTAAGCTCTCCCCTTCCCCGCCTGGCCGACTTAGGGCCCCTCCCTGCGTGGAGATAGTTTTAGCTGTAATTCAAGTTAATCCCCACCCCGAGATCCCCCTCATACATGAGGTGTAGTGAGTAATTAGCAGGTCACCATCCGAAGCTACATTGGCGCGGCGTGCGGGTGCATACCCACGTCTCCCCGCTCGCTTTCATCTCTGGTCGGGATCGGCATCTTCACATTGATTAGGTGAGCTACTGGCCCCCTCTCCTTGCTGGTTTAACTCTGCTTAGCTTAGTATTGTTTCTAAGTTGCTCGTCGGCGGTGAGGTGAGTGCCCGGTCCCAAATTCTCATCTTTTTTCAATGAACATCACTAGAGAGAGAGATAAAGAGAGAGAGAGAGACCATGGGGAAAAATGGAAAATAAAGAGAAGAGAGATAAGAGGGCGATATTACATGAGAGGGGAAAGAGATAAGAAAGAGAGAGGGACACAGTGGGGGGGTCCTGCCATTATATATATTTTTGTTACAGTGGCTCATCTCGTAGAGAGAGAGAGGGAGGGAAGAGAGAGAGAGAGTGCATAGGAGGTTGGGGAATGACCACGACAGTCTGGGAGGAGGTCCGGCGTGCTGAAATGGGGACCTGCAGGGGTGCTCGCGGTCGCCTCTGACTCTGCATGGTGGAGTGGGGAATAGGGGGGAAATGATGGGGTGGCATGGGTGTGTGTCGGTGGGACTGGCGTTGCCTGGGTGGTGAGAGTAGAGGGTTCAGAATGGCTAGCGTTCACAGGCAGAGTCGGTGCTAGCGTGGATACGGGCGTGGGTGCGAAAGCACTATGCTTCGACAGTGGGTCGCGGGTGCTCAGGCGGTTGGCGTGCTCGGAGCGTTGGCGACGTCGACGGAGGCCTACTTGGAGTCTATAGATAGCGGATTGCTCAGCTGGTTTGGTTGTAATGGTGGCGAGCAGGGGAGGATGTAGCGGCGAGCAGGTGGGCAACGTCCATGGGCGGTGACAAGGTAAACCTTCTGCCTTCGCAACATCAATGTGGCGTCCCATGCGAACACAACTCCTCCATTCATGCACAAATGTGCCCATGCAAATACCTCTCATTCAGCATACCATCTTCATGGTAGACATGGCATCATTTATTCACCTACCATGAATGCCAGCAGCTTCAAAGACCCTTGCCATGGTGGAGCTGATTGTTGTTAGAGCCGGTGACAGTGGGCACGGGTTGCAGACAGTGGGCGAAGTGGGGCTGGATAGGGTGACACCATGATGGGCAGGGCGGTGGCAGACTCGTAGCAGACAGGGCCTGTGTTGGATGGACTGCATGTGGTGGCAGATCGGTGGCTGTCGTATGGGACACACAGGCGGCTCTAGACGGTGGGGAGGTGCGGCGACGACAGGTGTGGGTCTGTTGGGCAGAACCGCCAGCGATGGCAGCGTGGCAGACTGCATGCTCGGCTTCTATGGGTGTGGGTGTTGGCCACGGCGGGCTCACGGCACTCAAGGGAGATGTGGGAGAACTAGGAAGGGAGGGATACAGAGTGGTGGTGGCTGTGAGCCCACATAAATACCTTCCTCTTCCTTCATATCCTAGAGTAGGAAACACCATGGTTCTGTACTTCTGTTCCCCTCCAAGACTGTAGCAACTCGAGGACCTCCACTGGTCTTCCAAGTAAACAAAAAAAAGGAACTCTGGTCAACGACCATCAACTACAGCTCCTTGCTGTGATGGGGACCCATGCGGGTCAAGATCCAAACAGATATGTTCACATGTGCTGGAAACGTCCAGAGCACACCCAGCAGATCCCTAGGTTGAGTTTGTGGATTGGCAAAGGCTGATTGGGCAATTTTTTTAAAAAAAAATTCTTTGATGTATGCAATAATTTTAGGGCTATTCTTTGTTTGAACAAAAGTGGTGTTGTTTGTTGTGGGATTCAAAAGCGTGTCCAAAAATGTCAAGAAGAAGGTGGGCAAGGAAAGAGCATAGTAAAAGGAGGTGGCCTTATGCCAGATTCACACACTGGATGACTTTGCATTAGATAGTGGTGAGCATGTGGCAATCCTCTTGAGGCGGTAGAGATCATGGTCTGTAGTATATGTATTGGTACCAGACCTAACTGGTCCGGTTCGGCCTGTTTGGTACTGGTATTGGCCGGTACCTATTAAAAAAAATGGGACGACAGGGAAAGGGCTGTGCACGGCTGGGATGAGGGCAATGATGGACGGATGGAGGTCAGGAGGGAGGGAGGGCCGGAGGGGGGGGGGAGAGAGAGGAACCTCGGTAGAACCAAACGGCAGAAGATGATGACGACAGCTTCGTACGGCTGCTGTAGACGGCTTCAGACAGCGGCAACTCCCAAACCCGAGAGGCAGCACAGTGGGGCATCGAGCAAGAGGGGACTGGGGAGGGAAAGGGGTAGATCGCCAGGGTAGTGTCCCCCACTAGCTGAAGGTCTAGGCTAGGTCGCCGTGCTGCTCTGAAAGTGGCGTTCCGAAGCACATTTGGATGCATCTTGAACCCGTCCATTGGCATGGTGTTGAGGAAGAGACGCCAATCATCGCATGTCTTTTTATCTGCTGTCCGGCACTCAACTTGTTGGGAAAATCTGAAGGCCCCTCCAATGAAGAAGAGTGGGTGGCTCCCAAAGATCCGGCTCGTCGTGGTCAACTCTTCCTTGTGCTGAAATTTAATTCTAATTCCTATCCAGCACTCTAGCAAAATCATAGAGCCGAAGAGGGGTCCTCCAAGGCAAGCCGAGCTGAGCCCTTGGCACGAGTGATACCGGCGATGTCCTAGCGCGATAGAGATTCCATCCCCCTACCTGGGTGACGGCAGAAACGACAACTCGAACACGAACCGGCGTGAGAGAGAAACGCCACCTCACGACCCGGCTCAAATCCACGTCATGCGAACCGAGGAACAAATGACGTCAGCACGATCCTCACGACGCGAGCGTTCTATCCTTCAACCTAGACTCTTAATGATCAATTAACCAAATGGCCCTCAAATGGCCTACAAAAAGGAATCTGGAATAAAAATAATGATGAAATCTTACCTCATAACTGGGACTCCAAGCTGTCTACAAGCCACAATGATGCCTGCATAACTCGAGCCGCACTATGTGTCTTGTAATGTCGATCAGTAGCTCGTGTGTCCTCACCAGGCTCTGCCTCGATCTGCTCCCCAGCCTCGAGTCCCCTAAAGGACTCGTTGACTCCAGCTGCCGCAACATCCACTCGAGGGCGCTTCTGCCTAGGTTGTAGGCCCTCGTCTCCGCTCCCTGAGGATGTCTCTATAGAGGGGTGATCGCCCTCCGCCGTAGAGCCTGTCAACAAGCACAGCAATGCACAACACCTCAGTCACATATCCCAAAAAGTAATGAAGCTAAGACAACATGCTAAGGAAAGGATCTTACCTGAAGCCCCAAAAGGGGTCAATGGTAGAGGAACTAGTTGCTCCAGCCTCAGCCCCAACACCCGGGCAGCCTTCGCGACTGCCTCCCGAACATCCCTTAGAGTGTGGCGCATTCAATATGGGACACAAACTCTATGGGCCCAGCCGACCCGATCATGTGGCCGATATGTCACCTCCAGTCGTCGATTGTCGTATCAACAAAGCTCCCCTCAGGGAGCACCTGGTCTAGCAAGCCCTTCTTCTCGAAGCCGCAATCGGCTAGGAATTGGGCCCACCAAGTCTTAAGCGCCCTCGGTCGAGACGCCCTTGCTCCTACCATAGCAACCGCTGCCTGCACTTACCTTAGGGGATTCAACGCCCCATTGCCACCACGACCCATAGACAATGAACCCCGGCCACTCCAGGGCCACTGCTGGGCTATCCGCTCCACTTCCCAGTGGCCCCGGGGAACACAAGTCCTTAAGTATCCATCGTCCAGTGGGATGGGAGGCAGATCCTCCCTCAGAAGATGACCTTCCTCAGCCTTCCTGATCGCTGAGGCCCTCTGTCGATACAAGTGGCTATGCTCGAACCACCACCTGGCATAGTCGACGTCGAACCATCCTCGGCACCCCAGTCCTAGCGTCGACAGCCGCTCTGGCTCCCAGCGATAGTAGAAATCCCACCATGCTGTAGCCAGCAAGTGGGTGTCCTGGCCTCTATACTGTAGGCTCATAAAAGGAAACTCCCAATTCGACAGGATCCCTGGTCATAGCCAAAGTTTGTCATGAACTTGTGCGGGTAGTATGGCTCCAAGGAACTCGTTGCGGGCCAATGTAGTACCAACATCACTGGTCGGGTGCTCATTACCCACTCTGTGTACAGTGACGCATCTGGCTCCCACTAGTAGGGGAGGGCACTGGTCGCCCCTCCACTCGAAGGCACTAGAACCAGGCGGGAATCTCTCGTAGCATAGTCAAAAGGTAACCCCTCCTCGCCCCTACCAGGTAGGTAGCACAGGGCTCTCCTAGCCCCCTCCAGCTGTGCCTCAGCGTCCCCGTCTAGCTGGCCGATGAAGCTGAACAACAAAGGTGCCACCGGGTTCACCACGGTCCCCTGAGTCACCAGCCCTGGAAACAACAGGCCAGCCCACGCACTGAGGTAGTGGGTCGGCAGAAGTAAACTCCTCTCTTGTGGTGCCAGATGCATCGTCAGTACTCCTAGTCCCTGGTACATAGCAGCTAGCATTGCAGGAGCCAGGGCCAGTCGTCGTCCCTCCGCCAGCAAGCACACCGGCCACAGCAGGCCATCCTCCCCGTGTGGGACCACAAACATCGCCAACTAGTAAGCCAAGTAGGCCGCCAGGTGCGTCACGTCCGACAGCCCATGGGGATTCCACCCCTCCCACGGTGTGTAAATGTACCTCGAGTACGTCCTGAACCATAGCTCTACCTCTTTATACTCCTCCCACGGAGTCTGATCTCTCGCAAACTCCTGGTAGAAGCAAAAGGGCCCGTTGTATAAGTGGTAGACCCGCACATTCAACGGCACCCTATGAGTCTGTGCAGCTCTATCTCTCCCAACCAGGGGTAAATCCCTCCAGGTCTTCAGTAGATATCGATAACTATGAGGAACTCGGTATCGCCCCTGCCCGTCAGTGTGGCTGCGATGAAGGTCATCTAGCACAATCTCCTCATATCCCTCGCCGCTGATCGGCAGCCCAGAGATCCGAAACAAAGATCACAAGTCAAGTGAGGTCTCTCCCTCAGTCGTCGCTACTGTGTTCCACCGATAGTTGAAGCGCTCCAGCAATCCTTGCAACAGTCCCATATAGCACGGGTATACGTACAATGATGCAGTCATGACATACCTGATGCCGGCTCTATCCAGCAGCACCCAGTAGTGGTGCACTATCCCCATCAGCCACTCAGTGGCTCCCTGACGATATCGGTGCGACGAGATCACTGCCCAACAGTTGTACCAGCTAACAATGATCTACCGCATGATCCCATCTAAAAGGCTATGGTCATCGTACCCCTCTCCAGTGTACTGTAGTCCAGACGGATCCAGCACCAGCCCAGTCGTGCCCTCTGTCTCTATCCGGTGGTGGCCATGCAAGTCCCGGGAAACGGGACCTATCGATCCGACCTGGACCCCAAACTGATCTGCTCTGCTAAAGGAGCCCAGGCACTTAGCACTGGGAAACTGACACTGCCTCCAATAATCTCCAAAGAAGCTCAGAAAGTTGTAAAAAGTAACCCCATGCAGGCTATCGCTGCCTACCAGAATCGCCTGCTCAAGCCAGCGATGCGCTCCAGCAACCTACGAATCTCCCTCCTCCATGCCAGAAGGGACGTAGCTCTTGATGAACTCAAACAAGTGGCGGTCCATGGGGAACTCTATTGGGTAGCCTCTGCTGTGATTGTAGGTATATAATCCACCTGCCCGTGAAACTTGGGCCAACTCCATGGCCCCAACTCTGCTCGCCCTCTCGCCGACTGGGCCCTCAGCTATCGTCGTCCGTCCCAGGTCAAGTTGATCTACGCTCATCACAGTAACAACTATCAGGCCCAAGGGAGGCATGGGCCCCTCAGTCCTCCGTACCTAGTGATCCTCCTCCTGAGCTACAGGCCTCGGGACCCACTCATCTCTGCCAAACCTGGCCATAGCTGCAAGACGGAGCATAAAATTGGTTAGCACATCATAAAATTGATATATGCAATGTAATAAAATAAAGATGCATGAAGTGTCAAAATACCACTAAAACAATTCAGAAAGAGGGGCTCACAGGCCGTACGCCCTCGTCTCTGCCTTCGACGCATGTCCCGTGGGGGGCGACTCAGAAAAATATGACGGACACAATGGAGCCATGCTGGCGAGCAACCGAGGGCTTGAAAAAATATGAAGGGTGAGAGATGGCCCCATCACCAGGGGAACATGTCATTGACTAACTGACCCCCTGGAACCCGTGGCGAGTAGAAATTCAGTATTAATTAAGCCATGACAATAGGGTTGTACCCTCCCCGGGTGGTTAGCCAGCGGTCTCAAACACGAAATAACATGGCTCCCTTGAGAAACATTCCCATGACTGATGCCAAAGCAGAGCCCCAACTGGAGCATACTATCAGTGCATCCCCCTTAAGCCTAAATGAGCAGTCTCGACCCAACGCTCGTGCTCGGCACAAGGATAAACGGAAAGAGTGGAATGACCATAAGAAGCGAGACGACTAGAGGAAGCAAAAAGTTTATCAATCGGGAGCAATCCTCCTGACACTTCGTCGAACACCTCGAAGGGACGACAAGGTAGCATCCTGGGATGGATGGACGGAGGGGGGAATTGTTGGAGGCCTCTACAACTCATCGCAGGGATGAGAGGGTGCTCGAGGATTGCCCCAACCATGTCGACCATTCGGCAGCACACCCCCCATACAATATTCGATCAGTATAGGCACACGCCCTAGTCAGAAGCGATGAAAGGCCTCGGGAGGGATTTAATGTCGCCCCTCTAGGGGTGTGGTCAGAGACCATTTCGCAAAGAGAGAGGGCGAACTCCGTGAATCTTTCCCCTTTTCTAAACGATCACTAGATTAAGGAAAGGTTTAGCCCCTCGGGAGAGAGAGGCCTCCTCACACTCAGGGGAATGATACTGAGGAGTTTTAAAACTACGATGAGCAAAAAATCATGACAACATTAGAAGCATGATAGACAATAGATCTATGAACGTGAAATTCACACTAAAGAAAATTGATGCTATGCTTTATTGATTCACCTCTATAATCCCAGCAGGGGCATGGGAGGAAGATACAACAGTCGAGGAATTAGAATGGATCGGGAAGAATAGAATAAAAGAAATCTCCGATGGAAAAGAAACCTAGAGGAGGGAGAAAAGTGAGATTCTAATATTTCTCCTACCTTCTTCCTCTCGGATCTTTCTTTCTGAGGGTCTCTCTTCTTGTTTTATTCTCCCTTTCTCTCCGTGTATTCTCTTCTCCTCTGTGTTTTTCTTTGCTCCCCTCCTTCTTCTTTTTTTTTTAGCAAGGCAAAGGAAAAGGGGTGTAATTTATCTGTGGGTCTTAAATGTTTTGCCTTTACTTGCTGACAAGTGAGACAGCAAGAGATAAAATCTACTATTTCTCTCTTCATATTGGGCCACCAAAAGTTCCTTTTAAGATCCTGATACATTTTAGTGCTACCACGATGAATAGTGTATTTGGTATTATGGGCTTCTTCAAGGATCAGTTTCTTAGTGTCTACATGATTAGGTACACATACTCGGTCCTTAAATAGCAATCTTCCATCAGTGGCAATAGAAAATTCTGACCTTTGCTCTATATTGGCTTTACTCTCCAGTAATACTGGGTCACTATCTTACAGCTTGACCAGATCTTGTATTAAGATGGGTTGAGCTCGCAGTTTGGCGATAAAGCCATCTTCCTTCTTTGTGTCAATATCTAGTTTTAACTAAGCAAATTGTGGAATGAGATTAGTCATACTAATCATAAGACTTGATAGCTTTCCCATTGATTTTCTGCTGAGTGCATCCGCTACAGCATTAGCCTTACCAAGATGATATTGGATAGCAAAATCAAAGTCCTTTAGGTATTCCAACCATCTTCGTTGCCTCATATTCAGCTCCTTTGGGGAGAATAAGTATTTCAAACTTTTGTGGTCTGAATAGACCATGAATTTTTCTCCATAAAAGTAGTGACGTCAAATTGTTAAGGCAAATATAACAGCTGCTAATTCTAGATCATGTACGGGATAATTTTCATCATGACGCTTCAATTGTCTTGAAGAATAACAAATCACTTTCCCATCTTGCATAAGAACGCATCCTGGGCCAATGCCAGATGCATCCGTATAGACTTCAAATCCACCACCCTCTATGGGCAATGATAATATAGGGGCTGTCGTAAGATGATCCTTGAGAGTTAAGAAACTCTCTTTACATTCCTTCGGCCATACAAAAGGATTCTCTTTTCTCGTAAGTTTTGTCAAAGGGATAGCAATCTTGGAAAAGTCCTTAAGGAACCTCCTGTAATTTCCAGCTAGACCTAGAAAACTTTTTACTTCTGATATGCTCGTTGGCTGGCTCCAGTTCTTGACAGCTTCCACTTTAGAAGGATCCACTGGGTATTTAACATCAAAGATCAAGTAGTTGAAGAATCCCCTCATATCTCATTTGATGAAACTACTGATTTTAGCAAAAATGAACAGGTCAGCAAGGAGGAAGAAGATGGGGAATTTCTGGAAGAGAAAGAATGCTTTTAATGTCATTGTCTGGTTCTGGTCAACCCGGTGTGACCCAGTGGTTGACAGGTGACCTTGTGTGTGTCTCGACGGTTCTATCCAGTTCGAGACATGGTTCTGGATGCCGTGAGGTATCGTCTTACCTTATTCTGCGTATCATCTTACCTTATTTGTTTCTTATGGTGAGTCATTTCCTCTGGCTTAGGATTAGACTGATTGGCGGCTTGTTTCACTTTGTACGACGATCTTGACTCTAAGTCGTGAGACTCAAGGATCGTTGTAGTTTCAGGTCTAGTTATCTTGTCTTGAGTCTGTTGGCATTTTTCTATGCTACCATTGGTACTTTATAGTACGTGCGATAGTGTTTCTTTACCTGTCTGTACTCCAACACTCGCATTTTAGAGTCTGTGTCTCGTGATCCTCCACTAGTCGTAGCCTTACGACACATTTTGGCATGTTAGCCTTTTCGGTGAGATATTTTCCGATTTACGGTTCTTAAGCTAGTTCCGTGGGCCTCCGGCTCTTTACCATCGCATCCTACGGGGGGGGAATACTAGCTAGAGGCCAAGCTCTAGGCACGAGCCGGTGTGTGCACACGTGGTCAGGGGCTTGGACTGACGTCGACGGGCGTTACCTTGCCTAGTCACTTGTGATGGTAGTTCGGTTCTGGTTCTCAGCGTGTCTTAGTCTCTGTCGTGCCTCTTCAGGCGACAACGCAGACGAGACACTTGTAGGTACAGCTTAAGACGTCAGTGGACGCAGCTGGCTGTTCTTCTAGTGAGGGAAGTACTTCAGACACGTGACACGTGACTTCCGCATGACTCTCGTGTTTCTCGAGCGACGTGACCTTTTCGGGTCAACATCCTTGTGACTTTGTCCGAGGTCAGTGTAGTGTTGTGTCATGTGCACGACGTTTTAATTATGCATGTGGTCGTGCCTAGACTTTTTTTAGGGCTTTTGTCTTTTCCCTTTTTCCTTGCAGGCCTTCGCTTGCTTGGTGTCTCGTTAACGGATCGGCAACTTCTGACTTCACCAGTTCAGAGTTCGCCCTTCTGTTGTTGTTTGGAGTAGCTTGGGAGCCGAGGTTAGTTCGGCAGCCGCGCTCGTTCGGTACGACTTTTTCCTTTTCTTTTAGCTTCCCTCTTCCTCGCTTGTTCCCTACTCCTGCTTCCTCTTCTTTACAACTTTATAGTGTAGTTTTCCTACTTTGCTACACCTGCTATTTACAAATATCTCACGCCACTCTCTCTCTCTCTCCTCTCTCTCTCAATTTCTCTCTCTCTCCTCTCTCTCTCTCGCACATGTTCTCTCTCCTTTCTCCCCCTTTCACTCGGTTCGCGGTCCAAACAGACCCCGGTTGACGCGTGGGAGGTACCGACGGGACGGACTCGACGTGAGGATCACGCTGGTACCCTTCATCCCGCGGATCGTGGAGCGTGGATACGCGTACGAGCGAAAGGATGGCATGGCCCCCATCGCCCGATCTGCATCGATTCACGATCTTCGCCATGCAAGAGGTAGGGGAATGGACTCCTCGTCTCGCCAGGAATCCATTGACGCCTCATGCGTCGCCATCCGTCGTCATCTTCATCATTTTTCGTGTAAATCTAGTTTTGGGTGATTTTGGGCTAATTTCTCGTTTTACGTTCCTCTCTCGATTTCTGGTCCAGACGGCCGCTGATCGAAGCAAGGGAGGCACCGTTGGATTGGTCGCGTCGCGAGGATCGTGTTGACGCCCATCTTCCCTCGATCCGCGGAGTGTGGAGCCGAGTCAGGCTGGGAGGCACCACGTCGCCCTCTCACCAGATCGGCATCGAATCACCATTTTCATCGTAGTCCAGGTAGGGGGATGGATTCCTTGCATCGTTAGGACACCACTGGTACCACTTGCGCCATGGTCCGATGCCCGTTGTCTCATTTTTCGTGCATATTCCCGCTTAGTTCCTTTTTAGTCTTTGATGCTTGAAATCACCTCCATGGGCATCGTCTTTCAATTCTAGTGGCATGCGTAGGTTTAGAATGATGGTATGGCATTGTAGGATAGTTTAGATTTGTGTTTTCCTACGTCCCCTGTCAATTTCGGTCGATCGAGAGGGGGTTTCGGTTCCGACCTCTGGAGTCTCGAAACCCAGGTGACATAAAGCGCCTACCCCAGTGCGTTATAGTCATTTGGCGTGCCTATAGAGGTGCGTTATATCTCCTTGTGGCGGACTCCTCTCGGTCCGTTATTTCCCGTTAACGCCCCAGTATGGGTGCGTTATGTCATGCGTGAACTGTGGATTTTCTGTGGATTTTTGAGCTCGGGTGACTTTAATGCCCCTGGTCTGGCGCGTTATAGCCCCTGGCTGTTGTGTTGAAGGCCTGTATCCTTTAATGCCCTTGTCCCTATGCGTCATATCCCATGTTTAACTGTGGATTCTAATCGTTCTGGTGGGCATTCTTTTTTCTTAAATTATAACGGCAACGTATAATTTCATCACAAATACTGGAAGCTACGTTTCCTTGGTTAATTTTAAAATAAAATAAGCATAGAATTGAAAAATTCCATCTCATGAACGGTTGGTCTGTATTTACTGCTTAGATTCTCAATCCCATGCATTTGCGCTTTCAGCGTCACTACATTCAAATGTCACCTAACTAAAGGTTGAATTGTCTGCATACGTAACGTACGGCCTTTCGTATTGATTAAGCCATATGTTCTACCCTGTATGATCAATCTACAATGGTACTACTGCAACACTGCATGCCATGCCATCTTCCTACTTTACGACGTGACGTTGACATGCCGATGGCGCCGTCTCTTAATTTATTAAAAGAATTTTTATATATTAATCCTTATAAATTTAACGAACTACTTTTTAGTCTCTCTAAACTTTGTATTGTTTCAAAAGTTCTTGAAATCGTTGCCGTTAGACACATAAATCCCTGTCGTTTTAACCGACGATGATAATAGAGTCACCTGAGATTAGTTTGACCCTAGATTGTGAAAATATCAACCCACCCCTTGGTTAATTGCTCGACGAAGTCTGTCTCCCCATTTGCTCCTCTCTGTGATTAGGGTCACGGCAGGCTCCGGTGGTGGAGGAGCACGAGGGCGTCGGACAGGCGGTTGATCCACTCGACATTGGTGGCGTGCGCGTCCGCCACTACGGCTCCTGCCGCTCCTGATCCACTCGCCATCCTGCTGCTCCTCTCCCAGTCCTCCGCCACTGCGGCGGTCCAAGAAGGAGAAGTCACCGTCGACGGTTGCTGAGAGAGCATCGCCACCAATTTTGAAGTGTCAATCGTTCGCCACCAATTTTGAAGTGCCAATCGTGTTTCAGGTAAGAATTTTGAGCCATTTTGCATTGGCATTAAGGTTTGAGCGTTGAGCATTGGCCACCCCGTGTACACCAGCTGTGCCTTCCGACCACTCGACGGTCGCTGAGGGAGCATCGCCACCAATTTTGAAGTGCCAATCGTGTTTCAGGTAAGGATTTTGAGCCATTTTGCATTGGCATTAGGGTTTGAGCATTGAGCATTGGTCCGACCACCACCGCACCCCGTGTACACCAGCTGCGCCTTTCGACCACCACCGCACCCCGTGTACATTGTCTTGTATGTTTAGGGTTTAGGGTTAAGAATATCATTATGTCATTTTTGCTCTAATTTTTATGGCCGGCCTTGTCACAATGTTTACACACCTCCTTAGAAGGTGTGGTAATGGAGAAAGGTTTGCCATCCTTCTTGAATTTCCTCTCTTTGGAGGCTTCCCCTCAATTGTTGGGCCACTTCTTATTAGATGATGGTTTGAAATTTTCGGGGCTCGTGGCATGCTCCTTCTTATTCCTTCCTCGGATCTTGTCAGACAGTTCAGTGGCGTCTTCCAACAATTGAGCTCGCCGTACAATTTCTGAGTAGATTTGGATGTCTATTGGTGCCAATTGTGTAATATATTGAGGCCGAAGCCCATTACGAAATCTTCTAGCCTTAATTTTCTCAGTACACACCAAGTGAGGCGCATACCTTGATAGCCCTAAGAATTGGGCCTCATATTCTGCAACTGATGAGGTCCGTTGCTTGAGTGCGGCAAACTCCACAAGTTTTTTCTCTTGGATGTGGCCATAAAAGTACTTTTTATTAAAATGATCCACAAATTCGGACCATGTGATATGATCATCTGGCAATGTGGCTTCTATGGACTCCCACCAGAAACGAGCATCCTGTTCCAGTTGAAAAGTTTCTAGTAGCACCTTTTCATCATCCGTGCATTGTATGACATGGAAAATCATTTCAATTTCCTTTATCCAATTTTCAGCATCGTCGGGGTCGGATGAGCCAGTGAACTTCGGCGAGTTCATGTTACGAATGCTACAGTGGAGATCACCCGCGCCACAATTGGCTCCGCCTTGTGCCACTTGTTGTAGCGCCTACGTAAGGCCTTGAATGGTCTGTTGCATTTTATGCCACTACGCTTACTCAGTAGCTATGGTCCTACAAGAGAATTTAGGTCTAATTAGTTTGGTGTCTTTAATCATAAGGTTGGACATCCTATATTAACTTAACCCATGCCTCTAACCATCTCACTGCGTGTAAGGAGTAGACCTATCCTTGGACTTGAGTTTCTTAGGAATTTGAAATCCTAGGCTCAGATACCATAAAAACTGTCATGTCCCGAGCGTGGAAGGAACTCGATACGCGTGACGAGTTTATATCGATCATGTCAATCAGAGCATAAGGAATTCGACATAAAGACAGAGTGTACAAAAGGCAGGATAAATAATAACTAGAATTATATTTCCACAATAATACCAAATATTCCATAATAACAATAACTACAAAATAGTCACATAAGTTTCCAGGTTCCAAACACTTGACCAAAAATGAGAAAATGTCAGGGAGAGTTTCAGGAAGTGGAGGGTAATGGGCTCTCTTAGGACCCGGTCGAGCAAGTGCATAACCATTCGGTGGCAGAACATTATGGTACTGTGGTGGCTGTTGCGACTGTTGTGGTGGTGGTGGTGGCCGTTGAGGCTGTAGAGGAGCAGAGAAGGATGGTTGGGCAGTTCGTGGAGTAGTGAACTGGGGGTTGCGGGGAGGTTGTTGGACGCATGGTGGGGCAGACTGGTTAACAGCCTGCACCTGCTCGTTAGTTTGGACTCCTTCGGTGACTCGGCCTTGGGATTTTCTAGGGGGTTTTGACTTTTGGGCCTCGAACAAGGAATGAATAGGGGAGTCCTTAAATTGGGTCTGGATAAACTGGGCCCTACTGTACAACTGGGGCATGTTTGAAATGTCATTCATTGCTAGAATGTTTCGGAACGTGGGTGTCACGTTTGAAATCAACAATGTCACCTTCTCTTCTTCCGGAATCTGCCCAGGCACACGGGAGGCCATCTGCCTCCATCTGTCTGCATAAGTTGCAAAGTCTTTGTCGGCCTTCATCTTCTCGGCCACTAAATCAGTAAATGAATATTCCGGGCCCACCCGGTCTTGGAACCTCTGAATGAACTTTTCTTTAACCACTTTAAAGCTCTCTGCCTCCTCTAGTGACAGAGTATAAAACCACTCCAACGCAACCCCGTCCAACGAGCGGCGAAAAAGATACGCCATGAGGCGATCATCGTATTGGAATTACGTCGACTCGTACAAAAACTCCCTTATGTGAATAAAGGGGTTGTCATTCCCATCGTACTTCCGGTACGTGGGGAGCTCAGACTAAGGAGGGAAATGAATATCACGGAAGTTAGGAACGGGGATATCGGCAAGGGATTGTGGGCCGACCTGCTTGTGAAGAAGGTCAATCTGTTGCTGCATGGTAGCCCACTTATCAAGGAGTTCCCGTTCTCGAGAAGGAGGAGGCAAGACTAGGAGAGCAGATCTGGTATACGGGGCCGAAGGATAGACCAATGGAAGGGGAAGCCCATAAGACGGATAATGGGCCGAGGATGGGCCCATATTGGCGTGAGCTAGCTGGGTAGCCCCCGATTGAAGACGTACAAAATCAGTCGGGGCCACAAGAGCTTGCAGTGCTGGAGAAGTGGTGGTATAGGGATCTGGATAAGAAGACGAGGGGATCTGGGTCTTCCCCTTTTCAGTTTAACCAAATGGCCCTCAAATAGCCCACAAAAAGAAATCCAGAATAAAAATAATGATGAAATCATGCCTCATACTTAGGACTCCAAGCTATCTCCAAGCCACAGTGATGTCTGCATAGCTCGAGTCGTGCTACGCATCTTGTAATGTTGATTAATAGCTCGTGTGTCCTCACCAGGGACCCATTAAGATGAATGTAGAGGCCTATTGGCCCTTTCCATGGCCTGGACAAACGGGGCAAAACACCGCCCATTCGCTGGCTGCCTAGCGGTCCTTCCAGCGACCGCTAGGGATCAGGCGGTCCATATTATGGCCGCTAGGGAAAAATAAATGGTCCAGGCTATGGCCACTAGGGAACCAGAGCCAGAACATTATTTTCTTTGTTTTATCTATCAAATGCAATGCAATGAATGCTTGATTGACTATATGAATGACTGATTTGACTGTCTACATGAATGCAGGGAAAAAGACAGACTCGAATCTCCTGGCTGCAAGTCTGGGCGGTATACCAGGCGTTGCTAGATTATCAGAAGGAGAGATTGGAAGCCATGGGCTTCGGGGAGCTGTTGAGCATCGAGGTGACGCGGATTGATACAGCTCTCCTGTACGCGCTCCACGAGAGATGGGACCCGGTCAACAGAGCATTCTTGTTCCCATGGGGTCACATGATCCCCACGCTCAAGGACATGGCGAGGATTACCGGACTGTGGATCCATGGAGCACCGTTGACGGGTTGGACATATGCAGATTACCGGGAGATGGCGCAGGAGCTACTCGGACTAGATCTGATGAGGCCGGGACATCATTCGTCCATGTTGGGATGAGTGACACTCCAGGAGACCTTGGGGGTACATGGAGCGGCGATAGCCGTAGGGGAGCTACCAGAGGAGCACATCGGGCGACTGACAGACTACGCTCGGTGGAGGGTGGCAGCAGTACCGGGACTAGAGGGAGACATGACCCTACGACGCTTCCTGATGTTGATCTTCAAGAAGCTTCTCTTCGAGACCAGAGCGGATGGAGTAAGCTGTAGTCTCCTCCCACTGCTGAGGGACCTAGACGAGGTAGGAGAGCACGCCTGGGGAGCAGAAGTCCTGGCGTTCCTCTTCGACTCACTTAGTACCACCGACCAGTAGATGATGCTGGACGGCTTCTCACCATTCCCTCAGGTAAAAATGCTGAACTCCTATGATTACTGTATGCTTACTATATGCTGGCATTTGACTGATGCAGGTTTGGTGATACCTGTACCTCCCTGGCTTAGAGCGAGGGATGGAGGTACATCCGGACCGAATCCCCATCGCGAGGTGGTGGGTGGTGGCTCGGGACATGGGATCGATCCGGCGCCTAGTACAGGCGATCCAGGATGACATAGACACGTTCGCCTACGGTTTGGTAAGCTTCGTAGACTCAACCTTCCTTTATGCACCTAAATGTTTCATTAAATACTTATCTAAATGCTAACACTTGACTTGATTGCCGTTTTTAGGTTCGCTGGACATCTTATCGTGACGAGGGTCACGAGGGGCAGCCCTGGGTGGAGGTGGCCCAGGCGTACGCCGGACGAGTGATCTGGCTACATTGCTTAAACATCATCGAGCCCCTCCATCATCGACTGATCATGAGGATGAGAGGAGTTCACCAGCCGGATGTGGAGTTCCCAGCGTGAGACGACGAGCGCTTCGGGTGGTCCTCGAAGGGACTGAGTGGTAATATTGATTAGATCACCCGGGCGATCGACCAGGTACGAGACTGGACACGCAGAGGTCGGGAGGTGATGGCCCGAGCTGACAGTGATGAGGTCTACCGGAAGGCCTATGCCCGGAGGTATGGCACCCAGGTGTTCCGTGGCGTCCGACGACCGGTATGGACTTCTAAACTCATGCTTTCTCTACTTGAAATACATATACACTGACACCTTGACTTGTTACATGTAGCTAGACCCCCAGGGACACATAGCGGAGCTCCAGGGCCTCCTCCACGCCACTGTATAGCAGAGGGACGAGCTCCAGGGTGCGCTAGACCTTCTGGTGAGCTTCACTGAACCTTGGACTTAATTTATGCTTATGATTAACTGACCTGACTTCTAAATGCAGCAAGCCGAGGGAGCGCAACGACAAGGACCAGACGCTCCGTCCTCTTCTTCCCAGCCTACTGGAGGCCGAGTTGAGCGGGATGCAGACGTCGCATGATCAGTGGCTCTGGTCGAGGAGGCCGAGGTCACTCTCGCAGAGAGGGTAAGCTAACTAACCGAGTTCCCTTTTTGACTTAAATGCTTAGGATACCTATGCCTAACCATAATGGAATGCCTATGCAGACGAGAGAGTTGACCACGGCATTGGCCGAGGCGGCGCGGTGGCGAGCAGGGGTGGCTGAGGTGACTTGTCTCCATGAGAAGGTGGCGCGACTGAGTGCAGGAGCAGCCCGTCATCATGCCGAGGAGGAGGAGATGGAGCGACTCAAAGCGGACGATGCATGGCTAAGGAGCGAGCAAGACCAGTCTCAAGTGCAGGTCATCAAGATGAGGGGAGTTATAGCGGGCCTAAAGGACCCTCTGACTTCTGGGAAAGAGGTCGGAGTCTAGCAGGACCCAGAGCGCCGCGCCGAGAAGCGCATAACGAGGCTATCTCACTGGTTCTTTTGGCTATCGGAGGAATGAGGAGGAGGAGTGATGACGCCATCGCGAGGAGGGGAGCACTGGCATGGAGCCACCATCGAAGCGGCATGAGGGCACAGGCGACAGCGGCGGCCTAGGGGAGGGACAGACGAATGAATGAAGAAAGAAAGAGATAAAAAAATTGACAGAGACTGGAAAATGATCTAATATAAGACCGCCTGAAGATGATAAATGGTCCAAATCATGACCGTTAAAGGACAAAGGGGAAGGTGATGAACGAAGGGATCAAACAGTCCTTCTTATGACCATTTGTAGATCCCTAGCGGTCACACGATAGATCGCTAGTGTAGAAACCCTGTCAAATCTGAGCAGGACTCTTCCGTAGGAGTCCTAACCCGAGGATAGAGGTCCTTAATCTACACTAGAACCCATCCTAACTCAAATTTTGGCTACCTAACCCCAATCCTAGTGCAACAACACTAAACTCAGAGCTCTATAACTAGGAACAAGCCCAGAATTCGTAGCTCACAGGAATTCTCTGCTTCAAGCCTTGGAACTTCATCAAAATCACCCACATTCACCATGAAGAGGAGCTTTGAAGTTAGTGCCATGGGAGAGGTTGCCTATACCAGCCTGAAGGTGGCTAGGAGAGATCATGGGGAGCTACAGCGGCTGACTTCTATCCCCAAGTATCTAAGCTCAAGCTCTTCAAGAGAAGTAAGTGCAATTCAAGTTCAACAATCCATTAATTTCCTTAATCTCCTTTCTTATGGCAGTCCTCTCTTTCTTCTTTCCTTATTTTTCCAGCTTCTTCCTGGCCCAAGATGCTACTCTAACCTAAAGTGAGGCGTTTACGCGGACCAGGCTGAGGGGGTGTGCCTAGTCCGCGTAAATCCCCCCTGGGGGGGTTACGCGGGGTGGATCAGGGGTTTTTTCCCCATGGGTCCATAAAACCCCATTTTGCCTGTTTTGGGCCCACGTTGACAGCAAGAGGACAAAAGGATACAGGTTTTAGACAGGTTGGCTAGTTATGCACGTAGAACGAGGATGTAGACCCAGACTTCACATGATCTCAGATCTTCTTGTCCACGCTCCCTTTTGAGCTGGTACGTGAACCATTTTTGCATCAGACTGGGGCTGGGATGGGATGGTGGCGGGGCCCACTAGGCAGGGTAGAGGGTGTGGCCCCCAAGGGGAGTTCACTCCCATTGGGGCACGATCGCGCCCTGGTTGAACTCCCCCGGGTGGGGTGGCCATCGCTTGGTGTTGGCCCGGTTGACCTCCCGCGGTCATTTGGCGATGTCCTTTGAAGGATTTGAGCCGAAGAAGTGTTAGGATTGGCCCGTGTTGGTCAATCATTTGGTGTTGTCGCAGCCGCTCGAAAGGTGTTCGGAGAAATTCCTGACACACCTTGGGTTGTGAAATGGCTCGGGTAATCGACTGGCGGGCCTTGGATTTGGCCCCGAACTGAGGGTGAGGGCTTGCAGGAGCTGAGAGAGGGCATCTTGGGAGTGTGGGCTCATCCTCGTGATGTATGCCACGTTGTAAGGCGCGTTGATAGGGTAGCCACGAGTTGGCCCGAGAGCTAAAAGTAAGCAGCTCGTCGCCGCATGTCTGAGGGTCGGGGGTGGCCCCGACTTGCTGGAGGGTCACCGTGGAACACGGCTAGGGTGTTGGGGGCACAGGTTGGCCCCCGACTTGCTGTAGAAAGGCTGGAACATGTTCACCCACAAGATGTTCAGGAAAATTCCTGGCACACGTGCATGGGCCGCATGAGCGTGCTGTGGGTCTCCAAAGCCAATGGTTGACTTAGATAGGTCTCCCTTTGACTTTGGAGGGCTGGAGGAAGGCATCTTGGGGGTAAATCCCGGCCTTGTCGTTGGGTGCCACGTGTCGTGGCTCATGGTCGGGGGGGTCCCAGGTTGGCCTGGGTGGCTAGGTTGAAGGCAGAGAAATCCGCAAACTGGGTGATCGGGGTGGCTCCAATCAATTGTTGAAGGTGTCGTTGGTCATGGCGAGCGGGTTAGGACCCATGGTTGGGCCTAGGGATGTCAAAAATGTGAGCAAATTCTCAACCTCCTCTAGATAGTTTTGAGCTCTTGACATAACACCGGGTTCCCAGCCACTGGCAATCCCGTCAAGTAGGCCACATCCTCAAGTTTGGGAATCATATGTCCCCACGGCATCACAAAAGCTCTGCACCCGTCCACCCATCTCTCATGTAGTGCCACCAGGAAGGTCGCATCTATAGGGAAGGGTCGAATCCTGAAGAATAGGCCAAAACCCATTCGATCCACTCTGTGCCATTGCTCAGGAGGCAAGGCGTGGGACCAAGCCCACACTAAGTCCCATGATACCTGAGCTCTAATCCTTTGCCAGCCCTGCACACAATAGAAAGAAAACAAAAGCCCATTAGATATTCCATTCCCCCAAATCAATCCATCCCCCGCAACTATTTTAAAACTTCAGTGCCCTAAGAGGAGGGCGGCCAAAGACTTGGTCGCTTACCTCCTTGGGCGGCCAGAATGTCGGCTGCCTAGTCCATCAGTGAACGGACACAACCCTAGCCGCCCACTGGCCGATCCCCCACAATCCCCAATCCGACATTCCATCACCCTATCAAGCCTCCATCCGCACCAAATCAACTGAATGGACATTCAGGGATCATTGGACTTACTTGTCTACGCGGTGCTTCCTTCCTTTGGTCGGCTTCAACTCCATCCAAACCATCTTCTTCCTCCCCTTCCTCACTGTCGCCATGGTCGGCCGTCCCCTCTTCCGGGGTAGCCGCAACTCCATCCCCTTCATCTTCTCCACTCTCTTCGACATCTGGAGAGGAAGTTGCTGAGGAGGATGGGCTCACAGGGGCTTCCACTTCCTCTTGCTCCTCACTCTCACTTGAGGATGAGGGATCCGGTACAATGTCAAGCCAAGCTCTCCTTCACCCCATTGCCTCAATCTGGATGATTGGATGACCCAAACCTCACCCACAGGATGAAAGAACACTCTCCCTGGCTCTAGCTCTTGCAGGCTCCCACAAAACGTCAAAGACGATGGCCGTTCAAATGAGGAGGCCAGCCACTTTTTAAAACCCCTCAAATGCAGAGGGCGGCCTAGGCATTGGCCGCCCAGCCTCAAGTGAAGATGGCCACATCCCTAGCCACCCTACCCCCTGTTCAGCGAAAAAAAGGGGGGGAAAAGAACAAAAATAATTCATATCCATTCACCTAAAGTTCATTCATCATTCCATTCCATCCATTTCATTCATTCCCGATTGTTCCAAAGAAATTATGCTCCTACTTCCAATCCTCAGTCTACCCAGCCGGCCGCAGATCAACAAGAAGAGACTGAGCCATTGCTGGGTACTCAATATGACTTGTTGCACCATTTGGATAGAGTTCCTGCCAAGATATCTGTGCTTGAGCTGATTAAAAGGTCCACCCTTCACCAGGATGCACTAAAAAATTTTCTTCAAAAGGTGATGGTCAATGAAGACATGGCAGTTGATAGCCTTCCTATAGCATTGGCTATGATTTCCAAAGGACTGGTAATTACATTTTCTGAAACTGAGCTGGCACCTCCGGAAGCTCGACAGATGCCACTCTGCATCTCTATTATCTTGAAAAAAGTCAGTGTGGACGTAGCCTTGGTTGATACTGGGGTGTCAATTAATGTGTGCCCACTCAGCACCCTCAGGGCCTACAATCTCTCCGAGGAGCTCCTACGGTCGACCCTTACAACTATTGCCGCATACGATAATTCACGAAGGGCGTGTCATGGGGTTGTCACCCTTCAAGCTGAACTTGGGTCTCACCATGGCCATTGAATTTTATGTGCTAGACATTGACCCTATGTTCAAGGCTATCTTGGGTCGCCCGTGGCTCGATACTCTTAGCGCCGTGCCATCTACCACCCACCAATATCTCAAATTCTCATTCTAGGGAAGGGTGGTGAAAGTTAAAAACTTATCCTTGGCCCAGTCAGTGAAAGCTATCTCAGAAAAGATTTTGCCCACTCTATGGCCCAATAGTCGGCCTGTTATTTCTGTACTGAATCTGGACTTCCCATGGGCTTAGGCACCCCGCAAGCCTGTCACTGCACTGGTTAATGTTAAGGAGAAGCCCAAAATCTAAGATTCTAAAGGCTGGTCCATTATTCTGAAGTTAGGCTATCAACCAGGGAGAGGTCTCGGAGCGCAACTCCAAGGACGCACTAAGCCGGTGCCCAAGGGCAGAAAGATGAATAGATGGGGTCTCGGCTACCGAGAGGTCGCACTGTCAATGATGGGTGATTCAGGCCCACTCCCATGTGATTATTGTCAACACTTTGTTAGAGGTCCTCTCCAGCCAGGCATGTTACAGTCACAATCAGCTCTACCAGAACAGAAAAATACGGCATATGCAGTTGTCAGTCCGCCCCAGGTGCTAAAGGGGCCAGTTGATGATATGATAAATCTCAGCCAGGCATTTTCCAGATTGTTCAAAGATGTTTGAAACTCTCACCATGCATGAATTGGGTCTTCAGATCAATATCTCCGTCTTGTACCAAAAATTAGAAATTTTATATGCTTAACCCATGAAGAACTTGTTATGCTAATGAAACTGATATGTTGATGAGTTACTGCTACTAACTTGCAAGTTTGTAGTTTAGCAGACATTTGAACTTCGTGTCTATCAATGCTAACCACTATTTTTGATGATGTCTATCATAGCTACTGTAATCCAACTCATCATTCTTGTGGACATTTAAGCTTTTGTTCAAGTGTCCTAACTTCCATAAGCATTGGACAAAGGGGGAGTCTAAGAGTTTGCACTTTAGTCTGGAATGCATTGCAAATGTCTTGAGGCGGCATGTGTTGTGAATATTGAGCATCATTTTGTGATCTCATGCACTTTCACGCATTTCATGCTAAAGGAAAATCTGAAAGATCTGCCTTTCATGTTAGCATGTATTGCATTTTTATTACATCATATGTTCACATAAGTCCTAGGTTGCATATTCCTTTGATGAGTCTCACGTAGGTATTTTGAGGTCCATGTTATGTTAAACCTTTCACATTTATTATTACAATGGATCTTTTGAAAAGGAATGTGAGAGCATGTCTTCTTGATGTTCATAGTTTCAGCTATCTTTTTTGTAAAAGAGAGAATTTGCCATGATTCATGATCACTTAAAATATATATATGTGTTGTTCTGTCTGCATTATGCATCGATGCACAGACCTTGGTGAGTCAATGCAACAGTTGTTTTCTTCTTATATCCACTTTCTATCTGAGCAGTATGTGTCGACACTTTGATGTGCCTGCACCGATGCTGTAGTCCACATATCTCTGTTCAGTCTCTTCCATACTCTCCAACAGATTGAACTGTGCTCACCTTTGATGAACATCACCTACCATGTCACCTCAGGTAACACTTCTATCAGTCTCTCATCAAGGGAGAGATTTCACATAAGTTTTCATTGGTCTATTCTTGCATCTTGCTACATGTCTTCTAGGCTCATTTGTATCTCACTACACATCCTCAGGGGGAGTAGTTCACTGCCTACTTTCACTCTCTACCCAAGTGCACTCCTTGTAAACATTAGTCTTCGCTTCATGCTGATTATTTGTTGTATTCTTGTCAAGGCTTGACTGAGCCCATACACTCAGGGGGACTTTTTACTCAATATTCACCTCTTTGAGCTCATTGTTCATATTGATGGTGTAGTAGTTGGAGGTGTAAAAGGTGAGGGTTTGGTGCATAGAATGTGCCAGATTTTGGTGGTGCGAGGGGTTTGAAGGGCAGGAGAATGTTCATGGTGCGTCGGTGCAGTTGATTGGAGTATTGACCCATCATCGTAACACCAGTTGATTTCATAAATGGGGATTGGGATGGTGGCATCGTCCTGAGCAGGGGGTTCATTGGGTGGCAATGGAGGGAGAGGAAAACGAAGGAAACTCGGAATGGGTGTTTCTTGAAAAGCCTCAACATCTTGTGCCGTCTCAAGTTGTTCATCATCGTCGAATTCAAATGGACGCCATGGTGGAGGCGTGTTGATGGGTGATGGAGGTACATAATGTTGTGGAGAGTTTTGTGAATATGGATGTGGAAGGGGAGGTGGAGGGCCATGTGGATGAACATGATGTGTGAGTAGAGGGCAGACGACATCCACTTGATCATTAACACTTGCAAAAATATCTTGCTCACTTATATTGTCGATGCCATTATTGTCTCTCCTCTCTTTCCATTCTTTCTCCATCTTCGTTATGTTGTTCATGAAGGCATGAAGAGAGTTGCCTTGAGGAGGAGGAGGAGGTGGCCACGGGCTTGTGGCCCTCTTTAATTGTTCCTCCATTGAAGCGATTTTATCAAGGAGAGTTTGGAGGGATGTAACATAAGAAGTAGAGAGTTGGCATGGTGGCCTTTGAGAAGGAGGAGCCGCATATGAAGGTCGTGGAGGGGGGTTGACGGGCTGACCCAAAGAAGGACCCAATCGAGCCGGGTTGCAAGAAATATACATGCCTTGGGGCCTTGAAAGAGGAGGAATAGAGGGAGGCATGTGATGGACCACCCGAGAAGGAATATGTGTAGAAGAAGATGGGTGATGAGCCACCCGAGTGGGAGTGTGAATAGAAGAGGGAGGCAGGTGATGGACCACCCGTGTGGGAATGGAGGGAGGATGAGAAGGAGAGAATTCACCCTCAACAATGGCCTTAAGGGCTTGGATTTATTGAGGGGTGAGATGATCTATGGCATGCAAGATTTGGGTAGCCTTCTCGTAGTGGGGAGGAGACTGTCCCGAGGCAATAGCGGCTTGTAATTGATGCGAGGGGCCATAAGATTGGGAATTGCCCATGGGTCGAGCAAGACCATGTGAATGTAAATGTGGCCCCTTAGAAAAATTGGGATGAGAAACATAAAGTTGAAGAAACCTTATCAGAATTAGGCTCATAAATGTTGCAGCCTAAAGAGTCAAACACTACCTTGTGACCTTTGTCACATAGCTAACTAATACTTAACAAATTGTAAGCAAGACCCTCAACTAGCATGACTTCATCAATATAGTAGGTAGTACACTTACCTACCTTACCTAAGCTGACAATTTTACCCTTGGTGTTTCCTTCGAAGGTGACCAGGCCTCCATTCCTTTCAGTCAGCATGCAAAATTTTGCCTTATCCCCGGTCATATGCCTAGAGCAGCCACTGTCCAAGTACCACATGTTGTGCTTGGCTGCCAGGCATACCTGCAATCTAATTAAGCAGAAAGGTTTGGAACCCAAAAATGTTTGGGCTCCGAACAGAAACAGAGCTACTCAAGCATGACAACAAATTCTTAGGGATCCACATTTGTTTAAGAGTTGTCTGTTTGGTGGATTTATTTGCATTCTTTTTATTGTTGTCCTTCTTCTCAGCACTAACAGCTTTTAACTTTTCAGGTCTGTTCTGTCTTGGCACCATTGTTATTAGCATGTTGAGCTTGTTTGTGCTAGTGCCTAGGCCAATGAGCATTCTGTGAAGTGTAGCCAGTGGTGGTCCTAGGCTGACTATATGAATTATGTTTCCTGGGAATCCATGTTCTGGATTGTCTGACCCAATTTCTGGCCTGAGATCTATAAGCCTGAGTGGAATATGAATGATTTCCAGACCTCCCTTGAATTTTATCCCTTCCAGACCTGTTAAACTGTTGTGGCTGAGCCTAATAGTAGGTATGATAGGTCTGAACTCTGGGATGGTAAGATTGACCAATGTGACCCCTATTTGATTCTTGTCTCCTGTACACCTTAGACCCACCTGAAGTGTGCAATGGCATGGTTTGGATCTTTTTCTGATTTTTCTGTGGAGACTTGGTAGGCCCAATCTGGGGTCTGGGTATTTGTGAAGGTTGACCCCTAACCTAAAATCTACCCTGAGGTGTGGGGCAGTGTGTGCTCACAGTGCTAGGCACCTGAATTTTCTGTTTGCCCTTGTCCTTGGCGCTGGGCATCTTGGCGTTATTAGATTTCACTACAATATTTCCACTACTCATTTTAATAAGAGGTCATTTTCCTTTTTCTGCCACAAATGACATAGTTTTTATCTCGAAGCTCTTCTTGGCTGTTGGATTATTCTCGGCTCCCGCATTGGAGACATGCTCCTAGCTTTCAATCCGGATTCGTGTTCTACGATGTCTGTGTTTAATGTGGTTCCACGAAGGGTGTGCCTGCGTGATTTTGTATGCCCACATGATTCTGTGTGTCTGTGAAGGGTCATTCCCATGTGATTGGGTGTGTCCGCGGAGGGCTGTTCCAGTGTGAGTTGAATGGGCTAGCAATCACTGATTTTTGTCATCCGACCTTGTGTGTTGGCATAGAGCCGTGTTGTACCACAGTTCGGGTACATGTGTGAGTACTCCAGTGCTTTCCGTTGGATTGCGTGGTTTAGGATTTTTTTGTGAGACAGTTGGGCTAGGGGAACCTGTGGCAGGACCTAGACGAGGACAGTCTAGTGGGTATGTCGTGGCAGGATCTATACGATGATAGTCTAATGCATGCGTACACTTGGTCGGGGCTAGAGTACTGTGTTGTTGGATGCAGAGGCATGTACCTCATGTCATGGTAGCAAGACACAGACATGTTGTTGGGTGCAGAGATACAAACCCCAGCCAGTCTTAGTGAGAGGGGTGTGTGTGTGTGTCTCATTGCCCCATTCGAGAACAGGGTATGGGTCGCGCGTGAGGCCTGGGGCCCAGTATAAGATGTTAGTGGATGTAGTTGGCCTGGTTATTTGTGAGTTGTAATTTTGATGCAGCTCGAGGTAGAGTTTACTGACGGAAAGGTCGTGGCCCTCCTGACGATCGAGGTAGTGTATCCATGACAACGAGGTCACGGCTTCTCGATGGTGTAGTCGTGGTTCTTTCGCCGATTAGATTTGTGACTTTCCCAGCAGTCGTAGTTATACGTCTTCCAAGCGCGGTGGTTGAGGTTTTCAATGTGTGTATGTGTGTATAACTTGTCAAGGAACGTGGTTTCCTCGGGACTCGAGTGTAGTGCGATTTACGTGTGACTCATGCCACAGTATTACGAGTAGCTTAGTTGTACTTACTTCATTTCCACCTGTTACCCATTATTGTTGTTATTGTTATTATTGTTTATTATTATTACATTGTGGTGAGAATCCGTGGGACCCCTACTGAGTCAATGAGATGAGACTCACCCCTTTGTCTTTCAAGTGTGGTGTTCCCTCCTCGAAGTTCGAAGGATCTATGCAGCGCCTGTGGTAATTTTTAGTTGCCAACTTGCCAGAGCCGGGATATGTCCCGTGACTGTGTATGTTTCACTTTTGTTGACTGTACTTTTGTGGACTTGAATTCTATACTGGCGACGTGGTAAGTAACCTCGCCAACTCTTTCTAGTATCTCGAAAGGTCCGATATATCTTGGTCTAAGCTTGCCATTAATACCAAATCTTCTAATTCCTTGTCCAGGAGAAATCTTTAGAAAAATGTGATCTCCAACTTGGAATTCAAGATCTCTTCTTCTGGTAATGACATAAGCCTTCTATCTAGTCTGAGCCACTTGGAGTCTTTCTCTAATCAACTGAATCTTCTCATTGGTATCCCTTACCATGTCTGGGCCTAATAATTGTTTCTTGCCAACTTCATCCCAACACAAAGGTGATCAGAAACATCTATCGTATAAAGCTTCAAACGGTGCCATCTTTATGCTTTCCTGGTAACTGTTATTATAAGCAAACTCGACCAAAGATAAGTGATCATGCCAACTTTCACTAAAATCAAGAATATAGGCTCTGAGCATGTCTTCTACCACCTGATTTGCTCTCTCAGTCTGACCATCCATTTGTGGATGAAAGGCAGTACTGAAGTTGAGTCTCATCCCCAACGAATGTTATAGACCCTTCCAAAAGTGAGAAGTAAAATGTGGGTCTCGGTTAGATATGATTGAAACAAGTATTCCATGTAGTCTGACTATCTCCTTGATATACAAGACAACGAGAACATCAACTGAACATCAGCTCTTGATTGGCAAGAAATGTGCCGACTTGGTCAATCGATCTATGATGACCCATATTCTATCATATCCTCCTTTGGATTTAGACAGTCCCATTATGAAGTCCATGCCGGTATCCTCCCACTTCCACTTGGGAAGATCTAGAGGATGTAACTTACCGGTAGGCCTTTGGTGTTCCGCTTTAACTTGTTGGCAAGTGAGACAACGAGACACGAAGGCCACTACCTCTCTTTTCATGTTGGGCCACCAAAAGGTTCTTTTCAAATCTTGGTACATCTTGGTAGATCTTGGATGAACAATGTACCTTGATTGGTGAGCTTCATCTAATATCTTTTTCTTTAATTCTGGACAATCCGGTACACAAGTTCTCTCTCTAAACATTAACCTTCCATCTGATGCTAGCTTGAAATCAGGTCGCTCTTCCATTTTGCTATTGATCTCCACTAGCACTGGGTCATTATCTTGGAGTCCTTGGATTTCAGAGAGTAACTCCGGCTGTATCCTCACATGAGATAAAGTAATATACCTATTTTCCTTGTCCATGCTTATGTCAAGCTTAGAGGTTGTAATCACCCAACCTGGTGTGGACTACGTACAGGTGCAAGATGTAGGTTTGAACGTTGTAGGTTAGATTATTAATATTTTCAACTGCAATATGATATCGATCAGTATGTCAAAACCAAGAAGCCAGAGAAGAACGATGGCATTCCAGTTATAGGATATCAGAGTAAGGAAGACCAACTTGCGGGCAGACTCGATCAGGATGTCAAAACCAAAGCCGTATATGGATGCATGCATGCAGGCATCTATTCATGACCAGATGAAACGTGAACACAGGAACGACGATCTGGGTTTCGTATAGTACTCCCACCATCCATTATTACGGGGACGAGGGAGGAATTGAAAGAGGGGGGATGGGTTAATTAGATATCACGGACCGCCCTCATGACCGGCAAAGTGGGTGCCCTTGCGTCTAATTAAATCTCTGTCACCTGCCGATCCATACATACTGCAGAAACATGGAGAGCGAAAGAGGTCTTAATTTGTGGCCGTCTGCATCCATGATCTTAACTTGAAGTGTAATACTTCCTCTCTCATTTCTTGGGCACGCATGCCGCCACTCCATGCATGCCTATATATATGGGTCCCTCACCCATGACTCGGCTGCACCACACCACCTATCAAGTTCCCGAACCCTCCAAAAAGAAACTAGACAGTTAGATAAGCTTCTCCTCTCTCCTAGCTTGGGTGTAATAGGATTATACAGTTAAGGTCCGCGCGCAGATGGGTGTGCAGAAGTTTCTGCTAATGATCGTTCCTCTCCTGTTACTCTGTTCTTTCCTCCAACATTGTTACGGCAATGCTGAGGGCCTCCCGTCTCATAAGACTTCCCATCCAACTGGCTTCTCCTCGAGGATGAGCGTGGCTGGAAAGGTAGGATATTGGCCCAGAAGAGCTCTCTTAGCGAGCTCAAGTAAGGTGGTGAACGTGAACGATTATGGAGCTAAGGGTGACGGATCATCGGATGATACCAAGGTAAGCACACGCATGTTGCAGAAATCGATCTGTAAATCACATGTGGTGGAGAATGGCCTCAATTAAATTGCTGGCCGGACGTGTTGTTTTCTTCACGTTGTTAGAAGCTCTAATTATCTTATATATGGTGTGCGTCGTCGGTTAATTAATTACAGGCATTTGCCAATGCCTGGACAGCAGCTTGCTCCTCGTCAGTGGCTGTCACCTTGTTGGTGCCAGAGAGCAAGACTTTCCTCCTTGACAACCTTTGTTGCCCTAGGGAAGAGTTCCCTAGGCAATGGAAATAATCTTGAACCACGCGGTTCATTTCTTCCTGGCTAGGCCTCTGCAGCTCTTGCCGGGGCAATGATCTTTCTTGAATCTTCGGCTGATAGGCCAGCCTCGAGACTTAAGCAGCTAAGTGGTCTGACTTGTGATACCTGAATACATCGGCCTATCTAGCACAGGCCCTAGGTCTCTTAGCAGCAGAGACAACCTTCTCCGTCCTTCTTTCATCTTCCATTTGAAAGTCTTCACCCCTTCTCCTGAGGTGAGTGACGGCAACAGCCTGACCCCTCGACCGGTAGCTCCTGCCCCCAGCCATGGGGTAAGTAGCAATAACATCTTTTTCCTTCTTTTGACACTTCCTGCCCCCAGCTTTGGGGCGGACAACAACAATGTCTTCTTCCCTGATCTGGCATCTTTGGCCCCATGCTCCGGGTGGACAACAGCAACATTCACTTCTTCTTGAGCTAAAGTCGGGCTTCGAATCCTCTTCGGCACCCATATTTGTTTAAATTTTACTGTCTTGGGTGCCAGCGGCTTCCTCTCTTCAACCTCCCAATTAGCTTTTCTGGTGGCCAGCACTTGGAATTTATTGTTGGTCCAGACTGTCGGGATGATCCTATCAGGTCTTACAGCTCTAGGGTGACCATTGAGGTTCACCCTGATACTTCCAACCATCATTATCTTCCTAGAGACTGAAAGACGGTGACCTGTAGCAACAAACTGACTCCTTTAGTTGTTCTTTCTTCCTTTGCTAGGAGGGGCAGGAGCGGCGTTCCTCCTAGCCATGTGGTGGACAAAACAAGCGACGACTACAGGGGTAGTCTTCTTCTCCAGGTTCATCTTCTCGTTCTTAGGCAGAGTCTTTGTGGCAGTGCCCTGATCTTGGTTGTCGACCTTTAGCAAGTTGACGAAGACGAGGCCCAAGCAATTAGGCAATCCTACAGTTGGTGGCATCGATCCGAACATCGTGGGTACCGCCAGGTAGCCCCCTCGGACATGAGTGTCAATGACCTGCTGGCCAAAGTAAAGAGCAGCCAACCAATTCTTCATCTTGACTCCTGTAAATAAGATTAACACATGATTAGAACTTTGAGAGGGGCCGCCGAGCCTCCTATCTTTGGCGTAGAGATGAAGGGAGACTTGGTCCCACTAGGGATGCCAAACTTGTCAGAAGGAGAAAATGTTATCCTTTTAAAAATTTTGGGGTGCTACACTAGGTCTCAAAGCTTACAACTCTATGATGTAGTCTTTACCCCTACGAGCCAGTGATGCCAACTCCCTGCATAGGCTTCCCGTGTCGGGATGTGGCAGCTCTGGCGCCCAAAAGGGGCCTATGACCCCAAATCTCAGAAATATCGGCGCTCAGTTCAGGCCTGCAACCCTAGGTTGCTGGCACCTTGGTAGCTTCTACATCATCGGCGTTCAGTGCAAGAACCTCATCTCGAGCACTAGTGATACGTTTCCCAGCCCGGGCAAAAGCTTACACTCGAGTCACTCAGTCCTCGACTCTCGGTATGGGCATCGTGCCCCGAAAGGTCGATGTTAGCACCTTTCGCCGTCAGCTTTGCACTATTGGCAATGGTAGACCAGATCTTCTCTATCTACCACCTTGGGCCAGGGTCCTCGCCCGCTCCCCAGAGGAAGCGTTGAAGTGGCCGTAGAGGTAGGCGACCCGCTGGCGCAACTAGCAACTCTGGCAAGACCATCCTTATCGGTGACTTAAGGATTCGTCTCAATGGGGACGAACCAATTATACCCCAGGATTGAACCATGTCTACGATCCCCACTACTAACAAGTTCAGCCTCCTACAACGAACGTGAGAGGATATAGTAGAGCTCAGAGAAGTCCATGGCTTGGCCATTAATCAGGGGCACTTGCACCAATCCAACACCCAAACTCCCAGGTCCAATCGAAAGAATTGTGACAAGGGAAGTCATCAACTCAGCCTGAGAAGAATCTAGGTTACTCTGGAGGAGGCTCAAGCCACCCAAAGGGTGTGTGCTAAGAACCCTCCTCAAGCGTCTAGACGCGGCATCGCTGGGGATACCACTAAATTTTCATCAGCACGGTCTGACGACACCCAGACACCCAGCCTCTCTGGCCTGACTAGGCGAAGGCAAAGAAGGGCTCATCCCGGGACTCGCCAGCCGCCATTCTCAAGCTCTCCTCAGGCCGATTCTGGTCTCAGGATGTTTAGCTACCTCAACGTACCTCAGTCTTTGACAGACTAAGGGCACCAATACAATCCAAGAAGCATCCCCAAAAGAAGCGGATGGATCGGTTCATCAATGATGTAGTTCCAGTGTTCACGTGATATGCCACCGGACAACAACCCAAGACTCAATTTGATGACCTGAACCAGCCTTTGGCCCAACTCAGGAGGCCTCACCACCAAACTCAGCCTCTGGCACTGTTAGGTCAGGTCGGCACCTCTTCCAGACCTCAGGAATCAGAATGGGTAGAAGATGTTCTAGCCGAGGACCGTGACACTCCTGTTAACACGAACCTGGTCAACAATGATCCTCCGATAAATGAGGTTCAAGAGGTGACTCTCGAGACTCTGATGAAGGAGAACCAAGATTTGAAGGCCCTCCTACGAGATCTTCTTCAGGTACGAGACCTTCACCCTCTACAACCTGCTAGGACTATGGCCGAAGCACTGACATTACCAGTTGGGTATAATGGTGCCAATGCCTTAGCAGCAACCACCTGAACCCTGACAGTAGCCACGTTTGGCATGCCTCTAGTGGAAGTGCATCCACGAGCATCCAACAGACCAGTGCCAGAAAACCTTGTGGTGCAATGGTAGATGATCGAGCAGATCGTCGAGACAAAGCTTACCCAGTATGGGGAAGGGGTCGCCACAATAGACCTCTATAGTGTACCCTATCCATTGCATCAATAGTTGAAGAAGCTTCCTCTGGAGTACACGAAGCCCCTAAAGCTATAAAAGTTCGACAGGCAAGGGTCTCCCGATGAGCACTTGGCCTACTACATCATGACCATGGGCGAGTTAGCGTTGGACGAATCATACCGTCTCTGCTAGTTCACCACCTCACTTACGGGCATGACCTTTCATTGGTATTCTTGTCTGAAGCCCAACTCGGTAATCGACTGGGCAGATCCCGAAGAGAAATTTCTCGACCGCTTCTAGACAGCCGAGCGTAAGATCTCCCTAGCCGAGCCTTGCTCCGTTTGGTAGAAGAAGGGGGAGAGCACCCTCGACTTGATCCAGAAATGGCTAGACCTCAGCATGAGATGTATCACCCTGCCAGTCTAAGAGGATGCCATTATCATATGCTACATGGGACTGGTATCCGAGGTCAGCGAAAAGCTTCTCGGCACTAGCATTAAAGGCTATGACCAGCTCAATTTGATAGTCACCGAAATAGAGATGTTCTTCGCCGACAACCCGAGCTATACCTCAGCAAAGGGTAAATAGGAGCGAGAACACCAACCTAGGAAGGAGGTGAACATCATTAAGTGCATCCCTACCACCAAAGCCAGTAAGGAGGGCGAGTCAAGCAGCTCTGACAAGAAAACAACAGACAAGCTAGCCGCTCCTTCCCTCTCAGAGCGCATGAAGACACCCTTCTCCTTCAAGAAGGAACACACGAAGATGCTCTTCGACCTCTGCGTGGCTCAGAAGATCATCGACCTACTAGAAGTTTGGAAGCCAGATGATGCCCAAATAGCCAATGAACCTAGTTATTGCCCATATCATCGCATGATGCATCATCCACTTGAGGATTGCTACATCTTCAAGACTCAAGTGCAGAAGCTGATCTGAGACAGGCACATCAAAATGAAGAGTGGTCTTGTCAATCCACCACAGCCACATGCGTGTTCCAGACCCGCCAAGGCAGCACATGTGATTCATTATTCAGCTAACGTGATTCACACAATGGCCACCTTCTCTCTCTCTGATGTCAAAACAGAGGAGCCCAATACTAGCCTAGACGAGCACTCCTTATGGTATCTAGGGTAGAGACCCTGGCATGACCACACACCTCTTTCCTTTTCAAGAGAAAGGACCAAGCGGCTCTTTGATGTCCTCGTCGAGAGGGGGAAAATCATGGCTCGTGAGTCGCCGATAGAATACACCCAATGGGACTTCAGTCACCTCAATATTTCCCCTTCTATGGCAGAATCTACCACATGATCGGGTCCTATGAGGAAGTTCAACACTCAATCTAGGAACAAATCCAGTGAGAGCAAATTGATGCAGAGGGAAACCCAATACCAGTTTTGAGGCTTCGACAAGCAGTTGAAGAAAGCCTGAGCATCGCCAAAAATGCATCTGAGCAACCTGAACCTCCTCAAGCTAATCAGTACGGGCTGCCTTATCGACATGTCCCGGAGTGGCTGGAGTTCCAAACTGACAATCGAGAAGTGCTCGAGCGACTACAAAGTTGCAGGAGGTGGGACGACAATCAGGAGACTGAACTGAGTAATTTCCCAGGTAAAGACATCCACTCTCTTACCACCCCAGCTCCTCCAGATGCCCTGATGTCAAGCGCTAGTCAACCGGTTCCTGCCATCCCAGCCTCTCAATGGTGGCCGCGGCAAGAGCTAGTGTCGCTGCCATGATAATCTTGGTAATGCTCGGTCTGGATTCAGAAGGGGGGTTGAATGAATCCCCTTAGCCACCCCCTCTAATAGTGTTACTTTTATAGCAACAGTTAACCCGGCGCCACTGAGGGCACGCTGAATTCAATGGCGTCGGGGACAAGTGTCCAGAAAGCATTTTGGTGCACCGGAATTGGCGTCACCAGGTTAAGGGGCGCCGGTGACCTTTCGTGTGCCGATTTAGCTTGTTCGCTTGACGCGGGCTGGCCGATGGGTCTGTGGATAGTTCCGAAAGCCCCTCGTCGACTCCTCTTCTCTCCACGGTCCTTAAAAAACCTTTACGGGGTGTTGACGAAGCTCTCGGCGTGATGAATGGCCTTAATCGGAACCTCATGTGTGTTTGACTTGTGCACGCGAGTTTTTTGCTGAAACGGCCTTCGGCATTATGATTTGTGCTTCCGGCTCGGCCTGACTCGTGCTCAAAGCTCCCCTGTAGGGTGACATAGCACCGGAGACAATTTTACCTTGACTGGGCGATCATTCGAACTCTGACGGGCCCAATATAGCGAGAAGTCGGGCCCGTGTCGGGTGATCGGGATCTTCCGCTGACAGAGCCTTTGGTTCCTTGTTATGAAGGGCTAATGGCATTCCTCCTCCTCAGGAGAATCTTTATTTAGGTGGCGGGCCACCAGGCAGACCATCGCCCTTGGTTGGATGACGGGTGTAGGGTATGCGGCATGACAAAGTCGATGCCAGATCATTAGGTAGGCTTGGTTGCATTGTCGATTGGTTGTGGATTCATCTCGACTCTCAGAGGTGAAGTCCCCGGCGTTCATTCCAAGTGACTCGAGGCTCTGACAGCTTGAGAAGTCTTCAATGGGTTGATCTTCATCAACTTCTGGCCGTATCATTCATTTTTACGGCTTGGTCGCCGTCGATCATATTTTGAGTGCCAATAGTGCCTCAAGCGGCGCTAGTTCTAACTCGGAAAAAGAAATGGCCGGCCCTCTTGTAATCGTGGCCAATGTCGATGGCAAACTATCTATGGCCATATCCTTACTGACCATAACCATCTGCAGAAAAGCCCTTAGGGCTTCTTGGTGCAACGTGGACCGCTTGATCAACTCCAACACAGAAATCTTGGCCGACATCCGGTGCAAGTGCTGCAACAAATCATATCTGGTGCTAGGTAGGGGGTCGGCTTCTTCTGCTTCAACTATCGGGGAAGGAACTGGAGGGTGGGGTGTAGGTGCACCAGTAGAGGGATAATTTCTTTGGAATAATCACCCGCTGAAAGAAGAAGGGGAATAAGGAGAAGGAAGATTGGTAGCCACTGGATCAGATCCAAGGTACATTGCTCCTAAGCGAGCTACATTTTACTATGCTTCATTTCTAGCTTTCTGTAGCTGTATTTTCATCACCTTTGTTCTTTCCCATTTTTAATTTTTTTTCAAGCTGTTAGTCAGCAGAGCAAGCTATGTTGCTCAGCGGTTGCAGAGGATCGGTTCCTCTAGTCGGCTAAGCTGTACTGCCCAACGGTCCAAGCTGTTTGTTAGTGGTAGGCATAAGCTGTAATGCCCAGCGGTCGAAGCTGTGAATCAGCGGTTGTCAGCCAAGGTGTAATGCTCAGCGGACGCAAGCTGTGAAGCACAGCAGTCAGCCACACTCTGATTTGAGTGTTGGGTGGATGCAGGTCTGGAGGACCGAACCACCTAAAAACCTTCTGTGTCCACTGGTGTGATTAGTTGCCTTCAATGTTGTGTGATTGGCTGTTCGTTTGAGTGTGATCGCTACTATTCATCTAGAACTCCTTCATTTGTATGCTTTCTAGTAGTTAATTAGGACATGCATCTCAGCTGTTCATGCGATTGTCTATTGAGCCAGCCATTGAAATTTCATTCACTCAAAAATTGGACCAAAAATTTTAAAAGATCCATTCACCCCTCCCTCTGGATCTACTTTCATCTCAATATCTGCACCCAAGAATTGGTATCAGAGCAGGTCTCTGACTTCTCAGATCTAACGATCTGCAGAGGATCCTGCTATCTTACTTTTGGTGCTTTACTTATTGATTGCTTTGTGCATTGAAGCTGTTTGCTATTTGTCACAATGGCTCGCCCTCTGATTTTCGATGGTTCTAACTTCATTAATTGGTTAGGCAGCCTATGTGTTCACATGAATTCCATTGATCTAAATTTATAGACTCTTGTATCAAAAGGCCCACATAAATTACCTCAGAATGCGGCCAGGTGGTCTAAAGAAGAAAAAGTTAAGTACTGCGAGAATACTAGAGTCCTCAATACTCTGAGAGACGTAGTTAACACTAAAATGTTTCCATGTATTGCAGAATGCCATTTTGGAACGATTTTGTCTGATGGCCAACCGGAGTGATCACAACAGTGACCATTTGAATGAAGATTCATCATCTCAAGTAAGCTCCAGATCAGAAGAACCTTCGTTTGATGAATTGGTTGTAATGTATGAAGAACTGTTAGAGTTATCATAGGTTCACAGGGGTGACAAATACGCATGAGGGGTTTCAAAAGGCTCTTAACGTTGAAAAATGCACAAAGGCGATGGCTCCCAGGGGCAAAGGCGACGGCTCCTGCATGCTAAGAGTGAAAAATGTCTATTAGTGGTGACAAATAGATCAACAAGGGGTACAAATGCACATGAAGGGCGACAAATGGATCATAACGATGAACTATGAGCATGAAGATAAGCACTACTGATATTAGAACCCCTCATGCGCATAGGGGAAGAACTTCCCTTTATAAAGGTAACCCCTACCTGTGATGGATGGTATCCTTCATTCGAATCACACATCAAGGAAATGTATGGATCCATTAACGACAACCACATCACACAAAGATCAAGCATCCATCATGCAAAAAAAGGTTACAAAAAAAGAAATTATATTGATAGGGGAAGAGGGTACAAGCAGTTACAGGTTACTCGTCCTATTTGGGATGGAACCTGTCAGGTTGGAGGCTCAACACCCCCTTGTTCTAAAACAGGCGGTCCACCTTCGCCAAGGCGTCTTGCCACCCTTGTAGGTACCCCTACTTGTATTTCTCTGAAATGTTGCGACCGCTGCTTTCCCCTGATGGCTGGTCCGGCACCGACAAGGCTTCGTTTTAGAAGCACAGTCGTTTGGCGGGAACTTACTCTGACGAAGAATCTAACTTCTCAGACGATGACATCTTCACGAGAGTGTCTTTGACCGCCAAAGGAACTCAAGATGTCAAGTTCCCCACAGAGTCTCTATTTATAGGAAGGAGACCAAACCCCCAGAGGGCAAAAGAGTCTTCGTGCCTCCCCAACTTTGTGAAAATCGAAGCGACGGGGCCGCGAAGATCGTTCCATCTCCCCCAACTTTGTGAAAATCGAAGCGATAGGGTGTCGGTCATGAGATCGCTTGGACAAGAGGCCGGAGAGAGATATTGTAATGACAAATAGTCATCAGTGATGACAAATAGTCATCAGTGGTGACAAATAGGCATCAAGGATGACAAATGTCTCGTAAGGGTGATAAATGGATAACAGAAGTCACGATATGATTTGAAGCGAAATAAAACGACGGCTAGGGAGCGATAAGGGTGACAAATAGATGTTGTGAGTGATAAATAGTCGTTAGTAATGACAAATGACTCTGTAACGGTGACAAATAGGTAATGGCAGTGAAACTTGAAGAAACTCAAGTTCGTTTGAAGGGTAATGAGTTGCTCCAATATCAAATGAAACTTTAGCAGTCTTAGAGTAGAGAGTTAGTGTACCTTCCATGATTCCGCCTTTAGTTGGTTCTGTCTCTTGGAGAGCTTACAGATGGCCTTGCTTCTTTGCTGGACGCTTCTCATCCTTAGTATCTTGCACATTTATCAACGGGCAATCCAGGATTCGATGTGCTCGGCTTCCACATCGGAGACAGGGTCCTAGCTTCCTCCAGTATTCCTCGGCCTTGTGGCCGGCCTTGTCACAATATTTACACACTTCCTTAGAAGGCGTAGCGACGATGGAGATTGGCTTGTGATTCTTCTGGAATCTCTTTCCTTTGGAGAACTCCCCTCCATTGTAATACCGCTTCTTGTTGAATGATGTTTTGAAATTTCCCAGACTCATGATAGGTTCCTTCCTGTCCCTTCCTCGGATCCTCTCCGATAATTTCGTGGCATCCTCGAGCAATTGTGCACGCCGAACCATCTTCGAATAGACTTGGATGTCCATCGGTGCAAGTTGTGTAATATAATAGGGCCGAAGTCCATTGAGGAACCTTCTTGCCTTTATCTTTTCCATAAACACCAAGTGGGGTGCATACTTGGATAGTCTTAAAAACTGGGCCTCATACTCGACTACTTTGAAGGTCCGTTGTTTCAATGCAGCAAATTCTACGGCCTTCTTTTCCTAGATATGGTCGGAGAAGTACTTGTTGTTGAAATGCTTAATAAATTCATCCAATGTGATGTGGTCATCGAGCAATGTTACTTCCACGGATTCCCACCAACATTGAGCCTCCCGCTCCAGTTGGAATATAGCCACTAGAACCTTCTCCTCATCCGTGCATTACATCGCACGAAAAATTCATTCCATTTCCTTCAACCAATTTTCGGCATCCTCAGGGTCAGATGAGCCCGTGAACCTTGGTGGCTTCATGTTGTAGAAACCCCTATGAAGATCACCGACTACACGGTGAGCTCCGCTTTGCGCCACTTGTTGTAGCGCTTGCGTAAGTCCTTGCACGGTGCGCTGCATCTCACGCCATTGTGCTCTTTCAGCAGCCATGATCCTACAAGAGAATTTTAAGCATACTAAGTATTATTGATAGCTATAATATCAAGTGTCATGTGTAACTATAAGGTCAAATGTCATGTTTAACTAATGTTCTTATAGGACTTAACCCTTGGCTCTACCCATCTCACCGGGTATAGTATCACCTTGGTGGACCTATAAACCACATCGACTTTGGATCCATCTACCATAAAGATCCATCAACCCAGAACTCTCAGTCATCAACCCATCCTTGTTAAACCACCATGAACCTAGTCATGGCTCCAGCAATATGCCGCCAAGGCATACCAATTCCCAGATACAAGTCATGACTCCAACAATATGCCACCAAGGCTCACCAGTCCCCAGATCACAAGTCAAACTCCAGACTACTCAGCAATCAGCCAAATCCACAGTCATGGCTACAACGGCGACAAACCATCAATAGCACAAACCTCAGGTCACGTCCCCTGACAACAACACGCTATGGACGGCAGCCACAAGGCTCCCAGGTCAAACAAAAAATGGGGTTAAAAAATAGAGATATCCTGGTGGCCTTAGTCAACTCCCTCCATGGGATTACTAAGGGCAAAAATTGCCATCAACCCAGCTAAGGTGAAAACCCGTGAGGGCGTCTTAGGTAAAATCAGGTAACCCTTCAGTATGAAAACCCGCAAGGGAGTACCAAAAATATCTAAAGGGGGCTAGCTCTGGCAAAAACCTGAAAGGGCGGTAGTGCTGGTAAAGAGAAAAATAAAAAATTTCTCCACCTCCACTCCTCACTGACAAGGGCCATCGGTCCCAACATCCTGTCGACGGTTATCTCTGGACCACTCCGTAGCGAGGGCGACCACTATACCCTCAAGGGCCGGACAAGACCCAATTCTAGTACCAGTCTCCAGTCCCAGCATCGTGGCTTCAACACCTTCACAGGCCAGCCACCCAGTTCCAGTACCAGTTTCCAGTCCTAGCATCATGGCTTCAACACCTTCACAGGCCAGCCACCCAGTTCCAGTACCAGTCTCCAGTTCCAACATTGTGGCTTCAACGCCTTCATAGGACAGCCACCCAGTTCCAGTACTAGTCTCCAGTTCCAGCATCGTGGCTTCAACGCCTTCACAGGCCAGCCACCCAGTTCCAGTACCAGTTTCCAGTCCCAGCATCATGGCTTCAACGCCTTCACAGGCCAGCCACCCAGTTCTAGTACCAGTTTTCAGTCCCAACATCGTGGCTTCAATGCCTTCACATGCCAACCACCCAATTCCAGTACCAGTTTCCAGTCCCAGCATTATGGCTTCAGCACCTTCACAGGCCAGCCACCCAGTTCCAGTACCAGTCTCCAGTTCCAACATTGTGGCTTCAACGCCTTCATAGGACAGATGACGACACACGATCTTGGGTGCTGGTACGTCCGCTGGGCTGCGGACGATGTTCTTGTGCCCTACACGACGCGGGATTGGCCGCTTGTGCGCCCGCCCAAGCCCTCCCTCTGGCAGAGAATCAAGGGGTGGTTCGCGTGAACATCGACACAAAGGCCCTGAAGGGCGTCATTGACGAGATCGAAGCGAGCAAGCTCCGGCAGAAGGCCGAGACCGAACTTCAACGCGAGGCCATCAAGCGCGCGGTGAAGCAATACCAGCTTGACGGCAAGGCGATCCGGCTTGTCCTCCAGCGCCGCGCGATGGGCGACCAGAAGCGCGACGAGCAGGATTACTTCGTCCACGCCTACGAGATGGCCTTGGGCGGCAAGAAACTGGCCGCTGAGGCGCTTGAAGCCGGGGCGACCATCCGGGAGGCCGCCGCCATTGGAGGCATCTCCACGGGCTCCGCAGCCGCCCTGGCGAAGGGCGTTCAAAATTCAGCAGGAAAATGAACATGACCCTCGCGGCGATCACCGATTCCGACATGCCGGATCAGCCCCCATTCCTGCGCAGGAGTGCGGCATGACCACATGGTACCCGATCGTCACAGCACCGAAGGACGGCACACCAATACAGGCAAAAATTCCCGGCCATGGCAGTGACAACATCATCGCGTGGCAGGGCGGCTTGCTGGACGGTGGTGATCGCGAATGCGGCGGGTGGCACTTCATCGAGGATCAGGAACCGCCCGGCTGCTGGACGGATGGTATCTGTTGGGAGGTCAACGAAGATGGCGTCGCGTCTGTCCAGCCGACGCATTGGACGGATTTGCCCGATCCATCCCCGGTAGACGAAGCGCCCGCCGCTCCACCGGTGGGTGCGGTAGGCCCGTCTTCGGGCCGCGTAGCACACCCATCCCGCCCGGGGGAGAGGAGGGGAGCGTGAGGGGCCAGCCGTATTTCATTGAAGGCCCCGCGCTGATCTCATTCAGCGGCGGACGAACCAGCGCATTCATGCTGCACGAGATCGTCCAGGCGCATGGTGGGACCTTGCCGGAGGACGTGTTGGTGACGTTCTCGAATACCGGGCGGGAGATGCCGGAGACCTTGGACTTCGTGCGAGACTGCGGCGAGCGGTTCGGGGTGGATATCATGGACTGTTTCGGGGTAGCTCGCGGCATTCTGGGGCGCGGCGTCGATGCCGGTGGTCCGGCGCAGCACGTCCTGCCGAGCTCCATTATTCCAAGAAGAGCCTAATGATCAAGGGAAGGCTGAGTTAAGTAAGAAGCCCGACTATCAACCCAAGCCTCTTTCAGAGATGATCCCTCCGCTGGATCAAGCTCGTGCGCGGGCCGATCGCAAGATCATCCAGCATATGAAGCGGTTCTCAACCAATGTCACCATATGGGAAGCAATTGCTTGGAGTAAAGAGCTCAAGGAAGCCCTTGTGAAAATACTCCAAGTGCCAGAAGTTTATGAGACTCAGGTGGCCGAGTTTCAGGCTCAAGCATACGAAGCTTTCGCAGTAACTGTCACTTTTACAGACAAAAACATGTTGTTGTCTTCCCCTTGCCACAATCGTCCTCTGTACATGCAAGGGAAGATAAATGGTCATGAACTCAATCAGATTCTGGTAGACCTTAGGGCATCTGTCAACATAATGCCTCTTAAGACTTTCAAGTCTTTATTTCTCATGCCCTATTTGCAAAGGGTTAACGTTGTCAGAATCTCAAGATTCAACTAGAATTCAGAGGATGCATTAGGCAAAGTAGAAGTGCAAGTGACCATGGACAATTTTGTCACTAAGGCCACCTTTTACATTATTGATGCTAACACGTCATATAAGGCCCTGCTCGGGAGACCTTGGTTGTATGAAAATTGGGTCATCCCTTCAACACTTCATCAATGTATTAAAAGTATGCAAGAGGTGGAGAACATCATACAGTCTTTGCTGACCGAGTTCCGTTTCGTCTAAATGAGTGCAACTTGATAGACGCTCCATGATATTTCGGGGAACCCACCATTGAGCCTCCCATTGAAGTCAAGGACAAGGGAAAGCAAAAAGTGTTTGCAGAAGAAGATGAAGAAGAGCTCGTCGGGATAAATGAGGATCTCCCTAAATTACACCGATTGAATATACATGCTAGCACTGCCAATGTCAAGCCAGTTCGGCTAGAAAGGCGTGAAATTAATTTTGAAGCCAACCTTATCGGTCAAGCCATCAATAAGAGCATCTCCTTGCCTTCGGCGTGCATACAACTGCCATTCCAAAGGGAGTAACACAAGGTTGAGCAATTGAGGACATTTATTGTCACATATCAAAGAAAAGGAAAAAAGAAGGCCAATAAGGCCGCTGAGCCCATCATCTTTTATAAGGGAGACTTAGTGTCTCAAGCGCCTCCCGACGATGACTGTGGCTGGAGTGAGATCCCAAAGAATGCCCCATATGTCATAGGGCTGTGCCACATCACGGTCGTGCTCCGCTATCCATATCTGATTGTAGCCGGATGACCCATCCATGAAGGATAGTGCCTCGTGGCCGGTGGTTGCATCAATCATCACCTCGGTGATAGGCACCGGGAAGTCATCCTTCGGGCATGCTTTGTTCAGGTCGTGGAAGTCCACGTAGATCTTGATCTGGCCATTCTTATTCTTCACTGGTACAATGTTGGCCAGCCAAGTAGTATACTGATTCTCGGACACGAAGTCGACGTCGATGAGCTTGTCAACTTCCTTGCAGATTTGGCTGATCAACTCAGGCCTCATGCCCTGAGGGGGCTGCTTTACCAGCTCGATCTTGGGATCGATGGCTAGCATGTGCTGGGCCACGCTAGGGCTAAGACCTGGCATCTCTTTATAATTCCAGGCGAAACAGTCCCGGAACTCTTGTAATAGTTTTATATACTACTCTCGTTCCTGGAGGGACAGGAGAGCACTGAGGAAGGTTGACCTGGGGTTGCCTTCCGTGTCGAGGTTAACCTCGATGAGCTCATCAACGGTGGCTTGACCGCCATCTTCAATTTCTGGGGGCACCGAGAGCAGATCGACGAAGTCCTGGTCTTATTCTTCTACCTCAAGGACCTCGAGTACTTCATCTCGCTCTGCCTCATTGGGAGGCAGAGCGTTACTTGCCTCTCCCTCGAGCCTTAAGGCTGGTGTTGGCACCGATGGCGTACTTCCTGGGCTGCTTTGACAATGACCCATCATAGGGTTGCCCCTAGGGGTGGCAGACCCTTCAACTTCTTGCTCTTGTGAGGCATCATCATAAATTGCGACAACCTCTGCTTCGATGTGTTCCCAACATTTATAAGGAGTGTCCTCATGTAACACTTCATCTGAGGGCGATGGGGATTGTCGTGTGTTTGACGAAATGAAGAGCTGGACGACCTCTTCAGGTGCTTCCTGGTAGTCATCATAGACGGCCTCCACAGGGGCTGGGCCGACCTCCTGCCATGCTTGAGCTTGTTCCGCCTCCAGCCACAAGTCTTGTTCACCTTCCGGCGCCTCTTCAGGGGTTTGGTATTGGATCAATACAGTGTATATGCCCCTCTCATGGACATCTGCTACATGGGGACGCGGTGGGATCACCTCATAATTCCCCATCCTGAGGTCGCCCCTCTCGATCAGGCCCTGAGCAATATCTTTGAAGCAACAACAATGTCTGAAACAGCATTAATTGAGGGCTAATTTGTCATGTTTCTTCGGAGGGACATACAGTAAAAACGGTATATAAATTTTTAAGGTATAATCTGCTTGGCTGCCTTGAGGGAATCTAAAGCTAACGGAGACTGACGAAGATCTCTAAGATGAAATCGCTAGTCCAAAATTATGTAACTAATTATTGTTAACATATGATCTTTATTTAACTAATTAACATAAATCATGTAACATGATCACCTAACTCTTGAACTAAGCATATTTTTAAGAGTTTTCATACAGGGAGAGAAGACCTATCTTTTAGGGGATTGAAGGGATGAGCAGTTGACAAACTTCACTAAATTAATACTCTATTTTGAACAGAGGATGGAGGGGAAGAAGAAGACACTCTTCTTCTTGTGCGGCAATCAGCAGGATGAAGCTGGAAGAAGAGGATGACCTTCACGTGTCAGCAACAGGAGGAAAAACATGAAGAGGGAAAAAGGAGTGCTGATGCCTTCTTCTCGGTTGTTGGGTGCGTGCAGGAGGAAGAAGACGCAGCCAATCCACAGGAGGAAGAACCCCACGCGCTGCAGCCTTCTTCGCACCACGGGAGCGGCATGATGACAACTTAGCATTAGGGATGCTACGGTCGATGGAGAGGCGTTTTATAATGTGATAAAGGTTCTGGACGTTTCTTCGCTCGATAATGGAAGGTTTAAAAATCAGGATCGGCAGGAGTTTAAAACCTTTCCAACGTTTCCCAAGTCATTCCTCGTTTACAGCCGCTATCCAATACTTCACTCAGAACCCTAATGTCTCACCACATGCATCGATCGGCACATGTACCTGGTTATATGGGTAGTTGGTTTTGGGTTTGGGTTGGCCGCAAGAGATGGCTCACGTGGGTGGGTTTGCCGTGTGTGTGACTTTGAGTTTAGTTAATTACACCCATAAATATATGTATGTGGCTGTTACGTGGGTGGTGAAGTTGGGTTTAAGTATATATATATGGAATTGTTTTGTTTACTTGTCAGGTTGAGTTTTTTAATGGACTTTATATATATCTCTACACATAGCTTTGTCCTTACCTATCTAATGTACATATATCAATGGATTGCATGGGGTTTTATATATATATGGTTGTCATTAAGATTTATATTTGTATCACCGTGATTTTTAACTCATTTATCATATGAGTCATAATCTTCTGACTAAGATTTTATAATTATACTAGAGTAACAAGCCTTCACCCTTAGACCTCTCTTCTTCTCACGAGAGAACCAAAAAAAAGGGGGAAACCAAAAAAAACTATGGGGCATTGATGTGAAAATTCTATTTGCTGTAGAGAAATTAGACCCTCTCGATAACGCATTTAATTCCAAAAGTGCAAACCCTCCAAAATCGAGTAGGATTTGTGCTAATGGAGTGGGTCTTCACAAACCCCAGCTATGAGGAGGAGTTCGCTCCTCAACATGAGTCCGAGCTCAAGGCCAATCCCCTATTTGAAATAGAGGATAGCCATCCAAGTGCCTTCATAGGCATGTTCTCGGCTTCACCGAATGAGGCCGTTCATGCTGACTTGGCATCATCCCATAGCGAGCATGATCAAGTTAGCCCTAGGGCTCCCACACTATCTCCGCACAAGGATCAAGAACTGATCAACGTGTTGTCCTGCTACACACTCGAGGATCTGGCTACTATGGCCTCCCGAGGGAAGGCCCCGGTCGCTCCCCAATTGTCCTCCCATTTTACGCCACCACCACAGGTTCAAACCCCATTCCAATGGTGCTCTAGTTGGCCCATTTGAGAGATCCTACCTCAATGCAACTACCATATTGTCTCTCAAGGGGTTGCTCAACCCTCGATCCTACCAGCCGCGACCGCTCTTCTGAGAGGGATTGACAGAATCTCCAAGTAGGAGATTCAAAGCTATGTTTGGCAATTGGTTACCAAAAGCATGCCGGTCACCCGTCCTCATTCCCTAGTGCAGTACTGCAAGCTCCCCAATGCTTACTTCTCACCTGGTCTCAAGGCGCCAAAGTATCAGAAGTACGGTGGTACTACCAATCCTCACCACCACCTTTCGGGTTTCCTCATGGATTCCCATCAATAGCTGTATGACTGGGTGCCGTTAGTCCATTTATTCTAAAAATCCCTTGAGGGTGAGGCCCTACATTGGTTCTCCTCTCTCCCGGCTATTGACCTCCTGAATTTTGACATAGTCACCAAGTGGTTCCTTGCTCATTTTGGCCACATGTCCACCATAGCCCCCACCTTATTCGACCTGGTCATGGAAAAGATGAAGCCTGATGAGGACTTCATTCGGTTTGCCAATCACTGGAGAATCATGGCTTCCTGGACGGAGGTCCCCATCCCCAAATCCCAGGCAGTCACCATCCTGGTGAATAATGCCACTCTAGAGCTTAGGGCCATCTTGATGCTTAGTGAGCTCCACACCTTTCCGCAATTGTATAATCAAGCTCGGATCGTCCAAGCTCAAATGAAGGACTCCACCTAGCCACCCTTTTTTGAAACCCACACCAGGGGTCGGAAGGCCCCAGCTGTTCCAACCACGGAAGGAGTCACCGTGAACAAGCAAGTCAATGCCTTTGGCCCACCTTTGAGGCCTAATAACTGCCAAGCTCCATAGTCTAATCAGGCCAATCCCAACCAAGGTTAGGCAGGTTCGTGGCCATACTCCAATGTTCCCCCCACCTCAAAGTCACACACGAGTTGGGCCTAGATTGTCACGCCCCGAGCCATCTATGTACAGCGGAAGTAACTTGGGCAGCATGGACAGTCGACAATACGCCTCAAGTTAGCAATATGTCAGAGCGCAATAAACATCCATAAAAAGATGGAGTGCACAATAATTGACCAAAAATCCATCCTTTATTGATAATAATAAAAGTACATGCATATTTGACTTTCCTTTGACATAATGACAACTAGACTCAATAAAAATAAAAAATATAAAGTACAACTCAAGAAAGTAAAAATTACATATTGTGACTCTAGACTACTTGAAGACTCATGACACTCTAAGTCTTCCCTCGTGCCTTTAATCATAACTCTCGGACCCAACACTAGCATAGTCTGAATCTGACTCACTTGAATTTTCTGAAAAGATTGGAAAAGTAGGTGTGAGCACACTTGCCCAGTAGGTATTTTCGTATCAACATGAAGGCATGTTTTAAGTAATTACATTTTTACTCTAGAGAATAAGATAAAGGAAAAAATGTGATACTCATATGCATAAAAACAACGTAACACAGTAACATGATATGACTAAGGTGTTGTGTCCCTGTGTTTTGATGATAGCAAACACTATGGTTCAATATGTGTTTGCTACATGATACACTATGAGTCAATGTGTGTTTGATGCATGATGCACTATGCGTTTGCTGCATGTTGTCCTATTGATCATGGTTTTGTTCAGTGCATAAAGGTCAGTCTCATGTATGTATATATTCAACAAAAAGTCAACATTATGCACATAAAGTCAATGCATTTTCATAAAGTCAACTCTGTGAACATAGAGTCAATGCATCTACATAAATCCTGTGCGCATGTCATTTCATTGAGATTTCATAGAACATGTTGTATGCATACACTGTAGAAGTCAATGCACATTGTGATTTGTTCATTGTTAAAGTCCGTGCAGATTCTTTCTATTGTGCATAAAGGAAGTCAGTGCATATTTCTCCTGCACATATAGAAGGTTAGTGCATGTCTGCACATAAGCCTATTAAGGTCTGTGCTAGTTGGTTTAGGTTGACTATAAGGTCCGTGCACAGTCATGCATAATGTCGATCCAAGTCAGTGCATGTTTTAAGCCTTAGCATATATCAGGTCCATGCATGCAGAAGGTCTGTGTAGAGTTTACATCATTTACAAGTCTGTGCATTTGCCTTGCAAGGTCTATGCAATCCCTATTACTACACTTATACTAGATCAGTACACTTCTATGTATGTGCAAGTTTTGTATTGTACATACGAAGTCTGTGCAAGTTTTGCCTTATGCAAAATATGGTCGATGCACGTTCTACCTTATACATAAGGTCTGTGCTTGAATACTCCATATATTCTGTGCATGTTTACATGCTAGCTGTCATAAGGTCCATGCATCCTTCGCTGAGTGCAAGCCAAGTCGTTGCACGTTACTTAAAGTCTGTGCATGTTTCTGACATCCGCATGACAAGCTCGGTGCAAACTTTGTCCTGTGAAATTCAAGGTCTGTGCAGGTCTTGCATAGATCAGTGCATATGGCATATCAGGTCCGTGCAAGGTCGGTACAAGTCTTACGTTGTGCACGATAAGGTCCGTGCACGTCTCTATAGCAAGTCAGTGCAATACCATATGAAGTCTGTGGTTGCCTGTCGCAAGGTCCGTGCATTTCTTGTTCACATGCACATATAGGTCTGTGCATATTTTCATACATGGTAGCAAAGTCAGTGCATACTTATATCCCGCATGTCTCAAGGTCTGTGCATATTTACTAGGACTAGTCTATACACGCTGACATTTGATGCCACTAGGTCTGTGCATATGTTCATAAACGCATTAAATGTTTGTGCATGGTCTGACACATGACTTGCTTAAGTCTGTAAATTCCTTGCATTTTGCTCACACGAACTTTGAGCACTTCTATTCAAATGCCATATTAAGTCTGTGCATCTCTCAGCTCTGCAGTTGGTAAAGATAGCAATGCAATAAAAACAAAGGTAATGGAATAGACACAAACTTTTTCCTTCCAGAGGTTTTGGCAGGGATATCACAATTGACATAGGTTACCAATCACCAATAATTTGGCTAATATGGAAGCCAATAAAAATGCATTGGAAGAATCACCTTGGTCAACTGTGAATGTGTTCCCATTCCATCCCCGCCCATTGATGAGAAGCCCATCTGGGAAGGGAAGATTCTGACCGTTGTCCAACATTGCTTGCAAGTCCTATTAAAGATGAAAAACCACACATAGATAAACAACTTATGATACATAAAAGGAAATTGTGGAACTTGCAGAAAAAGAAATTAAGGGCAGACAAACAAAATTTTTTTAAAAAATCAAAATTATGGCCACTATAACCTGCAAAGTGGGAAGAACAATTTAAAAAAAAACAAAATTATGGCCACTATAACCTTGAAAGTGGGAAGAACAAAAAATGCATAATATTGATATGAAGGCATGTAGATGGCTGTAAATGGAAGCAGATACACAGGAAATGGGATGACTTCTCAGAAAGGATATTCTATCACACCATGTTTTATAACTCAAAATTTCAACATATTCACATTAGCTTTAAAGATTTAAATAGTTGAGAGGTAAACTTTATATCATCCATACACCTCAATAGTGTCTTAAATTACTAACATGTAAACAGGCATGCCAGCAAAGCATGGAGACTTACAGTGTGATTGGCCTTGAACCAGTCGCCAGCTAATATAGTGAAATCCCCGGCAGGCGGAGGGAATGGTACCGGAATCATCGGACGGCTAAGGATTCTTATGCCTCCAAATCCCCCTGCAGCCTTGTGGAAGGCAAGTGAGGGGAAGTAGAAGTAGCTTCCAATTTGATCCTTCACTTGCAGTACGTACGTAAAATTCCGGCCTGGTGGGATGGGGCAGTTTGTGCCCCAAACTCCATCCTGGTATGAGTTTCTCCTTTGCTGGATGCCATTCCTGTTCCAGGATCAATTGATGGATTATCATTAAAACTATGTTAAGAGAATTGTCTTTACAAACAACACAACTGTGAAACAGCAGTGATTAGTTTAATAAATTGATCAAACTATATGTACATTAATAAGCAACGGAAACAGACATCAGTAATTACATTTTCTTACAACAAAAGAGAAATTACGAAAAAAAATTACTTCCTCGATGGCCGACAGTGAAACCTGGGTGGGAGGACTTGCAGGCATCCTGTGGGATGAGAAGGAAGTCTTAGTTGTCTCAGCCGATACCCGAGGGAGCACTCGGGGGGGGGGCCCATTTGCAGAGTGGAGGGTCCACGTGATCAACGTCGTGGGCTGTGCAGGTCCATTGGAGTATATTCTGGCCTAGAGATGGCGATGACTCCCATTGCCATTTTCGAGATTGCCAAGGCAGCAACCCATGTTTTTCGATTGAAATCGGAGCAGATAATTTTGAAGCCCGTGAGACCGATAGAGACCACAGGTAATTATCTCCTTTGCTGGCTTTTCCATATGCATGTATATTCTTCATATTTTGGAACATGTGTTATACACATTCCTTTGATGACTGCAGGTGGAACTGCTAGGGTGGCTGGCGCTGGCCCATTGGAGGGTCCTCCCGATACAGGGCCGGAGAGGGATACTACTGTAGCAAAGAGACCTCGCGCTGAGAGTCCCGGAGGTGACGCGAGGTCTCCGTCCCTCCCTCGACTCGAGGAAGAGTCTCCCGCGATTGAGGTTGTCTCCAGTGAGTGGCATATTTTGATACTTGCCGCCCTTAGGCTTATATGCAATGTTATGAACATGCTTTGCTTTGCCTAATGTAGCTCCTCCGGAGGCTAGGATTGGCATGAGTTTCTCTCCTCCCCAGGCGGACATCTCTGCGGGGGCAGATATGTCTCTGGATGAGTCTATGCCGAACAACATTTTCAGCTTTGAAGAGTTAATCTCTGATGATTATATGCCGGTGGCGGCTTGCTCCCCCGCGTCTATAGCCACAGGGGCCCCGGGTCATCACTCTTCAGGTAATATGCTCAGCCCTGCCTCTTCATTGATACATGAAGAATTGGAGATCACTAATTTTTTAGTGTTGTACTTTGGTTATGCAGGAGTCCCTGCTGTTGCTCCTCCTGTCTTAACAACGGGAGACAATGCCAGATCCACTTCTGGGAGTGGCTCCATTTCTAGGAGTGGGAGTTCTGCGGCTTCTGACCCCCTTTCTAGAGGGAGTTCGAGTTCTTCCTCAGGTGCTAAGGCCTCGAGCTCTTCCCTAGGCGGGAGTGACTCTCGAGAAGAGGGAGAGCTGAAGGATGCTGGCGGTGAGTGTAAATGCATTTTTGCCTTTCTCGCTTGACCTCTCCTTATAATGATTTGTTTGGCTCATGGTTCGTCATTGAACAGGAGTTGACTTGGCTAGCTCTTCCTTATTTTGTGGTACTTCTGGTTACTGAGTGTGTCTGAGTCTCACGCCCGGGGCGTTGTAGCTAGACACTTGTGATGCGGTGTAAGATGTCTGGGGATGCATCTGGTCATTCTTCTAGTGGGTGGTGCTCCCATCATATGACGTGAGTTATCGTGTCCTAGGTTTCTATTTCTCATCTGCGAGACGTGGTTTCGGGTGTTATTTTCGAGAGCGTTCCTGTAGCCGAGGTCTATGGTTTTCGGTGAGTATCACTAAGGGTTTTTCCTAGATGACGTGAAATTCACGATAGTAAGGTCGTGATTGTGTTTCCAGACTGTGTAGTTTCGACTTGGGCCCTACTGCGAGGGCAGGTTTTCGCGACTAAGGTGTCGTGCCATTTTTCTAGTAGAGCGACTAGGGTGGTTCGTGTCTTGTTGTTCCCCGACCATGGGATCGGGATGTCGGATGGGTGACTTGGTTGTCCCCCGATGGGAGACTGGGTCGTGTTTTCCTGTACAATAGGAGTAGCTGTAGAGCCGAGGATTTACCGGCCACCGTAGGTTACTATTCCTGCTGTTACTGCTGTTCTTTCTATAGCTAGCGTAACTCTTTACCTTCCGCCGTTGTTTTCTCGGTTGGGGTTCCGCGGGATCCCTACTGAGCCTGTGATAGGAGGCTCACCCCTCGTTTTCAGGTGTGGAGGTTCTTCCTCGAGGTTCGAGGGCGTTGCGTGGAGGTTCCTAGTTGCCAGCTTGCCGGGCTGAGTATTCACTTGGCATGTGGTACGTTTTACTACTTTAGACTATACTTTCTATTGGACTGGGCTCTGTTGTAGTTAGTTATTTATTTCTATTATTATATTTGTTATCTTACTTTATTTCTTATTTCTATGTACACCACACCTATCATTTAGCCCTTTTGAGTCTTCAGGCTCGTGGACGGCGGGCCGAGATTCGGGTTGCGCCGGTTCCTTTTCGGTACTTAGATCCTGGGTCGTCATAGCTTGACCCGGTGTCACGCCCCGAGCACGGAAGATTACTCGGAAGTGGCGTGATGATGTCTATAATGTTCATGTCAATCAGAGCGTAGTGCATTCAACATATAGAGACAGAGTGCGTAATATAATAATAACCCAATCCTTATTTATTCATAACCATGTTTCTTCCAAATAGTATAAAGACTAAATGAGAAGAAAATTACAACTTTGACTCAAGAAAAGAAAAATTACACAATTCCAATACTTAAGTCAGGAATGGATGTGAGAGCAAAATATTAGAGTTAAAAAGGACGAGAAGAGAGTTAGGGGAAGCAAACGAGTGCTCGATTGAGGGGCCAGTGCTCAGAGAAGGAATCGAGGATCGAATGCGAAGGAGAAATCTCTTTCACTCTCTCTGTGTTTATGCATGGGATTCATTCTCTAGCTCTGTGTCTGTCTCCTCTGTAGGTCTACTTGAGACCTATTTATACTAGTTATGGCGGTGTCATACCTTTCCAGACTTAGCAAGGACATGATTAGTGGAGCGGTGCGCTGTCTGATTGTGAGATCATCCATTGCCCACTCGTCTACTCTTTGAGGAAAGGGTATCGTGACAGGCATCTTGGCAGCGTGGATGTGATCCAGTGGTCGTCGGAGTAATCTCCGTGATTGTGGTCACAACGTCCACACGTCGACAGATCTCACGGTGTCCAGGACACATGCCTGTGGGTCGGCCAATCCTGAGTGGGTTGAGATTGGGACACGTTTCTGGACCGTCAATCCATTGGCGATGGCAGCTATAGGCTGGATGGCGTTGGGCTGTGCTAGGCATGGCGTTACTAGGTCTTGTTCAGCCTAGCGTATTTTCCCCTCCTCACTAACTCTCCACTCCTGAGCAGCGAGAGTGCTCGATACTTGGGAGGAATTGTATGAGTTCCGGTGAGGGGAATGCTCGGTGGAGTTTTCGTGTACCTTCACATACTTCTGACACAGGGAATCGTGTGACCTACTGCCTTTCTTGACAAACAAGGCGATTTTCATGTGTGCAGGGTGACATCACCGTTATCATGACGACATCTTTTTGTACCTGAAATTGAACAGTTGTTGGCACAACCTTTGGCTTTCCCGCCGAATGAACTGGTGGTGGTGATTGGGCTTTCGATCGAGGCAAATATGCCACTCTCTAAAGCCTTTAAGAAATGCGAGAAGCGCCTGAGGCATTACTCCTGCAACCTTCTTCTCCAAAGTTGGTGCTCTCTGCCTCCTTGCTACTTGTCGAGCATCTGTTGAGGTTCCTTCCTTTCTTTCTCTTCCTATAGAATCCATGGTGTCTTGTAGGAAGATCATTCTTGACGACTCTGAGTCCTCTGGCGAAGGGGAGGGCAACTGTGGTGGTGCCTCGAGTACCTCAGGTGCCCAACTTGGACCCCGTCCCCTTACTTCAATGTCTCCTACCAAGTAATCCGGACGTAGCTTTGACCTCCGCATACGCTTCAGCTTCCGCCCATTTGGGGTAGTACTCAGTAGTGGTGAGGATAAATGATTTTTACTTAGTCTGAGCATTAGGGTCACCCAGTCAGCCTACAATGTCAAAAGCCCACATGGAGAATGGCCAAGGAGTAGAAAGAGGAGAGAGATGAAATAGGAGCATGAATTTTATCGGCATGGAGCTGGAACTGAAGACACCTACGGACATAAGTGGAATAATCTTCTTCTAGGGTTGGCCACTAATAGCCCTGTCTAAGAATCTTCTTCGCCAAAGCTTGACCATTAACATGCCCTCCACACTCACCTGCGTGAGCTACTTCAACAACCTTCCAAGCCTCGTCATCATCAAGACATCTCATAAGAACTCTATTGAGAACGCACATGTACAACTCTCCTATAATAATTGTGTATCTCAAGGTGACTCTTCTGATGGTCTTGCGCTACTCGGCATTGACAGATTTTGGGAACGAACCATCCCTATAGTATTGTTCAATTTCGTGATACCACGACAATTCCTCCTCTTCCAAAATTTCCTCAAGCTTAGTTAAAGATACTTCTTTCAAATCTTCCTTCTTAGCCTTCTTCTCTACGGACTTCCTAAGGTTATCAAACCACGGATCCTGAAGGGAAGGGGTGTCCAGATGCTGGATCGCAATGGTCTCAGTGGAGCGACTGAGAGGGAAAGAAAGGGAAGAAGCAAGAGATGCAAGTGCATCAGTGAGAATATTCTAAGAACGAGGGGTGTGAATATAGATCAGCTTACGGAATTGCCTAGCCAAGAGTGTGACAAAATCTTGATAGGTTTTAAGCTTAGGGTCACGAGTGCGATAAGTGGAAAGGACTTGGCGTAGCACCAACTGAGAATCTCCTATGATATTCAGGTATTGCGCACCCAAGATGTAGGCATGCTTCTGTCTAGTAAGGAGAGCCTCATACTCTGCTATGTTATTAGTGACAGGAAAAGAGAGCTGATAAGCAAGGGGAATGGTTACTCCCTCCAGAGTTAGGAGAATGGCACCAATCCCACGGCCCTGAGAATTTAGCGTACCATCGAAGTGCAAGGGTCAAACGGGGTGATGAGTGCGGACGTACTTTTTGGGACTCTTCATTCTTTTCGTTTGTTTATTCATCTTTTTGTTCGTTTATTCGGATTACTAGTGCGAGGGCGTGCCAGTCAACTAGGTGACGATTTATATGGGGATGGGCAAACCATTACATGCACTACCCTCGCGCAGGAGGGGGGAACAAGGGGAGGGGAAACCAAACTGCCGACCTGCGCTCGCATGTTTCGTAGCGTACGCCTAGCTCTGACGTCCAATCGTGGTGCTGTCAATGACTAGACGAAGCCTGAGGGATGCTGAAGGATGCCTGAAAGTCTAACATCGAGCCAATGTCGCTGGAAGGTGGAGGAGGTCACAGCCGATGGCCTGTGCAGTTCTGCCTCGCAGGACTAGATGGTGCGGTTGTGATGCGTCGACAGGTACGCTCACTATAGAACTCCAAAAGTGACTGGAACAACTCGTGGGCATAGCAGATAGAGAGCACTACGAACCCTCAAAAGCTGGTGGCCGTCAGATCACCTCGCTGGTCGTGGTCGCCGAAATGATCGGCCTCAGGTTCCTAGGTGAACAGCAAGACAAGTCGACGATGGCCGTGGTGGAATCTTCTGTGTCGATGTCAGAACGAGACGAAACCACTTGGGTTGGCTTCGTATCATTGAAAGTCACAACTTTGTCAAGACTGCTTGGCCTAAAACTGAGTGGAGAATGGAGTATCAGGGCCGACTAGGTGGCAGTCTATCCTGGGTAAATAGAGAGTTCTAGATCTGGCGCGATCGAGGAAAAATGGACGCCCTGGGCAGAGGTGTTGTCTAAAGAAGGCGGGACAACCTCTGGTTCATCGTCACCTCGAAGAGGAAGAACTCTAGTGAAGGGAGTTCTAGCTGATTCGCACAGGGGAAGTCGGTATCGACGTTGCCAAGTGGCACTCAAAAATAGGTGCGGTTTGGGCACAGTTGCACGGAAACGCCTGTCGCGGTTAATGCTGTTGACAAAAGGAGACGGGATCACTTATGGAGTGTCTCAGACTGGAAGGAGGACGACTTTGCATAAGACACCTTGAGCCGAATCTCACCGTGGACGCCGCTAGAAGGTCTGCTAAATGAACCTCTGATGCTGACTAGTAGCAGATTGTAGCAGATCGAAGCTTCTCACTCCACTGGGAAAGGAGTGACGACAGGGCGACTCCGGGGATTATTGTGGGCACACTGAGCAGAGGGGAGGAGAATGTGGGTTATAGAGAGAGAGGGTGTTGGGGTGTGGGGTGCTAGAGAGGGTGGCTAGGGTTTGGTATGGGGTGGGGCGCACTTGGTTGGGGAAGGGAAGGGGTGAGGGCGCACTAAGGTTCTACGAAAAGTAAAACTCAACTCGGGAGCTATAAAAGTGATCCGAAACTCTCCCAAAGAATCCGAAAGTCCCAATAGAGATCCAACAAAAATTCGGGATGTTCCACAAGGATTGCCCCTGGCTAATCGGTCCTCGTGTCCTTTGCATATCTAGCTCCAAAGACGCTGCTGTACGAGAAGCCGTCTCCAAATCAGTGGCAGCGTTCGCGATCAAATGGTGCCTCAGCTCCTGCCCCAAGCCCTGGATGGACCGCTTGGTCTTCACCCTCTCATGCTCCATGATATGGGGTGCATAACGACCCAATGCAACAAATCGGGCCCTGTTCTAGAACACAGACATGTCGCCCTGTACCAGCTCAAAAAACTGGCGCATCCACTGCGTGGCAACATACTCTGGGTAGTAAGCACGCTCGAAAGCACTAACAAAGTCACTCCACAAGATCTGCTCAAGGGGGCGAGACTGAAAAGATATCTTCCACTCGGAAGCCCACCACTCTCGAGCCGTGCCCTGCAACTGGTTGCAGGCCAACATCACATCGTCCTCCGCAGTACACAGCATGGAACTGAACACCCGCTCCATCTCGTCGAGCCATCTCCGAGCCAAATCAGGGTTTGGTTGGCTGTCATAATAAGGTGGATAGAACTGCATGAAATCTCTCACTGCTCGGCCTAGTCCACCCATGGTTGACGAGCCCTCACCAGCCTCTCTACCGAACTGCTGCGACATAAGCTGGTACATGCCATGGAAGAAATCCTCGGCCCCCGGAATCCTCGCAGTATCCGCTGCCTCAGTGGCCGCTGGTGGCACTTTGATCTGCTCCTCCTGCTCCTGCTGAACCTCCTACTGGATCTCCTGAACCTCAGCCGACTGTCCCTGCTGAGAGTGAGTCCTCTGCCTCGACACCATGCTCACTCCTGAAGCAAAAGATAGTAAACACGGAAACGGCAAGGTCAACAAAAACACACAGTGCCCGATGCTAGCGTCAACTATACATCATTACTGTGGACTAGTGGACCACTATAATTACTTATGATTCTCGTATAATCCCACAATCGCGCTCTGATACCAGCTGTAACGACCCGAGAATCTGATTACCGGGAAGGCCCGATAACCCAAGACTCGAACCGCCACCCACGAGTCCGAAGACTCGGAAGGGTTAAAAGGGTGGTGTGAAGACTACACAAGTATCACAAATAATTACAGAAATTAAAGTAGAGACATTTTTGGGGGCCTTAAATATAGACATAAAATAAATAGCAAGATTGGGAAGCACATTTTCGGACAGGACCCATCTACCTCCGGTTGAAAGTAGATTCCCTTTCCATGTTGCAATATGATCATCCACTTTCTTAACAATAACATTTCAGTCTAACGACTTCAAGCTGCCACAAGTAAGAGGTAGACCCAAGTATTTAATAAGAAAGTTACCCCATTTGGTCCCTAGGATTTGAGCAATCACATGTTTCTCTTCATCCTTGATGTTGATCCTAACAATTTCACTATTTTAAAAAATAATTTTGAGCCCAGTTACAGCCTCGAACAATCTAAGCAAGATTCTCAAATTGATAAGTTTCTCAATATCAGCTGAGACAAAGAGGATTGTATCATCCGCGAACTGTAAGTGAGTGATATCTTCCTGAGCATTGCCTATAGTGGCCTCAGCTATCAACCTTGCAGCCCTTGATTTCTTCCACATGCAGCTCAAGACTTGCCCTATAATGATAAAGTGCAAAAGGGGGAGGGGGTCTCCATGCCTAAAGCCTCTAGAGCACCTAAAGAATCCATGAGGAACCCCTTTCAGCAGGATAGAAAACTTGGCAGTCAGAACACAGTATTTTATCCATGGTATACACTGGTTTTTGAATCCCATGCAATGGAGGACATGAAACCAGCAAGTCCAACTGATTCTATCATATGCCTTCTCAAAATCTAACATGAGCACCACACAGCGTTTCCTTCTAGCCTTTTGTTAGTGTAAGCATTCATAGACAGCCATGAAATTGTCTAGAATATACCTTTGGTAATTAAAGCTGATTGATTGGTATCTACAAGGTTATTGATGATGACTTTCAACCTGTTGGCAAGGGCCTTGGTGATAATTTTGAAGGTGACGCGGGACGGTGTACTCAAACGAGTCCGGCTAGGCGGCTAATGAGATCAGCAAGCTTGCTATGTGACGCGGCGGCGATGTGGGAACGGATCGACGGCACTCCGAGACTCACGAACGGGAACGGGATAACTGCTGCCCCGCATAGCTCGGCCTCACGCCGGACGGTCTCACACCGGGCGACTCTCGATCTCGCAAAGAGAAGGAGGGAAGGGAAGGAACAAGAGGGAAACCTCTTAACTGTAAATTTTCATTCTATTCATCATCTCCAAATGACACACCCTAGCCTCCTTTATATAGGAGGAGGCCATAACATTCAAAATTTTTGTCGATGAAATTGTGAGGACTCAGTAGTTTCTGTGCGAACTAAGAGCAGAGTTAAGCCTGCCGCTATTCGCTACACGTGTTGTTGAGCTAGATGCCGCTTATCAAGCCGCTATCGCATTGGAGTTGGAGTTGACAAGGACTCGAGATTTTACTCATACTGGGATGGTGTTGTTGGTTGTGCCACATTAGCCGCCCCACCAGTCATTTGCTTTAGGAGTTTATCCCTCCTTCTCTCCTGCCGATAGTGCTCCTTTCCAGCAATCTCTGGGCAGAGGTTTCCGTCATAAAAAGAAGAGGAAGAGGTTCGATCAGCCGATGTTTTCTGAGCTGAGTCAACATTCTGGTTCGTTTGTTCGGTCACGTTCAGATTCTATTACGTTTCAGCCGAGGTTACGTTCTAGATGTGGTGGTAGTCATCCGGGTGTGTCGTGCTCTCTACCGGTTGTGTGTTATCGTTGTGATCAGCCGGGGCACATTTCCCGTAACTGTCCATTGACACAGCCGACGGTGCAGTTCACTCAGGCTTCGCAATCGCCACAGCCTCTGTTTCATCTTCCGCCATCGCCTCAGCCTTCTCAACCGATTTGACTGTTTCAACTGCTAGTTCCTACACCTTCTCAACAGTCATCTGCCGCTACTCGTCCGCCAAGAGCCAAAGTTACACATATCACTTGTGCGGAGGTATTGGCGTCTAATCTGATCGAAGGTATGGTTTCGATTTATGATCGCACAACGCATGTTCTTTTCGATTCAGGTGCGATGCACTCATTTATTTCTAAAGGTTTTATTGCCCGTATCGAGAGATCGGTGAATGAAAGTTCCTGCGATATGCTCGTAGAGTTGCCGTCTGGTGATTTCCTGTCTACTCTAATGTGCTTGGAAAATTCTCCAGTTGTGGTCAGTGGCCGGAAGCTGCCAGCGAGACTTTATGCATTACAGCTAGCCGACTATGACACGATTCTTGGTGTGGATTCGCTGGAACTTTATGGTGCCGTGGTGGATTGTCATCTTAAGCGAATATATTTCATGCCACGCAAAAAGTCAGCCTTCTATTTTCAAGATATCAATTTATGTTCCATTCGAATTATTTTTCGGTCAATAGGGTGTGTCGTTGTTAGTTGCCTCCTTGTCCTTTGTCTAATCTCGAGGATAAAATTTCTTTTAGGGGAGAGGGACTATAACGCCCGTAGTTTAGTGGATCCTTAATTGGGGGAAGTGTACGAGGATAGCATGATGGAAAGAGGACATCGAAGAAGGGATCGGAGGAGGAGAACCACATGTTTGAAAGATCAACTGGCGCGAAGGGCGACCACATGGTCGAAAAATCAATTGGCGGGCAGCGCCCGCATGGACATGTCACAATCAAGAATTTAATTGGCCTTTCAGCCATCAATGGATCAATCATAACGGGAGGCAAACGGGGAACAAAATCCAGCCATTGAAGAATAGAAATCAGGCGGAAGGAGACAAAGTGACAGAGACAAGAGAGCTCCCCTCTTCCTGTAGATGCTGGGCTGGCTTCCTATGTGAATGCTTCACAACCCGCACCTCGGGTTTTCTCAACTCTTTTTCTTCATGGAACATCTCGGCAAAAGGCTCAGAACAGTTAATAGCATTACCAACCGGCACCTTTGGTAGCAAAGGCGGTCTGGACACTGCACAAGCAGCATTTTCTTTGTCTTCTTGGCGAGGCGGTGTCTTCAGAGTGCTAGGCTGTAACGGCCCCTTCACAAAATATTGACAGTAGTTCCATGTCAACGGCCCTAAGTCTCCCAAAATTGACAATGATGACTCACGATATTCGAGGCCTCTTCTATTCATTTTTCTGCCCCTTGGGACGGGCTTAGTCCGCCCCTGCAATTGAGTGCCGAGACCTAGGCCTGGTTGAAAACTCAGTTTTAGTATCATGTTCCAGCCTTTGCAGTCTCTTATTTTGAGCTTTATCTTGACATTAACTGGTGCAATAGTGGGCTTGCTTGACGCATATGCCGATGGAAAATTTAAATCCATCACTGACAGGGTCGGCTTGTTGCTCGGCCAGAGAGTTGGGAGAATCTTATTGGAAATAGCTTCAATAGAGTGTACCATGGAAATGCTTTTAACCTTAACCACCCGCCCCTGGAATGGAAACTTGAGGCACTGGTGGGCGGTAGAAGGTACAGCATGAAGACTATCTATCCACGGATGACCCAAGATGGCCTTGAACATCGGATCAATATCTAACACATAAAATTCTATGGGCATCGACAACGGCCCGAGCTCTGCTTGAATGGTAATCACCCCATGTCACGCCCTTCTGGAATTGTCATAAGCTGCTATGGTTGTTGGAGTAGGCCTCAACATATCTTCAGAAATATTACAGGCGCACAGAGTGCTGAGTGGGCAGACATTTATAGAGGCTCTTGTGTCAACCAAAGCTGATTATGTGGAATGCTCCAAAAGCTCTAGAATGTGCAAGAAAAAGGAAAGTCTTCTTTTCAGAATTGGAAAAGGCTTACAAGGCAAGGGGATGGTCACCCTGGTACACTACAACAGAATAGGAAAAGAAAAATATAGGACAAAGGAGAAGAAGAAAGAGAAAAGTGGTGAGCACTCTCTCATGAGCTCACCCCGGCATCAACAGCATCGTCTGGCCTGTGGCCCAGAGCCTCAAGTGCGCTTGTGGAAGGAGGGGCATCACCGGTGAGATCGAAAAACCCCTTCTCCACTGGCACTGCCTACTCCTCTGTGCTCAGTTCATCCTCGCCAAGCTCCACCTCACCCTCACTGGCCTCTGGCCCAAACAGCATCAAAGGGGGATGCAAAGTCAGCACCGTGGCACCCAAGCTGTCAGCAGTGGCTTGAAGAGCAGCCGACCAACCCTCCAGGAAGCCACAATCCCTGGCCAGACCATAGACCTCGATGGTCAACACATTCAGCTCATCCTGAAAATCCGAGACGAGTGGTAGCGCGCCACCGCCTCCATCCCGATGGTGGCCATTGACGCTTGGAGGTTCTCAAACCGCATCTTCACCGTCGGAGCTCTCTCATCGGTGACCTTTGCCAAGGTTCCTAACCTGGACACCCTGGCATCAGCCTCTTCAACCCTCCTGGTCTCCTCGTGGAGGGACTCCTCCAATGCCTGGGCCTGCACCCAGAAGGCATCTCGATCTTGCTCCGCCTCGACGAAGACCCGTTCAAATTACTCCAGGAGCTCACGGAGCTCTGTACATTCAACCTCTTGTGCTGCCTGATGTTCCCAGATCCCAATGCACTAGGCCTCTAACCTCTTTTACGCAGCCTCCCTGGCCTCCAACTGCTGCGTGACTCCAGTGAAGTGGTACCCCCACAGACCAAAGGCCCTGGCAACCGAACACAGGTTCTTTATCGCCAGGTCAAGCAACTCCTCATGGGCACCAAAGCTGAAGACCCTAGTGTGGTCGCACGTCCCAATGCCCTTGTCCATTAGGGCGATGGCTTCCACCAGGCCCGCGTACCCCAATGTGGGCTCCTCGTGCTGTAGGAAGTGAGCAGCAGGAGGATCTACAAGGGGTAGGAGGCGAGCAACTTCATCTGAGTAAGGAGCTTTTCCCCTATCCTAGACACCCCTCACGGGGACTAGAGCAGGTAGAGTCGTAGACCAATCAGCATGGCAGAGTCCAGGTTCGTTGGTAACGCTGGCTATCCAACGCCGCCACTTTATCCAAGTTCACCTGGATATGTGGACCAATCAGCATGGCAGAGTCCACTTCGGGTATGCTCGACGTACCCTCAAAAATGTCTTTCTAAGCACTCGACCCGCCACTCGCAATGGGTGCCACTGATGAACCCTCCGCTGGAAGCACCATGGGAAGTAGATACGGCAAGCGCCCCAAAGATAGGGCAACAACTTCCAGAGGGGCAGCAACGGTCACTTGGTCGGTGCTGAGTTAGATGTGGTCGATGGGGTGGGAAGCAAACCGTGGTAGCTCAACCGTCTCGTACTACAACTCCCATGATTCCCACGCCCCTGCAAATAGCACAAAGAAGATTAACTCAATGAGTGACTAATGGGAAATGACAAGTGACAAAGTTTGTATCCTGGGGCAATGGGGGGCTCAACCCCAGCTCCCGAAGCACCGCCGGGAGCAACTTGGCATTAGCATTGAGCAGTTGGAAGTGGATAAGGGTCCTAATCACCCTGTACTCTTCAGCCGTGGGCTGAGGCAACCTATCAGCCCAAAGGGGGTGGAAGCCTACCATGAAGCTCCAATCACCAAGGCGAGTACCGCCTCCAACTTTAGTAATGAAGACGAAGCGCTCTACCTGACGATTGATGTTGGACACCGCGGAGGTGACGCGAACGAGAGTCCGGTCACTCCTGGCTCGAAAGTAGAAGGATGACGGATCGATAGGATAGCTCTGGAGGCTATAAAACTGTCGAAAGAGGAAGATGTTTGGTGCGAGCGAGGCTCGATTGGAGATGAAGACAAACCCACAAAGAATATGCCAAGAGTTGGGGGGAAGTTCCCCTGGATACTAGCCATAGTAATGGAGGACAGACTCGAAGAAGGGGTGTACAGGAAGGCGAAAGCTAGCCCGGAAAGACTCAATGGGGACCCTAATACCCATAGGAGGACAACTCCACAGGTCATTGTCTACAGTTGGGAAAATCATGTCAAAGTCGAAGGGGATCTAGAAGACCTCCCGCAGCCCATGGACCACCCGGTAAGCAACTAACGGTGAGGAACGAGGATGGGGATGACTGGGACCAAGGCCCAAAGTGCTCAGGAGACCACCGCGGCCAGCCTCCGCCCCCTGGGAAGAAGATGTAGGGCCAACACGGAGGACCCTCCTACGAGACACCATAACTCAGAGAAATAGAAGAAAGGGGAAACCCTTACCCAGATGGAGAGAAGTCAGAGGAGGAGCAACTAACCAACTATAGCAAGCACTGGAGGAGTAGGAGAGGCTCCTCTAGGAACCCTATGGTAGTTCTTATACCTTCTAGAAGTAGGATAACCACTTCGAAATCACATGGAAGGCGAAAAGGCACCTGTCACCATCAACATACGATCGCCGAGCTCAGGCGACCGTTCGCGCTCACGCTCCCAGACAAGGCCACCCACATCATGATTACAGAGATGCTACCTGCCATCACTAGGGGCACCTTGCTTGCCAAGCACAGGGCCGGGACCACCGACCCAAGTAATACGAGGAGACCATCCTCGGACCCATCCGCACCCTCTCGAACTCGACTCTCAGATCTTGAAAGAGTGCTCTGCATCTGAGAGTAGGGGGGCTAGTGAGGAGGGTAAAATCGACTCGGCCCATATGAGACCCAATGCGACAGACCCGCTTCGGCCAGGCCCTCGCAACGCCCAAAATGGGCCCTGATAGCCATAAGGCCCACCAAAGACTGCCCAAGACGGATCACCCTTGGATTCGCAAGTGGGCATAGGGCTTCGACCAGACATAATGACCGCCGAATGACCCTCCGATGACCTAACCTTGCCTCCCACGAAATCGACCTCCACTGCACTAAGGGCGACCATGGCCTATGAGCAGTGTAAGACCCCGTCAGAGAACCGTCTAACTTTGGAGGGATGGGCTCTCAATGAGAAACTTCCCCGATCGTGGGGAGACGTTACTCCACAACTTGCATCCTTCCTTGCTAAGGGATCAGCTCACACCACTGATGTAGGACGACATGAGACTCGACACAAACTTGATGCGAACCTTGGACTCTACAAGACGACGTGACTAAAATGACGACGCGACCAGTGACGACAAGAACTGATGGGGACATCAGTGACCCCCCAAGCCCCGGCTTCGACATCAGCCCCTCGAGATGGATTTAACCATGGTTCAGATATTTATTCCTTCATAGTATGATGTATTTTCTTTTATTAAGTTTGTAATCAGTGACTTTGCTCTTGACTGGCCCCATAAAGAGGGGGGTCCTACTTACGGGTAGCTCCCTTCCTCCTACCCTCTTTCTAGGGTTTTTCTCATGATGCATGTCTCCATTTGTTGTGTGGTCTTCGGCATACCCAGAGTAGGTTGCAGAGACCTAGCTCCTTATATAAACATTTGGGGTGTCGGTGTTGAAGAGGGTTATAGGACTACACAGAGTGGCTCGCCTTTCGAAGCGACGCAGGTTATAGAATATGGGGCGTATCATGACATCAAAAAAGTGCGTAGACCTGCTAACACAGGTAGGTGATAATGGCGCTTAATTTGACTCCTTATAACGCAGTGGTTTGATCCGTATTTGACAGGATGGAGGCCACATGGCCAGTATTGGTCCGATATTCATATCCATGTGCGCTTTAGGCCGTGGGCTTTGGTCTATAGGGCGATAGTTGCAATCTTTGAGAGACACGCACTTGAGCCCTACTTTTAATGCGACACCTCATAACCCTTCAAAGGAGATTTGATTATGCAGGCTCAATTCTCATGGCTTATGGCCTTCACTACATCTGTCTTGTTGGTTCTACGTCATGGATGTGTCGATTAGGTCATAAGGCCGCCAGCCATGCTATGCTTAAGGCTGAGTTTGGACTTCTCGATGGCTCGACGGTCGAACCATGGTTCCACGGGACCCGAGACCGAGCCAAAGCTTCCAAAAGGTCGAGTGGTCGAGATGAGGTCTTTTGAGGGCTTTTTGGGACTTTCATGGCTAAGGATTGAGTTGAGACTTGCTCTTGTCTTAGTGATCGGGCTAGCGCTTCCCTTAGTATTCGAGTTAATACTCTTTCCCTGTGATAGTTGGGGATCAAGCTATGATAAGCCGTGCCGCGGCTCGGGGTCGACCAAGGATTTAGAATGCACCAAGGCTCGTGGCCGAGTTTATACTCAGAAAATTATGGAGCTAACATTTGGGGGCTTCACATTGTTTATTTGGCACTTTCACCCCAACCTGATATCCGGTAGAGGGGCACATTTGGCACATGGGGTGTGCCGAGCTCAACAACACTTACTAGGCCTTAAGATGCTTTGAATGAGCCGGGTAGGCTCATGGGCCGATCTCGGGGCCTATTGGGTTGAGCCATGTTATCAGGGTTTTTTGGGATGGGAAAAATCTCCTCTGCAAGTTTAAACAAAACCTAAAAAATAAAAATAGAAAAAAAATACTCTTTGGTCTGTCCTTAGAAGGCCCGGCTCAGGATTAGTTCTTTTCTCTCTTGCAAGAGCAAGTTGTGAATTTTCAAACCGTTCAAAAGAAATTCATTCATTAGTTTCAAGATCAAGTTGGGCCCAGATATTCTATGGTGGATCTGGCCCATGAGAAGATGGAGTTCGAATAGGAATTCTACACCTTTGCTGACCGCTGGCGTCGCTTGGCCGCACAAGTCCCGGGGCATATTGCAGAGGGAGAGCAAATCAAGATGCTCATTTCTAATGCAACGTCAGAATATCTCTTCATCTTAGCCCTTAATGATATTTCCTCCTAGCAATAACTCTATAGTGGAGCCCGCTTCATCCGCTAGCAAATCCAAAATTTCCTTGATCCCGAGTCTTCTCCACCTTCTACATCCACTCACACCTGGCCATCCATGTATACCTCCGCAAATAAACTCTTCACAAATCAACCCTTCACGAATCAACCCTCCACGAGTCCGCCTTTCGCTCCTACATACTCGTACGCTTCCACATATCCACCCTCCACAAGTCTGCCTTCTGTCTCCACATGCCCACATGCGTCTCCGCCTATGTCTTCACTGTCGATCAAGGGAACATCACACCCCGAGCAAGTAGATGACATCTACTACATTCCCGCTCCTGTGCCATAGCCTAGTCCTTCCACTAGCCAAGCACTCTTGCCTACGCAACCCCCACAACCCTCTTCGCAACCTTCTCCACCTTCACCTCATACCCCTCGACATCTGCCTTGCCTAAAGTGGGCTAATCATCCTCCATTGCCGGAGTGTTTTTTAGATATTTTCAGGGCTTTGATGGTCATTCATGCGTTGCCACTCCCTCTAGTTGTGCCTTGCTGACCCGCGATCAGGAATATGCTTTAGTTCTTTGATTATCATCGCCAGCAGGGGCATTTGGTCGAAGATTGCCCCGAGTTCTGGGAGTTTGTTTATGGCTTGGAAGATCATAAAAAAATTGATTGGGCCACTATTCATGAGATCATTCTACATCTCTGTAGAAAGCAACAGCAACAGCAGTAGCAGCAGCAGGCACCGCCCAAGTAGCCGTGTCCATCTCTACAAGACTAGGAGCACCCCTGTGATTCTTTGATTAGCGATGCACCTGCTCCGTCACCTGCTCCATTATCTATACCATCTTTGCCATCTCTTACACCATCTCCATCACTGCCGCCTACCAAATCCCTTGTTAGATATGAATGAATGCATAGCTCTAGTGTCAAATAAAATAGAAATGGGCTTTGAGCAAATAGAAATAGTACCTTCCACGACGCCTCCTTCTTCGATAGGTTCTGCATTCATAAGATCTTGAAGTCTTCCTTGTTTCTTGATAGCTACCAGAGGTTTTTCTGGCGATGCTTGCTCATTCAAAAGTGGACAATTCGTGATTCTATGATCCCGACTCCCATAATGAAGATAGGCAGCAAGTCTTCTGCAGCACTCTTCAACCTTGTGTCTGGGCTTTTCACAATGCTTGCATAGTTCCTTTGATGGTGTAACAACTGGAATAATTTGTTTATCATTCCATCTTGGCTTCTTGTCCTTTTGAAAGTTATGCCCATCAAAATTGGGCCTCTTTTTCCCTAAAGAGGGCTTGAAGTTACTGGAGCTAGTGACTTGCTCCCTCTTGGCTTCTCTTCCCCAGATGTGATTAGATATCTCCATTGCATCTTCCAAGAGTTGGGCTCTTCTCACCATATCAGCATATACTTGAATATCCATCGGGATGAGTTGAGTAATATACTGGGGCTTTAAGCCATTTGAAAATCTTCTCGCCTTCATCTTTTTGGTACCAACAAGGTGTGGTGCACACCGACATAATCTCGCGAATTGGGCTTCGTACTCTGCTACCGTCAAACTTCTTTGCTTCAAGGAAGTAAATTTGGCAGTCTTCCTTTCTTGCACCCTATCGGAGAAGTATTTACTATTCAAGTGTTCTACAAACTCTTCCCACAACACCTGATTGTATGGTAGAGTCACTTCGACAGACTCCCACCAAGTACAGACATCCTTTTCTAGCTGGAAAGTGGCCAATAGGACCTTTTCCTCATCCGCACATTGCATAACACAGAAGATCCTCTCGATCTCCTTTACCTAGTGTTTTGCCTCATCTAGGTCCGTGGATCCCGCGAACTTGGGAGGGTTCATACTTTTGAAGTTCCTATGTAAATCTCTCACTCCTTGGTTAGCTCCTCCTTGAGCTACTTGTTGCAGCGCTTAGGTTAATCCTTGTACCGTCTGTTGCATCTCACGCCACTGTGCTCTCTCAACAACCATTGGCGAGAATTAAGTCTACAATCACAGCTACAAAACTTAAGTATTTGCTTTATTTTCCTGATTTATCCTACTTTAAAGCTTAGTCCGTGACTTTACCCAATCTCACTGGTAAGGTTTAAGATCCTAGTCAAAGAAAAGAAGAAAAGAAAGGCCTTAAGAGAATGGAAGAGGAGTGGGCCCCTCAGCCCTTGAACCTTCGCCGTCACGCTTAGCCCTTGAGCCTTCGCCAGTACACTCCCTTGGCCATTACACCCATTAGATAGGTCTCCGTGGTACGTCCCTCAACCCTTGAACCCCCACCGGTACGACCCCTCTCCAGGCCTTTGTCGGCACACTCCAAACACCTCTGTCTGGTGCACTGCCCCCCCTTTCACTCTTCGCCGGTACACCTCCCCGAACTTACCCTACACACCTTCCAGCATCCTTCGCTGGCACACGTACCCTTCCCTCTCCAGCACACCTCCTTGGCATCCCTCGCCAGCACACTCGAGCCCTCCTTCACCAGTGCACCCCAGCTAGGCCTAGCCCGGTACAACCCTTAGCTCCCTGGCCAGTACACAATTAACCCCTCCTCCAGTGGCACACCCTTGACTCCTCCTTCAGCGGTGCACCTTTAACCCCCCTCAGCTCACCCTTCAGCGGCACACCCCCAGCTCAACCCTTCACCGGTACAGTTTCCCCCTGGCCGGTACACCCTTAGTCTTATCCTGACCATCCTTCAACCTTGCCCTTTGTACTTTTCGCATGTGAACTGACCTTGCCTGCATGTGCACTGACCTTACCTGTAAGTGCACTGACCTTGTCCTTTGCACTTTCTGCATGTGCACTGGCCTCACTCGCATGTGCATTGACCTTGCTCGTATATGCACTGGCCTTGCTTGTATGTGCACTGACCTTGTCCTTTGCACTTTTTGCATGTGCACTGACCTTGCTCGCATGTGCACTGACCTTGCCTGTATGTGCACTGACCTTGCCCTTTGCACTTTCCGCATGCATGTGCACTGACCTTGCTCGTATGTGCACTGACCTTGCCTATACGTGCACTGACCTTGCCCTTTGCACTTTCCACATGTGCACTGACCTTGCTTGCATGTACACCGACCTTGCCCCAGGCATGCTTAGACCTTGGCCCAGCACCCATTTAGACTTTGGCCAACCTGCTCAGACCCCTACCCAGCACGCACAGACCTCTCTTCCGCCCTCCAACGACCCACTCCTCTATATGGAAAATATGTAAATAAAAAAATGCAATAACGATAATGAACAAAATAGAAGAAGTAAGAATAAAAAAATGTAATAACGATAATGATCAAAACAGAAGAAATAAGAATAAAAATGTAAAAGAATTTCTTCTATTCCACCCACCAACATATGAAGGGCAAGCAGATCCAGATGCAGCGAGAGTGTGGCTAGACACAACTGAGCGTGTGTTCCATTCCACAGAATGCATAGAAGATGAAAAAGTGATGCTGGCTACATTCCAATTGCAAGGGGCAGCACTCGCATGGTGGACCACGGAGCGGGAGGTAACATTCAGGTCTCGTCCTCTTCGACAAATTACTTGGCAGGAGTTTGTCACTTTGTTTGAGCGTACATACAGTCTAGCATATTTGAGGATGGACAAAATACATCAATTTATGGAATTGGCTCAAGGCGATATGACAGTCTTGCAGTATCACAATAAATTCATAGAATTGGGTCACTATGCTCCTCACATTCTTGCTGATGAAGGGTTAAAAACTGAGCAATTTCTACGTGGTTTGAAGGCAGAGTTAAGGCAACCTCTGATTGCAACCAGGGTGTTAGAATTAGATGTAGCTTATCAGGCAGCTGCAGCATTAGAGTTAGATATGGCAAGATCGCGAGGACGAACCGAAGTTGAGCCAGTGCACCAGAGTGTTGCAGCATCAACAAGTTAGTCAGTCGAATGTTACGGGGATTCCACCTTCTGTTCCTTCTGCTAGTGGTACTTCATTTATGAAATCCAAGCTTAGACGAATGTTTAGCAAATCAAAGAAGCAGCATGACCGACAAGCTTCTTCTAGTACCGTGCAACAAGCAGCGCCCTCTTCTTTTCAATGACAGGGATCGATGCCTAGTCAATCGAGACCATGTCCGAGGTGAGGTGGTAGCCATCCGGGTAGACCATGTTCAATGCCGGTGGTGTGTTTTCGGTGTGATCAGGTGGGACATGTGGTCCGTGATTATCCGCAAAGGCCAAAGCAGCCTGTTCAGTTTTCTCAATTTTCACAATCCTAGTAGTTCTGACCTCCTCCACCACCACAATCTCAATAATATTCTCAAGCTTCAGTATCGTCATCACAGCAGTCTACTACAGCTGGAAAGAAATAAAAAGGGAGAGTCATGCATATGACTCGTTCTAAGGCAATGGCATCCCATCTTGTGGAAGGTACCATTATGATCTATGGTCATGCAGCTCAAGTTTTATTTGACTCAGGTGCTTCTCATTCATTTATTTTTGAAGATTTTATTGTCTGTATTGAGGAGCCGACATCAAAAATGTCTTGTGAATTATTAGTTGAATTACCTTCAATTGTGCATGAACACACCTTTTGGTGGGTTTGTTTTTAAACCCCTTAAGAGGAGTATGGGATAGGGAGAATATGAGTGCAAAGGACTAAATAACGAAACTAATGCATGAAATTATCAAGGGGAACAATATAGAGGGTATGATGACATCATGCGGATGAATAACTAAAAGATGAGAAGAGCCCTTCTTCTGCTCCTGTAAGCAGGATAGAAGGGGAACCGGTTGAGACACTTTGAGGCAGAGGAGAAGCAGTAGCAATCGAGCGTAGGAACACAACAGGTGGAGATTTACAAGTTTTCCAAGCTCTCAGGTTAGTGTCTTAGATTGATGTGTGCTCAAGGGAATTAGGGTTGTTGCTCTTAGGTTGCGTATTCTCTCAGGATGCATTCATGTGTTCTCTCTCAGGTTGTTCATGTTGCACGCGAAGGGGGTTTAGGGGGGTATTTATAGTGGTTGTGGGGAGATCAAAGGAGGAAGGGCTTGAATCTCCCTTTCACAATCGCACATGGGGTTAAATAATATCAATGCTCAGTCTGGGAAGGTATAAATCGATTTGGACACGAAACTGAAAACGCGTCCATGACATGGCCGCCATTCTCAAACAGTGCCCCTATGTTGGCTGCCTCTTAGCTCTGAAAATTTAGACTTACCATAATTAGAATTGTTATACATGACCAAAGGATCGGTGCGTGTCAAAATTAGCGTCCGAAGAAAGGTCGTAGCTTACAAAAATTTATTTCAATTAGGGTTCGTAATGCTTTATGACGACGCCTGAGGTCCAGACGTTTCTTAATAAGAGGCGACCACCATAAGGGTGTGTATTAAGAGGCGACCGTCTGTCAGTCGCGGTTTCCAAAAATCAAAAAGAAAAAGAAAAACTTATTTATTAAACCAATAATGAAGTTTAACTGGGGCATCATATTGTAACATGAAATTCACTCAACATAGTGTTAAATTTGGCGTGTCTACACCGACCCTATAGGTCCGGTCGACCGAAAGCCCCGAGATAGCAAATGTTGACCTTTGTTCCCATGTCCGAGAACAAATGGTTTCTTTGGTTTTTATTAATCCAAAAGCCATGGGATATGACAGGATTGGTGGATCTGGCTATTGGGTTGTCTCTTGACCACCCTAGAGATATAAAACATTTCATTGGGGTCCAAACCTTAAGTTGCAAGGTGAGATCCAAGAGGCCATCAATGGGTGAAGAGAACGCCTCTCTCTCTCCCCACTCTCTCACTCTCGATCTCTCTCTCTTCCCCTCTCTCCCTCACACGTTCTCTCTCTTCCTCTCCCCTTCTCTCTCGGTTTCGGTCCAAACGGACCCCGATCGAGGCGTGGGAGGTACCGACGGGACGGGCTCGATGCGAGGATCGCGGTGACGCCCTTCTTCCCATGGATTGCGGAGCGTGGAGGTGAGATGGGTCGGGAGAAGTTGCAGTGTCTCTTCGTCCGCATGTGCCTCGAATGACATTTTCGTCTCGCAATAGGTAGGGGGTTGGACTTCTCTTCTCGTTAGGAACCTGACGGTACCACATGCGCCGTGGCCCGACACATTTTTCCTCATTTTCTGTGCATGTCTCCATGTTAGAGTAATTTAGCTCTAATTTCATGAAATTGGCTCCATGGGCATCGTCTTTCAGTTTTAATGGCATGTATAGCTATAGAAAGTTGATTTATGTTGTAGTGTAGCTTTTAAACATGTTTGCACATGATTCCCATTGATTTCGGTCAATTGGGAGGGAGTTAGGTTTCGATCTCCGCATCTTGCAACCCAGACGGTGTAACGCACCACCCTGGATGCGTTACAGCCCCCTGACGGCCCATAGAGGCTCCGTCACCTGACTTGTAATGGACGAATGCTAGACCGTTCATGACCATTGACCGATCATTTGATCATTGACCTAGTTAGGCGGTTGTTCTGACGGCCCATCCTAGGACCATTATAGCTGTGTAACGCGCCATTTCAGGTGCGTTACATTTTCTGATTAACTGTGGATTTTATGTAGTTCAGGTGAGTGTAACGGCCCATGGGAGGCGCGTCACACTCAATGTAACGCCCCACCCTTGGCACGTTACAGCCTGCATGCCCTGTGTTCTTTAAATCATTTGGATAAGTTTAACGGACCCAAGGGGGCGCGTTACAGTTCACGTAGCACACCACCCTTGATCCGTCACACGTTGTGACGGGGTCATGTAGGCGTGTTACGTTCTCTGTCATGTTAAAGGTTACATGTTCAATCCTTAATGCATTTCATGTTGCATATCCGCCATGTTTAAGTTATTTTATGATACAATACCTTACTTTTACATCCCAGTAGAGTGCTTTCACTTTCCTTGTGATGAGACCACTAGTCGTAGCCTAGTGACCCCTAGTGTCGGCCCACCTGGAAGAGGTGGAGGGGCATTCCCGATACACGATTTGTATCGAAATGATACATACTCTTAATCATATGGGCCCAAACTCGGCCACATCCTATCTCTAAAAAATTTGACATTATGCATGCCCCGCAAATAGGACAAGTACTCTTCATATTCCATGGAATTTGTATAGTTCTCCCAGTACATGCGCACGTAGTGTTCATACTCTTGAGAACCCTGTGTGTGCACGACCGACGGTGGCGTAGCTGAGAGTGACCGTATCCCTCAATATATTGTGGCATTGAATGATGGCCATAAGAATATTTTGCTACTAAGGAGGGTAAATTTGGCCCGACCCATGATCGGCCTGCTAACAACGAGCCCAATCAAGCTCCGGATCCACAGTGCGCCCATGAGGCACCCGACGACCGTAACCCATTAGGGAGTGGCCCACTACGACTTAGCATTGACAAACGATGAAGGGCCATGGCCCAGGCACGGTGACCGCCAAAAAATCCTCCGATGACAGACCGTTACTCTTCCCCCCCCTATGACGTCGGCCTTGACTCCATAAATCGGCGAGCACGCCCCACGAGTGCCGTGAGACTCGCCCAATGACCAGCCGACGTCGGATACATCGCCCTCCAATGGAAAACTCCTGCCATCGCTGCGGGAGGCGTTACTCTGCTATTCACACCCTTCCCTGTTAAGGGATAGGCCCCTTGCTCCAGGACAACACCGTATAAAAGGTGCATCCGCAGAGAAGAAGACACACGGTGGATCATTCTGGCAAACTACTACACAAGAGGATAGAGCTACTAGTCCTGCTACACGGAGAGGAGGAAGGGACGACAGTCTACACTCGAAGAAAGGTTCCCTCCAGCGACCTCACCGTCCAGTGAGCACTCACCGAGTGAGCACTCAGAGCGGCGAGCACTCGTCTGGAGGATCTACACGGCTCCTCGACCTTCTATTGTGATCTCTCTCTCTCTCATCTGCTCTTCTCTACCCTTTATTAATCCATTGCTGACTTAAGCATCGGAGGATTGTCCCCTGAGGTAACACCCGGAACTCCTTCTGACGCCCCCTTATTTTCTGGTGCTTGCAGGCCTCCACAGGTGCGAGATAATTTTCCCATTCAATAAATAGAGAAGGTGGTACGTGACATACAAATCAGATTTCTACCCCTACAAATAACATTGCTGATTTCTTTTCAATTTCTTTTAAAGTTTTATATGAATGAAATCAACGTGGTGCAGTTCGACCCTAGCCAGAAAACTTTGATCATAAACACCCAATCTTTAGCAGAGATCTTCCTAATATTAGACTTGGACTTGCTAGTGATGGTTTCAGTCCATTTAAAATAGCAGCAGGTAGTAGTCGAAGCACATGGCCTGTCATCATAATTGTTTATAACTTATCTCTATGGTTAGCTATGAAGCAATCATACTTCATGATCTCTCTTCTCATCGATGGTCTAAAATCTCCTGGTAATGACATTAATGTATATTATCAACCATTGATTGATAAGTTGAAAATCTTATGGGAATATAAAGTAGAGACATATGATGCAAATAGAAAAGAACTTTTCCAAATGCATGTTGTAATTTTGTGGACTATCAATGACTTTCCTGCACATGGTATGTTATCAAGTTGGAGCACAAAAGGATATATGGCATGTCTTATTTGTCATGTTCATCACAGATCTATACATCTCCATTTTAGTCGTGAATGCATGTAAATGAAACATCATCGTTCTTTTCCACTAGACCATCTAGGGAGAAATGACATCCAGACATTTAATGGAAAAGTTGAATATGAGTTGGCACCAGTTCGCTTATCTAGAAAGGATGTGTTGAGGAGGTGGGAAGGTTACAACAATGTTACATTTGGAAAAGTTAATAATGATGCACGCCAAATTAATATGAATCAAGCACAACAATTGCCAGCTGGTTGGAAGAAGATGAGTGTCTTTTTTGAAGTCCCATATTGGAAAACTTTTTTGGTGAGGCACAATCTAGATGTTATGCCATAGTATTTAATAATTCACGCATCATCAAAATTTAATAACTTGAATCCCTAATAGCTTAATTTATGCATGAGCACAGTTCTGAACCCTGCAATTTTTCCTCTACATGACCATGCCCCTAGATCCATGATCCTCTTCTGTTAGAATTGTTGATACTGTTTATGGCCATTCACTGTGTAAACTGAATTCACGCCCTGACCTAAGGCGTTAATTAATTCTGACGCCCTGCTTCACAGGCGCCACATCACGAAACCACGCCCTGTTTAAAGGTGTTATTTGAAACTGTGATATTTTATTTCCTGTTATGATATCCTCGTCAAAAAAAAATGTAAATAGTGACCCTTACCAGGGCGCTGTTTTGGAAAATAATGAATTAATAAATGTTCTGAAATCTGTCCCAACCATTGAATTAACGACAGAGACACCGGCGTTATATTATTGAGTGGCGACTTAGATGATGGCACCACCCACTTTCAAAAAAAATTAATCACTGGTAATAATATGTGTCTGAAAGGTATTATGATCATCTGTATACGGGATATATCTTTATGATCAAATGACCATACATGTATCTTTTGCCATATTGATATTGTTAACAATGTAATATTTCCTATCAAAAAGCTAGAAGATATTTCATGCATTGACAATTTTGGATGCAGTCACTTTTCCATTACTTCTTTTTGAAAGTGGGTAAACCACAATTCATTGAATTAATAGAGTAACAAGTACAAAGAAAGCCCTTCATAAATCCCTTTTATACAGCATAGGAAGGCCATTTCAGCAGATTATGAAGGGGATCTGACTTAGCCTGGATAAGCAAGTTGTTGATGGATGACCACTCCTCAAGAAGTGTGATTGATCTCTTCAGGATATAAGCTATTCCATGAGAATTCTGGTTGAAATTTCTTGTATTCCTTTCATTCCGTATAACCCATAATACTGCAGAAAGAATAATAAGCCAGAACTTTTTGCATCTCATCTCCAGACACCTTCGATCACATCGGTGAATCGGATCCAGCATATTCTCAAGCTCCCACCATTGGATGCTAAGTAATTTTGCCAGAATGCACCAAACAAAGTTGGTAATACCAGATTTAACAAATAGATGCTCAATTGATTCCTTAAACATAGCACAAAAGGGGCAGGAATCCTTTATATCTGGAAATATCCTTGTTTACCTGTCCACTATAGGGAGTCTGCCTGCATTAATTTCCAGGAAAAAATCTGCACTTTGTTTGGAGCCTTTGCCTTCCATATCAGATTATTCCAAGTAACTCTGCAACCTCCATCTTGAAGAAGTTTGACACTCAACCTAACCGAGGAAGAGCCCTTATTTTCCCACCTCCAGCATCTGGAATCCATCTTACTGTTGTCAATTGAAATGCTGCACAAGCATGCAGGGCACTGTGTAAATTCCCCAATTTGTATATCTGCCGGTTTCCTTCCAAACTGCAGATTCCAGGTCTGTCTACCCTTTCTTCCCTTGTGGATGAACGTCTGAACAACTTGACCTTAGAGGGAGATAGATCAAACAAAAGAGGGAAGATAGAGGCTAAAGGTTGATGGGTTGATGGCATGCCCAAGGATCCTCCCAGAATCTGATCTGTCTTCCATCTCCAAGAGAAAAGAGAGAGATATTCTCATGAAATCATGAAGCCTGCATATATTCCTCCATCCTTGAGATAGCTTAGCTGACCTATTTGGAGCGAGAGTCCAGCAACCCGAGTCTCTGTAATATTTTGTTTCGACCATCACCTGCCAAAGAGAAATGCTGTCCTCTCCAAGTTTCTATAACCATTTTGCTAACAAGGCCATGTTAAAATCTTTTACAGTGACCAGTCCCCCCCTTGTTCTTTGGTCCTGCATTCCTTATCCCATATGAGGAGATAAAGCCCCCTTTTGTTAGGATGTGCTCCTTTCCGTAAGAAGGTTGGCTCAATCTCATTCACCACTGTCTTTGGAACCTTCAACACAGATAGATGATATGTACCCAGAGAAGATAGGATGGTCTTGGATAGAATCCATATTCTTCCTGCTGAAAGCAGTTTAGCATTCCAAGCTTCCACACTCTGGTCAAATCATTGAATGAGATCATTCCAATGTTTAACCTTAAGATGTCCATCAGATAAGGGCAAACCCAAATATTTGATAGGGAAATTGGAACTTTTGCATCTCAGGATTTCAGCTGCAGCTTTTAGATTCTCCTCAGGCAAACCCATATCGATAATTTCAGACTTCAAATAGTTGATTTTAAGGCCTGTGGTAGCTTCCAGAAGAATCAGCAAACTCCTCAGATTGCTTACTTCCTCCTCATACCCCCTAGTAAAAAGAATAGTATCATCTGCATAGTGCAGATGAGTGATAAGGAGATTGTCATGGCCCACCTGCACTCCTTTAATCAGCCCCTGATCCACTGCCAGCCTCCACATCCTGCTCAAGATGTGAATCATCTGACTGATTGTAATAAAGATATATGGAGAGATAGGGTCCCCTTGCCGAAGACCTCTTGAACTGTTGAAAAATCCAAGTGGTTTGCCATTGAATAAGATGGAAAATCTGGCAGTTGCAATACAAGCAAATTTTTTTTCATGAAAGTGGGTGGTATCACCGTACTTCAGGACTATGCATGCCCCCGCTGTAACTCTGGCTGATCCAGTAGCTGAGGTGTCGATTCTAGAAGCACCATCAAAATATAGCTGCCATATGGAAGGCTGTACTTGAGCGGCTTCTAGAGTCTCATCTTCAGGGAGCTCTGGTTCCAGCAGATAGTCTCCCAGCACCAGATGCTCGGCAAAGAAATCTACAATAGCTTGGCCTTTGACAGCCTTTCGCGGCACATAGGAGATATCAAACTCCATAAGGATCACCGCCCATTTGCCCAGGTGACCTTTGAGTGTCGGCTAGGACATGATATATTTCAGCGGGTCCTCTTTGGATACCAGGCTGATTTCATTCGACAACATATAATGTCGAAGCTTTTTGACTGTGAAGACCAACGCCAGGCAGATCTTTTCAATATACGTATATTTCTCCTCAGTCCTGACCAGTCTTCGACTGAGGTAGTAGAGGACTTGTTCTTTTCCTTCTTCATTATTTTGGGCCAGCATTGCCCCCAGAGAGTTGTGTGTGGCCGCTATATATAATATCAATGGCCATCCTTTAACTGGTGTGCCAAGCACTGGAGGATTCTTCAGATAGTCTTTCAGCTTGTCAAAGGCTATCTAGTAGTCTTCATCCCAATAGAAGGGGACATCTTTCATCATCAGCTTGTGGAAGGGCTGGCATTGCCCTGACAAATTGGAATGAACCGCCGGATGTAAGCCAAGCGGCCTTGCAGCGATCTCAACTCGGAGAGGTTCCTTGGTGCAGGCAGCTCCTGGATTGCTTTGATGTTTGCAGGGTCTATCTCAATTCCCCGATACCTGACGATGAAGCCCAAGAATTTTCTGCTCGATACTCCGAACACGCATTTCATCGGGTTCATCTTTAATTCATACTGCCTTAGCCTCTGAAAAATGACTCGGAGGTCCTGCAAATGGTCTTCTTTTCTTCTGGCCTTGACTACCAGATCATCTATGTAGCACTCGACCTTGTGATAGAGCAGCTCATCAAATATTTTGGTCATTGTGCGCTGATAAGTTGCGCCAGCATTCTTCAGTCCGAACGGCATCCTCTTGTAATGGTAGATGCCTTTGGGCGTTCGGAAGGCGGTGTGGACCCGGTCATGCTCCGCGATCCAAATCTGGTTGTAACCAGACGACCAGTCCATGAATGACAGGGCCCCATGGCCGTTTGTGGCGTCAATCATGACTTCCGTTATTGGCACTGAAAAGTCATCCTTGGCGCAAGTTTTGTTCAGATCTCGAAAGTCGACACATATCCGGATCTATCCATTCTTCTTTTTCATGGGGATGATGTTTTCCGATTATGGCCAAGCATAAAGAACCCAATCTAGAGGATATTCCCATTGTTCGGGATTATTCTGATGTATTCCTAGACAAGTTGCCTGGTATTCCTCTGGAGAGAGAAGTGATCTTCTCTATTGATTTGATTCCGAGAGCTGCACCTATTTCTAAGGCTCTGTAATAGATGTCCCCTATCGAAATGAAGGAGTTAAAAGAACAATTGACGGAGTTATTGGAAAGGGATTCATCCGATCGAGTACTTCACTATGGGGAGCTCCTGCCTTATTTGTCAAAAGAAGACGCCAACATCTCAGGCTGAGATCCTTCCATCACTTGACATATCTGCTGCCAAGTTGCCCATTACTATTATACAATATGCGATGCATTCTTTTGGGGAGCCCTGTCCGTCAAATTTGTCAAATTTTGGTGGTTTGTTGATGCCGAGTGGCAGTCTTTTAGCAACATGATAGGCTGGATATGGCGCTTCATATATGTCTAAGGGAGCATAATCATCACCACCCCTTTTTGCCAGTCTTACCACGATCATTTGCTCCACCATCAGCTTGTTCACCATAACTAGCTCTGCTGGTTGAGGGTAGAGGTGAGCAGGCCACATCATTGGTGTGGCTAGAGTAGTAGCATGGGGTGGCAAAGGCCCTAACAGTGGAGCTTACTGCTGCATCTGGAGAGGCATTGGCCGTACTGGCTGCAGCCATTGAGGGTGATACTGGGGAATAGCCCGACTCTGGTCTGCCTGTTGTAGAACGCTTGGTGAGGGGGCATCCAGGGGGTTCAAACCTCCCCGTGATGAATCAATTTGTTCCCTCGATTGCTTGGGCATCATAGCGTGTTCAGCCTTTTCGTTTAATTTTTCCTTCAACAGTTCTATTTGCTGCTAATATCTTTGTAGCGTCATCAGGACGACATGGTCCATGGTTGTTTTGTTGATAACATCCTCGAGCATTCTATCAGAGGTACCTTTAAATGGAGGACGTGGGAATACTCCTTCTTCTTCAGACGCCATTATTTCGATAGTGGAAGTAGTAATGTCTTCACCAACATCCTGCCCACCCTTAGCAGCTTGTAATAGTTCATTAGCAACTTCGCCCTATTTTGTCACTGGGTCTTCTCTTCCAGCATTCTCGACTAGCCGTTCTTGTTCATTTGGCAGGGTGTCGGGTACGCCCATCACCCCTGACATATTACAGGTGAGGATTTACATTCTTCTTTTCGCAGCTCATTCATATTCTAAAATCCGTTTGACATCATCTCAGAAAATAAAAAGAAGAAAAGAATACAAATAAAATATCATTTGGCATGCCTTCCCGGAACCTTGTGCAAGCCAAAGATAAGAAGATTGTTTGTCTTCTAAGGGACCATGGAGTTGAACACAAGTCCATGCAGAAAGGTGGGGCACGGTTCTCGTACCCAACATTACATTAGGACCTGGAGAAAAATAATCACATCATATACAAGAGAATGCCCTTGCCAGAAAACACTAGAGAACCTTAAAACTAAATCGTGTACAAGAGAATGCCCTTGCCAGAAACACTAAACCCTTTAAAACTAATCGTGCATCAACAAATTACATCCAGGCTTACATAAGAGTGCTGGGATACAACATGGTTCTGCACTGGCCAAATACCACACCACCACTCCAGACCTTCAAAACCCATGGTCAACCACCCACAGGAACCAAACGCGCCCCTGCCTGCTGCAAAGATACATCAGTCAGACGATGATGAGATTTCTTTCGTTTTTTAGACCTCACAAAATGCATTCTTTTCTCATGCAACCATCGACCTGCTACTAGTCTCCATGCAGCAGCAACTCCTACCCAAGGATATTCCTCCATGCACATCACATCATGATGAAATTGGTTCGTATGGATATGAAAGCCATGGGTGTTTCAGCGCTTCCAATGCAGTTGGGCGCTTCTTCGGATTTACTTCAAGGAGATATGCAACAAAATCAATAAACCCTTGATCTCCCATCGGCAACCGATGCCGTAAAGATGTCTTCTTTGGGATAAGATACTCCAATCTGTTGGTGTCCTGGAAGAAGGTTACTAAATCAGTAGGCAAATAAAAAACTAAAGCACCATTACATTTCAATTATGGGCCATAAGAGATGACTAGGTTAGGAGCAATTCAAGTTGGAGGAGGGCAAAAGGATCCGGGGAAGACCTAAATTAAAATGGTTTGACCAAGTAAGAAAGGAGATGACCATCCTAAGGTTAACTACAAAACATGGCCCTAGATGACTTTAAGTAGCGGGATAGAATTAACGTACCCAACCCCAAATAAATGGGATAAGGTTCTAAGAAAGATCATGGTGTTAATGAGACATTAAGAGATAACGGATATTGTTAAATCATTAACATAAAAACAGCAAAAAATTTTCCAGAAAAATCTGACTTATTTGATCATCTTGACAGACACCAGGGTTTGATCTCTCTGTGTTTGATATCTTTCCTTCTTCCTTCACTCACAGGTTACTAACTTCTCTACTTTCTGCATCCGATATTTCCCTTCTCCACACACACTTGGCTTTGAGTAGTATTGTGCACTGCAGATAGACGTTCCAAGGACATCTATAGTGATTTTGCTGCTATCCTGATCAAGGACAGATCTTATGTTTGATCGTATTCCTGAACAAGTTCTCGTGCGTTTTTAAGTTAGCCAACTTAGCTATTTTTAAAGAGTCGATCTATTCAACCCCTCCTTCTAGATCTACTCTTCTACCTAACAAAGATCTGGTTGAAGGACCAACCGCAGGCCCATGCCATCAATTGGTTCCAACCTGCCAGCACCGAGGACCGCAGGAAATGCAAGTACGATGTCTCCTCCTTCAGCAGCACGGTCTGCATGAAGCAGGCAACAAAAGGGGAAGTGGCCAGGAAGGAGGAGAGGAATGATCTGTAGGATCGCCCTAAGGAGCAGCTCCTGAACGTGATGCTAGAGTCGTCGTTAGAGGAGTTGGAGTGGATGCTTGAGCCGATGTTGAGGGCGATCGATGGGCTCATGGGGGCTTTGATCTGGGGCAAAGCTTCCTTGCATGGAGGAGGCAAACAAGCAAGCGTTAAGGAGGGCTTGCAATAGCCTAGGCAACCGAGGCTTCTTCAGTTCTATGGTCTAATGGGAATGACACTACTACTTGGGAAGGAGATCTTTGTGGAAGGCATGGATGGTGCTATTAGGGAAACACTAGCGGTGTCTTGGACAATGACCCTGCGGCCTTTCTCAAGGGCCTCTATCAAAACCTGATGGACCCCTTAATGCATGGAGAAGTAGCAGTCCCACCTCCGCCATTGCCATCGCCAGCAAATAACTCTACGAGCTTCGTAATGCCATGCTTCCAACAGTATGACAACAAGATGGGAACGACAAGCTATCTTGGTGCCTCCATGGCTAGTAGCCCACACCTAGCGAACTGCTCTTGCCGTGTACCTCTACCATCCCGACATCTATAACATACTACCCTATCTCAATGCCCCCAAGATGGGAGCTTCCATGGCCATGCCACAACCATTCTGATTGTTCAGGTTGCAGAAGAAGAGATAGGCTAGAATGAAAAAGGGTAGAGTATATTAGGACCGATTTAAAATAGACCCTAAGCCACATTCTTCAGGGAAATGATAGATAGTACACCAACCGAGTGCATTGTTGCACTGATCAAAGGTGTGATCCATTTTAACTGGTCACATTCTGGTTTGCATACCAGGGTGTGAGGGAGTTCCTCGTGTGCTGCCATAGTGCAGTGGTTCTAACTTTACTGGGTAGAGTTACGGGTGTGATCAACAGGGTGTTGAACATGATTTTTCCCTCTGGGTTATCAGAGGAAGGGAGGAGGCTATTCCCCTGGAGTCAAGCTATGTGATCAGCTGGTGTAACGGAGTTGTGTCGTGCTTGCTTGTGCAAGGAAGCCTCATCCCGATTAGGTGAGGGGTGGACGTAGATTGCTGAAAGCAATCGAACCACCTAAAAAATCTTTGTACAGTGCATTTGATTTCAATGTCCTCTACCTCACTCTTATTATGGACTTAGTATATCGAAAGGTGTTTCACCTTATGTGAGAAAGTCCGTGGGCTAGTCCTCTACCTCGTACCAGTCCTAGCACTTTATTTCACAGTGGGTGTGCCTAATGTGTTCTTGAGTGTGTCTGACTATTAGCACAAACTATGCTTGTTATATTGTTTCCTAGTTGGTCTTTATCGAAATCGAGCTTGGCGTGAATTTCCTTAAGCTAGTCAGTTTTAAAGGGGCTGATCTATTCACCCCCCCTCTAGATCCACTTTGCCATTCTCACCAATCAGATCATCAAAGTCTACAATGAAGTTGAAGGTTTGGTAGGTGGTGTGAGGAGGTGGGATGGGTATTAATTGGATGGTGTGTTCCATGGGATAGTAGTAGGGGCCTGGATTGTCTCGAATCGAGCTTTTCTTTAACCAGTCAACGAGGGTCCCTACTATGACTATCTCCTCACGGGTGAAGGTGAGCAGCTCATGTTGGGGGTCAAGGCTAATTTGAGGGTTGGAGGTTTGATGCCAGTCTTCCTCCTTAGTTTGGGTGGGGGTGCATCTAACCACACCTAATTGGGAGTCGGTGGGTTGAATGGGGGTATCTTGACCTGAGTCAAAGTATTGTGCCTCGTACTCTTCCTCCCAATCAAGGGGAGGCTCATGGATCTCAAGGTTGCCTATGTCTTCCTTTTGGAGTGTGGGGTGCTCTTCCTCTACAAGGAGGATGGGGAGGTCTTTGGCGGGTGGGATGGTTGCAGCCAAAGAAGGGTGCATCCAGAGTGGTGGACTATGATAGGGTCGGATTGGGATAGGGAGTGGAAGATGGGATGGGTGAGGGAGTTTGGGTTGAGAATTAACAAATCTGTTACTCTTCTCAGGTACCTTAATTTCTCAATGGCTCATCGTGTTGACTGGGGTAGAATGCAACAAACTGTTGCAGGACTCACTCAAGCCTTGCAAAATATGGCGCAAGCTGGCGCTAGGGCAGGAGCTGGTGACCTGCATCTTAATTTTCAGAGCTTAAATCCTTCATGATTTTTGGGTTCTTCTAATCCGGACGAGGCAAAAAACTGGATCGATGAAATGAACTGCATATTCGAGATCATGCAGTGTGCTGACCAAGAAAAGGTTCAGCTTGCTACGTTCTAGCTAAACAAGGATGCTCGTACCTAGTGGAAGTTTATTCCAGCACTGCCTGTAGATGCACCACACACATGGGATGAATTTCTAACTCTCTTTTGAGCCAAGTACTTCTCCGAGCATGTCAAAGAGAGGAAATCAGCCGAATTTATGTCACTACATCAAGGCATGATGTCAATGGCAGAATATGAGTTATAGTTCTCTCACCTAGCACCCTATGCTCAGCACCTAGTAAGCACCGATCTTCTGAAAGCAAATCGCTTTATGGACGGGTTACGTCCCATTTTTATCCAGTAACTTGGCCCGTAAAATATTTAGACCTATGCAGAAATGGTCTAACGGGCACACCTATGTGAACGGACCTTGGAGAAGGTCGATAAACTCAAGGGTAAAGTGGAGGAGCCAAGCTGAAAGTCTGATCGGTGAGGTAAGAAGCCAAAAAAAGTCAACATTACCTATAATTCTTGAGATAGCAAGAAGAGATCCCGGAATGGAAATGGCAAGGATGAATGCCGGAATAAGAAGATCAAAGAAGAAGAAGATAAGCAAGTCATGGTGGCTTGCTCGTTTTGTGATAAATTCGGTCATGCGGCCGAAGAATGTTGGAAGCACTTGAGCGCATGTCTCAGATGTGGAAGTCGGGAGCACCGTATGCCTGACTGTCCTTTGATGAAAGAATAGCCATCCATGAGGAATAATGGTGGACGAGGCAACAGGCTAGATTAAATGTCGTATTAGAAGATGAACCAGCTAAGGAAGGGGAGCTTATTGAAGGTACAACTCATATTCATTCCCATCCTACTTTCGTGTTATTTGATACAAGTGCTACTCATTCCTTTATTGCTAGTTTCTTTGCAAAAACTTTGCCTATTTCACTTGTTCCCTTACCAACAAATTTAACCATAGTTACTCCTCTAGGGTCTCTCGCCCCCTTAACCTACTCCCAAAATTCTCAAGAAATTCATTCATGTTCCTCACATCCCCCCTTCCACCCATAATTTTCCCAGAGTCTAGATCTACCATTTCTATTTTGGTCAAAGTTCATCTTCAGACAGATCTTGTTCTGTCCTGTGTGTCTGTAATTCCAACCCAAAAGTAACAGCAAACCATAGAGATTTTCATTTCCAGTCCATTTACTGGATGGATGTGAAATAATTATATGTTGTAGCCCTTCGCATCATCTTTCCAACGGCGCTAATCTTGACGCGATCCGACACCGGATCTTGGCGAAATAATTATTTTCGTGAAGGCGTACAGATCTGATCCGAGTCAAGCCAGCAGAGTAGAGTGGGAGTTAAATCTCTTATAAATTCTTGGCATCTGAGCCAGTGACCGCCGCACCCAAGGATCAACCAGCAACACCCTAGCCAGCCGCCGCGACCAGAAGATGGCCAAAAGCCACCGTCCCGAGGGCCGAGTTTGCTTGCTGTCCAACAGGCTGAATCGAGTTTGATTAGTACCGAGTTGGACTAGTAATTCGTCTCCCCCCCGAGATCCCTTCCAGATTGCTTTCCGTCAACCCAAGATCGGTCCTCCTGGGCCGCACTTGTAGCCCTTTACCTCCCTACTTGGAGTGGAAAATAAAAATTTATTACTGTAATTAATTATTTACTATACACCGGGAGTTACGGTCTTGGCCGGGGTCATCTTCCCCATGCCCGGAGCGTGGAGGTACACTCATCACCCTCCTACTTTGGCATTTTACTTATCTTGTATATTTTCATATGCCACTGCATGAGTGTGTTAGGATAACTAGCTCAATACAATTTTATCATCGCTATGAGAGTGAGAGCGTGACCGTCCCGTGTCTAGATCCGAGCACGTGAGAGAGCCGACACCCTCGACTCATTGCTAATTTCTCAACCGCGCAGATCCACATTTCCCTCGCTAGGGACGTCCGCGAGCTAGATTCCCAGGTTTGCGTCGTTGTCCCACATCATCCGGCCTCATACGCCATGGCGGCTGCTTCACCGGCTCAACCTCAGGATTTATAGCTAGCTCATGCTGTGAAACTATAGGACTGAGTCTTGGCATCTCCTTGTAGGACCAGGCGAAATAGTCTCGCTATTCTTAGAGCAACTGAACATACAGTTTTTGTTTTTCAGTAGACAACTGGGCACTGAGGAAGGTTGGCCATCAATCATGTAGACCCTCTTTCATATGAACAAACCAAATTCTTTGCTAGAAATTCATCACCAATGGATGATCTCACACTGATGAGCCAGTGATGAAGTGTTTCCAAGAGTTTGCTGGATTACATTGGTTGACAACCAGCGGTGAAGTGTATCTGAGGGCTTGTAGGATTGCACAAACTTACAGAATACATAACACAAGAGTTTTAGAAATGACAAAGGCTTAGCCCATCCATGTCACTGAAGTTGAAGTCACTGGACGGAGGGGTGTCCAAAATGAGACTACTTCCCGTGCAGGTTAGCTGGTTTGATCAAGACAAGGACTACATGCCACCTATGTAACACAGTAGAGTCCTAAGGAGTGCATTGTCACAACAAGGACCCATGGCTTTCTTTGGCTAAAGTGGGTGAGCCTCAGGGTGACGAGAGGCAACATGGTTTGAAAGATGACTTGTATTTGGTCTTACGCTGACGTACTGAGCTATGTCTATCATGCCCAGGTACCCAGGCATGTCAGCAAGTCCTTTCTAACAGAGGTGCCAGATCAGGGGTTTAAGAAGGTGATTAGTCTTCTATGAGCTATGTTATTTTGGCATCTCATTGGGTCCCTCATGAACGAGGCACAAGTGTGCCAAGGAAGAATGGGGATGGATGGATGACCACGTGAGAATCAACAACCATAGCACGCAAGTTAGGAACCTCCCCTCCTCTTGCTTTTAAACCTAGCATCTGTTGGCTAAGTGAATGCCTGTATAGTCATCATGAAGATTTGGGACACCATGCACGCTAAATCTTGTGGAAGCCAGTGGCTTTGAATGCCGGAAGGAAGTCTAGTTGGGTAGCAGCAAGCTGAAGCAAGATCAATGCAATGGCAGATTAAGTATGGAATTATTTTAAGGTCTACTCTTGGGGACAAACTGAGTCTCAGGCAACTTTGTGCCTTACGCAAGCCCTATGAACCAAGGCATTGAATTGTTCTTGAGGTGACTCAATTATAGGAGGATGAGTAGGCATGGTATGCATGGTGCATACCCAAAAGGCCGAAGAGAAGGTTTGTCTCCTGTGGGCTCAGAGTATCACCCAAGGCCCAAAAGTTGAGTGCAAGTCGTCAGACTTGGCACATGGCACTATGGAAACTCTGGTCGGTGCATAATGGGGTGTTTGGTTACCTTTTTTTAGATGTTTTCTCTCTCAAAATTTATTTTCAGGAAAGAATTCAATTGGATGAGTTGAATCCGAATGATACTGAACCCTAGCTGGAGTGGTGAACTCGTGCCCCGTTAATGGCACGTCGGTAGACAGAAGCCGGGGGAACCAAACGGAGAACCAAGCGGGGAGCTCGAACTAGTCTTGGGGCTGCGGAAAAGTTGGGTTTTTATGAAAGCGTCCGTGAAGCTGCGGCGGGAAGACCCGGGGGGGCCGCCCCCTCTCCTCCGGGCCAAGCTCCCCGTCGCCGCCCTCTGCCTCCCCTTCGTCGCCGCCGTGTCCGCCGGCGCCCCCCGCGACCTCTCTTTCCAGCTGCGCACCGCCTTCCCAGCCGGTCCCTCCCTCCGCCTCTCCTACCACCCCCACCAGCAAGGCCACCCCTTCTCCCTCACCCTCCGTTCCGGCGTCGGGCCCTGGGGCTCGCCCAGCAGCTCCCCGCTCCTCCTCTCCGCCCACCTCCCTATCGGGGCGGCGGGAGCGGCTCTCTCCTTCTCAATCCAGATCGACTACTCCGTGGGGGACTTCTCCCTCAAGAGGGCCGCGGGCGCCTCCGGCCCCCCGGACCCTAATCCCCCCGTCCTCAAGGAGAATGGGGACGGCGTCCACGGTCCCCTGCAGTGGACGGAGGTGCCGGCGGAGCGGGAGGGCGCGGCGGAGGAGCGCACTCCCCGGACGGCCGTGACGGTGCGGACGACCCTGCCCGTGGCGAGGCAGGCGGCGGTGAGGCTCCGGTGGGCGGTGAAGGTACCTCGGGCCGCGGGAGGAGGGAGCGCGCCTGGGGGGAAAGGGCTACCGTTCCTGGCCGTGGACAAGATCAGCATCGAGAGCTCGGGGAAGGAGATTGGCGGAAGGGAGAAGGGGGAGGTGGTGAGGGCAGTGAGGGAGGAAGGGAGGGACGAGGAGTCTCTGAAGGGGATGCTGTTCTGGATGAGGAGGGAGGTGGAGGAGCTGCAAAGGGAGCAGGGGTCCATCAGGGAGAGCTTGCAGGAACTCAGAAGGGTTGCCTCGCCGTCGGCCGGGATGGACAGGGGCCGCGTCATTGCGTCAGGAAGCCGCCGGCCGCCATCTAGAGGGGTTTGATATCCGCATTCTTAGCTCCTCTTCTATTGGTGTAGATCTCATTTTCTGTTACAGGAGGGAAGATAGAAACAAAGGTGTCCCTTTTTTAAGTCGCCTGAAGTCTGATTATCTAAAGAAAATTTGGAAACATGCTTCTTCTCATCGAAATGGGAAAGGACACGATGCCCTAGGAGAAAGTCTGGAGGTTCCAGGGGAGGAAGGTATAGAAGGGCGCGATGCCCTGGGAGGAGAGAAAAATCTGGAGGGACGTGATGCCCTAGGGAGAGTGGATTAGAAGAGGAAGAAGGGTCCGGAGGTTCCAGAGGTTCCAGAGGAATAAGACACCATGGCGTGTGTTGTCTCGGGAGGATGAGAGAGAAATTTAGAAGGTCTGGATGTAAGAATTGGGAGTGGGCGTGATGCCCTGAGAGAAATCTAGAGGGGGCACGATACCCTGGAAGTGTAAAGGGACCTGGAGATCTCGAAGGCAGGGGTGCATGAGATGGGGGTGTGGAGGATCTGGAGGTTCCGGAAGGCGTGGAAGATACGGGTTCGAAAACCTGGGAAAGAAGAAATGTAAATGCATGTGAATGCGATGCAATGGATGCGATGAATGCATAAAATGTGATGAGTGCAATGAATGCATGGGATGAGATCCTCCTCCTCACCCGTGGAGTGACCCATGAAGAGATATTGGTGATAGATAGGAGTATGAATGAAGTTGAGTGGAAGGCAGAAGGCCCCTTGGCAGAAGAATGTCCGCCCCTCCATAGCAATGAAAGTGTGCGATCAAATGGCCCAGTGAATAAAATTAATGCCCATGACAAAGCTTCAACAATAAATGACAACTCTCTTGGAGGGCGAAGAGCAATAATGTGGGGGAGTTGGAAAGTTGGAATGGAAAGTATCGTCTCACCCAAGGATTGTGGCGTATAAGGAATGTTGAACAAAATGTGCATTCGCCCCTTGAATAAAAGAATGGATTTGTGTTTGAAAAGTTGAAACAAGGGGTGCCCTGCCCGGCCCTTGGGCATGGACTTACAAGGCATCAATGCTTGACTTTCTCTTTTGATAAGCAGCGGCGGGGACTTGGCCTCTTCAACCATGCTCGGCACAAAAACACGGATTGCAATCCGGCAAATAAACTCTCGTATCTTACACATCGTAGCTACGGCCAAATCCTCCTTGCTTGGCTCTCGATCAACTTCGACACTTGTAACAATATGCCCACTCCAAGTGGTAACAAAAGGTGAAGCGTAGGCGGAAGGCTCCATAGGCGGGGATGGTGTAATGGAAGGTGTTAGAGGGAACACGTGGAGCTTCTCCCCTTGCTCAGAAGCGGACGGGGTTGGCTCAATTGCAAAAATATGTGAATCCTGCTCAGGATTAGCCATGGATTCGGGTGGAGGTTTAGGTGAAGGATTGGTAAATACCAGATTTGGGGTTATAGGGATAGCATAGGGCCGAGGTGGCAGCAAAAGGGGGTTGGCTAGAGAGAGTTTAGTGGTGGGCTCGGTGGAAGCCGGTGAAATGGAGGTTGATGATATAATGGGTGGAGGTTTAGTGGAAGGTTCGGCGGAGGCCGGTGTTGTGGAGGTTGATGGCATAGTGCTTAAAGGAGGTATAATGGGAGGTGTAGAAGAAGGAGGTTTGGTGTGTAGGAAACATCAGATGGGGCGAGAGGTGTTAGGAGTAGGAGAAGACTCCTAATGTGCCGGCACGGGTGATTGGAGTATCGAGCCATCGTCGTAACACCAATAAGTCTCAAAAATGGGGGTTAGATTAGGAACAGTGATATTGTCCTGAGCATGGGGTTCATCTGGTGGTAGTGGAGGAAGTGGAAAGTGATGGAAACTCAGAATGGGTGCCTTCGGAACTTCATCATCATGTGCCATCTTCAATTGTTCACATGCCGGCTCTTCATTGTCAGGCTCAAGTGGACGCCATAGCGGAGGCTTATGAATGGGTGGTGAAATGCAATGTGGAGGATATCGTGGTGGCAAATACGAATGTGGAGGGCTATATTAATGAACGGGGTGAATGGGTGGAGGGCGGATGGTGTCCACTCGATTGTTGAAATCTGTCGGCTCTTGCTTGCCTATGTTGTTGATGCTGTAATCATCTCTCCTCTCCTTCCAATCTTTCTCCATCTTAGTGATGTTGTTCAGAACGGTGTGAAGAGGATTGACTGGAGAAGGAGGAGGCCGCGGGCTCGCAACCTTCTTTAATTGTTCTTCCAATGACGCGGCTTTGTCAAGAAGAGTTTGTTGGAGGCGTGTAACTTGAGGAATAGGGGGTTGGCATAATGGCCTTGAAGGAAGGGCCGCATAAGATGGCCGTGGAGGGGGTTTAATGGGCTGACCCAGAAAAGGACCTGGTCGGGCTAGGTTGCAAGGAATAGATGGGCCTTCGGGCCGTGAATGAGGAGGAATAGAAGGAGGCGGATGATGGGTCACCCGAAAAGGAGCATGAACAGGGGATGAAGGCTGGTGATGGGCCACTCGAATAGAAGTAGAAGGTGGATGAGAAGAATGAGATGCACCCTCAACAATGGCCTTAAGTGCTTGGACTTGTTGAGGGGTGAGATGATCTATTGCATGCAAAATTTGGGAGATCTTCTCGTCATCGAGAGGAGACGGTCTCGTGGGAATAGTGGCTCGCGCTTGAGACAAGGGGCTATGTGGTTGGAAATTGCCTGTGGGTCGGGCAAGATTATGGGAATGAGGACATGGTCCCTTGAAAGAATTATGGTGAGAATTATGATGCACATGTCGAGATTGAGGAATGTAGCATGTGCTGGGTTGTGCATCCTCATGAGTGTGAAAATTATTAGACATGTTATCCAAGCCAAACATTATGCAAAATCAATCAAAATCTAATCAAAGCACAATGGAAGAGATATCGAACAAGTGGATGCTTATACTTGATTTTTATGTTGAACCTTGGTGAATTAAATGACTTTTAACAAGGTTAATGTGATCCACTCAAGGTCATGAACCTAGTGTCAATAAGGTTGCTTCATATGCCAACTAGGTTGATTCTCACCACGTCTTAGGCCAACTAAACCCGGGGACTTCAAGGTACAACCTACCCGACGTCCGTGAGGGAATCCACAGGTGCGGGGACTTATAGAGGCCTTGGTTTAGGAATTCTCGATCCCAAGAGACGAAATGCTTAATGGAGGGTCCTTCCTTAACCAAGAGAGGGGTATGGTCTCCTAGGAGCGTGGGGAGAGGAGGTCTCCCAAACCAAGATGCCACTGCAAATGCTAATGTAAAAGAATATAGAAACACCAGACAGAATGCTGTGGATAATGAATAAATAACAAACAATAGGGAGGGGACTCACTGTGCACAGTAATATAAGGATGGCTTCGTTGCAGAGATGGTAAAAATGTAAAATTGATATGTCATGGCGGGAAAATATATTACAGAGACATGAACAGAGAAACCCATAGGAACAAGAGTGAAAATGAAAGTGAATAGTGCTCAAGGAAATAGCGCCTACCCCTGTAGGTGCTATTTTTTTTTTTTACAAAAATGGCAACACACAGACAGCAAACAAGAATAGGCGCTCATTCAAATTGCGCCCAAGTGACTGGAGGCTATATATTTTTTTTAAGAAAGTTGCTAGCCCACCACCACCATCGCCCCTCCCTTGCACCAGACCTCCTCCACCCTATCTCCTCCTCTCCACTTCCCCTTCCTACATCCTAATCCCACCCCCTTCCATCACCACCCCAGATTCAATAGTCCCCCACCAAAGAAACACCCCCTTTTCTTCACCCCTTATCTACTAACTGTGCACTGCTGAAGCCCTGTGGAGCCCCCACCTGCTGCAGCACCAGCCTCCACTACAGCCCGGAGTTCCAGGTGGGCCACCTTACATTGCTGGAAAGCTCTTCCAGTCAGCTTCGTCATTGAGGTGATCCCGCCTTCATCCGAGTTTGGGGCTGTCCGGGAGGTCCATTCTCGTCAGAGCGCGCATCTGGCATCCGAGGGAAGACCAGAGCATCGATGCAGAAGATGCTACGTCCACACCCCAGCTCCCCTTGGTGCGCCATTTGTCTGGGATGATCCCCTACCTGTCCTCTATCCAACGCAGCTAGCGGAGCATCGTTTGAAGTTCGGAGCTGTCCGTTCCAATTTTTCTCCCCCAGGTGCGCAGGTCAGTCCACTCAGAATTAGTACAGACACCCCTCCACTCTATGTCCTCTATCTCCATACTCCGACCTCCCCTGGTGGCCTTCTCGGTTGGAGATCGAAGTCGATTCATCCATGAATGCATCCGTCTTGGTCCTGCACCGTTTTAGCTACGGGAGTGTTCGGGACGGCATCGTCTACATGCTGCTGTGACCTAAGAGCAATCTCAGTCTAAACAGAGCAACCCGGTTCCTGAGCCGGCCACGACCAGCGATGACACCGGACGATCCCAAGAAAATTCAGGAGCCCTCCTGGGTCAGTAAGAAAAGGATTGGCACTAGTTTCAGAGTCTTTTGAGTCTGGTACAGCCCGTGGCAGCATCAATAGTGACCCACTATCTTGCAGTTCCAGACCAGGATAGAACTCGGGAATTGCCCTCCCGGCACGAGTTTAGCTAACCTCCCCTCCCCGCTTGGCCGGATTAGCACCCCTCCCTTTGTGGAGGTAGTGTTTGGTTGTAATATCAATCTCTCCTCCCCTAGTCCAACCCCCCTATGCGGGGAGTAGTGCATGTACTATTGAACAGGGGAAGTTTCATCGGCACAGTGTGCGGGGAACCCACACTTCCCCGCTCGCCCTCATCTCTGAACGGGGTTGGTTTCTTCAAGCCAACTGGGTAAGCTCTAAACCGTGCTGGTATTCACCGGCGTTGAAACGTATGCAGAGGCAATGAGAAGGGTTAGTCATCAAGGGTGGAAGACCTGAGTGACTGTGTATTCACTGGTCTTGCCAATGATGATAAAGACTAGGGGCTAATGCATTCGTCGGCATCAGATAACATGCCGAAGCAAAGGGTAGATTTTTCTTTCATTAACAAGGACAAAAGGTCCAGGTTAAGAAAATGTTGACCGATTTTACCAATGATGACGAGGGTCAATGATGGTTTGTTCATCGACGTTGGTTAAATACCGAAGCGAAGATATGTTTATTCATTAACGAGGACGAAAGGTCTAGGTTAAGAGAATGTTGACTGATCTTGCCGATGATGACAAGGGTCAATGATGGTTTGTTCATCGACATTGGTTAAATGTAGAAGTAAATATAGACTTGATCATTAATAAGGATAAAAGGCCCAGGTTAAGGGAATGCTGATCGATCTTCCCGATGATGACAAGGGTCAATGATGGTTCGTTCATTGACATTGGTTAAATGTCGAAGCAAATATAGGTTTTTTCATTAATGAGGATGAAAGGTCTAGGTTAAAGGAATGTTGAGCGATCTTGCCGATGATGACAAGGGCCAATGATGGTTCATTCATGGGCATTGGTTTAATGCCAGAGGAAATATAGGTTTGTTCATTAGCGAGGACGAAAGGTCCAGGTTAAAGGAATGTTGACTGATCTTGCCGATGATGACAAGGGTCAATGATGGTTTGTTCATTGACATTGGTTAAATGCCGAAGGAAATATAGGTTTGTTCATTAACGAGCATGAAAGGTCCAGGTGAAATGAATGTTGACCGATCTTGCTGATGATGACAAGGGTCAATGATGTTTTGTTCATCGACATTGGTTAAATGTCAAAGCAAATATAGGTTTATTCATTAATGAGGATGAAAGGTCCAGGTTAAGGAAATGTTGACCGATCTGGTCGATGATGACAAGGGTCAATGATGGTCTGTTCATCAACAATGGTTAAATGCCGAAGTAAATATAGGCTTGCTCATTAATGAGGACAAAAGGTCCAGGTTAAGGGAATGTTGACCGATCTTGTCGATGATGACAAGGGTGAATGTCGGTTCATTCATCGACATTGGTTAAATGCCAAAGTAAATATAGGTTTGTTCATTATCAAAGAGGCGAAAGGTCTATTCCGGTCAGGTTTTGTCTATTGGTGGTTTATTCTCCAGTAGCAATGGGGCACCCATATTAGTTGATGCTTTGGTTAAAATAGGAGCTTCTCGATGAGCCTCCATGTCTGGCGACCTAGTCTCGGCAATCAGCTCTGTTGTTAGGGACGCCCCATCTATTTCCTGCGGGGTGTTGGGAGACTCTGTAATGGAAGAATCGATTGCTATACAAGGCAAGGAGCAAGCAGATTAGTCAAATAATGAAGAACAAAGTAAATTGAAGAATTAAAAGGTTAAGGACCAGATATATTCACGAGTAATGTGTGTAACCTGGGGCGCCACTAAACTGCTGGAAAGGGGCAAATGGCCAGCCCCAAAAGCTAAGCTGGCCGCCACGGTCTCCGCGAAAGATGGTTGCGGGTCTTGTTGTGCGCAAATTTCAGCCAATAAGGCTTTAGTGTAACCAACGACAACTTCTCGTTCAATATTGGGACGATCTGAATACTCGGGCAGATCTTCATTCAGCCTAGAATGCAGAAGAGCAGTAAACTCTTTCATGGACTCGACTGAGCTCGCACTGCCAGAACCTGCAAATGAAGAATGTCAGGTAACTCAGTAATCAAAAGAAAGGGACACAGATGTGAAATTGCGTAAGTGCTCACGCAGTGGGTTAGAATGATTGTCAACGCCTGGGTCTATCCTTTCCTCATCAGGTGTCATCATGTCTTCGGCCTCAAAGTTTTCTTTTGGGAGAAAAGGGAAAGCACAGTTAAAGAATTAGGATTGCTATGTAACACCTTGCGAAAGGAAGGTATGAATTTAAATGGGGCATACCAGGCACAGTATCGTCTGTGGGCTCCCCACATGAAAAGAAAGGTGAGTCACCCGATAAGGGGTTGTAATTGTCATTCATTAAGTTGGAATCATGAGGATCGCCTTCTTCCTCACCCGTCTCGAGTTCGAGCGGTGTGTTCTCATCCACAAGAGGTGGATTTCCTGCATTTTTGGCATTAATGTTAGAAGGGCCGAAAAGTAAAAAAGGAAAAAAAGTGGAGAATAGCAAACACAATTTAGCAAAATTTTCAGCAAGAAGAATCAAGCAAATGAGCAAAAGCTACCATGCTACTTTTCTTGTGAAGTCGCCTCCCCAGTGCGTGGGCGAGATCTTTAATTGGCATCACCATCATCTTCAGTTGCCCTTCACCTTTTTGGGGGTTGAGACCTTCCTCCTCTTGGAGGTGTTCGAGGTGGTACCAACACTGATGAAACTCACTCATATATGGCCAGGTTTTGTGTCTGACAATGCCTGAAACATTTCCTTTGGATCTGAAATCCCACTTGGTATCATGCTATTCCATCTGCTCATCTCTTGACTCTTATTGGCATTAAACTATGCCCTCTTTGCTAATGTCAAATGGGGAGAGAATGTGGAGTCATTGATATTTGAGAGAATGTGGAGTCATTGAATATTTGAGAGAATATGGAATCAAGCTTATCATGTCAACGTTGAAGAACATGTCTACTTGTCTACATTTAATGTTGATTTTAATGTCATCAATAACTCATAGTTGCCATCATCAAAAAGGGGGAGAAATGTTGTGTCCTGGGGTTTGATGATGTCTGACTATGACTCATTGATTAGTCTAAGGTGTATTTGATGATATCAACATGCATTGAGTTCAGGTCAAAGAATATCAATAGGTTTGACAGATCTCTCCATGCAGCAACATCAGCAGCCTCAACAACAATAAACAATGACAGGAGCAGGCTATAGTGGGAATCCTATGCAAAGGGCAGATTGAAGAGGTGATTTTAGTAGTTGACTCAAGCAACCTTAGATAGTTGGGGCAACTAAGTGAAAGTAGGAAAGTCAAATCAAGCTTCATTCATATGACAACACAAACTGAAAGAACCCCAAGGTGCAAAGGCCTTTGGATGCAGAGAAACCAAGAATGGCAAAAGGGCTTGCTAGTTAGTCGACAATCAACCATAAGGAATACAAGAATCAAAACGAACAAGGCTGCGTTGACACATCTTCACATCCAGCATCAGTTATGAAGCAATATTGTTCAGTTGTGTCGACACTATGTTCGGAGGGCGTCGACATAGGGTGCTTCGGATGTGCTTTTACAAGGCTGTGTCAGTGCACCCTCCCAGGTGTGTCAACGTACAATGGCTTAGCTCGTAACAACCTAGGCGAAAGGCTAGATGTGTCGAGGCAACTCCTTCACTATGCCAATGCATACTCTATCAAGTCTCTTCCTAGCTCCCAACAACTCATGAAGATGGGAAGCTGTGTCGACACAGGGGTCTTGGTGCGTTGACGCACATGAAGTTTTTTGTCTGACCGAAGTGCGTTCGTTCAAAGACGCAATGTAGCACCCCTGATAATTAGAGGAATAAAAAATTTTCAAATAAATTAAAAATTTTGCATACAAGTAATTAGTTATATCCCAAACGGACCTCCACAGACGTATCATAATAAACCAAAACTCATTAAATAGTCCATTGAGCTTAATTAAACGCTTAATAATTCTATTTAATTCTAGAAAAATTCTCGATAGCTTTAGAAAACTTCGGGATGCTACACCCTCCCCCACTTAAGGGAATTTGGTCCCAAAATTTAATATATGATTTTATGGAGAGCATATTATACTTACAATTGAATAATTTGGGGAATCATTTATGCATGGCTTCTTTCGTCCCCCATGTGGCTTCTTGATCTAAGCACTTATTCCATCAGACCTTCACCATGGGGATAGTCTTGCTCCAAAGCTGATGTACCTCTCGATCAAGTATTTTGAGTGGTCTTTACTCGTACGTCAGATCCTTCTGTATCACCAGATTCTCATGACTTATAATATGAAAAGGGTCATAGACGTACCTCTTGAGCATAGATACATGAAATACATCATGAACGTTAGACAATTGTGGAGGTAACGCCAGTCGATAAGTTACCTCGCCAACCCTTTCAAGAATTTTAAAAGGACCTATGAATCGTGGGGTAAGCTTGCCTTTAATGTTGAATCTTTGGATTCCTCGACCTGGAGAAACCTTGAGAAATACATGATCTCCCACTTGAAATTCTAGGTCTCTTCTCCTGATATCAGCATAAGTCTTTTGTCTGTCTTGGGTCATCTAGAGTTTTTCTCTAATCAGCTTTACTTTTTTTATTGCATCCCGAACAAGATCAGGGCCTAGAAGTTGTTTTTCTCCAATCTCATCCCAACATATAGGTGAACGGCAACTCCTATCATATAGTGCCTCGAATGGTGCTATTTGAAGACTAGATTGATGGCTATTATTGTAGGCAAACTCCACTAGAGACAAGTGGTCGTGCCAACTTCCACCAAAGTCAATTGCACATGCCTTGAGCATATCCTCCACCACCTGATTGGTTCTTTCAGTTTGGCCATCGGTTTATGGATGAAATATAGTGTTGAAATACAACCGGGTCCCAAATGAATATTTTAGACCCTTCTAAAATTGTGACATGAAACGAGGGTCTCGATCTAATATAATAGTGACAAAGACTCCATGCAGTATTACAATTTTGTTTATATACAAGGCAGTCAAAACATCCACGAACCATCGACTTTTAATAGGTAGAAAGTGAGTCAATTTGGTCAAGTGGTCAATGACCAACCATATACCATCATGTCCTCCTCTTGACTTAGGTAGACCTATGATGAAATCCAACGGGCACCCCTCTCTCTTCCCTCTCTTCATCCCTTGCAGCAGAGATTGCTGTGATTTCTGGGTGAGATGCCCTAAATCTTGGAGAGATTCTAAGTTCTATCCCTTCCTCTGGATAACAGGTTCAATCACCGCCGCCGCGGCCGCCATCCGTGCCGCCAACGAGCCGCGACAACCCATTCTCCAACCTATTATCCTGAGTCAAGAATTTCAGAATAGAAGGTTCAAGATCAAGTTGGTTCTCCTCATCCATCCATCGGATCGACCTCACATTTTGAGGACCTCTTCCCTACGTCCTCCCCCATCTCCAGATAAAATTTCACACCGATCCGCTGCCGTTTGCCCCTCAGTCCACCGCCATCTCTCCGACCTTCACAGTTTGCCTATGTGCAGATTTGTGAGATAGCCACCTGATCCATGAATTTTTTCACCACCAAAATTGGTTTGCTTGATCACCACGTCCCCCTATTTCACCCAAATTAATCCCTTTACCCAGATCTACCATTTGACCCCTGGTCAAATCCCTTCTTCAGGCAGATCCCAATCTCCCCTACACCCCTGCCAGAACGTGACACCTTGTTTCAGAGTTTTTCATGGAAGATCAGGTCATTGGATGGTCTTGGATTTCACATATGTCATAAATCTTCGAGTCCTCTTCGCAACGGTGCCAGCCTCGCTCCGATTCGACGTCGGATCTGGGCACAGGAGCCGATTTCATCAGGTCACGCAGGTTTGTCTTGAGACAGGACTGTGGGACAGTGTTGGGACTTAAATCCCAATAAATATCCCGGCTCCGATCCAGCAGCCGCCGCTCCTGGGAATCGACCAGGGACACTCCAGTAACATCTTAGCCAGCTACCACAGCCAAGAGACATCCGGACGTTGCCATCCCAGCAGCCGCACCTGCTTGATATCCTGCGGGCCCAGGCAAAATCGAACCGAATAGGCAATCTACTGCCGTCCCGAGCGCTTCACGGACGTGCCGCCCCTCAACCCAAGATCGGCGCTCCCAGATCACTGTTGTAGCCTTTTACCTCCCTGCGTAGAGTGGGTTGTAATTTTATTACTGTAATTATTCACATTTACTGTACTAGGAGTTACGGTTCTTGGCCGGGAAGGTCTTCCCCATGCCCCCAGCGTGGAGGTACATTTCTGCTCGTCTCTCATAGCTTTGCTCATTCCGTATATGTTTGAATGCCGCCCTTGCATGAGTTAGGGGAGGGAACCCACAAGTGACGACCTGCCACTTGCAACCTGGAGACACAGTCTCCCTTCCTCTACACCAGAGGGAACACAGAAAATAGGTGACAATATTCAGATCAAAATGAAAAATAGGAAATGAGAAGAAAACACTGGAGAATGTAGCTTCAAAGAAGCATAAACATAGTAACTAGCTAGCTGCTCTCTAACTCTCTTTCACTTCCACTTGGCTTGAACAGGGTTTCTTACACTCTCTTTTGATCCAGGAGATCCTCTCTTTTCAAGTGGAGACGATGGAAACCTTTTACGGTAGCTTTTTTCCAGCACCCTTCTTTGAAGGGTAGTGAATCCTTATATAGGAACAAGGGCTTCGTATGGATGAAGCAATAGAACCCTATTGAAACTCCATTAGTCCATGTGTCAGGGAATAGAATGTTCCTTTCCTTGGATCACGTGCCTTTCATTTGCCCCCTTTATCCACGAGCCACCCTTCTACCATTTCAGAGCTCACGTGCCTCTCTACGAACCAAATTGTTCCCTGTAAAAGAAGGACAGAGTACCGTTTACGGTCACTCGTAGCAAACTGGAATTCACCACGTGTAAGAGCAGACATTGCACAGACCTTGGGCTTAATTAAACCAGATGTGCACTGACCTTGTTCCCTTGAAACAAATATTGCATGAACCTTGTTCCTTTGAAATCGAGTATTGCACGGACCTTAAGATGCACTAACAGTATAGTGCTTAGACCTTTTGTTGCACAGACTATGAAGTCTTGTGGCTAAAAAGTGTACAGACCTTACGTGCATGAAAGTAGATGTGCACGGACTAGAATGTAGGGCTAGTCAATGCAAAGTGTTCGGATAAAACCATGCTCAGACTTTATAGGATAGGGTAGAGTGTGCACCATCCTTCATATGCTGTTAAGCAGGCATGCACTGACTATGTTTTGCATAGACTTTACATGCATGTGAACCAGAAATGCAAGGACCTTGTGACACGCAACCACCGACTTCATACGATATTGCACTGACTTGCTATAGAGACGTGCACGGACCTTATCGTGCATAATGCAAGACTTGTACCGACCTTGTGCAGTCCTGATAGGCCATATGCACTGACTTTGAATGTTGAGGTGCATGGACCTTAGATGTGCACAAACCTAATATGGCCGAAAACTTAGTATGCACGGACCTTGCATTTGTAGGAATAAAATATGCACTGATTTAATATTGTTTTGCCTGGACTTATAAATAAAAGCCTGGGCTCGACCCTTCTATAGCTGAACACGAGTTGGCAATACTTCAAACAGTCAAGCCAGTCAAGCAAGCCCAAAGGCGTATGCACCAAGAGCTGGAATTGAAGGTCAATGTTGAGGTTGACAAGATGCTCGACGTGGATTTCATAGAGCCTTGCATGTACCCTGTGTGGCTCGCCAATATAGTCCCTATCAAGAAGAAGAACGGCCAAGTCTGGGTCTGCATCGGCTTCAGGGATTTGAACAATGCATGTTCGAAGGATGACTTCCCTGTCCCAATTACTGAAATGATGGTTGACATGACCACCAGTCACGAAGCCTTATCCTTCATGGATGGGTTGTCGAGCTATAATCAAATCTGCATGACCGTCAAAGATAAAAACCATACAACTTTTCGATCTCCTAAAAAGATTTTCAATTATAAAAGGATGTCATTCGGCCTAAAGAATGCTGGTGCAACCTATCCAAGGGCAATGATCAAGATCTTCGACGAGATGTTGCATGACCTCATTGAATGCTACGTCGATGATCTGATCATCAAGACAAAAAAGGCAAGAGGATCATTTGACTGACTTGCGTCGAGTCTTCGAAAGGCTTCGACAGTATCAGCTCAAGATGAATCTGATGAAGTGTGCCTTCAACGTCTCCAGCGGTAAGTTCCTCGGCTTTATCATCAAGTACCGACGCATAGAAATTGACCCTGGAAAAATCAAGGCTATAAGAGGACTACCTCTGCCCAAACACTTGACAGAGCTCAGATCTCTGCAAGGAAGACTGGCCTATATTAGGCGGTTCATTTCTAATCTCTCAGGAAGATGCCTGCCTTTCGGCAAACTAATGAGGAGAGGAGCACCCTTCATATGGGATGAAGATTGTCAGAAAGCATTCAATCAAATCAAGGAGTACCTATTGACTTCCCCAGTCTTAGGGGCACCCGTCAGAGGGAAACCCCTTATTCTCTATATTGCTGCCATAGATGCCTCTTTGAGGGCTCTGTTAGCCCAGATCAATGACGTGGTCAAGGAGCAGCCGTTGTACTACCTCAGCTGAAAGCTGATCGAGCCTGAGCACCAGTATGCTCCTATGGAAAAGGTGTGTCTGGCATTGGTATTTGTTGTCAAGAAGTTAAGGCACTACCTTTTAGCTCACCGGGTGGAGCTCATCTCCAAATGTGATCCACTCAAATTTTTGCTCAGTCAACCCATCCTCTCTGGTTGGCTCGACAAGTGGGCGCTTATCCTCATAGAATTTGACATCACCTTTGTCCCATGTAAGGTGATCAAGGGATAAGGAATGGCAGAGTTCTTAGCTACGCACCATGTGCCAGAAAATTCGTCACTTAACTTCGAGTTATCCAATGAAGAGGTGTTAGTGTCTTTTCAAGAAACTGGGGAGCATTCTAAAAACGTCCCACCACAAATGGAGCCGGGTGTCCTCACCCTCGACCTCCCACATTGGGTGTTATATTTTGATGGTGCTTCCCGAACAATCAAGAGGGCTAGTGGCCTCACAGACTTTGTCTCGGGTGCGGGGATAGTCTTTGTATCTCCGCAAGACTGCATTCTCCGCGACTCTTGCGCTCTCATGAAGTCATTGACTAATAATGAGGCAGAGTATGAAGCGCTAATCATTGGACTTTAGTTGGCACTAGAGCTAGACATCAAGTGCATCAAAGTGTACAAGGATTCTCAGCTCGTCATTCAACATGTGTTGGGCGACTATGACGTCTGAAAAAAGGAGCTCATCCCCTATCATGCAGCCGTCATGAGGCTGAAGGAGACATTGTTTCTCTTTGAAATAGGCCACGTCCCAAGAGGCAATAACTCCCAAGCAGATGCCTTGGCAAAGTTGACAATAGCTTTGAAACTCCCACCTAAGGGAGAGTTAAACATTACTGTCAGACACCGAAGGCTCATGCCGCATGTGCTCGACGAAGAGTCTAGCCTCACTCTCTATGAGGTCGACAACATTCGAGAGGAAAATGCTCTAGAAGAAGAAGACTAGCGTGAGCCAATTATAAAGATAAAGAATGGTTGGCTTCCCCCCGATCGGGCTCAGAGGGTATAACTGCTACGCAGGGCAACATCCTACTAGCTAATCGATGGCCTGCTTTTCAGGCTCGTCCATGAAAAAGACCGATCAGTCCTCTTGCGATACCTTTCACCCAAAGAAGCAAAGAGCGTGATGCACGAAGTCCACTCCAGATTGTCCGGGGCTCACCAAGCAGGAACCAAAATCAAAAACAGCATTAAGCTCAAAGAGTTTTATTGGCCCACCATGTACGAAGATTGCAACCAATATGCTCGTACATGTCACCAATGCCAAGCATTTGGGCCAGTGTCTCAGAGGCCACCTAACCCACTCCACCCAACTGCGCCTACTTGGCCGTTTGGACATTGTGGGACCATTCCCACCGTCATCTCAGGGCCACAAGTTCATACTGGCCGCCACTGATTACTTCTCCAAATGGACAAAAATCGTCCCGCTATGGGAAGTTACGAGGGAGATAGTTGCTCGATTCGTGAGGCACTATATCATATACATATTCGGCACCCCCAGTCGGATTATATATTATATACGATAATGGCACGCCATTCAAGAACAATATTGTTTATGCCCTGGCGGCCAAATTTCATATTGACTGGAGGACGTCATCGGTCTACGACCCCCAAGCCATCGGGTTGGCCGAGGCTTTCAACAAAACTCTCTGTACGCTGCTGTCCAAGATAGTAGGTGGCCGCAAACGAGATTGAGGCGAGAAGGTCCATGAAGTCCTATAGGCCAATCGGACCATTTACAAGACCCCCACAGGTTGCTCCCCATTCTCTTTGGTCTACGGAGCCGAAGCAGTGATCCTTGTGGAAATCGAGCTGACATCTTACCGCGTTGCTGTGCACGCCGGGTTGCCAGGCCAAGACCAGTCTGAAATAGAAAGAAGGCTTGAGGAGTTGTCCAACCTTGAAGGTGAAAGACTCAAAGCCTACAAACACTTGCAAGTGTACCGAGTCCGCATAACACGTGCCTATGACAAGTTGGTCAAGTAAAGAGCATTCAAGAAAGGCGACCTTGTCATGATTAAGGAAAAGGAGGTCCTCGCAAGAAGATCCAGCGATAAACTCCAACCTAATTGGCAGGGATCTTACGTCATTCAGAAGGTCTACGAAGGAGAGGCCTATACGATCGTCGACCATAAGGGAAATAATCCCTTCCCTCCTCTGAACGGCAAGCATATGAAACTCTACCATGCGCCACCGCAAGAGTTTCTCCAACAGTCCTCACAGGACATACCTATCCCCAGTGAAGGTTCCAGTTAAAAAGAAAAGGAGGGTTAAAAATACTGATACCCCGACGGACTTGGTCGACATTCAAGGGTTGGCTAAGGGCAAAAAAACCATAGACCCGACTGAGGTGAAAACCCGAAAGGGCGCCTCAAGAGTCAGAATTCATAGTTGTTGAGCTTCACATAGAGTTGATGTTCTCTTAATACTTGCAAATCTATCCTTAAGTGCTCTTTATGCTCCTCTTGCATCTTGGAATAGATGAGGATGTCATCATTGAAAATGACCATAAAGTGGTCAAGATAGGGCCTAAAGACATTGTTTATTAACTGCATGAAGGCTGTAGGGGTGTTGGTTAACCCAAACGGCATAACCATGAACTCGTAGTGCCCATATCTGCTTTGGAATGCAGTTTTGTAAATGTCTTCATCTTTAATTCTCAATTGATGGTAACCAGACCTGAGGTCTATTTTAGAAAAATACTCAGCTCTAGAGATCTGGTTGAACAACTCATCAATACGTGGCAATGCGTATTTTTTTTATTGTGTGTTGGTTTAGTTACCGGTAGTCGATGCATAGCTTGAGGGATCCATCCTTCATTCTAACAAAGAGAACCGGCGCACCCCAAGGGGGTGTGCTTGGTCTGATAAAACCCTTCTCCAAGAGTTCTTTCAGTTGCTTCTTCAACTCCTTGAGTTTCATGGGGGTCATCCTATAAGGGGCATTGGAGACAGGTTCTGCTCCCAGAATTAGTTCAATGGAGAAGTTTACTTTCTTTGCGGGTGGTAAACCAAGTAGTTCGAAAAGAAAGACATCGGGAAATTCTCTCACAACAAGGATTTCCTCTAAAATGAGTTCTTTAGACTCGGTTATAACTACAAAAGCAAGGAAGGCTTTACAACCTTGCGAGATATGTTTGCAGGTGTGAAGAGAAGAAATAAGAATATGATGCTTTCTGTACTTGATGCCAAGGAAAGAAAATTTTGGAAGGTCTAGTTTGTATTTTGAAATTTGCCTATGGCGATAATTAATGTCGGCATAGTGTTTAGATAGTCAATCTATACCTAAGATGGCATCGTAGCCTTCCATGTCTAGGCATATGAGGTTTACAGGGAGATTGTAGCCTTTTATAGTTACCTCACTATTAGGATAGTGGTGTTGCAGTTCCGTTCCAGAACCTAGAGGTGTGGAGATTGCTAAATCTGAAGGTAAAGGAACTGATGACACAAATAAAGTTTTAGCAAAAGTAGTGGATATGAAAGAATTTTGAAGCTCCAATATCAAACAAAACAAAGGATGGATATGAGTAAATTTGGATTGTACCTTCCATCACATCTCCTTCCTTTGTAGCTTCATCATTTAAGATGGCAACTCATAAATAACTCACCCGAGATTCACTTGAATTAACTTGTCTTTAACTTATTATCAAAATGACCCAAGAAGACCTCCATACTTAACCGACCCACCTCTTCGTACGCATCAGAGGCTTGTCAGCTTCCAACGGCAAGGTCCAAACACCAAATTAAAGCGATTAAGGACCTTATTAATGGCGGTGGTGCAGAAGCCTTAATTGACGCCGCCGCGGCCTCCTCAGCCTTGCTCGAGCTCACGTCTTTCTCCCCATTCCCTATCCTTTCCCCTCCTCTCCTCCCACTGCAACGAGATAATGGAGAAAGCCACCGCCGGGGCCACGAAGAAGAAGCCGGCCATCTGGGACTGCGGCAGCTCTCTGTACGACTCCTTCGAGCTCGAGTCCCTCGAGCGGCAGCTCGACTCGGTCATCGCCTCGAGGACCTACTCCATGCCGCCCCTGTCGGACCCGCCGCCGCCGCAGCGGCCGCCCGGGAATCCCTCCAAGATCTCCACGTCCGTCCACAGGCTCCTCCGGACGGTGTCCTGGGCGGGAGGATCTGCCGCGCCGCCGCATGCGTGCATGCAAATGGGTCGCGGCCACCGCAGCGTGCGTCCCCACGGCGGCGCCGCCCGCGAGGCGATGACGGGGGCCACCTCCCGGAAGAAGGACGGCGCCGTCGGCCCGGCGGTGAGGAAGACGGCGTCGGAGCCATCCGTCGTTTCCATCTACTGCCACTGAGAGAAGGAAGACCGCTAATTATTCTGACAACGTGGATTAACATCTTCGTATACACAACCATGTTCCCTGTTTGCATTGAAATGCTTTACGACGGTTTCACATATTGTGAGTTGACGATCGAAGCACATATCGTTGACAAAATGATTCAAAATTACGAAGAACCTCTGTGGCCACTATTGTTAGATCGGATTCAGCGCACCACATGAACAAAATTAACGTTATCCTTAATCGTCTGTTTGTCACTGTTCACCACTGTTGCCTTGTTATTGTCACAGCCACTGCCCTCACCGCGAATTCGAACATTGTGCAGTTTCACACCACCATGTTGTAACACCTTCGTCGGTGTCCAAATTCGCAAGAAAAGTACAAATAGATATATGGTAGATGGAGACTGACAATTAGCAGAGGAGTCTAATAACAATTGGAGTAATGATTTGTGCAACACCTTGGGTAATTGCACCCTGGGTGTTGCACATATGAAATATAATATATGTAGCATTTAGCAAACGGCCAGCTGCACGAACTGTTACAACGGCTATAACGGTCATTCAACAAACACCGGCGTGGCAATCTACGAAAAATAGATAAAAATTGTGATTCTTTAATTTCTTCCTGTACAACAGAATTAGTTACAAGTTTGGGGGAGACTAACAAATAGTTGTGGCATAGCTTCCCAGAGTCCTGTAAATAGTATAAATACAGAGGTGAGATGCGATAGCAGCAACACAGTTGGCTTCAACTTCTAGTTACTCTTCTTCTCTCTGTTCTTCCTCATCTCTTCTTCCCTCTTCAATTGTTCTATTCCCCCTGCTAAGATCTCTGCAACTCTCCCATCACGACCTCTTCAAGGACTCGGAGTTCTTCCGCAGGAATCCTGTTGAAGGGAATTGCCTAAGAACCAAGGAAGCAACATCTCAAATTGGTGTCTGAGCTTGCCTCCGGCTCCAGTTCTTATGCGGACATGGCTTCTGATCCTACTGAATCAATCCTTGAAGACTATGCTCTAGAAATTACAAGTAAGCATGTTCCATGAGCTCCGTGCTGCCATCGGACTGGAGGTTGGCTCCATACGGCAGGAATTCCAGCAAACAGTAAGTAATCTAGAATCACAGTTTCTTCCGCAAGAACATGCTCCTGTTATAGATGATAGATCGGATAATTTCTCTCAATTTCGGCCTAAAATGCATGATTTTCCTGGTTATGATGGATCCACTGATCCGACGGAGTGGAAGTTCAAAGCAAACTGTTTCTTTGACTGTAATAGAATTGCATAAGTACACAAAATCTCCACAGCTTCTTTCTATCTGGAAGGTGATGCTCTTGAGTGGTTTTGGCACTACACATCAACAGAAGAACACATTTCTAGGTCAGATTTTTTGAAGGCCTTAGATGCAAGGTTTGGGTCAATCTCACCACTAGACTTGCATGGTATGTTGAGCAAACTCAAATAAACTGGATCCGTCCTCGAATATCAACGGCAATTCGAAAAACTTCGTAACAAAATGTCACGGGTATCAGAGTAACACTTATTGGGCACACTTACTTGAGTGGGTTGAAGGATGAACTTGCCAGTGAGGTGAGATCGTTCAGACCACAATCTCTAGTACAAGCCATGGAGCTGGCTCGGATACAAGAGGTTAAGGTTCTCACGATAAGGCATTTTGGGGGTCACCCATCCTCCCTCCTTTGTTACCTACTCCTCGTTACATTACCATGTAAAAATGTTAATGATTGAGCGACTGCCCTAACAGACGCTATTCGATATAGCGCCTGTCAGACAGGACGCTATTTGCTTCTGAGCGATTATTTTGCTGAGTTTTCAACCCCATCGTGGGGCTCCGCTTGGCACTCTCATCCCATTCCATGGATGAGGTCCCTGTTTTGGTTCGATCGATTACCCTCAACTCTCCTAGATGATTGAGTTCTCCATTGGATATTTCGTTCCTTTGGACTAGCGATTTCATCTTAGAGACCTCCGGAAGTCTCCGCTAGTCTTGGATTCCCTCAAGGCAGCCGAGTAGGTTGTACCCTAAAAATCTATTACATTGTGCCACCGTCATGTCCCTCTAAAGAAATATGATGATCTAGCCCTCAAATAATGTTATTTCTAGCATTTTTGAGAAATTGTCACCATCTGGTAATCTGCGCCCGTTGTAGTAGACACCATTTGTTAATAGCGCCCCTTTTGGTGGACGCTATTTACTCGTGCCTTATTATCTTTTTTAGAATGAGTGCCCATTACTACGGACGCCAATTCTTATCAATGGCCTCTGTAAAGGACGCCATTTACCCAGTTTTATGAAATGTCTCAGATTTTTAGCTAAGTCATCTCTACACATGATATCTGCCTTGAATTCCATGTTTTGTGAATCCACCTTATTATCCTAAAATGATCTATTTTCTTTGGAATTATTTGGCTACTATAAATTATAGTGGATGTCAAATCATACAACTAATGTCTATGTATATAGGGCCTAATCTGGTGCTGGGAGGAGCACCCGAAAGTACTAGTACCCATGAGAGATGAATGAATATAGTGTGGCATTACACCGGAGTGCATGACTATCTTGGTTATGATGTTCCACAATCTCTCTCTCGTGCTTGACTTGACTTGCTTGACTCGCGTGGCCCGGAATGGGCAAGTACTTGAATAAATAAGTAGCCACTATCTCATGACATGACTTGACACTACTTGCGTGGTCCCCTTGATAATCATACTTGATAAACTTGAAATCTTGCTAGCTCTTTCTTGATATTAATTGTCATTACACTCTCATCACTTTACTTGCATTTTTCTTCATGCATGAATATGCCATGTTGCATAATGTATTAATCATTTAAAGCAAGTCTAGGTCTAGAGATATAATTCCTACTGAGTGTTCACTCATCAAGTATTTTCTAATATTTTTCAGGTTAGGGGGACTCACCCGAGGCGGTAGTGACCTTCCTTCCCTGGCCACCTGGGTCCTCATCAGGTCGACGAGGGTGTCCAGTTTGGCGTTGAGGGTTTGGAGGGTGTCGGGGGCCTCAAGGGTGGGTTGTCCTCCCACTACCACCGGAGGTAGGGCGTCAGCTTGCTGGTCAAGGAGGGGGTCTGTGGAGGAATGCATAGATGTACGCTCCCCTTTCATAGCCGTCGGTGCCTTTCCCTTATCACCGGCATTTCTCCTGCTAGAACTTCTTCACACCATGTTAGCTCCTTGTACGTTTCCCACAGATGGCGCCAGATGAAGAGGGGTGATCTCGCGCCTAGACCTTAGCTATCGATGTAGGCGACGTCGCCACCAATGGGATATCTGCAAGGTACGAAACGGATCAGAAGAGCCCAAGGTTGAAACCTCGAGGAAAACCCTCTGATGCTTAAGTCAACGAACTGGTAGAGCATAGGTGGAAAAAAGAGCAGGAGAAGAAGATGGGGGCATGAGATCGCTCTCCACCAAAGGGTGTGGTGTTGAGTGCTCAGGGTCCTTTTTTTCGGAGGGTCTCCTTGGAGTTTATATAATTACCATTGTAGGGTACTTGAAGGGACTGGGGGCATGATGCTGCATGGGAAGACCTTTCCTCTCCCCTGCCCTTTTGAGTCTTCCCATTCGAGCGGTGGCGAGATCCCCGCTGGGAGTTATGCCCTGTTCGATGATGTTCCGAGCGTTAGGATATCCCTCAGTGAGGTGTTTGAGCTTCTCCTAAGTCAAGGGTGGCACTGTATCGATTACGCTCAGATGTCATTTAGGCTTTTCTGAATGACCGATGCTCAGACTTCCGAGCCAAGCGGCCGCCTAGGAAGATCTGTTCCGACAGTGTTTGGGCTTTGAGATGGGCGGGCCCGTATGTGGGGCTATCGCCTTGGGGAGCTTTGGCCTTGTTGGGTCACGTTGGGCCTAATTAGACCGGTCTGGACCTAGTTTGGTCACCTTGATCCCCGCATATAAATGGGCTACGGATTTTCCCCTCTCTATCACCCATGAGACTCATTTTTAATTCTTGTGTCACATGTTTTGAAAATTGTTTACACACGTTTGAATTTGTTGAACCAAACAGAATGTCATCAACATATACCTGTACAATGATGATATGGCCATTCATTGCCTTTGTAAAAAGTATTTTGTTAATCTTACCTCTAATGTAGCCTGTTCCTTAATGAATGAAAATTGTTGTTTGCCTTCTAATGATTGAAAAATCACTCTATGGTTGACTGTGGGTGAAATTTTCTATGACTTTCAAACTATTCTAATGACTCATAGTTGCCGTCATCAAAAAGGGAGAGATTGTTGGATCTCTGGTTTTGATGATGACACACTATGATTCTTGATGAGTGTGAACTCATTATAAGTACTAATTTCTAGTTATGTTGAATAGGTATGATTTGTACTCATTAAATAATAAGGTCAAGGCTCACATAATTCTACTTCCATGCAAGCTCCAAGTGTTCAGGTCGACGCACCCAAGTGCTGCGTCGATGTCATAGAACAAGCTGGAACAAAGTCACAAGAGATCAAGTCGAAGCATCAAGTTGTTATGTCGATGCAGTAGAACAATAGAGAACAACTATTATATGACAGGTCAAAGCATCAAGCATTGCGTCGGTGCTATTGAACAAACATGTTGCAAGGACAGGTCGAAGCAGCAGACAGTGCTCCGACATATTAGTTGGCAGGAGTTAATTCATCCTGAGCTACATCGACCTGACAGCTCATGCATCAATGTAGCTCGCGACCCGAATCGAATTATGAAGATCTATTTCCAGATCCGATCCTAGTGGTACTCAAATGTCGATCAACACGTGATAATCATCCCAATGATTGAGCCCACGTGTGTACAAGGATAGAGCTCTCTAGAAGTGCACTTTCTGGCGAGAGAATGTTCCCTCACTCAAAAAGGGAATCTCGTGGGGTCCACAAGGGAGTGGAGGTTGCAACAGACACGGGAAGATAGACAAAATCAAAGGGTAGCAGAGAGAACAGTCGAGGAGCAAGAAGGAAAACATGGAGAAGATCGAGGAGTGGGAGAGATGACAAGACTGATTGGGAATTCAGTGGCTGAGAGGTTCGTGAGAGTTCATTACGAAGAGCTATAATCATCCACGGTGGCGGATTCTCTTCCCCTACTCGAAGTCAAGAGTTCTGCTCCTAATTGAAGACTAGCGCAGCACAAGCAACCCAGATCGTGAGACTCCTCTATTCGTGGAACTATATTGCTTGATCAAGATCTGAAGTACTGATTATCCAGAAGGACAGTGTGCTGAATCCAGAGGCTACAGCTGCGAAAATTTAGATCGAGGATATCAGGAGTTTCTTAGAGAAATCAAATTACCTGCTAGGAAAAGCCTTCTATAGATACTTCTTATTCTGGTAGAGAGCTTCGTCAAACATATTGGTTTGATGGGACTTAGAAACATATAAGTTAAAGAAAACTTTCATGAATAATGAAAGTGATGATGTATCCCACAGATAGTGGGAGTACATCGGAACAATTAAAGAGAATGTTATATACCTCACGAATAGTGAGAGTACATGTGAATAATCTCACGCATAGTGGGAATAATTTCATAATTTATTTGGTCTTTGTTGGCCAAGTGAGAGATGTAGGGATATGGCCGAACAAATCTAAATATCTCGGTGGGAAAAGAGTTCAAATAGTTTTGAACTCGTCAAAATCTATCCCTAATTAATGGAGAGAATGTATTCGTGATTCCATAGGAGACGATTCCCATGCGACGGAGATGACCGGCGATAAATCTCTATAAAATTCATTTGAGGAGAATGAATACACGAGAACATAGTTTGTCGTCAGAGTCCCAACACATTTCTCCTCCTACCTCTTTTCTCTCCATATAGCACCACATTTATTACAGATAATATATGAGGCGTCTTGTACAAGAAGCATTGAATGCGAAGCATCTTATTAAACAACTAAAATAGTTGGGCAGGTACTATTACAGCCATGGGGAATCGTACAGGGGAGTGACCACAGACTTGGTCAGAAGGTATTTATCTAGCGCTGGCATCCCCATGTCCTTCCCAAACCCACTCATCTTGTACCCTCCGAAGGGGCAGTCCTCATCAAAAGCGAAGTAGCAGTTGATCCAAATGGTGCCTGCACGGATTGATCTCGAGACCCTGTTGGCTATGTTCAGGTCCTTGGTCACTATCCCAGCTGCTAGGCCATACCTCGTCTTGTTTGCCCTCTCAATCGCCTCTTCGATTGTCCTAGAAGAGAGTTACAAGCACGGAGGAAGCAGTCGTTAATTATCAGCCACATGCATGTGAACAATGAAGCACTGTTAGACGTGCTAGCTAGCTCCTTTTGGGGAGACTGAAGAGGTTTCAAGTTGCTGCTGCGTGTAGCAACTTAGCAAGTGAGTGTTGCCATATGAGACAGTGCCCTTGTTCATGGGTAGCCCAGCAAGTGAACGTTGCCATCTGAGACACACCGTCTTTATGCACGGGTAGCCATAGAAATTGCAAGAATCCAAGTAATAGCAATATTATCGAGAGGCAAGTGGCATGGCAAGATTAATGGCAATGATCAGTTATCATGTGGAAATTTCAGGTCGGGTCAAATAGGCAAATTGCATCAGCATAACAAGCATATAGTTGCATTTACACAAAGCTCAAGTTCAGGATCTTACCGAAGCATAGGGTAGGGTGTCGAGGTCGTCCTGGATTGCCCGGACCTAGCGTCGCAGGGATCCCACCTCCCGGGGTGCCGTCCACTGCCTCGCGATGGGCAGCCGGTCGGGGTACGTCTCCACTCCTCTCCCCAGCCCGGGGAGGTGCACATAGGCCCACACCTGCATTGCATTATAGTAAGAGTCAGCAGATAGCATTCATATAATCATGTAGTAATTGCATAAATCATTTTAAGGATCTTAGTCGTACCTGGAGCAATGGAGAGAACCTGCCGAGCATCGTGCGTCGGCTCGTCGAGCTCAGGGAGTCGAAAAGAAAGGCCAGGACTGTCGCTCCCCACGCGTAGTCTCCAACGCGGTCCACATCCTCCAGCAGTGGCAGCAGGTGATAGCTAACCACGTCTGCCCGAGTGGCAAAGAGGAGCCTCCTAAAGAACAGCATCAGGAACCACCTCAGAACCATGTTCGCTTTTGGTCCTAGTGCGACTGCTACTCGCGGTCGTGCTCAGTCCACGAGCCATCTCAAGTGCTGCTCCGGCAGCTCTCCAGTGGCGATCCCGGCTCCTCGTAAGTCGGGACTCTCCTGCAGCCTCGCTCTCAGCAGCGTCGTCGGCTGCCACTCCGGCCACAACAGCTCCCGGCCCGGCAATCTCTGGGCCAGCTCCCAATAGTCCGCCAGCGTCCTCCCGCTGACCGCCGTCCTGTGCAGCCTCAGGCCAGTGATGCGTGCGACATCCTCGAGCATTGGGACCATGTGGCCCCACAGGAAAAGGAATGTCTGGCTCACCGGATCCCACCGGTCGTGTATTGCGTAGAGGAGGGCAGTGTCGAGTCGAGTCACCTCCACACCCAAGAACTCGCTGAACCCCATGGCTGCCAGCCACTCTCGTTGGAAGTCCAGCAGTGCGAGGTACACTGCCCAGACCTGGAGTCATGAGATCCGGGTCCTACGCTTTCCCTGCATTCATTCAAACAAATTTGCATTAGTCATTCATTTCATAATAAATCATGCACTACATTAAAATTAAAAAAATGTAATCTGTCTTGATAAGCGGCCACATCTGGGCCGTTTCCACCCCCCTAACGGTTTGTTTCAGGCTGTTTTCATTCCAAGAAAACCCCTCTCTCTGATCTGAATCTTTATTGGCTGCTGCGTTGCTCCTCGTCGGGGAGTTGCACTACCTTGCCTTTACCACTGGGGTCAAGTTGACTCCAATCACCCGTCAATTCTTGGAATAGGGGCGCCAATGATGGCTCTTCTGGGGGTGACTGGAGGGCCGGCCCGTCCTTGTAGGATGGCCCTACTTGTTCTACGGGAGAAGAGGGAGCTGGCACAGGGACTAGAATGCTGGCAGTAGTGTCCTCCGTACCGGTAGGATCAAAAACACTGGGCCCCTTCCAAATTTCTACCTCTGGAATGGGGGCGATTTCCTCTCCTCCAAAGTGGATGATCCGCTCCGAGTTGAAGGTGGACGAATGGAGTGGTGGCTCGGGAATCCTTCAACAACCTCTACCACGTCCCCGGCCATGACCTCAGCGGTGGCCTGGGTGTTCTGGTGCTGGTAGGGGCCTGAGCGGGGCAGTAGTACTTTATCTGGTTCGGGAGGCCACTGGCTCACCTCGTCGAGCAGTGTTGATGTGGTCAGTGGGTGGCTAGCCACCATGTTACAGGTGCATCCCTAAAGCATTTCTTCTAGCTGCTCTGTTGTGATCTCTTTGTCTTTATAGAACACAGAGAGCTCTTCTGGGATGAGGAGTTTTTTATCGTTCTTGATTTTCTAGATCATGTCTTGGACCCAGCTTTGAAGGTGAGCTCGCTTCTACATTTCTTCTCACGAGATATAGCTATCTACTCCTCCAAGTCATCGATAAGCCATTGTAACCTCTGGAGGGGTGTTGGCTCATCAGGGGATATTAAGGTAGCTACCTACTCTGCTTGCTTCTTGAGCCGTCTTTTGAGGTTCTTCCTCCTATTCCTCTCCTATTTCATGTCGATGGCTACCTCCAGGGGACTAGGAGGAGGGAGTGCTAGAACTAGAGTTGATGAGTCCCCGTGAGGATATCTTCGAGCTGGTGCCATGGTAGGGTAAGGTCGAAGGCTTTTTCTTGCCCGAATTTCAATCCATGCCCATTTCGCTTGTTGTATTTAGAAGGTGACATTGATCGCCTACTCAATGACCTCAAGTTGTAGCTCCTGGTAGGCTAGGATGCTGGGACGGGTGTCCGAAGAAGTGTGTGCAGTTTTGTGCCTTAGCCGCCATAGCGAGGGAGGTATCTCCGATTGAGCTGGTGCACTAGAGCCGACGTCTGAAGACGTATGCACAGTTTGATGCCTTACCTGCGGATGTGAGGGAGGTATCTACCGCTGAGCTGGTAGACAGGAGTCCACATCCGAAGATGTATGTGCGGTTTGATGGCTTACCCCTGGTGGCAAGGGAGGGATCTCGTGCTGAGCTGGTACACTAGAGCCAGCATTAAAAGACATATGTGCGGTTTGATGCCTTACCCGTGGTGGTGAAGGAGGGATCTCCTACTGAGCTGGTACACTGGAGCTGACATCCGAAGACGTATGCGCGATTTGATGCCTTGCCCGCAGTGGCGAAGCCTTTTGTTAAGACTTGGGAGCGCACTTGGCCTCCTGCTCCTTAGCTTTGCCTTTATGATCTGCTTGGGAGAAGGGTCTGGTGGTGGCTGACGACACCCTAGGGTATTGTCGCTCTGGGTAGTTGCGTTGGTTCTGCGTGTTGGGTGGGCCTTGTGGTGGTGGGCCCGACCTATGAGCCAGAGTTGTTGAAGGCTCCGAGGATGCCTTCTCTACAGTCTGGACTCGGTTGCAGGGTAGGCGGAGAGGACCCGACGGCTCACCGGTCAAAGAGGTATGGCATAGTCGAGCTAGTACCTTGCTTTGCTTTTGCTTCCCCTTCCTATGTCATGATATCGGAGACGGAGGTAGGGCAGGGGGAGAGCGAGAGGGACTTGAGGATCCCATCGTTGCCTCGCCCACCAAGACGTCCTCTTGGCCGAGGAGGACTCGGAGTAGCCTATCGATATCCTCTTTGGAGAATGGGAGAGACTCTAGCTCTTGCCCGGGCCGCCATTGTACTACTGAATTGGCAGGGGTTGGCCAGCTAGTTGTAGATGTCTAGGAGTTTGGAGGAGCCTGGGTGGCAGGAGGATAGATGACATTGACTAAGAAATTACTCGACCCAAACTCTTGACTGGCGTCCCGCTCCCTGTGCCTTTGCAATTGCTCAAGAGCCTCCCAATTATCAGTTCGAAACTCAAGCCATTCTGGTGTATGCTGGTAAGGTAGCCCATGCCCAGTTTCTTGAAGAGGGTCTAGTTGTTCTAGTGCATTTTTGCCAATGCTCAGGGTTTCTTCGATATCTTGTCATTGTCTCACATGTGTGATAGAATTTCCCTCAGCATCGATCTGCTCCCACTAGATCTGTTCCTAGACAAGGTACTAAACTTCCTCGCAGGACTCAATCACATGGCAGATCCTGGCATGGAAAGGGCAGTACTAAGGGTAACTAAAGTCCCACTAGGTATAGTCGGTTGACGGATCATGAGGTAGGATTTGTCCCCTCTCGATGAGGACATCAAAGAGTGGTCGGGTCCTCACTTTGGGAAAGGAGAGAGGTATGCAGTCATACCAAGGCCTCCACCCCAGATACTAGAGTGAATGCTCACCTTGACTGGTGTTGGGCTCCTCTACTTCAACATAAGAGAGAGAGAATGCAGACATCATGTGGATCATGTCGACTGAGTAGTAAACCACGCACACTGCTTTAGCGTGCCTGGACCACGTATGTGGCTGCGGAGGATCGACAAGACCACTCTTCATTTTGATGAGGCCATCTCGAAGTAACTTCTGTGCCTGGGTCTTGAAGACATAGCAATCTTCAATAGAGTGACCCAACATGCGGTGGAATGGACAGTAGCTATGATCATCAATCTTCTGGGCCTTGTCCGAGTTCTAGACTTCTGGTAGCTCGATGATCTTCTGGGCCATGCAGATGTCAAAGAGCATCTTCGTATGTTCCTTCTTGAAGGAAAAGGGTGTCTTCATATGCACCAGGAAGGAAGGAGTGACCGGCTTGTCTACTGGCTTCTTGTTAGAGCTGCTCGGCTCGGCCTTCGTGTTGGCTTTGGTGATAGGGGTAAACACAATGATGTTCACCTCCTTTCTGGGTTGGCATTCTTATGCATGTTTACCCTTTGCTAAAGTGTAGCTCGGGTTGTCCGTGAAGAACATCTCTATTTTGGAGACCGCTGAATTAAGCTAGTCGAAGCCTTTGATGTTGGTGCCGAGGAGCTTTTCGCTGATCTCAGCCACCAAGCCTCAACGACATATGGTAATGGCATCTTCTTGGATTTGTTGGTTGATGCATCTCATACTGAGGTCTCTCCACTTCTTGATGAAGTCGATGGCACTCTCGCCCTTCTTTTGTCGCAGAGAGCAGAGCTCATCTAGAAAAATTTTTCACTCAACTGTTTGGAAACGGTCGAGAAACTTCCTGTGGAGATCCACCCAGTAGATGACTAAGTTGGACATCAGGCGGGAATACCATTGGAAGGCCGTTCCTGTAAGTGAAGTGGTAATTCTCTCCTTCTCAGATCTCGCACTCTCTTTTTCTGCTTCTGCTGCAGCTTCTTCTTAGATCAGATGCACGCTTTAGCTCTCCCACTTCGTTACCTTGAATAGAGTGAGCATCGGTATTTATAGAGTTGAGCACTTGAATCTTCGAGCTGGCACTTTCTTTAATTTGAAATTTCATTCGTCCAAAAGTTTTGGAGGGAACTTTCTAAGATCCAGTGCCGTACAGAACTCTATCAGATGCCTAGGATCTCATGCCAATGATTGGGAATCAGAAACACATGATGCTCTTTAGTCACTGACGAGCTTTAGCTATTTTTCAACCTTGGCATTGCATTTTACACCCTTAATAGCTATTTGTCAACTGTATTACCCATTTGTCGCCCTTATGGCTGAGAGCTATCACCTTAGCCTTTTCACAGTTATTCTTGAGCCATCGCGCTAAGTCATTTGTCACCACTAGCATCTCATTTGTCCCCCATACATGCTCATTTGTCACCGTTGCTTCGATAGTTTTCACCATTATGTTCTTCATCTGGCAGATCCTTTTGAAGAGTTCTGGCTTTGACTTCTTCTATTTTTACACCTTCTTAGACATTTATTTACGTGCCAATCTTTGACTCCTTATGTTCTGTTCGTCAGCTTGATTGGTCTTGTATGCTGAATGGAGTTGACCCAGAGTTGACTCCATATTCAACTATAAACAACTATGCTTAAACGTTTGCACGTTTCTTAGGTTTGTTCTTCATTTGTTGTCCTTAAGACCTATTTTTCACTCTTACCGAGCTATTTGTTTGCTCTATTGGCTATTTGTCTCCCTTAACTAGTTATTTTCACCCTTATTCCATCTCAGCCGTCGCCCTTATTACTTAGCAGACTAGGTGGCACGGGCGTCGACGTCACTGCCTCCTGCGTCGACCCTGCTTCTTCAGCTTTGGCTAGCGGTTAGCTCTGGTATCTTGATTGCGTCAACACTATTGTAGTATTGCATCAACGCCATTGTAGCTTTTCTTCTTGTCAGCTTCTTTTCTTACATACTCACCTATTTATCACCACTATTTACCTATTGGTCACCCTTATTTTACATTTGTCACCCGTATGAGTGTATTTGACAGCATTGTGAGCTTCTGCTAGCGGGTGTTTTGGAGTCGACTCTGAAGGCTTCTTATGTTGACTCTGTCAACATGAAAAGCTTCTTCTTGGCTATTTCTCAAAGATTTTTATAACTCACGCGTACGTTTCTCTCTCTCTCTACTCGATGCTCTCTCTCTCTCTCTCTCGATTTTCTCCCCCTCTCTCCCATTCTTTCTCCTTCTCGCTCCTTTGTCCGTTCTGGGCTGTGCCGACCCCGGATCGAGGAGCAAGAGGTATCGCTGGAACTAACTCATCGCGAGGAACGTGCCAGTGCCATTCTTTTCGTGGATCGAGGATCGTAGGATTGGGTCGGGTCGTGAGGCATCTCGAAGTTTCGTCATCCATTCACACGCTTTTCGAGGTCTTCGTCGTCATCGAGGTAGGGGGATAGACTCCTTACTTCGCTAGGAACATTTTGGTACCACATGCATGCCCATCCATAGACGTTTACATAATTTTCTATGCAAGTCCCATTTCAGGAGTTTTTAAGGTTTAAATATTTTAAAAATTATTTAGGAGTGGTATATTTACATTTTGGGGTGTGGCGTAGTTGTAGAAATCATGTTATTCATCTTCCTCTACCCCTTTCCTTTTTGTTTCTTGCCGATCCGGCTTGTCCAGAGGGGAGTTCAGTCCGAACTCGTCCTTCACATTTTCCAGTTGGAATAACGGACCCCAGGGGGTGCGTTCTGTATTGCATGGTGGACCGATTGTGGGCCGCTATGCTATCAAAGTCTTCCGTAGGTCTATAGGTTGTGGGGCATGATGGACTAGTCCCAGTCCACCATACATTGTATGACGCCCCTGTCATGGTGCGTTATACTTAGTGATTTTCTGAGTTTTGAACATTCGGGTGTCTTTAACGGACCACTCCTGGTGCGTTATAGTCACATGGCGCACCCATCTTGATGCGTTATGTCCAGTGCATTTTTGATAGGTTCTCTGGAGAATATAACGTGCGGGCCAAGGCACGTCATACATTGCATGATGTCCCTAAGGTAGTGCATTATAATCTGTAAGTTTGAGTTTTTCCTGTGTATGGGTGAGCATTACGGCTCTGGGGAGGCACGTTATAGTCGCATAACGCCCCCAACCCAGTCCGTTACACTCTGCTAGTTTGCATGATTTGAGATGCATGCTTCGCTACTTCTATATATATAACCTGGCTAGTTATTGTGATTGTTGGCTTGCTCCTAGTATCCCGATGGAGTGCTTAGACTTTTCATGTGATGGAACCACTAGACGTAGCCCTAGACTTCACGGATGGTCGACCCGCCTGGGAGAGGTGGAGGGACATGAATGCAAGAATTAAGATTTACATTTATTACAATTTATACACATTTTATAGCCCAGAGTACAAGTCCAAAATATACAGTCCAACAAAAAAAGTACAAAGTCTCAGGACATACCCCAACTCAAGCAAGCTGGCAACTCTAAGACTCCGCTAGCACCACACTGGACCTCTAGACTGTGTGGAGGTGCACCACACTTGAGAGAAAAAGGGGTGAACCTTATTTCATTGGCTCATTAAAGGTCTCGCGGATCCCTACCACTACAAAATCACAATAAACAACAAGAATGAATAGTAACTGTAGATAGCGCAGTAACTAGCAAAAAGTAAATAAACACAACTAAACTACCAATCGCACAAGCCTCACGCATGCAACACAACACCTCGAGTGTCAGGGGGACCACGACCATGAGTAAGCCACGCTGAATCACCATGCCATGCATTACACAAATCATATGTGGGTAACACCCTATCACAACCACAACCACCAGCAGAACCACCACCTCAACCATCGGGAAAGCCACAACCTCAACGATCGGGAGGAGCACCACCTCACAGTCAGAAAACCATACCCTCAATCATCGGGAGAAACTACATCTCGGGTGATAGGAGAACTACTCACTAGAAGCAAGGTCAGATGCATCCACGGACGTCTTGTACCGTGTCTCAAGTGTCTCCCGCTCAACCTCAATGCGGCAACTAAGATGCCGTAACATTGCTCGTCACTAACAAGGACTAGCTGGGGCCATACTTGTCAACACGCGTCTAAAGTCTCCAACCACGTGTGCACACACAGATTGACTGCTTAACGTTTTGTCCTCTAACTAGTTTTCTCCTATCTTGAACTCAGGCTACAACAGTAGGGTCCCACGGGAACCTGCCTAAAAATTGTCTCAACAGGAAAGCCCTCCACCTCTCCCAGGTGAGTCAACACCCACGCGTCGTAATAAGATTACAACTAGTGGGGGGTCACTCAAGGTAAGAACTCACAACTAGGATGAATACCACCGGAGTACCACTGACTCACACACACAGACACAAACATGAAACCCGACACCGCTCCATGTCGTCAAACCACCAGAACATAAGGTCAGACAACAAACCAACAGTCATCGGCCTACACAGGTCCTATGAGAACAACCCTCCGCAAAACACAAGACCATGTGGGAATAACCGTCTGTATAACACATGATTATGTGGGAACAACACTCCATAAATCAAGGGGATATCTCTACATCCTATCTTTGTTTATTCCCTTGTGTGCTTCATAGTTTAACATCATTCACATACTGTTGTGCGCATTTATTATACATCTTCTTGTTATCTAAAACTTAGAACATCATTGTGTGTGTGGACGGAGCTGCGTCTCCGTGTGGTCTAAGTGTCCGGGGTGTGATCCCCCAACGTGTGTGCGTGTGTGCTGTAGTGGCAGCATGTTGGGGCTTGTCCCCATGTGTCGATATTGCTGCGGAAGCAGTGTGTGTGGTTGGGGTTCGTCCCCATGTTGCTACGTTTCATAGCGTGGAGTGAAGCCTCACTCGGTTGGGTGAGGAGTGGACGTAGGGAGCCCGTCGTGGTCTCGAACCAACGTAAAAGTCTTGTGTCGTATGTGATTGCCTGTGTGATTGTCATTTCTTCTATCTCCCTTCACAGGTACATTATATAGATTTTCAATTCACTACACTGTCACACACTTCTACCTCTGTTATCCGTGTTGTGTGTAATTCTCTTGATTAGTTGCATTATCTATCCGTGTGAGATCGAGAAGTTTGAGAGAACGTCTTAATCTCACTTGAAGTTTTTGTTAATCAACGTTGCTAAGTTTAATTTCATTGTGTTAAGTAAGAAAGATTTTAAAATACGCCATCTTGGCAAGGGGACATTTCAACCCCCCTTCTTGTCTGCCATCTCTCTGGGCTAACAAAAATCATAGAATTAACGTCCCTCCAACTGGACGCTAATTAATAAATGACGTTACTCACGGGTGTCAATTAATATAAATTTATTTAGTTATTGTTAATTTTAAAATTGACGTCTCTCATAATAGACGTAAATTCTTTAATTAACGCATTCATGTTCTTATAGTTTTCTCCCAATTTTGACCCATACCGCAGGTCTTTTGGCACTCTCATCTCATGTCTGTAGATAGAGTCCCAGTTTCACGATTGGTTCACATATATACCTTAACTCTCGGTGATGATTGAACCCTCCGCGGGATATTCCATTCTTTCAGACTGGTGATTTCATCATGGAGACCTCCGTAAGTCTACGTTAACCTGGGATTCCCTCAAGGCAACCGAGTTGGCTGTACCTATTCACCTAGATTTTCAGGTTGTCATGATTTTCGTATAGTTTATTACTGCAAGTTCTGTCTTGGAACTCTATGTTCATGAAATCTTTCTTAATGTTCCTACATGACTTGATCCTTGAGCTAGCATCTTTTCACCCTTCTACACTTTAAATGACTTGCTATTTTTTGCCTATTCCCACGGGGGTTTGTGGAGGAGGTAGCATAATTGCTTCTGGGGAAGTACGTCTGCCTCTTGCGTCTTTTCAAGGGGAGATTCAATTAAGGCAAAGGTCTCCCCCTTCGGCCTATAAAAGGTCCCGAAGGGTGTCTCTCCCTCTTCACGCCGCTTAAGGCTTCCCTTGCAATCTCAGGCTTCCTCATTGCATTCCTACGAAGCGATCGTCTTCTTTCTCTTTGATCATCCTCAGTCGAAGTATGGAGGGCGATTCTGAAGATGACGAGTATGGCGGTAGCTTGAGTGTTCATGCTACTTCGGCGTAAAAGAATAGTCGACGATGGGGCGGTCGGTGTGCACGGAGGGAGAGCGCGTGGGGATGGGCTCCCTCCCATCTTCTGGACTGCCACTGTGCTCAGAGGATAGCCAGCTACTGCTACACAGAGACATGGTGCGGAAGGTACTATTCGACAAAATCCAAACGCATCGGTTCGGATGGTGTCGAGCACCGAAAAGTCATCAGCAGCGCTTTGTTCTCCCCCAAGCATCTCCCCACTCCCATCCTCAAGGGAGTGTTTTCCTTCTTTCTCTCTCTCTTTTTACCATCCTCTTTTTCTTAGGATGGTGCCTATTTTTTGCTCCTTCACCTTTCTCGCCTTTGCTCACACCACTTAGAGGGTGCTCACTTTCTGTTCAAACTTCTCGAGTAGACAAAGTCAGTCGTCCCATTATCCGAGCCAGTTTCCACACGGGGTGGAGTCAGTGGCTCGACTTGGGTGCTACCGACTTTATCCGCGTTGAGTGATCAATTCGTGATGTACCAATTTTTCACTTTCTTGCATATTGTATTGGCTATGGCCTACATGATGTAAAAAGGATATTTGATGCAATAAAAGGGAGAGATATTATCACAATTTGTCTCCTACATGTTATGGAAGAAGCTCAAAAATAGATTTTTCGCAATGTTGTCGTGTTCCAAGTCCGAGGGATAGGCGTCCCTTCCATGGTGGACAATTGGTATGCTCCTTTTCCGAGCATCTCGACCACTCGGTAGGGGCCTTCCCAGTTAGGGGCTAGTTTCCCCACCGCCTCTAGTGGTCGAGAGATTTCAACTTTTCTCAGAACAAAATCTCCAAGTTGAAATTATTTGTCTCAGACTTTAACATTGTAATAGCGTCCCAACAAGCCTAAACTCCCTTAGCCATCGCCACCGCTCCCTACTAATCCTACCCCAACCGCCACCTCTACCCTTTCAGCTACCCCCATGAAGGGGACACCTTCCAAGACCAACCCACCCAAACCCCCTCCCCCGTCCCACCTCCCACTTCCTACCCTGATCCGACCCTAACATAGGCTTCCACTACTCTCACTCCCTGTCCCAACCCAATCCTACCTTAACCTACCACCCCGGGTACACCATTTGTAGGCTACCACCACCCCACCCACCAAGAACCTTCCCATCTCATTTGTAGAAAGCGTCGTGGCCAACACACCCGACCACCTAGAAGCAGAGAACACCATGGTCCCTATCCCCACCCTTGGAGAAACCCATGCCCAAATCGAGGAGGAGGCCCCACATTTTGCTCTTTACTCTATGCCATCCACTCTAGTTGGGAGCGAACTCATCTTGAGTGGGTCCCTTGTCAGTTGGCTAAAGAAGAGCTAGATTCATGATATTGGGGTCCACATTTGTCCTCCCATGGATCAAAACCTCTCTATGGTGCCTCACAATTCTCATCACACCACCATCCAATCCTACTATGATGTAGAGACTATGGACGACCTTATCAAGGGTCTACAATGGCAATTAGAACTAACCAGCATGTTGACCCTAGGGACCGACCGACCTAAAAGTCTTAGCCTCATTCATTTATGTGTTGGTTCCATCACCTCAGTCTGTACTATTAGTTGCTACACTAGTGACCTCCTTTTATTCCTCCCTACACCCGAGGAGCCTAATCTTATCCACAAACTGAAGCTTGTTGTCTCGGGTAGGAGGTCAAGCCATCCCCTTGGGGTCAATGTCCCATCTCCCTTCACACTTGGGGATAACCCATCACACGATGAGGGATTTGTGATGGGGAGTCTATAGGGGAAGACCTTACCATCCCAAATCACACATTCTTTGATCCCTTTGATCCCACCGATTGGAAATCATGGCACCAATCATTTACTGTGCGGTCATCCCTGACAGCCATGGTGCCTGTAGACACGTAATTTTTGGTATTGCCATGAGCAAATCCCATATTACTCTATGACGCCCGAAAGTGGCTCGCGCAGTTAAGTTAGTTGAGTGATCTCTAATTTTTATCTGATAATCTCGTCTCACGAAAAGTAATTTGTTGTTTCTTGTAATGGATAAGACTATTGTTAATGGGCTTTGTTAATGTTGTAATCACCCAATTCACCCCCCCTCTTGGGTGTCATTGATCGTGGGACTTCAACATCATGCTCCGAAAAGAATGCCTCCTGACGTCAATAAGTCATCGAAATTTGATAAATTTAACGGGCAAGGATCCCCGAAGGAGCATATAGTCTATTACATGAACGTGATGGGCGATCTGGCAACGAATGAGTCCTACTTGTTGAAATTCTTCAGGTCTTCTCTTACGGGACTCGCTTTCGTGTGGTACTCGAACCTGTCGACCGGGTCCGTTAGTGATTGGCCAGATATGCAGTGGAAGTTTCGGGAGTGCTTCCATCTTGCTGAAAGGGAGGTCACTGTGGCCGAATTATATGCTTCCAAGCAGAAAAATGATGAAATAGTCTTGGAGTACATCAAAAGATGGCGGAATCTCAGTATGAGATGCAAGCATCCACCTCATCAAGAAGATACTGTGCAGATTTGTAAACAAAACCTAAAGAGAGAAGTCCTTGAGAGGATGATAGGAATGCAAATCAGGTCTTTCGACTGATTAAATAATGTGGTGACAGAAATCGAGACTTTCCTCTCAAGATATTCTTTCGCCCCTACTATCTCCAGTCAGAAAGCCAAATCAATTGATAAGCGGCCCGTGCCCAAGGAAGTTCATATTGTAGACTTCAAGGCATTTCAGAAGCAAAAAGATAGACAAAGGTGTCACTGACCCTCTTCTTGTGAAGCCAACTGAACGCCAGGAGGGCCCTCCCTGCGGAACAAAATGAAGAAGCTATACTCCTTCCCTAAGGAAAAGACTCAGGTTTTGTTTGAATGGGCTACCCGCTATGACAAGATTACACTGCCAGACCCAAAGAGGCCAGGTGGTGCTAGGAGGAAAGATCATCCTCGCTTCTGCCCGTACCATCAGATGCTCGAGCACCCCATCAAAGACTGCTATGTCTTCAAGGACGTGATTCAAAGTCCAATTAAAAAAGGGGAACTATAGATGGGCGAGTACAAGGTGAATCCTCCATGCTTGCATGAAATGCCCGATCTGAGGGCAACTATCAATATGATATCACTATATCAGCAGTTTCCCAAGGAGGTAGCAGAAGCTTGCACAAAGCACACTTATGAAGCTTTTGTGCTAACCCTAGTAAAAGACTAGGAGAACTGGCAGATGGTACCTACGATGGCGAAAAGAAGATCGGCATCCTACCCTACTCTGGGAGTCCGAATTCATGATGACTCTATGTTGATAATAAAGCAAATGCAAGGGGAGTTTAAGGTGCGGAAGCCAGAACTAAACCCTTACTGTCAAAAAGCACTGCACCTTATGGCAAACTTCTACCATGTTGAGCTCAATCATGTGGGCCGGGGGCACAATGCTCAAGCTGATGCCTTGGCAAAACTGGCCAGTTCACTAGTAGTCCCACCAAATGAAACACTCAACATTGTTGTGATAAATCTGCGGCAGGTTCTCAGTGTACTAGAATCATGTTTGGAAGAATGTGAGGCTAATATAGTCGAAGAAGCACAGGAGCCCGATCGGAGATAGCGTCTGCTGCAATGGTTCCTGCACCAACAGCTACCCAGAAGTAAAGAAGAAAGAATGAAGCTCCTTAGGACTAAAGATTCCTACGAATTCAGAAGTGGGACACTGTTTCGAATCATGGAGGATGCCCACAAAAAGATTCTGCTCCGCTGCTTATCCACAAAGGAGGTTTGGCAAGTGATGAAAGAAATATATGTCAGAATAACTAGGGCACACCAAGCTGGATCGAAAATAAAAATTGAAATCAAGAAATTAGGTTATTACTGGCCTATTATGTTTCAAGATTGCTGTCAATTTACAAAATCATGTCAGAAGTGCCAAGAGCATGCTATTGTGCCCAGAAGCCCCCCTGTACCCCTACACCCAACAATTCCCAACTGGCCTTACGCTCAATGGGGGACCGACGTGGTTGGACCTCTTCTAGTTTCCTTGTCAGGATACAAGTATATCTTGACAATGACAGATTACTTCTCTAGATGGGCAGAGGCTATAGCACTCAAGGAAGTGATTGGTGAGCTGGTCGCCAGATTCATCAAGCAAAATGTCATCTTCTGATTTGGTGTTCCCAACCGAATAATTTCTGACAACGGAAGCCACTTCAAGAATCAAAAGATATATCGGCTCACCGAGAAGTATAAAATTGATTGGAGGACCTCCACCCCTTACAATCCGCAAGTAAATGGATTGGCTGAAGTATTTAACAAAATCTTGTGCACGCACCTCGCCAAGACTGTTAGTTCCCATAAAAGGGACTGGGGGGAAAAGATGTATGAAGCATTGTGGGCATATTGTACTGTCTATAAAACTCCCATGGGTTGTTCACCCTTCTCACTAGTATACGGCTCCGAGGTAGTAGTCCCCATAGAACTGGAAATTTCGTCACTCAGGGTTGCTATCCAACAAAATGACGATAATAAAATATACGCAATCATCGGTATTCAAACCGACAACTTTCCAAGCATCGGCCTTCTAGCAGACAACTTTCTAATTATCGGCATATTAGCCGACAGCTTTCCAATTATTGACATCCAAGATGACAGCTTTTTAATTATCGGCATATAAACTGACAACTTTTCAATTATCGACATTTAAGCCGATAGCTTTCTAATTATAGGCATCAAGCCGACAGCTTGTCAACTATCAGTATTTGAACCAACAACTTTCCAATCATCAGCCTTCTAGCTGACAGCTTTCTAATTATCGACATATTAGCTAATAGCTTTCCAATTATCGACATCCAAGCCGACAGCTTCCTAATTATCACCGTCTAAGTCGACAACTTTCTAATTATCGGCGTTAAAGCTGATAGCTCTCTCTTTATCGGCATCCAAGCTGATAGCTTTCTAATTATCAACCTCTAAGTCGACAGCTTTCTAATTATCAGCATCCAAGCTGATAGCTCTCTCATTATTGGCATCCAAGCTGACAACTTTTCAATTATCGGCGCCCAAGCCAACAGCTTTCTAATTATCGACATCCACGCCAACAACTTTCTAATTATCAGTATTTAAGTCGATAGCTTTTCAATTATCGACATTTAAGTCGACAACTTTTCGATTATCTACGTTGAAGCTGACAACTCTCCCATTATCGGCATCCAAGCCGACAGCTCTCTCATTATCGGCATCCACGCTGATAGCTTTCTAATTACCGACATCCCAGCCGACAGCCTTCCAATTATCGACATCCAAGACGACAGCTTTCTAATTATCAGTATTAGAGCTGACAGCTCTCTCATTATCGGCACCCAAATCGACAGCTCTCTTATTATCGACATCCAAGCCGATAGCTTTCTAATTATCGACATCCAAGCCGACAACTTTCCAATTATCGGCATCAAAATCGCAGCTTTCTAATTATCAGCATCCAAGCGGACAGCTTTCTAATTATCGGCGTCTAAGCTGCCAACTTTTCAATTATCGATGTTAAAGCTAATAGCTCTCTCATTATCGGTATCTAAGTCGACAACTTTCCAATTATCAGCATCCAAGCTGACATCTTTCTAATTATCAGCATCGAAGTCGACAGATTTCTAATTATCGATATCTAAGTTGACAGCTTTCCAATTATCGGCGTTTAAAGTTGACAGCTTTCAAACTATCGGTGCCCAAGTCAACACCATTACAACCATTGGCGCGTGAGAAGATAGCTTTTTAATAATCGGCACCCAAGTCAATGGCCTTCAATTATTGGCATTCGTGCTGACATATCTTCACCAGTGGCATCTACGCCGACAGTTGCCCAAAGTTGTTCAAAAAAAAAGAAAGATTAAGGAGAAAAGGAACAAAAATGATTGATGAAGGACAGTGATCAAGCGGGCTACACCCGCAGGCCCCCCTCACTCGTCCCTCCCTCACGCCACCTATGCGTAGGGGGCAATTGTGGACAGTAAAAAAATTAATAATGAAAAATTACCATGTGGCATGTACGTCTCGACACCCGAGAGCAAGTCAAAGATAGAAAGGCCGAATAAACCCCATACCTCCTCCAAACAAGACAAATATATGCCGGGTGATCTGCTACCCATCAAGGAAGCCCCCCGAGTAGAAGAGATGCCCCTAGCTCCCCAATTGGCGGTGCCGAAGGCCAAATAAGGAAAAAGTCAAGTAGTCAGACACAGGTTCAGCACACACCAAAAATCACTCGAAGTTCTAAACCAGTACTCTGAGGCTTCAGAATAAATACCCTGGAGGCGGTGCATTAAAGCTAAAGCAGCACGGGAGGGCAAGCATCCATCTGAATCACCACGAAGTCAGGGCGAAACCCTTGATACTTAAATCGACGTGGCCTTGCCCATCCTGCACTTAAATCGACGCGCCCCTCCAAGGGATCTTAAACCGGCACGCCCCTCCTTCCCTTGCTAAACTAGCGTGCCCCCTTAGCACCTAAATCGGCATGCTAAATGTATGTGGCCTTAACCAGCACGCCCCCTAGCCACACCGATTTAACCCAAAACTATTCCATCCAAACTACAGCACTCTATTTCTCATCAGTTGTAGAGTTGAAACAACAGGACATTCAATGCGCCTGAGGCCCTGTCTCTACCTCTATTCGACAGCACAGTGATAGCAATGGCAAAGCGAGCAGCAACATTAGCAGCAGTAGCAGATCTCCCACCAAATTCATGAACATCCTATACGGACGAGTGCCAGTGTACGCCGCGAACCAACCGAAGCCAGTGCAGGAGGTCAACTCCCCATGTCACCATGAACGAGGAGGAGGTGGCGGGAACTCTCCCCCCACTGGCCATTCTATAAAAAGGCAAGCCGTGGAGACCTAAAAGAGAGTTAGTTGGTTAGAAGAAAAAGTCTGGAGTCCGCCTTCTCCTTGAGCTCTCTGGCATCTGAGGAAGAGGGAGAAGTGCATCGACCTTCGCCTGTGAGGTGAAGAAAAGAGAGTGAGTGTGAGAGAGAAGAGGTGAGCTTGGGGAAAGGGTTTGGGCTTTGCTCTCCTCTCAGCATTGTATCTTTTTCCTTTCGCTTTTGCTTCCCTTTGTTATGGGATAGTCTCACTTCTGTATTCTGCCTCCTCTTTTCTTATGAATGAATAAAAATAAAAGCTCTTACAACCGTAACAGTCTACTTGATCGGTCTCCTCCCTTTCTCTCTACCTTCTAATCACCCGAAACCTCTGGGGCTTGCCTCTTCATGGTATGGCCTTTGAGGGAACCCATCTGAGGGGTGAACATTCATAGCCTTCCATGGTGAACATCTGTCCCGTTGGAGCTCACATGAAGTTACGACCTGTAAGCTGCTAGAATCTCTTGAAGGCTAGTCCTCAGACTTCTGCACTCACCTTTGGGTCTTCGGATAGTCGTTTGGCTCCTCCAAATTTAGGGTTTCATCTCAGAATGTTCCATTTGACGATCGCCCATTTCACCTCGCAAACTCTAGTCCAAGGGAGGTGCTACACAATTCTCGTCAAGAATGCGCATAATAAGAATAAGGCACAAGGGTTAATGAACAAACAGAGCTTTCTGAGGACACAAAAAACCGTGCATGCTTGAATCCTTCTGAACTAGCCATAAACTGAACCTCTGAGTTTCAAGACTTTCATATAATAAACCCTTGAACAAAACACTCGAAGCCTCTTGTTGATGCCTCTTGGCAGGTAAAAAAAAGACATTTAAACCCTCTTAATGAACTGACAAACAAGAGAATAAAACATTTAAGCCCATGTATTAACCTAACTTGCTAGATGAACGAACAATATAACCATCTACTTAATCTGCAAGTGAATAAAAAGAAGAATAGAATAAAACTCACTTAAGCCTAAACGATGCGGCCTAATCCGGCGCCCCAGGGTACCGCACTGGTTTAACCCCTCTCTTAAAACTCACTTCCCCAGGTTCACTCTAAATCGTTGTGCTAGTAGGTCTAGGTGCCTTGTCCTAAGTCTGTCGGCAGTTTCCTATACTACCATTGGTGCTCTGTAGCACGGGTGACAGTACATGATTAGCCTATCTATACTTCAGCACTCGTGTTTCGGAGTTTGTGTCTCGTAAGCCTTCACTAGTTGTCACCTTACGGCATGCTTCGGTGTGACGGCTCTTGTAGCGGGGTACTTTCACAATATGTAGTTTTTAAGCTAGTTTCTTTAGGCTCCCGATTTGGCAGAACTGTTGCCCTCGATCGCAGCGTCCGCGGAGGGAGAAAACTAGCTAGAGGCCTGGCTTAGTGGTTTACGGCCAGTGTGTGCACACGTGGTTAGGGGCTTTGGACTCACGTCAATGGGTGTGACCCTGACTAATTCTCGATACGATAGTTCTGTTCCTAGTTCATTCCAAAGCGTAACTGAGATTTCGCCCTCCTAGGCGTTGGCTGGCCTTTCTTCTAGTAAGGGGTTATTTTGTCACGTGGTACGTAACTCTTCGTATTTTTTGCGCCTTGTGACCTTCCGGGTCAACCCTCGTGCGGCTGCCCTTGAGGTCTGCATCCCATCGTATGCATGGCGTTCTGGTCGTGCATAGGATAGTGTGCATGACGTTCTAGTCATGTTGGCAATTGTTTGTCTAGACTTCGTCGGTTGTCCTTGCAGGTCTTCGTTTGGAGCCTGGCGTCGTGTCAATAGTTCGGTAAGCTTCTGACTTTTTCCAGTTCAGAGTTGTAGCAACCCTAAATATTTAAAATAAAATTTTAAATAAAATTATAAATAGTGACTTCCATCAAGTCGCCATTTCATTAAGTAACGGCTCTACAAAGAGGCGTCAATTAATCAAGTAACGACCCTTTATAAGGCATCAATTCATTTCAAACAACGGTAAGAATCCTACTTAGATTAAGGGAGGTAATTAACGCCTTGACTCAAGGCACCAATTATTAAAATGAAGACATTGCGCCAAGGTACTAATTTACAAACTGACGCCCCTGGACATGTCGCCAATTAAACAGCGCCCTCAAGCAAGGCGCTATTTCATTGAAAATCGTAAAAGTGACAAGACGCTGCCGTGACGGGTTCAAACAGGGAAGATAAGGTCGAAAGAGTGATCGTTAATCTAAGAAAGGGATTTATATGTGGAAGGGGCAAATACTAGTAGGTTTCTTTCATTGTTATCTCGAATCCTAATCAAACTCTATTAGGGGCGTTTGGATGAGCGCCGACGGGCGTGACCCTGACTAGTCACTCGTTACTGTTGTTCCTTGTACTTGGTTCTGTGAGTGTCTCAGTTACCGCCGTTTCAAGCGTGTGGGAGATACTTGAGGCATAGTGTAAGACGTCAGTGGACGCATCTGGCTGTTCTTCTAGTGAGGAGGTGCTTCTGTAACTTGACACGATGACTTATGTTTTCATGACTTTTTCAGATAGTCTATTCTTGGCTTCACCTAAAGTCCATGTAGCGTTCATGATGATCTAGTTGTGTATGCGTTAGTGTTTGTTGACCGTGTCAGTCTTTTCTAGGGCTTTTGCCTATTTTGGTAGGCCTCTGCTTTAGAGTTAGTGCTTTGTCGATGGATCGACAGTGCCCGACCTTGTGAGATCAGGGTTCTCCTTTCTGTTGTTGTCTGGAGTAGCTTACAGAGCCGAGGTTCATTTGACAGTCGTGTTTATGTTCGGTATGGCTTTACTCTTTCCTGTCACTGTTCTTACTCCTGTGTTTACAACTTTCTGTTGTAGTTTAGCACTGTTGTTATTCCTGTTCTTCCTGCTTCACTCTCTTGTGTGTTATTGTGTTACTTCCAGTGGGGATCTGCGTGACCCCTACTGAGCCAGTGACACGAGACTCACCCCTGCTTTTTAGGTGTGGTCATTCTTCTTCCTCGCGGTCCGTGGGCGGTGTGTCAGTTCGTAGTTGCCAGTGTTGCCTGCGTCGGGTTTCCCCCGACTTCAGTGTACATTCTCTTTTCTGTTAGACTGTACTTGTCATTATTTTACACTGGACTCTGATTAATTTAAATTGTTAATTGAAAAAGTAACTTTATTTCTGCTACTTTAGCCAACCTGATCATTGAAATATTATTGCTTACTATTTTATATGCAACTTCATTGTACTCCACACATGCCCTTCTATCCCTTCAGAGCTTTACCGCTCTTGGGAGGCTTCACAGGTTCCAAGTGCTATCGGGTTTACCCAGTATCCGGAGTATTGGTCGTCACAGTTCGTATAAGAGCGTGTTGTGGGAAAGTACATGGGAATTTGAGATATTGCAGTATACAGAGTCCTTAAGGTCCAGTACAGTCGACAGCTGGCGTAGATTTTATGATTATTTGTCACTTTATTTCTGTGTGTGGTCCTATGCGTGCTGTATCATCACTGTATGAGATGGTTTTGCTCTCGTCAGGATGCGACAGCCGTGACGCGCCCAAGGGAGTGCGTCACACGCGGCTTGTTTGTCGACAGGGCACTGGTCTCTCTGGCGGTCCCACGATAGATCGCCAGAGACTGTGACGAGCCTGGGTTTGACCGCCACAGTGGTGAGTTGACCGTTGTAATCCGACCATTAGTTTTTGACCATTGGGGTCACATGTTCTGTGACACGCCCAGAGTGGTGCGTTACAACATTGTGACGCCCCTTTATGGGTACGTTAGGGCTGACGTTACCCATAGCCTAACGCGCTAAAGGTGGCACGTTAGAGTTTGTGACGCCCCAGGATAGGCGCGTCAGAGCCTATTTTCCATTTTGCTTGTGACGCCCCAGAGTTGGCGCGTCAAAGCTGTGTGACACCCCTGGGTTGGTGCGTCAGAGTCGTGATGGCCCAGGATTGGTCCGTCAGGCTTTGTGCTGTGTCGAATGTTACAGCCTGTTTCTTCGACAGTGATTTTCGTGAGTTAGTCCTTACTTTCGGTGACCCATCCACTAGTTGTAGCTTCCACGGCATGTGTGTGTCGACCCACCGGGAGCATTGGTGTGGCGTACCCGAGAGGGATGGTGAGTAGGCTGGTTACCATAGGGCCCTTGCGTCCGGGCTAGTGGGGGAATTACCAGCTAGAGGACAGACCTAGGACGCATGGTCTGAGTGTGCACACGGGGCTGAGGCTTCGGACCCGCGCTGACGAGCGCAACCTCAACTAGTCCTTATTTTGTGATAGTTCTGGTTACTTTGTATGTCTGAGTCTCGCGCCCGGGGCGTTGCAGCTAGACACTTGTGACACAGTGTAAGATGTCAGGGGACGCATCGGGTCGTTCTTCTAGTGGGAGGTGCTCCTGTTTACTGGTAGGTGCGGACTCAAGTTTTGACGGACCAAGTTTTAGTAGTACGGTACGGTTAGAATAGATGCCTTTTTCATTTATTTATTTCAGCTTGCTGGTTTTACCGTACTCCTGTTTAGGTAGGGTTGCTTTACTGCTCTCTTACTTTCCTGCCTTGTTTTCCGCACGAGGTGGGGATTCGCGGGATCCCTACTGAGCCTATGAAATGAGGCTCATCCCTTGCATGTTTTCACCGTATTTCAGGTGAGGTCGGACCTTCAGGAGGAGCGACAGGTGTTCAGCGTGGTTCGTGTAGCTGAGGGGATCTCGGCAACTGCAAGGCGATTCAATATGCTTTCTCTCTCTCTCTCTTCTTTTTTCCTTTCTTCCCTTGATTTTTTTCTTTAAAGAACTATCCCTATTTAAGACCGCTCCTGTATCGGGGAGTGCCAAGATTGGTTGTCTACTCCGTCAACCCCTTACCCCTACACTTTAGCCGAAAGGAAAAGAGCAAAGGACTATCATCTCCCCAAGTGCGGCCGGAGGAGAAACGGTGTTTATACAAAGGGAAAACCCTAACCAAGGGGGTGTCGCATAGTGTGTGGGTATGCTATGTCAAGGAATCATCCCTAACATCAAGGAAAAGGCTACCCCATAACTCAACCATCATTAGCCAGACTCTTTTTTTAAGGGTAGAAGCGTTTTAAATATAGCCCATTCCACGCATGTGATAATTCTTCTCCCTCAGCGTTAACAAGCAGATAAGCATTCCCCGGATAGACTTCCTTTACGATAAACGGCCCTTCCCAGTTAGGTTGCAGCTTAGACCTAGGACCACCTGTTCGAATAAATTTGCACTTCAAAACTATATTACCCACTTCGAAGTTATGTTCAATTACCTTCTTTTGAAAATGATGTGAGACACGATTTTGATACACAAAAACATGATTGGTCGCGTTGAGCCTCTTCTCGTCTAAGAGTTCCAGCTGGACCAGCAACGCCTCTCGACGTTCGTCGAGATTGAGTTCTTTGTCGAGCTGTACCCTTAGGAAAGGAATCAGAATCTCATACGAGAGTACCACCTCTATCCCGTAAGTGAGAGCAAACGGAGTCTGCCCCGTGGGAGTGCAGACGGAGATGCGATAAGCCCATAAAGCTTCTGTCAGTTTGTTGACCCAATCAGCATATCTGTATGACTCGCAAGTTTTCTTAATGATCTTAAGAAGGGTTTTGTTTGTGGCCTCAGCTTGACCATTGCCTTGAGGGTAATACGGTGATGAATGATGCAAAGAAATATGGAGCTTCTTACAGAGGTCCTGGAGTTCTTATGATACAAACTGAGGGCCGTTGTCGGTGACGATGTCATTTGGCACCTCGAACCGCGAAATGATGTTCTTCATGATAAAGCAGCAGATAGTGGTTACTTTGATCTCGGCATATGCTTCAGCTTCCGCCGACTTGGTGAAATACTCGGTTGCTATAAGGATGAAGGACTTCTGCTTAACCTGAGTATTAGGGTCACCTAGTGGTCCGACGATATCAAAGGCCCACATCGAGAATGGCCAAGGAGTAGAGAGGGGATGGAGAAACCGTGGAGGAATCATCGATAGAAGTTTAGAATAAAACACCCAAAATGGGGGAGAAAAAGTCTTTAATTTTCCCATTTTCGAGGGGATGTACAGTCTTGCGATAGACCACATATCTCTCTTATACAGCCGTCATTGGGCTGTCCATCCCCGTCGGTGATAATTAGCAACAGCCCTCAATTTATCTTTAAATCGGCCGAAGAAATCGGCTTTGGACTCTGAGGGATATGCAGCTCTTTGTACACCATACAACTAGACATGCAGTCATAAGTAGACCGCACGTATGCTTGTCGGTGGTAATTCAGAAAATGCTGAAAATAACAAAATCAATCATGAGTGGCCTGGAATGAGCGGCACAAGTGTTGGGCACTGGAATTTATAATAAAATAGAAAAAAAAGTAATTCCAAGGCCCACTAAGCCCTGAATTGAAATGGACCCAGCTCGGGAGGGAGGCTTTTCACAAAATAAGTCTGAATATTACTAGAAAACGATCCCGACATACAACGGACAACTCGAGACATCAATAAATAAGAGTAAGAGGAATAATTCAACTTATTGGTAAAAACGGGTGTCAACAGCTGCATCATAACTCTTTTTCTGCTAAGAGCATTGGCTGCTACATTCACCTTCTCTGGATGGTATCGCAGTTCGAAGTCATAGTCTTTTAAGAATTCAACCCATCTTCTTTGTCTTAGATTCAACTCTTTTTGAGAAAATAGGTACTTCAGACTCTTGTGGTTAGTGAACACCTCAAACTTGACATCATAAAGATAATGACGCTAGATCTTCAAAGCATAAACCACTGTAGCCAACTCAAAATCATGAGTCGGGTAGTTTCGCTTGTGTTCCTTTAGTTGGCAAGAAGTATAAGCGACACCCTTCCATTACATCAAGACACTGCCTAACCCAACCTTCGATGCATCAGAATAGATGGCAAAGTCATCTACATTGTTAGGCACAATGAGAACTGGTGCCGATGTCAGCCTAGCCTTCAGCTCTTGGAAACTCTTCTCACAGCTCTCAAACCATATATATTTGACTTCCTTTCGGGTCAACTTGGTTAGTGACGCTGCTAGAGATGCGAACCCCTCGATAAAGCGGCAATAATAACCAGCTAACCCTAAGAAACTTCGAATCTCCGTGGGAGATTTAGGAGTCTCCCATTCCAACACCGCCTACACCATTGCGAGATCAATGGTAACACCACTGCCTATTTTTCTCTTTCAATTTCAAGCCATTCCTTTCCCATAACAATATTTAAAATCATGAGCTTTCTGTTTTGATCCTTCGCAATTTTCATTTCTTCCATCATTCTTTCTTTTTCTTTTATTAGTTCTTCATTTTGAACTTGCTTATTTAGTAAGATTTGATCATCATTAATTGAGCTTAGTTTTTCTTCCAGTTCAGAGATTTTATCTGTGAGTTTCTGATTTTTATTTTCCAACAAAGAGATTTGTTCCTTACTCTCATTAACATCGGCTAAGCAGTCATCATGAGATTTTCTTAGTTTTGCAGGGCAAGATCCCCATCGCGATTAAGGCGCCAAGCTTCACTGACTTGGGCGAACCTGCGGTGTTCTTCACAAAAGAGGAAGTTCAGGCATCGATGCACAACCTTAACCACTCCATCATTGCGAAGTGTGCATATGGGCGCCCCGCCTTCCTCGACATCAAATCCTGCCTGAAGCAACGCTTGTCCCTTTCGGCTGATTTTGTCATCAGTCGATTAAATCAGAGACATGTCCTCATTCGCCTTGGGTGTAAGGGTGATTTCTTGAAACTGTTAATTCAAAAGAACCTCTACATTAGAGGATTCTTGTTTCGATTTTTTCGCTGGTCCGTAGATTTTGATTTCGAAGCAGACCCATCTATTACACCGGTGTGGATCGGCTTCCCTACCCTGCCCGCAAACCTTTACCATGTGGACTGCATGCGATATATTTCCAGAAACTTCGGCCAAGTTTTGAGGATTCATGACAACACCTTGGCTATGACGGACACTTCTGAAGCACTGGCTTGTGTGGAAATGGACTTGGCCACCAAATGCAAGGATCGTTTGTGGATAGATTTGGATGGTGCTGGTTACTGGCAGATGGTCAATTACCATCGGGTTCCTCATCTTTGCACATTTTGTCACAAGTTAGGCCATCTTGAAGTTGATTGCAAGAAGAAGTAGGCCAAGGGGGGAGCTCTTCAAGTAAGGTCTGGAACAGAGCCCAAGCAATTAAGACAATTTTTTTGGCCTCGCAACTCAGGCCCACCACCTGTTCGACAAGAATTGGCTCATAATAATCGCTTCTCAGCTCTGCAGGAGGATGGTGATCTACCAGCATCTGGTGAGATCAATGAGCTACCTGATGGAATGGATGAGACTCTGATATTTCTTCCAGAGCATACAGCTGTTTCCAATGATTTACAAGTTGGTTATGATGATCTTGACCCTGAGTCGTGAGACTCAAAGATCATTGTGACGACAGGTCTAGTTGTCTTGTCCCGGGTCTGGCGGCAGTTTGGTGTCCTACCTTGTGTTTTGTGTCTGGTGCTTTGTAGTACGTGGGACAGTGCGTGTTAGTCTGTCTGTACTTTAGCACTCGTGTTTTAGAGTCTCTGTGTCTAGTTAGCCTCCACTAGTCATAGCCCGACGACCTCGAGTGTCGGCCCACCTGGGAGTGGTGGCGGGGCAGTTCCCCACTCAGACGATTTTTAGGCTAGTTTCCATGGGCTCCCTTGCTTGGCAGTAGCATCCTACTAGGGGAGAAAACTAGCTAGAGGCCTGTCTCAAGGCATTGAGCTTGTGTGTGCACACGTGGTCAGGGGCATTTGGACGAACGCCAACGGGCGTGACCTTGACTAGTCACTCGTTACTGTAGTTCCTGGTTCTGTTCAGTGAGTATCTCAGTCTCCGCCGTCCTTGGCGTCCGTAGCGAGATACTAATGGCGCAGTGTAAGACGTTAGTGGACGCGTCTGGCTGTTCTTCTAGTTGGGAGGTACTTTCGTCATGTGACATGTGACTACTGTGTTTCTCGTACTTCGTGTCATGACCTTCCCGGGTTAGTCTTCTCTTGGCTTGACCCGAGGTCAGCTTAGGATTACATGCACGATGCTCTAGTCATGTGTGTGTTAGTGTCCCTTATCTGTCTAGGTTTGTTCTAGGCTTTTGCCTTTTCCTTGTAGGCTTTTGCTTTGCCTAATGCTTGGACGACAGATTGGTAACTCCTGACTCTGTGAGATCAGAGTTCACCTTTCTGTTGTTGTTCGTAGTAGCTTAAAGAGCCATGCATTGTCTGGCAGTTGTGTTTTGTCCGGTATGACTTATTTCCCCTTCCCTTTAGCTACTATTTTCTTTTATAGCTTTCCTAGTGTAGTTTAGTACTACTTTTCCTGCTTTACTACTACCTGCTGTTTTATTGTTCTGTGTTACTATGTAGTTTCCAGTGGGGATCCGCGTGACCCCTGCTGAGCCAGTGACATGAGGCTCACCCCTGCTTTTCAGATGTGGTCGTCATCCTTCTTCCTCGTGATCTGTGGGCAGTGTCGGTTCGTAGTTGCCAGCGTTGCCAGCGTTACCTGCGTCGGGCTTCCCCCGACTTCTGTGTACGTTCTCTTTTCTGTTGGATTGTACTTGTCTTTCCTTTGGAAATTAAAATAAGCATTTATTTAATTTGAGAAGAATTGGGGGTTAAAGTGTAAAAAAATGGTTTTTTTACAAAAAAAATATATATTAAACCTTTTTTTAACTCAAACCAACCCCTCTCTCACACTCTCGTAACTCACTCTCTCTCTCTCCCATCTCACTCGCTCACCCTCTCTCTCTCTCTCGATCGCCACTCTCTCTCTCTCCTCTGGGATTCGGGCGAGACGACGACAAATCATGATGTGGAGGGCATCGTTGCACTCGTGGCGACGAGTGGAGCACGTTGACGCCCACCTCGACACTGATCGCGGCTGGTGGAGGTGAGACGGAGCGAGAAGGGCACGGTGTCCCCGGCTCTTACATGCGGCCCAGACGGCCATTTCAGCTCGTTCCAGGTAGGGGGATGGATTCCCACTCGTCCTAGGATCGTTCCCTCGCACATGCATGCCGATCTATGCTCTCTAGCATGTCCATTGTCAATATTTTGATTTTTCCTCCATGAACATTGTAATTTTTGTTTTAATCCACCATGGGCATTGTTTTTATGTTTTCTAGCCGTTAAATGTTGTTATGGATGGGTATGATAGCAGGGAAACAAGTTTTGTAGCAATCGCCATCGATTTTGGTCGATCGGGGGGTGTTTCAGTTTCAAACCAAACCCATTCGCAACGAAGACGATGTGACAGTCATTCAAGTGGCCGTCACCTTTGTGACGCCCCTTACCGGGTGCGTTACAGTACCATGGCGGACCTCTATAGGCACATCACGTGTAGTGTAACGGATGACCCTTACTCCATTGTAGCCCTTTTGACCTGAATAGGGTGGTTGGCGTGACGATCTATCGTGCGACCGTCGCAGCCTTGTAGCGCACCCCTACAGCTGCGTTACAGTCCTATTTAAACTATGAGTTTTTCACTTGTTCAAGTAAGCGTAATGGCCCTGGGGTTGCACATCATAGCCTTGTAGCGCGCCACTATAGGTGCATTATAGTCCTACTAAAATTGTGGATTTTTTTTAGCTCGAGTGAGTGTAACGGTCATAAAAAGGTGCGTCACAGTCTTGTAGCACACCTACCTTAGGCCATCACACATTGTGACGGCCCTTGATAGACGCGTTACATTCTCTGCTATTCTGAAAGTTATAATTTCATTCTCTAATGCATTTTAAGTTGCATATCCGCCATGTTTAAGTTATTTTATACTGCAATGGCTTACTTTTAAAAATACAAGGCTTATATATGCCAAATACAAAGAACCATCTCCACCCTTGGATCTAGGGTTGGGGAGGGGAAGGGGCCAGATTATCCAATTTATTTTTGACCCACAAAAAATAAAAATTAATAAGGTAATATTTAATGGGGGGCATCCCCTTGAAATGGGGAAAGAAATGTTGACATTTTTATACACGTGTCCCCTTGCCTTGTCCATGAAGGAAAGGATCCTTCTAGAAGCCACCTAGGATGTTGACCAGTCCCACATGGGCTCTAGGGTATAGGTGGACCAATGGGGAAGAGGGTGGGGGCCCCTATTGGACCTACTGACTTTTTTTACAAGAAAATCCAAGGACTTCTACGGACTGACACATTGACTTATAAAGCCTTATAATTGCACACCTATTTATGTAAGGACATAAATACAAACTAAGGGATATAAATACAAATAAAAATTACTAATGTCTGGAGTCGATTCCCATCACAAATAATCACCTCGGCGAATGAGGCCAGAACTGATAAGCCAGGTTTGCAAGGAGGTCGACAAGCTTATAAACATCGACTTCGTAGTAGAAAATCAATACAGCACATGGCTAGCCAATATTGTGCCCATCAAGAAGAAGAATGACCACATCAGAATATGTGTAGACTTTTGGGATGTGAACAAAGTATGCCCTAAAGATGATTTCCCTGTACCTGTCACTGAAGTTATGATAGACGCCACTGCTGGCCATGAAGCACTGTCATTCATGGATGGGTCATCTGGATACAATCAAATGTGGATGGCCGAGCATGAGAGGATCCACACGGGTTTTCGATCACCCAAGGGGATACTACAAAAGAATGCCTTTCAACCTCAAGAATGCTGACGCCACTTATCAAAGGGCGATAACCAAGATATTCGACGAGATGCTCTATGACAAAGTAAAATACTACATCGATGACCTAGTCGTCAAGACTAGGAAGAGAGAAGATCACCTGAGTGGCCTCTGGATAATATTCGAAAGGCTTCGGTAATATGAGCTAAAGATGGACCAAATGAAGTGTGCCTTCAGTGTTTCAAGTGGGAAGCTCTTGCACTTCATTGTCCGATATCGGGAAATTGAAATAGACCCCTCCAAGATAAGAGCCATCTAGGAGCTTCCCCCTCTGAAGAATTTAACAGAACTGTGGTCATTGCAAGGTCGATTAGCCTACATTCGTAGATTCATCTCGAATTTGTCTAGGCGATGTCAGCCGTTCCACAAGTTGATGATGAAAGATACACCATTCTGCTGAAACCAAGAATGTCAAAGGGCTTTTGACCAACTGAAGGAATATTTGAAGATCCCACCAGTTCTAGGGGCACCAGTTAAAGGGTGGCCATTGATTCTCTACATAGCCATCACTGAATATTCACTGGGGGCAATGTGGGCCCAAAATAATGACGAGGGGAAGGAGCAATCCCTTTAGTACCTCAGTCGAAGATTGGTCGGGGCGGAAGGAAAACATACCCCAATTGAGAAAGTCTGCCTTGCCTTGGTCTTTACAGTCAAGAAGATGGGGCGCTACATGTTATCACATAAAGTACAACTGGTATCAAGGGTTGATCTAGTCAAATACATACTTTCTCAGCCAGCATTGAAAGGGCGGCTAGGTAAATGGGCCATCATTTTGATGGAATTTGATATCACATATGTGCCGCAAAAGGCCAGGCCATTGTGGATTTCTTTGCAGTGCACCCAGTGCCTGAAGATTCCCCTCTAATCACGGAGCTCCCGAAAGATGAAACACTAGAACTGGATCAAGTCTGTCAGGCCACATGGCAATTGTACTTTGACAGGACATCTGGAACTAAAACATCTCGACCATAGCATACAAGGATAAGAGCCAGAGCAGGCATCGTCCTCAAGTCCCCGGAGGGAGAAGTGCTGCATACATCATCCTCAATCAACAAGCCTTGCACAAATAATGAAGCAGAATATGAAGCCTTGATCATTGGTCTTCAGATTGCTCTCTATATGGAGATTCGAATGCTGCAAGCATTTGGCGATTCAATACTAATTGTCAAGCAGATACAAGGGGAGTTCGATGTCCTAAAGCCTGAGTTACTCCCTTATTGCACCAAGGTGAAGAAGCTCATGGGGCGATTCTACTTCATCGAGATAGGCCATGTTGGTCGAAGTCAAAATGCGAAGGTAGATGTACTGGCAAAACTGGCAAGCTCACTAGCAATTCTGCCAAATCAATCCCTTAATATAATAGTGATAAATAGGCGCTAAGTTCCTAGTATGATAGAGGAGCCAGGTGAAGAAGAATATGAAGCTGCAATAGCAGAAGCAATCAACTCTTCTGACTGGAGGGAGCCCCTGATGCTTTGGTTTAAACACCAACAGTTGCCCAAGCAAAGGGAAGAAAAGATCAAATTGATCAGGATGAAAGACTCTTATGAAGTCAGGAACAGAACCTTGTTCCGGATTGTGGCATGAAGGAAGTTCATGCCGGATCAGTCGGTGCTCATCAAGCCAGACCAAAAATAAAAATTTACATCAAGAAGCTAGGATATTACTGGCCAACTATGTTCGATAACTGTGGCAAATATGCCAAGTCGTGTCATAAATGCCAGCAGCATGCTGCAGTCCCGAGAAGACCCCCAATACAGTTGCATCCAACGGTGCCCAGCTAGCCTTTTGCTCAATGGGGCACCGATGTTATGGGCCCACTAGCCGTGTCTTCATCAAGATGCAGATATATTCTAGCAGTAACAGATTAGATTTCTCGATGGGCAGAGGCTGTGGCTCTAAGAGAAGTGACGGGAGAAATCGTGGTCAGATTTGTACGTCGAAACATTATATTCCGATTCGGCATGCCCGATCAGATTGTCTCTGACAACGGAAGCCACTTCCGGAATCAGAAGGTCTAAAAATTGATCGATAAATTCAAGATTGATTGGAGGACATTCACTCTGTATAACCCGCAAGTAAACAGGTTAGCGGAAGCCTTCAACAAAACACTATGCACATTTCTTGCCAAGATGGTCAGCTCTAACAAGAAGGATTGGGAAGATAAAATGCATGAAGCACTATGGGCATACCGTATCATGCACAAGACCCCTACAGGTTGCTCACCTTTTTTACTGGTGTACGGCTCGGAAGTGATCGTCCCGATAGAGTTGGAGATACCCTCATTGTGGGTTGCGATCTAACACAAATTTGTCAAAGATGGCCAGGCAAATATAGAAAAAAGACTGGAGGAACTCTCTGATTTGGAAGGACAACGACTTAAGGCCCAACAGAATATACAGATCTATCAGGCTCATATGGCCCGCGCCTTTGACAAGCTCGTTAAAGGACGTGAATTCAAGAAAGGGGACCTAGTCACGGTCAAAAGAAAAAAAGTCATGGTGACCAATCCCAAAAGTAAATTGAATGAAAATTGGATAGGACCTTACGTGGTCCAAAAAATTTACGAAGACGGTGCTTATGTTGTAAGAAGTAGAGATAAAGGAATGAGAAGCACCAGTATCAAATAGCACAAATGCAGGATGAGAGTAAATTTGAAGTGTATCTTCCATGAGCCCACCGTCCCTGGGTGCTTCTTCTTCTTCTTCTAGAACCGCATTGAGGCAAGCATGCCTCCTGCGTCCTCGTCCAGCTACGTGTTCTTTCATAAGGGGGCAATCTGGCATGCGATGCTCCCTACTACCACAGTGTAAACAAGCACCGAGGCGCTTCCAGCATTCTTCCACTGAATGACCAAATTTTTCACAAAATCTGCAGGCCGCCATGACCTGCTTCTCCTCTTCTTTAACTTTCTTATACTTCTGGGAGCTTCCACAGTTCCTGCTTCTAGACCTTTTCTTGTTATCACGGCTCTTGTAAGGTTCCGTGACACTAAATTTCTCCTTCTTAAATCGCTGATTAGATCACCGGCTAGATTCTTCTCCTTTTCCTTTCATTTTCTTGACCTTCTCTAAGGTCCTTTCACATAAATAGGCCCATTGGACCATCTCCTCATACGTTCGGATGTTTTGGGTTCCCAGTTGTTGAATATAACCGGGCCGCAACCTGTCCATGAACCGATTTACTTTTAATAAATCGATACTAATAAGATGTGGTGCATATGGTGCTAGCCTGGAAAACTATAACTCGTATTCTACTACTGACATCATCCCTTGATGAAGGGACGCAAACTTCATAGCTTTCCTCTCTTTGACGTGCACCGAAAAATACTTGGCACAGAATAATGTAAGGAAACCTTCCCATGTGTGTGGCGCATCGACTGGAGGTGTCGGGACCGACTTCCACCATGTGCGAGCATCCTTATTTAACTGGAAGGTAGCCAAACGCACCCTTTCCTGATCGGTGCATTGAATGGCATCAAAGATTTGGTTCATCTCATCGATCTAATTCTCTGCCTCATCTGGATTCGAAGAACCATAAAAACGCAGAGGGTTGAGACTCCAAAAGTTTTGATGTAGGCTACCAGCTCTGGCTCCTGCGCCTGCCTGAGCCATAGTTTGTAATGCCTGGGTAAGGCCAGCCACTGTCTACTGCATGCCATCCCAGTCTACGTAATGTGCCATTGAAATTGTAATAAGGTACCTGAGAGAAATACAATAACTTGTTATTTCTCATGAAATTAGGGGAATTTTTAATCTTAAGATAATTAACTATCTTATCCCGGGCTCTACCCAATTCTCACGACCGTGTCTGCCCGCAGCGGGGTTCCGCAGGATTTGCCAGAAATCGAGTCGGGAATCGAAAAAATGTGCGAAAAAGTCGCGGAAAGTCTCCGGGCCTCTGAAGCGACCCCGGATCGCACAGATCCGAACACAAAAGATGTCCAAAATAAAATTACGGACACAACGGAGTCAGACACTCCGAGAAAGTAGATCCAGGACCCGAAAATAAGGATCCAAAAGGGTTCGGGACATCACAGTTGACCCCCACTAGGGTGCTGCCGCACCTAGGGTGAATTCCCCCTAGGCGGGGTGGCCGCTATGTAGGGTTGGCCTGCGTGGCCTTTTGTGGTTCTTTGGCAGTGTCCTTTGAAGGACTTGGGCTGAATAAGTGCTGGGATTGACCCGTGGGGGTCCATTGTTGTCGTACTGTAGTTACCACTTGCAAGGTATTCGGGGGAATTCCCAACGCATCCTGGGTTGCCGAATGGCTTAGGTAGTGGACTGACGGGCCTTAGGTTAGCCCGAAGATGAGTAGTGTAGCTCGCGGGAGCCATGGGAAGGCATTTTGAGTGTGTGGGCCCAGCCTTTGTGATACGTGTCGTGTTGCACGGTGGGTCAATAGGGCAGCCTCGGGTTGGGTCAGATGCTAAAAGTAAATGGCTCAACGCCGTGTGTTTGAGGGTCGGGGGTGGCCCCAACTTGATGGAGGGTTACTGTAAGATATGGCTAGAGTGTTCGAGCAGCAGGTTGGCCCTCGACTCGCCGTAGAGTGGCTACAACATACGTGCCCCCAAGGTGCTCGAGGAAAGTCCCGATATGCGAGCATGAGTCGTATAGGTGTTGTAAGGCTCTCGGGGCCTGTAGTTGACTGGGAAAAGTCTTATTTAGACTTTTGAAGGCTAGAGAGAGGTGTCCTAGGGGGAATCCCAGCCCTGTTGATGGGTGCCGCGCATCGTGGCTTGTGGCCCGAGTGACTTGGTTGAAGGTGGGGCAAGGACGGGCAAGAAGAAATGACCAACATGGTCAGGAATTACTTCAGGGGCTTAGGCGGCCCCTCACTGGGACAACAACGGTTGCTGCAAGCGGCTGAGGATGAAGAAGACTACTGCCCACCAATGGTAGTTGAAGAAGAAGAAGAAGAAAGAAAGATGACATCATCGGTTGACGACAATGGGTATGAAGATGGCTTCTATGTCGGAGCTGATGAGACCGCCCCTCGGCGGGAAGAAAGGGGGAAGCGTGGGGTTTACCCACGCCGCGGCGAGGACGCTTCAACCTGCTCAAATGATTACACCACTACGCCTCACACAGGAGGGGATCTTGGGGTGGAGGTTAATTGATTACAACCAAAACTACCTCCGCACTGGGAGGGGCCATCATCCGGCCAAGCGGGGAGAGGAAAGATGAAGATAGAGAGCTTCACACAATGTCGGAGTCGATTCTGTCCCCTCTCAGGAATAGAGGATAGACGGTTGATGCAGGAATTGTTCTGGGTGCTCCCGAACTCTTTTGCCAGCGGGACCAGTGCCAAAAGTTCATGGGTTGGCCCAGGAGGGTGCTGGAACTTTTGTGGGAGCTGGGGAATCCATCGCTGGTTGTGGTGGAGCTGGAAGTAGAGGCTCTATTCTCTGGTTCGGACTATTTTAGCACCGCAGCATCTAGAAGATGAAGCCGCCATGAATAGTCCCGAACTCCTAATTGAGCACGGTTGGTGGCGTTGGAACCGTTGACGAGTGGCCTTCGAAGCGAGACCCATGGGGTGCCAGCCGATGTTGGAGCAGATCGCAGCAGCCCGAACACTGATAGGGTGTCAGTTCAGTCCCAGGGAGGACAGAACTACGCACTCTAGGGAGAAAAGGGACAAGAAATCGCTCGGGTTGCCAAATGGAGCTCTGCTTCTTGGAGGAGGAGGGAAACTCGTAGTAGAAGGTCTCAGTCGAACCCCGCCTCCAGATCTTCAGATGAGCAGGCGTGGCAACTACTGCAAGCCGTCTCTGGAAGCTGATCAGGACCCTTCTGCACAGTCGGAGTAGATTGTCTCTCCCGCACAGCCACGAGCTCAGAACGGGACAAGACAACTGCCGTTGCGAAGACAACTTGAAGATGCTTCCAGAGGTAGCTCTTGCGCCTCCTGGAACACCTAGATGACATCGCAACTTTCTCTACAGTCTTCAGGTTCTCTAGGTAGCGAACTGGACAGCAGGGGCAGCCTTCCAAGCACAAGTGGGGGAAAGGGGGAGGTGGCTAATGGTGATGGGAGGGGGAGGGAATCCCAGGGAGGGATGTGTAGGAGGTGTGGAGGAGCTGGAACAATGGTGGAGGAGGGGAGAAGTGGGGTGGGACGCAGGAGAGAGAGGGGAATGGGGCTGGTTTCCCTAGAGGGTGAGAGGAGGAGGAAGAAGGAAGGGGGGGTTTGGGAGAGGGAGAGTGGGGCGGCCTCCCTAACAGAGGCAATGAAAGCTTCACATCCTTGCAAAATGAGTTTGCAAGCATGAAGGGATGAAATAAGGGTAGGATGCTTTCGGTATTTGGTACCAAGAAAGGAGAATTGTGGAAGACCTGGTTTTCGAAAAGAAATTATCCTACTGGGATAATTTATATAGGCATCATGGTCTACAAGCCAATCATCTCCTAATATGGCATCGTAGCCTTCCATATCAAGGCATATAGGATTAGCGGGAAGATTATGACCTCCTATAGTGACTTCACTATTGGGGAAATAGATTTTTAATTCTGTCCCCGACCCTAAAGGAGTAACGATGGTTAAATTTGATGGTAAGGGAATAGGTGTAATAGGCAATATTTTTGCAAAGGAACTAGCAATAAAGGAGTGAGTAGCACCTATATCAAATAACACAAAAGTCAGATGGGAATGAATATGAATTGTACCTTCAATGAGCTCCTATTCTTTGGTTGTTTCATCCTCTAATACGGCATTCAATCTAGCCTACCGCTTTCGCCCACCATTGTTCCTTGTAGATGGTTGCTCTTTCATAAGAAGACAATCATACATACGATGCTCCCGACATTCACATCTTAGGAATGCGCCCAAATGCTTACAACATTCTTCGGCCGCATGACTAAATTTATCACAGAACAAGCAAGCCGCCATAACTTGCTTATCTTCATCCTCTTTAACTTTCTTCCTTCGGTGATCATCCTTGTCATTTCTATTTTGGGATCTCTTCTTGTTATCCTGAGAGTTGTAGGTGATACTGAATTTTTCTGCTTCTTACATCATCGATCAAACTTTCGGCTTGGCTCCTCCCCTTTTTCCTTGAGTTTGTCGACCTTCTCCAAGGTCCATTCACACAAGTGTGCCCATTGGACCATCTCTGCGTAGGTTCGAATATTTTGTGGGCCAAGTTACTGAATGAAAATGGGCCGCAGCCCGTCCATAAAGCGATTTGCTTTCAGAAGATCTGTGCTCACTAAATGCTGAGCATAAGGTGCTAGGCGAGAGAATTGCAACTCATATTCTTCCACAGTCATCATGCCTTGACGTAGTGATGCGAATTCGGCCACCTTCCTCTCCTTGACATGTTTGGAGAAGTACCTTGCTCAGAAAAGAGTAAGAAATCCATCCCATATATGTGGTGCGTCTGCAGGCGGTGCCAGAATAGACTTCCACCAAGTATGGGCATCTTTGTTTGGCTGCTAAACTTGATTCATCCATGTGGATTAAGGAATATTTTGATAGCAATTAGAAATATCAGAGAATTGCCACGTGTGCTAGATGTTTTCGTGCCACTTCTTTCACAATAAAGTCTTTACGCGTCCTCCCTTTAACTGATCACGTGCCTGGATCGAATCCCTCTTTACGGCTCAACTTTTCCTAAACTGCCCTTCACTAATGTTCCATATCTCATACTGAACCTTGGATAGATCAATTGACACTTAAAATGATCCAACTAAGTCAGATAATAATCCTTGCATGCAGGCAAACAATATAGAGCAGGGCCCATGTCAGACAGGTCGGGACAATGATGTTCAATCTTTTGTGTTAGTCTCTGAGGTGTCAGAGCAATGGGTCTTGGCTCAGTCATAAAGCATTGTTTGTGGCTTGATGCGTCGATGCATAGCCATGATCCTTTGACGTTGCTGCCTTTTACAATTTCAACCGAGACTGGTGCTTCAGTGTATCACCTTGATGCAATGACGTTGTTGCTAAAGAAGGTACACAGTCTGCCTTGATGCGTAGGTGCATCATCCTGATTCGTAGACCCTAAGTTTGCTCAGGCAGTTTATCTTCTTGATGTGTCAGGGCAAGAGACTTTAGTTTCAAGCTGGATGTCTATGCAGCATCCAATTTGTGTCAATGCATCTTCTGGGTGCATGAAACTTTCTGAGTGACTTTATATTCAAGTGTCCTCCATGATGTGTCGAGACATCTCCTGAGTCCAGCTAATCAGCTTTGCGAAGCTCTCTTCCAAACTGAGATGTTTGTTGGATGCGTTGATGCATCTGTTGCATCTATGCTGGTTGCATCGATGCATCATGCTAAAGTTGCTTCGGTGATCTTGATTGCATCGAGGTATCTACCAGATGCGTCGATGCATCTGTTGCATATATGCTGGTTGCGTCGATGCATCATGCTGAAGTTGCTTCAGTGAGCATGACTGCATCGAGTTATCTACCAGATGCGTCGATGCATCTGCTGACTACATCGATGCATTACACAGAAGTTACTTCACTACCTCGAGGTGTTTACTAGATGCATCGATGCATCATCTCTATCCTTACCTCTTCTTTTCAATTGATCCATGCTCTTTAAGGTTCTTATCTTGAAGTGTTCTAACTTAGATTTTCTGGAAGAATAAAAGTCATCGTCAGTCCAAAAAATACATAGTATATTGACATCATCAAAACCGATACACTGAGGAGGAGCTGATCCCATAATTTACTAGCAAGTCCACAACATATGCATGCGATCCGACTTGCCTCATACTCAAAAGGGACGGGCACCAAGAGCTTGCATGAGACAGACTAGACTCGACGTATGTAGACTCACTATGCACTCGACAAATGTATGTATAGATTCCTGACAAACTGAACAAATAGCAAAACACAGACTCACACACGACTCTAGACTCATACATAATGCAGTGGTGGTCCTGGCCACCCTCATGTGTAACTAGTACACTAGCTACTGGGCATCGGGGAGGTCTTGAGGATCCCCCTGGCACGAAAGAATTCATCAACTAATTCATGTTCTGCCTCATAGCTGACAGACACAAGCCCTGAGGCTTCTCTGACCCGTGTGTCCCCAGTGACAAGTGATGTGTTGGTGGGACATTGGTCTGAAGAGTGGCCAAATCCTTGGCAATAATAACACTGCTATTGTGACCCACTAGTCTCCCCGATTAGTGGCCCCTTTCCCTTATCCTCCCGACGAACAAGGGGTGCAGGCAATTGTGGATGATCAGAGGATGGGGGTGTAGGCAACAAGGGACGAGTAGAAGGTATGGGTGTCGTGGGTCGGGCAATGGGTGCAGATGATTCGGGTTCGGGTGGAATATCCCTCGGTGTAGGAGGGCGCGGTTGTGGGGGGGTGGCTCTTGACTGGCGGGCTCCGGTGGTCGAGCCATGGGAGCCCTTTGATATGGGCCTGACGAGCTACGAGGCTCAACCCCACGATGAGGAAAGGGTACCAATCGTTGGGTAGGCTCGAACTCTGTCTCGAATTGCTCCAACTCGAGATCAACCTGATATACCTCTTCCAAAGATTTTGCATTGCGACAAAAAAGTTCAAACTAGTAGCGTGGCTGCAAACCACATCAGAAGTGGGAAATAGGTGTGTAACTCTCCTCCGCGATGCCACATCGTAGAAAATACTCATCGAATTCGGTGATGTACTCGGAGACTGACCAGTCTCCCTGGCTAAGACTCTGCCACCTATCAATGAGTCACTGACGGTATATGGCAGCAACGTACTTTTGCCAGAGTTTGACCTTCATCTCACACCATGTATCAACCTGGGGTTGGAAATGCTAAAACAACAGGCTCTCCACATTCTACAAATAAGCCTGTGCCTATCCTATCAACTTCATGGTCGCGAATCAGACTCTTCGATGGTCCATCATTAGCATTCTCCATTGCCGTTCCTCTTTAGGATGTTAGTCCCTGAAAAAGAGTTAGGCTCTGATACCAAGTGTTGAACGGCTAAAGGGCGATCTAGAGGGGGGTGAATAGATCAGTCACCCAATATTAAATTTCCTCCAACTATAACAAAAGTTATTGAGGAATTTAATAACGCTGCAAGATAGATAGAGAACACTTAACTAAAGATAGGCCAAAACTGTTCTCACACGGTCCTACTCAATCATCTACTGCGTAATAAACACAACGAAAAGATGATGCATGCCTCAGAAGCAATCACACAGTAGACGAGTATTTTTAGGTGGTTCAGTCCTCCAGACCTACATCCACCCCACACTCAAACCTGAGTGTGGCTTACTGCTGACAAACAGCTTGAAGACTGCTGCGCATCACAGCTTGCGTACAAACAGCTGAGCTTTACAGCTTGTCGACCGGTGACTAATAGCTTGACCACTGGGCATTACAACTTTGCCATCGCTGATTCACAGCTTAACCGCTGGGCATTATAGCTTTGCCACCACTAACACACAGCTTAAAAGGGATTTGAAAAAGAAAATAGAAAAATAATCGATCTGAGAACAAGATGACAGATATAGATATAACACCGTTGTAGCTCTTTACAGAGCAGACAACCCTAGATATGATCTAGTGGTTGTAAAGGACACCTTCAAATCTCCTAACTGATCTCTGACTTTCGATTTCCTATTTCTGCAGCTCTTCTCCTTCTTCCTTTTCTCAGCAGACTCTCACGGTCTCACTTAGGTAGATGGACTGATCTTCTCTCTCGTTATTTTTAGATTTCAGGTGAAAACTCTTTATTTATAGGCAAGAGATAGAGGGCACGCGGATGGCACTTTCCCACTCAATGTCCAGGTGACTTATCCTTGCTGGCAGTCTACGTGTCAGAAAGTTGCTGGCCATGTGATAGAATCGTAGTGAACGAGACATCCTGGGATCACGTGCTACTTAATGGGTCACGCGTGAACTTAAGTTCCTGTGCATTTAATAAAGACATTTTGTCAAACACCTTGCAGGCACATTGAAGTAATCATAATGTATTGGATTTAACCATGCAAACGTGTTGTAGAGAAAGGAAAATAATCGATGGTCATGAATAGGTCTTATTCAGATGCTTAGGGTATGACTTAGTTCAAGCAGATAGAACACACAAAGAATTCTGTGAAATTTGGCATGGCAACACTTCTTCTGCTCGACCCGAATCGGGTTTGCCATTTTGGGTTCGTACTCCATGGTTCTGGGTCCGATTGGCCTAGGCTTTTTACCCCATTACCCTTAGGATTTCTACCCTTGATTAGGTGTGTTTTGAAGAGTTCTTAGAGGGGCTTTCTAGTCCTTTTGTTGCTGATTTCTCCTATCTGCTTGCAGGAAAAGAAGAAAGTGGAAGCTGGCATGTGAGGATTAAGGCAAGCACGTGAGCTCGAACTGAAGCTGGCACATGTTCCCAGAATGGCTGGAAGCTGACACGTGGTCCTAGGGAGCTTATGTTTGGGCACGTGATCCAAGACTAAGGTTAGAGGAACATTCTCATCCCTGCCACGTGGACCAATGGGGATTCACTAGGGCTTTTCTGCCTCATCTATACGGAGGCTCTGCTATCTATAAAGATCACCTCATCCTTCATGGAGAAGATGATGAACGAAGAAAAAAAAAAGTAAGGCTGCAGAAAGTTGAGAAGAAAAGAGAGGCCGTCAGAGAGGAACTCTGAGAAAGAAAAAGAGAGAGACCCTGTGTGCAAGCAGAAGAAAGAGAAGAGAAGAAAAAGAAAGAGGAAGAGAGAGTTCAGAGAAGAAGGCTGTGAGAAGAAGGGCGAGTGTGCAACCAGTGGCGAGATTGAAGATCTATTCATATCTTGACTCGTGGATCAAATCCAGAGTCATTGTGCTCCTTGGAGCTACATTCTGTTTGTTCTTTCCTTTCATCTTTTTGTTTGTTCTTTTCATTTACCTTAGCATTTGTCCGATACCCTATTCTAAGATCGGGGTTCCTCCTGAGGATTCAGGAGAAGGGAGACTGTGTCTCCGGTTTGCAAGTGGCGGGGTGTCACTTGTGGGTTTCTTCTGTGCAATCAGAAGAAGGGAGACTTGGGTCTTCGGCTGTGAGTGACTGGGTGCTATTTTTGGGTGCTATTTTTGGCCGAGAATCTTTTGCGCTTAGTCTACTACTGGATTTTTTTTTAATTGCCTCCATGGCTCACCCACCGGTTTTCAATGGCTCCAATTTTTGCTCATGGTTTAGCAGTCTGCATAGCTATGTTAGATTGATCAATCCTAATCTATGGAAGTTAATTTCACACGGTCCACACAGACTATCAAAGAATAAGTTCAAATGGACTGACAGTCATAAATCGATGAGTTGTGAAAATCATAAAGCTTTGGAGATAATGAAAGCATTGTCTCATCCTCTAGAACAAACTCCATAAGTAGCTCATTAAATTCTACAACATGCAAGTACAATATTATGGGATACATTCTTCACTAACTTCAAATTGACAAAGTTACATGCTTAACATGAACAATAGAGGTAGAACTAGTTACACAATTTCAAGGGAAAAATTAACAAATCCCACTCACTCCATAGATTGAGCTAACGGTGCACAATAATAATGAAAATGACACCAATATGTATTAGGAACAACAACAATACAAGTAATATCATGAGGCCAATAATGATCAAGGACATAGAGGACAATGAACTAGCCATGCTCTTGTGCATTGTTGATCTAGCATCGACATTCGATGGTGAAGCCATAGTTGTGGCTTGAGGTCGATGCACTATTATAGAAATGTTATTGGATCCCCCCAAAAACTCATAATATGTATTATGTGCATTCTGTGCTTCCTTCATAAACAAAAATCCCTTATAGCGAGCCCCCAAATACCCATGTACTTGGGCATAACATTCCGGCCATGTGACGTATATGCCTGGTCGACGTCCTACCTATACAACGTAACAAGTGTACTTTCCCATTCCTACATGGGTTCAATGACCTGCATATACATTACACATCAAGGACATTCATGTTAAAATAAATGGAAAATGAAAAGGTGCAACATGATATTCAATAACCACACAATACAAAGTGCAAACACATAGGTCCATACAGAAAATATAATACCACTAAACAAGTAGAGGTTGAGTCAACCATAACACCACTAAATATCAACTACAACCAAGCAGACAACAACTACTATAAACAAGAGTCCACGACCATTGCGGTCATTTACGAAGTATGTAGGACTATCTAGTACACCATATCTTCCTCACTCAAAATCATAAAAAGAGACCTATTTGATGCTTCTTTGAATAGATCTAATGCTTTGACAACTGTTTGACAGGAGAGCCCACGGAGATCCTTTAAAGCTACAATGTACTCTTGCGGTGTGGGTATCGTACCACTCTCCTCATATCAATTTCAATTCTTCCCTGATGTTTGTGCAACATCTTTACTAAGTCCACGCGCTCACGAGTAGCAGAAGCACAAGCCATGACAGATTCATCTCCAAGCCTCTTGGGACGTGGCTTTGACCACCAACAGAGAGCCGCTTCCGTGCATTGGATATACCTTCAGTGTTCGATGTCGGTGGTGGTGTCTCTGATGTAACCATATTTTTAGTAATCGGGCCTTTGGATCCCTGTATGGGGTGAACTGTTGTGTTTTCGGGCTCTAGTATATTGCAGGCACATTGTGCATTTTTCGAGGATTGTGGGGATCATTTTTTCCTATTTTTTAAGTTTTTAGATTTTTAAAACCTCAAATCATTTCCTATATAAACAACCCTTCATCCTCTGCTTCCCTCATTCTCTCCCTCTCTCCCTCTCTCCCTCTCTCCCTCTCTCCTCTTGTTTCTCTCCTTCTCTCCACCGCTTCTCCGGGTGGCCGACAAAGGACGGCGTGGGTGAGGCGACGGGTCACATGGGACGGTGAGCAGTAAGGACTGAGCAAGGAATGAGGCGATGGCGTGGCATGCTTCCATTCGTGGATTTGAGAAGTTGCCATCAGTTCTAGTGCCATTTTCACATGGAATCGACATCCCCGGTGTGAGATTTCGTCATGAGAAGTAGAGGGTGGATCTCTAGCCCTTGCATTCCATTTTCTCACGGTTTGTATGCCGAGGTGAGGTTGAGAGTGAGTTTTCCTTCAATTCGGGACAGTTTTCCATGTTTAGGGTGAGTGTCAATCTTCACCGGATCGGGTGATGTTTCTCTATTTATTTACGTGCATTTTATGGTTTGGGAGCCGGGGCAAGGTCCCCGATGTTTCCCCCTCGATCGAGATCGAGTGGGGTGTGGAATAGGACCCCTCGGTTGGGGTTGGGCTAAGTCATCGCCGATTTTGGTCGATCGACGGGGGGAGTTCGGTCGACCAAACCCATTCGTGATGGTGGGCCGACCGTGCTGGAACGGTCGACCAACACCTGAGGGCAGGTCGACTAGTCCAGGGCACTGGTCGACCAACCCCCTGGGTCAGTTGACCGACCCTCTGGTGGGAGGTCGACCGCCCCAGAGGTAGGTTGACCGAAACCCAATCTCCCTTGCTCGTTTTGGGGGCCGGGCCAGTCGACCCGGTCAAGACCCTTTGGTCGACCTTTGGCCCCGTGGATGTCCTGAACATGTCGTGGGGATCGAGTTTATGTTTTTGGGTGTTCAGAAGAATCATGATACCTTGATTAACATGTTTGCATGGTTTTGAGGGTTTGGGTGACCGCGTGTGTTTCGGGCTTCTTCGTTACGTAAGTCCAAGTCACCATACACTCTAGTACAGGTAAATGGTTGTTCTTGTAACAACCCAAGATCCGGATATCGGGAATGACCCGATTCCAATTTGTTATGCATCTCCTCAACCAATCCTCCCAACCCTTACGGGGCCTCATCAGCCTCTTGGGTGGCATCTCCGAGTTCGTGGTATCAGTTTACCGATATCCGGATCTCCGATTCGTTACATTCATCATTCACGTCTCCAGAGAAACTTGCAGACCGTCGACCCTCTCCACTTCTTCAATGCCTAGGTATGCACTCTATTCCCTTAGTTTGCTCCCCGGTCATTGCTGTCATCAAGCTTGTTTTCGAGGATGCTGGAGTTCGCCAGTGCAGAACTGAACCTGCCCACAAACCACCTATTTTCTAGTAGGGGGAAGCTAACAAAGGTCCCCCTAAATGCCCTCGGTGCACAACATTTCTGGAGTTTAGATGCACACTCTAGTCCACTAGTGAACTGCTTGTAGGAGTGCAAGTTTAGAGCAATAGAGGACTACATTAACCCAATTTCCACTGTAGTCTGCACGCGGCCTTCTTTGGAGCTAGAATTAGTGGACTGGGTTCTATCTAACCGACCTAGTGTCCTATTTTTGTAGAAAGGAGGGACCACTTTCTTGAAACCTTACTACCCCTTCCGTTTCCGTCAGAATTTTAGATATGCCCAACACATTCCCCCATCCTCAGCATAGTTTCCACTAGAAGGCCAGGTGAGATCGGGGGCAGCATCAATTGACGAGGCTCGCACTTGGTGGGATTATTTCCATTGTCGAGAGGCTCTTTCATTCAGGGTGCCCACCCCCACACCCTTCCCTTGTGTAACACCAGAGTACATCAAGTGGTGGAATTCTCACACCGATTTCTTTCAAAGTTCCTAGAATGACTGCTAGGACATGACAGAGAGGAAGTTCCTAAATGCGCAGCCTTCTCCAGTGTTTGAAATTGACCCGACCCACTTGAGGAGACTGAAGCACCGAAAGGATGATGAAGTACAAATATATTTGGCAACATGGAAGACTGTGAAATGTAGCGCCCCAAAGCCGCAGCTGGAACTTCCTACGATCAACAAGGATGATTTCCTGAAGGCCCTTCAGGTGTTGTGCCATGTAGGGAGTGAGAGTCTAGTACTCCAACAATTGCCTTTTCCCATGGAGGAGCCCCTTGTATCCTATGCTCCTCGACGTCCAAAGGCTGATCGTCATTGTCCTTACAGGACTTTCATGAGGAAAGAAAATTGGTGGCAGAACTCCTGGTTGTTTGTGTTGCTACACATCCACGACCTCTCAATGAATGATAATGCCAAGGCGATACTGAATCACCCTTTATTTGTTGCCTTTAAATACGCCGATGGATCGGGTATGGACCATCTCGACTTGCACCATTGTTTGCTGGTTCACGGTCATGAAGACTTGGCCTTGTTGGCCTAACATTATGTCTCGATTGGAGACATCTATTGGTTGATCTATAAAGGGGCCTCCCAAGATAAGGAACCTTCACTGTTTTACTGGTCCCTCTCGCCTTTCTATTATGGACTGAAATGTATGTGTCTCTGAATCTGCATCTGTCTATTTGCACATGTTCTTGTCCTTCTTTGGACATATGCAGTGGTTCACCCACATGACCACTATGCTGGTATCTTTTGTGTAGAACACCCTAATTCGAAGAGAATCGGGGAGTACAAAAAATTAATCTTGCAAGCTCAAAAATGGAGCTACTTTTAGGCTCCAACTGTTGCACCTACAACCACCCCCTTGCTGACTAGTGGTTCAAAGAAGTGGGAGAGGCCTCATATCAAAGAGGTGGTATCCTGAGCTAAGAGAGCTCGAACAGAGGACGTGCAACTATAGAAGAAAGTCATAGCATCACAACCTGTGGTGTCGCTTCCAACTATTTCAACATTCATGGAATTCGAGGCCTCGCAACCACAAGAGCATCCAACTCCAGGTATAGCCCTTTTGCTTTGTTGTCATGTGCAAACCCTAGGCTGACTTTGTGCCTTTTCTGTTCCTTATTCTCTACTTTTTTTTTTAGTTCTTGTCCCTTAACCCACTCCTATCATGGAGGAGATTGTTGTAGCTAGTGGAGCTGAGGAAGGGGAAGGCGGTGTAGCAACCGCCCTCCCGGCAGAAGTAGATTTGCCTTCATAAACGCCTAGCCATGAAGGTCGAGGTATTCTATCATCATCAGCTCTCTTCACACCTCTCGTGAATTGCCTTAAATTTACAGGCTTATCTTCTTGAGTAGATATCGACCCTCTTGTTTCTATCGAGGCCCCTCCTCCAGATGCTCCAGTGCAGGGAGGGATGACAAGCCGGCGTTCATCATAACGGCTGGCTGCTTTGGTGGCTAAAAGAAGCTCCTCCAAGGCGGTCCCTGATAGCTCAGCATGCCTGCAAGGGCTTGCTACAGAGGCCGGAGGTTCATCGAAAAGCCTAGTCTCTAAGGAACCAGTAGACTACGGGACTTTGAGCGACGAAGAGCTTCCAGAGGGATGATCAAGGGAGACCACTCTGTCGGCTTCTTACGGGAGTGATGTTATAGCCTTCAACCTGGCGAGTCTCATGCAAGGCCTTCTCATTGCTCTGAGCCTTTCTTTGGAAGAAGGTGAGGTTACTTCTAGGTTGACCCACCAATCGTAGGAGGCTCTTGTGGAGGCTGAGCTGGGCCTTGTACCAATTGAGGTGAGCCATAGAACTTTGTTTGGTCGCCCTACTACTGTTTGCGTCCTGGACTGTGGACTCTGACTCTTCCCCCCCTTTTTTCTTTTTCATGCAGGATCATATAGTACCCATGGGGCCAACTCCACCCCCGGAGAGTGCAGTACCCTCGCTCCCGATTTCGCAGCTGGAATCCTTTACATTCTCCCCTGGCGAAGGTGCGGTGCCCCTATGGAGGCTGCTCGTGTTACGGTTCCCAAGCGGGTATCTCTAGATGGCGAGCCCGTAAAAATTCCTGGACTCGACTAGAGTGTAGAGTAGTTACAGCCTTCACCCTTAGCCATTGAATAAGGGTCGGTCAGGGATATTACTAATGGCGGGGCAACTCCGTTGGGAATTGAGGAGGTAGCAGCTGAAACAACAGATAACCTGGCAATCACTACCATGGGAGAACTTGAAGCGAATATTCAGGCAGAAGGACTAGAGGAACCCTCTCCTACGGGCCCAGAGCCGATTATTGATCCCAGGGTTGAATTTTCCACCCCCGCACCTTTGGTTAGGGGTGAGCCTGTGGTTGTTGTTCCTGACCTGCCTTCACCGCTCATGGAGGGTGGAGGGGAGCTGGCATCAGCTTCGAGGGAGATGGTAGTAGCTTCAAACTCCTCAACGATGCTGTCGTCCTCCTCATTGGAGCCCTCCGATGTTCTTTGGCCTGACATTCACAGTAAAATGGAATTTCACCTCCCTGAAGTAGCACCCTTGGGCTTACAATCTTTAGATGAAATGGTATGGCATTATCTCGATGTGCTGCGGCAAATTGTATTGACCCGCCTTAGCTTAACCTACATGTAGCTGCGGGTGATAGCCCATTTGGTGATAAGGGTAGCACCTTGGGCTGTCTCTTCTTTTCAAGTCTTTAGACCTTTTTGGCTCAGGCAGGGTGACCTTATTATACTGGGTAACCCAGTCAAATAGGACCCTGGTCTTCTCCTTTAGAAAAGAATAGCCCTTCTTCATTTTGTCCCGAAGTGAGGGGCCTTCCTTATTGTCTCCGACCATAGCAGGCAAAGGGGCAACTGCCTTCTTGTCTTTATCTTTTTGTTGTTCAAACGCCTTGAGGTCAAGAGTGTTTGCTTCTTTAGGTGTTGAGCGCCGCTCTACTGCCTTTGCCTTCTGTAAAGGGGCAATAGCCGACGTAGGGGAAGGCCTGGCCTGGAAAGCTTCCACCTCGGCCACAATATTGTTTAAGCGGTCGAATGACCGTATTTCCATACCTATCATCTTTTCTAGCACCTCACTCTTGAGGTTCTGTTTACAGATCTGTACAACGTCCTCCTAGTACGGGGGTCGCTTGCATCTCATCCCGAGGTTTCTCCACTTCTTAATATATTCAAGGGCTGTTTCATCGGCCCTCTATCTTGTTGAGTAAAGCTTAGCCACCGTGACCTCCCTCTCGGTGACATGGAACTTTTCTCTAAATTTCTTCTACATATCCAGCCAGTCACTGATCGACCCGGCTGGAAGGCTAGAGTACCAATCAAAAGTGAGTCCGGTCAGTGAGGACCGAAAATCTTCAACAAGTATGACTCATCTGCGGCTAGGTCACCCATGACAGTCATATAGTTTGTAACATGTTCCTTCGGGGACCCCTTCCCGTTGAACTTGTCAAACTTGGACGGCTTTCTAATCCCTGGAGGGAGCCGCTTGGCTGCATTGTGTGACGGGTATGGCACCCGGTAGGTATCAAATGTGACATAATCGCCTTCACTGCACTCAACAAGCTTCAGCTCGATCATCATTTCCACCATCATCTTGTTGACAGCAGTCGAATCAATCGGTTCTAGGTAGAAGTGCGTCGACTGTAGGTAGGGAGTGACCAAGGTGGTCGCCTGTAGAGGAGGCTGATGGGTGCGATGCTCAGATTCAGAAGGGGGGTTGAATGAATCCCCTTATAAAAAACTTTACCCAATTTAAAACTTATAGTAGATGAAACCCAAACCCATTAAAGAAGCATCTGTACAAACTACAAATCCACCCGAGCCAGACGGAAGCACAAGAACTGGTGACGAAGTCAGAAGCCATGACTCTCACGGAATACCCAAGGCATCCATCGAGTCAAATGCCAACAATCCATTGAATACTGGGTTCACCGGAGCCTGAGACAACACAAACAATACCTAAAAAATAGAGGTCATCAATGCGGTGCACAAGCTACGTCACGATGATGAACGGGTCCAAAGGATGCATCGCGATGCCAGCAGAACATGTCCAACCCTTACTACGCATCAACGCATTGACGCGGCACAGGCCTAGGTTGCATTAATAGACGCGGCTACAGCCTCGAGTGCATCAATCACAAGACGCGATAGAGACCTCAAGCGCGTTCTTCAAGATCACGATGGAGACATTGAGCGCGTTCTCTAGGATCGCATCCAAGACTTAGACCACATCCCTTACTGCCTCATCGCCCCGCTGTTAATCTTCTTAGATGAACGCGGTGTCACATGCACGTTAATAGACGCGCCCCCTAGGAGGTCCGCGTTAATACGTTGAACCCGGGAACTAGAAAAATCAGTGGAAAAATACTTTTCCACATCTTAATCATCTCCAAAACGACGGGGATACATCGGAAACCACATCACACACCTTCCACAAGCCAGAAGGGATCAAACCACACACAAAATGACACGAAATGGGCGATTTTCCACAAATCAACCCAAAATGACTCACGAGGGAAACCGGACTCCTACCGGCCCCAAATCTCAACCAATCGCAACGAAATAAGCGAGAATGGCATCCAGACATGCCAAAGGTTTGAATGAAACCAACTAAACTGAAAACCATCGCCTGGAATGGTGATTTCAACGCAACACCCCAAAACATACTTTTCACCCCACTGAAAGAAAACCCATTCAAACTCACACTGTTCGGTTCCAAATCGCAAGAGAACATAGGAAAAGAGTGGGGCATTTATCCCACTACCTCCACCAAAGTTCTCACGCATCGAAATGGCCAATCCACGCTGAAAATAATCACACAAGCAATCCACGTCGACTTTGAATCCACGAATGGGATCGCACCAACGCCACGCTCCAGATCAGCACCACGCAGTCGCCAAGCTCCACCACGATCGCGTGCCCGGGGGAGAGGAGAAATGAGGAGAGAGAACAGAGGGAGAGAAATGCACACGTGAGGGGAGAGAGGAGAGAGGAGAGAGGAGAGAGGTTAAGGAATAAATAGAAAAAGAAATTATGTAATTTCCCCAAAATCTGATTTTCTGCCCAAAATTCTATGTTTTGAAAATATCTATTTTTTTTGCTATGTCTGATTTTTTTTAGAATTTGAAAAATAAGGTCATATGCAACACCTCAAGATGGGCTTAAACTACTAGCTAGGGATCGTCATTTCGCCCCCTCTCATTAAGGAGTCCCCTTGAGCGGGACGTACATTTGAGAGTGGCTTGTCACAACCAACCGCCTCTAAAAAATGGTGCCCCTACTAAGTTCATACCTGGGATACAACCCAACCTAAGAGGGAGGAATAGAAGAAAATTGGGAGATAAGCTTTGTGTAGGATGAGAGATATAAGGACTCGACTTCCTTCTAGGGAACAACTCCTCAAAGAGATAGTCTGTTGTGCCGGGGCTTTGTGTCTTTGATTTTTTCACCCTTAGGTATGCGTACGACCGGGCTCATGACGTCTCGTGGGGCTTTGTCACTCTTGCCATGCCTTTAAATTTCATAATTTTATTTTGATTTCATATTTTGTGATATTTGATGGCCCTTATTGGCTAGATTTTACCATAAAGCTCATTTTTATCGAGGGTCAAGACTGCCCCTATTTGAGACCTCTCTCATATTAGGGCACCTAGGTTGGTCATCTTGTCCGTCAATCTCTTGCCCCTGCACTCGGCCGAGCAAGCAAAGAAGAGAAGAGACCTTTGTGCATACCCAGAGTATGGCCAAAGCAGTAATGATGTTGCTCTAGAGAGACTGGCTATGGCTTGCCGTGAAGTGTGTGAAAAATCCTACTCAAAGGTTACCCCCAACGATCGGGAAAAGAGTTTCAGACTCCCAAGCGCGGAGCTATCACCAGCCTAAGAGTGTTGCATAAGCAAACTCATTTGACTAAGCAAACTAACTAAGGTCTAAAGCCACTCAACCATGTTGAGGAAATATCATTATAACTATGTGCAAGAGAAGTAAGTAATGGAAATGATAGCATGTTCTTTCCACAAAAATAAAAGATACCTTTTGTAAATCCATAGCGTGAAAGTGGCATCCTGAAGCAAGATTAATCAACGAGCTTTGAGCAGCACGAGCTTTGTATTCCTTACTTTGACATGACAAAATGGAGAGGATAGCAAAGGATTAGATTCCTCGACACGGAGGAGCGACAGACATCACACTGGACGAAAAAGGGATAAAAGGAATAGAGACGAGGGCTAGAACTCTCTCGTTAAGGCACCAATGTCCTGATAACAAGGAACCAGATATAGAATAGATACTTCCTGCTTCTCTCTGTTCTTGAGGAGATTACTACAGAGCCCCGATCCCTGCCCATGGATTCTTGGGCTCTGTCTTCTCCTCTCTAGTGGTATCAGCGCTGTAAAGCTTTCCTCGCTCTCGGATTTTTTTTTAAGCCATCAGGGTCTTATTAGGAATCAGAGACAGTTATCTCTTGATTTCCTGGACGACATGCTACAGAGAAGCATCTCCAGGGTGTTTTAAAACGGATGATGACCTAGGTCCCTCCATAAATTTCACTTTCCAATAATTTCCTGGCACAACCTCAGGGCAGTCTCTGATCCAGTCCCCTTTGCATCGAAACCCTAGCCTCAATCAAGACCTGAATCCCCAAAAATCCTAGATTAGGGCTCCGTAAAACCCTGAAACCTTCCCGGAGCCTCCACCTTCTCGGCGCGGATCAATCTCGGCGCGGTGAATAGCCCTCAGCACGATGGTTTGCGCATCAAGATCCTGGGTGCGCCGACATCCTGCCTGCCACTCAGCCAGCTAAAAAACCCCCCTATGCCTCATTCTAACCTTCGACCACCCCATTACGCTTGTATAAGGGGTAATCATGGGTCTTCATCCAAGCCTCAGGAAGCAAATTAATGGGGAATGGCCTCCCCTACATTACCTCGTCTCAAGTCGGATTCATCTATAACCCCGCAAACATAAGGAGCTCTGCCACTGCATAAGCTCCAGTGGCTTCCGAGGGAACATTAACCGTTGCCACGAGCATGTATATAGTTCAGGGGCCTAGTGTTTTTTTCTTTCGGCCTTCATCCCGGCACTTTGTGGATGATGGTCTATTCCTCCCCGGACATGATCCAAAATAAGGGGAGATGCTGCCGAAATCTGGTTTAATAATGTTAACCCCAATAAGCCAAGGGAATGTCACCGATACATACCCCCTTTGGCTCTATCCCTTGAGGAAAATAAATATTTTGAAGCATCCGATCGAGCAGGGATATCGAAGGGGAAATGCCCTAATGATTATCTGGATTCCATCCCGCCACTGCGTAGATGGCCTCCTATTCCTATCCGGCATGGCTCAAAGTCAGGGGTTATGTTATCCGGTTCAACTCACTAGATTCGATAGGCTCGTCGCTCGTTTGTTCATTTTTCTTTGATATAAAATTTTTATTATGCACATTAGTACTTTTGATCGCCACACGAGGCCTCCCATCTTTGGCGATTAATTAAGGGTTGTCCGAGGTAAGCTTAGGAAATGCTATCTTAGCAAGTCCTTTGTCCTGTGTCTACTTAAGTGTGGATTGTGTTAATTCTGAGCCTGATCTGCTCTTTGTTGACGGTTGCTCAGCTTTGGACCTGATTTTTATGTTAAGAGCCATTGTGCACCTTGTTCATCATGCCATGTTTGATGGCCGATGTGTTGTGAAGATTCAGTAATTATTTTTAGGACGTAAAGGTAAGCTGAGAATGGCATTCCATTGTGCTTTATGCTGAAGCTGGTAGTCTCTTTGGGTTGCACTTAGGCAATTTGTGATCGGTGGTTAGCAGGATCAGTACTCGAGGTGTGTTATATTACAGTTTCATGAATTACGATGGCGCTGGGTGTGTACTGAGATGCGGATGCTGAGGTATGCTTGTTGCCTATGTGCGTTGTCTATTGTATGAGTGCGCAGTGGAAGCATGTGGGCTGACAACCCACAAGTCGAGGATCATTGTTTCAAGATTCTGGTCGATCGAGACAATCATTTTTCTCGATGTAACTTCATCTTGGCTTCCTGTGCCTTGATGTTGTTAGTTATTGTACCGTGGTTATTGGAAGCCTTGTGGTGTTGGCGGGTGTTGTAGAACGTTGGGGAATCTGTGGGCTTATCAGCTGGTTGAGTACCCTTCATTTCTCTGTAATTTTTCTTGCGTGTTGTATTCTCGAGGCATGATAGGTGTCCTTGAGATGCGTTTCCCAAGGTTGTCTTTATCATTATTGTGAGTCTTTCTTGGTAAAGTACTTGATGCATGACTAGTTCCTTATAGTCGTATGCTCAGTTGTTATCATGCCTTGATGTGGCCCAGCTTGCAGTTGTGTTCTGTGGTTCTGTGTCCTGTACGGAGCCGGGAATCTACAAGTGCTGTTGCTATCGTTGTTGTCGTTGTTGTCGTTTTGCTGTTATTGTTCCGTGAATCTATCTTGGCACTGTGTCGACCATGATCTTGTCAGGTAGCTTGGCTGTACTCCCCTTTTTCAGGGCAATGTTAGCTTGCGATTCGATCAGATGTAATATCTGATCGAGAACTGACGTGATTGAATTTGTGGTCCGGTGCTGACATGGGCTTTTTCTATGCCGTAAGTTTCATCCATATCTAGATCGGTATGGATTGATCCTTGAGAATTTTTGATCGTAAATCTTAGGTTTTGGTGGGGACACTAGAGCCAGTCGTCGATACCAGACTCGTGGCTTCGCGTCACTCGCGATGGGTGCGTGCGTGATTTTCTGTGTTCACGTTTAGTGAACCTCCACTAGTCATAACTTTCCTGCGCACGCGCGTGTGGACCCACCTGGGAGTGGTGGAGAGTATGACCCGAGTGAGACGATTTGTAGGCTGGTCACCGTAGGGCCCCTTATCTTTGCCGCCAGAGTTCGGCGGGGGGAAAAACCACCTAGAGGACCCGACCTAGAGCAGATGATCTGTGTGTGCACACATAGTTGGGGGCAGAGGACACGCACTGACGAGCGTGACTCCAACTAGTCCTTGTCGTGAGTTCCTGGTTACTAAGTGTGTCTGAGTCTCGCGCCCGGGACGCTGTAGCTAGACACTTGTGACATGGTATAAGATGTCAGGGGACACATCCGGTCGTTCTTCTAGTGGGCGGTGCTCCCGTCACGTGACATGAGTTGTCGTGTCCCAGGTTTCCGTTTCTCATCTGCGAGACGGGGTTTCGCGTGTTGTTTCGGGAGCGTTCCCGAAGTCGAGGTTTGGGGTTCCGGTGAGCATCACCGAGGGCTTTCCCTAGACGGCGTAGAGTTCACGATAGCGAGGTCGTGACTGTGTTTCTGGACCGTGTGATTTCGGCTTGGACCCTTTAGAGAGGGCAGGCCTCTGCGACTGAGGCGTCGTGTCATTTCCTGGTAGCGTGGCTAGGATAGTTCGTGTCTGGTAGTCTCTCGATCGTGGAATCGAGAGATTGGGCATGTGACTTGGTTGTCCCCCGATAGGAGACCAGGTCATGTTTTTCTGTTGCCAGTAGGAGTAGCTGTAGAGCCGAGGTTTCACCGGCCACTGTCGTTACTTTCCTGCTTTTATAGTTGCTTAGCTAGCATAGCTTTCCTTTTCGCCGTTGTTTTTCTTGGTTGGGGTTCTGCGGGATCCCTACTGAGCCAGTGATAGGAGGCTCACCCCTGATTTTTAGGTGTGACAGTTCTTCCTCGAGGTTCGAGGATGTTGCGTGGAGGTTCCTAGTCGCCAGCTTGCCGGGCCAAGTGTTCACTTGGAGCGTGGTACGTTTTACTACTTTAGACTATACTTTCTGTTGGACTAGACTCTGTTGTAGTTAGTTATTATTTCTGGTATATCTGTTGTCCTACTTTATTTTCTATTTCTATGTACACCACACCTATCTTTTTATCCCTTCCGAGTCTTCGGGCTCGTGGGAGGCGGGCCGAGGTTCGAGGGAAAAAGAGAAGAAGAAAGAAGAAAGAAAAAGAAAAGAAAAAATAATTATTATGAGGCAAGTATGGCCTTCCCATCCCTCCTCCATGGGAAAATGGATCCCTAGCAGCATTACATGATAAATAGCCAAGAGAAAATAAAATGAATACACCATCTGTGGAGGTATGAAGACCCCGCGACCGTAGCTTCTAAGAAAAAGGGCCAAGAGGATGACACTTGGCATAAGCACTGGGATCCTAAGATGTAGCTGTTCGGAGCACCTCCTGCATAAATCATAAAAAAAAGAGAGAATAAAGAAGACGAGTATTGATCCTCCATAACTGTTGCCTAACATCCCTACTAGGTAGTGTCAAATCAATAGTCTCACCAATGCTAAAGTGCCCTCATAGGCCGCCAGACCTCTTGTCTCCAATACAGGTCCATGCCCATGATGGTACCCCCTCCATTCTCAACCTGGATCTTCCAACCAAGTCACTAAATAAACATTCCTTAACTTTTGGCCCTCCATCGCATTAAAATACAAAGCCTGCAAGGGAACGAAAAGAATAAACCTTACCGATGCCTCGTCCTGTGAAGGTACTTCCCATTGGTCCCACCAGGATGCATGTGCCTTGCCATCTTCCCATCCTATGGGGATATTCCCCATTTGTCCCACCAGGATTGACCGTCTACAATTGGTCTGGGACCTACGCTACCCGCCAATGTATTCTCGTTGTCTTCCAACATTTAGCCGCAACAATTATCCAAATATGCCAAGAGATGCCATATTTGTCCCACGGGACTCTCCCACCACTGTCGGTTTGGGCTTCTTGCCCAACGTCGGCCCATAAATCTCCCTTTCCATGGCATGAGGCACTCCGCCCTTGTCAAGCTCAAAAATTTTACCCATCAGCCCCGCTAGACTGGGCTCAGAGACCCCTTTTCCCTTGGCATGAGACACTACACCCTAACTGAGCTCAAAAATTTTGCCCATCAAGTGAGAGTCATAGAAAAAGAATGGTATAGAGATGATAAAGAAATGGCAGCAGCTTTGGATGGCACCATTGAGGGGGCTCTTTTATAATGATGGCAAGATGTGCACAGCCACTAGTGACAATTCCATTGGCATTCTTCTGAGAGAATGCTATTAATTTAAAAAAAATCATAAATGATATGAGATATGGTACTCAACACTTACTAAGAGGAAGGTATACACAATGCAGAGTTTGTTATCCTGAGGAGGTTTTGGTATGCCTCTGTCAACACCTGGAGTTGGCTGCACATCCCTACCCATTGTCCGCGACGGGGTTCACCTGGGGTGGAGTCACGCCATGGGACAAATGAAAGTGAGAGGGGGCTTCTTGAGATGCTCGTCGGGAGCCCGGAGCCCCCTGATGGTTGCTCGTGTAGCAGCAGTTTCCACTGGGTGCTATGGCCTTACGTTCTCTTCCTACATACGTCTCCAAAAAATGTAGAGGTGGAAATGTTACCTTGGACCTCGTATTACACATTTACAATTACTTTATTGGGAAGAGAGATCAACCATCCTGAGAAAATCTACAATTAATGAGTAACACGTCAGAAGGAGTATTGATGTGATCTCAGGAGATAACCCTCCGATCCTTAAGTCAGAGGCACGAATAGGCAAAAACATAAGAGAGAAGAGGGAGAGCAGATGAGTGCTTATGAGAAGGAGATAGTGATCGGAAGAGACACCAAGGGCCCAGAGGAACGATGTAGAGTCCGGAGGCCTTTAGTGGGCTTGTGGCGCGATGTGCTCTTTGTATCTCTCTAACTGCGAGGTCGTGTGTGTGTGCGAGTCTGTACAAGATTATGAATTTGTTCTTCAGGGCCTGATCAGGACTCTATTTATATGATTCACCTGGGTGTCGTCTGTTTCCAGACTTAGCAGTGGCGTGGTTAGTAGAACAAAGAGCTACTAGATCATGACGATCGTCCGCTGCCCACTCGCCTGCTCTCTAAGGAAGGCCATTGTGGAGGGCATCTCGACAGCGTGGGTGAGACTCGATTCCCATTGGGGATAACTCCCCATGATTTTGGCCCCAACATTCACCTGTTGGCAGGTTTCGTAGCATCTGTGGCACACATGCTTGGAGATTGAACTCGTGGGCCGACCAGTCCCGAGTGGGTCCCAACAGATGACGTTCCTAGACTAGGGGTCAATTGGCGAGGGTCGTACTGGATCAGACTACAATGGGCCGCATTGGGCATGACGTTAATGGGTCGCATTAAGTCTTGCGATTTTTCCCCTCCCCAGGTATAACGCGGAATCATACGAGATTATATCTCAAAAAATCGACACGAGCTATAAGTGGGCAAATTAAGTCCATACCATCAGGGTTTGATGTTTCGTTCGTACCGATCGTCCCGATTTTTTGTCAAGATGGTACGGTACGAAATTATACTGTTACATCCAGCTCTGTCCTGGACCCAAAGAAGCCCGGTGATGCTACAAGAAAAAATGATCCTCACTTCTGCCCATATCATCAGATGCTTGGGCACCCTATAGAAGACTGTTATGTCTTCAAAGATGTCATTCAAAGCCTAATTCAAATGGGCAAACTAAAAATTGAGGAATATAAGGTGGACCCACCATGCCTCCATCAAATGCCCAACTTCAAGAAGGTGGCTAATATGGTTTCACCTCATCAGCTAAAGAGCAATCTGCTCTAAAGGATATCTCAAGTCCCTTGAGCTGCAAAAACGACGGAAGATATAGATGGTACCCCATTCTGGGGGCAGATGTATATCAACAAAAGTGCTAGAAGGTACAGAAGGACCCCCATTCTAGGGGCAGATGTATGAGATATCAACAAAGGTGTACATGATTGCTACCAAATGAGTTCCCCCCTACTAGGGGCAATAGTCACTGAAAGTAGTGATGAATGAAATGGTAACATAGGCCTTTCAAGGGCCGTCCTATGGCAGATTTCTACACTACACATTTGCTGCTGATGTCAGGGGCTATCCAAATAGCGGAGTCCCAGATAGCAATGCATGATGAATGATGAATGAATGAAGAAGGATAGAAGTGCATCCAATCACTAATGTTCAGGCCGGTAGATGCTCGATAATATTCAAAAGAATATACAAGATCAATGTGTCTGTATTTAAGCCGATGGATGAATAATAACACTTAAAGAAGAGAATGATGAATGCATCGGTGTTCATGCCGATAGATGCTCAACAAAATCCTAATAATATATAAGATGAGTGCATCTGTCACGCCCTATACTCTATACCATCGAGGTATTATCTGCTTTAGCCTACCGACCTCACGATTTTGTCCCTTTTTAAGAGTGATCGGCTCTAGAATGGGGGACTTCTCGGGCAGGTCACCCATCCCAATACTACTCCCCATTAAGCACGCTTAACTTTAGAGTTCTTAACAAGAACTGAGTCGATACTTCAAAAGGACCTCGGTGATATAGAGTAAAACATAGCTATATTTGAGGGTGTTACAATCTACCCCTCTTATATAGGCGACATCCTGAACGCTAGGCACATATAGTACGCAATCAATCCCCTAGACAGGTAGGACTCTGGAGGTGGCCCCTACAAGCTCAAGAGATGGCTCTCACTATGTAGCACTTTGTCCCATAGTGGGTTCAAGAGGTGACTCCCATAGCGTAGCACTTTACCCTGCATAGCACTTAGTTCCCACACTTCCGGCAGGGGTATAGCTCTAATACCATTCTTTCACGCCCCATACTCTATACCGTCGAGGTATTGTCCGCTTTAGCCTACCGACCGCACGATTTTGTCCCTTTCTAACAATGATCGGCTCCTGAATGGGGGACTTCCCAGGCAGGTCACCCATCCCAATACTACTCCCCATTAAGCATGCTTAACTTTAGAGTTCTTAACAAGAACTGAGCCGATACTTCAAAAGATGCCTCGGTGATATAGAGTACAACTTAGCTATATTTGAGGGTGTTACATCGTGGAAGTAGCTAGATTTATAACTTGAAGACGCAAGATCGGGGACGGATTGTGTCCAAGGGCTCCATACTAGTCCCCTCGATGGACTGTTGGAAACGTGCTATAAATCATGGGGTATGATGATACTAGTGTCGCATTGCACTGGGAGTACTTTCTCTTATAAATGAGAGAAAATCACGAGGCTCGTATGGAAATTACATGCTTGATAATAACTTTCTTATACATAATCTTTATGAGGTTGTGTAAAGTACTTTCTAGATACATGCTCGTACATTCTTGTTTATGCTGGTCAAATGTATATCTACATGATTAATCTTACTTGTTCATGCTATATACTGGATCTTGTCTACTTACTCAAATTATCCCGTAACTCTGTATTCTTGGTTACTTGGTTTATATCGCTTGTTTATCCCATTCTCATATTTTTTCTATTTTCTAGAGCTACGACATTAATCATTTAAATATTACCTTCATGTTGATGCAAAGATATCTAGTAGGCAAGTGTGCTCATACCTACTTTCTCAATTTTTCAGGAAGTACAGATGAGTCAGATTCGGAGTATACGAGTAGCAGGTCTGAGAGTGGTTGAAGGTCAAGCAAATCGAGAGAAGCCATAGTTGTCAAATGTCTAGTCGAGTCTTATTGTAATTTTTGATTTTTTGAGTCTATGATGTAAGAGTGTTAAGAGTCAAGGATCTTGTGTACTTTGACATTATTATTATAGAATAATGTGAAGTTTGGAAAAACTTACTTGTGTAATTACTTTTGTGTGATTATCTTGCACTCTAATTTCTTGCTTGCGAGAGGCTTACCATGCCACCTGTTTACGTTCCAGAAATTTCTTCCGCTGTATTAAAAGCTCGAGGCGTGATAACAAACCTTGGTGACATCAGGTCGATGCACTTAAGCAAGTTTAGTACAAAAGGTCAATGCACTTGATTTTTGGTAAAGCTCAGGTCAATGCACATTGCGTTTGATAAACTGCCCAGTCGATGCAGTAGAATAACATATGATAAATAGCCAAGTGGCATGGAACATGAAGAGCTGTCAACCCTTGAAGTTGATCAGTGCTTAAGCCTTGACAAGCATGAAGAAAGGTTGACTCAAGAGGAGCTGGAGTTGAGTACAGAAGCTGCCAGATTAAGAGAAGAAGAAGAAGAATATGTTAAAATTGACAATCAAAAGAGAGGCAACAACAAAAAAGAAAATCTAAGCAACATTGTTTTGTCCAAGTTAAAGCCATGCTGGCCATGGTAAAGATAAGGAAACCAGAGCATGATCTAGCTAGCAAAAGGAGCAGTTGGCCAAGCAAGGAAAGCCTATGTCAGAGCACAGGCGAGCAAGAGTTGAAGATTTTTAAATAAATGTTTGTGACAAAAGGATAAAATAGTAAAATCATCATTTTTCTACAGTCATATGAACCGGGAGGACTTGAGCAGAAAGCATGTGTCTATCACACGAAGGGCAAGTGAGTGGCACATGAACCCAGGTGAGCAATGATGGGCATGTGATCTGAGGTTTGATGTCAGAAATACTCTTCTCTCTCCTACCACATGGATAAATAGAAAATAAAAGGTATCAAACCCCTTTCCCAAGACTCTTCCAGAGGCTTTGTTCTTCGTATAAAAGAGACCTTCATCCTTTGGAGAAAAATTACAGCAATTTAAGAGAGAGTGATCATCAGAGAAGAAAAAGAGAGCCAGTGAGTGAGTAGAATAGAAGAGAAGAGAGAGAAAGAGAGAATAGCTGAGAAGAGGATCCAGAGAAGAGGAGAGAGTTCGAGTTAGAGTAGCCTGTCTCTAGTGAAGATCTGTATTCATCAGTTCTTAGATTAGATCTAGAACTGTCCTTGCTCCTACGAGAGCTACATAAGTTCTTGAGTTTTATTTATTTCATTTTCCTTGTTCATTTTTTTGTTTTCCTTTTCCACTTTGTTCTTCCAAATCTTAGGTGGTTCGATCTCTATCCAGAGATCTACATCCACCCCTTACTCAACCAAGTAAGGATTCACTGCTGATACACAGCTTAGGCCACTGATCCATAGCTTCGGGGAACAAATTCCCTACACCCTGCTGAGCTTTACAGCTTCGCTACCCAGAGGAATCCACCTCTGTCGCTGGGCCTTACAACTTGCCACAACCGCTGACGCACAGCTTGAGTGAATAGAAGATTTATGATAGAAAATAAAAAAATTGAAAGCGAAAATAAAAAATGTCACTCCAACTAGAGCAGACAGGCTTGGTTTTATACCAGAAGCTAGGAACACAGATGGAATTCTCACTCTCCCAATTCCTTTGCTACGGCACTCTCATTTTCTCTCAGAACTTCTTCCTTCTCGATCGCACTGGCTCTTACCGAAATGCACCACTCTTCTCAGAATCTCTTTGTCTTCTTGATCTCCAAGCTCTCTCTTCTACCTTCACCACTTCTCAGTGTCACTCTCTCTAGCTCTTTGAGAGATGCTTCTTCTTTTCACTCTCTTCTTCTCGCTTTCTTGTTCTGCCACTTGCTTCTTGTCAAAATTTGGGCGATTTGTCTCCTTTTATAGAGAGCAGGTGATCTGTGTGTGGTCACCACGTTCCCACCAAAAGGTCTCTATCTTTTCACGTGTCAGAATCATCACGTTGTTACTTTCCATGTGTCAGGATCACTGACTCGCTACTTGCCTTGGATCACGTGCCATAAACCTAGTACTTAAACTCCACGTAAATAAGTTCACAGGCTGTCAGTAAGACGCTCGATCATATGGCTGACCTGGCAGTATAATAGACAGAGACATTAGTGTAGGCACCTAATTTCAGGCATCCGACGGATCCCCAGTGGACCTTCGAGTGAATGACGCACAATTGTTGTACATGATTTATCAATGTTCCAAGCTTTAAAGCCCAGCCCATAGCAATAGTGCTATTGGGCCTCATCCATTTAGGGGGCCCAAAGACCATGGTCTGGGCGACCAGAGAGCTGGCCGCCCTTGATCCTGGGCGGCCAGGTCAATGGCCGCCCTCCTCTACTGGGTAGCCATCAGTCTGGCTGCCCTCCCCTTCAAGGAGGCCAAGTAGAATGCCGTCCCTCGATTTTTACTTGGTCACAGAACGTGGCTCAGATCGTGAGCACATTCCCCCCTGTTTTGCACGATTTTTCCCACGATTTCAGGCACTCCCCCTGCCCCGTCGCGTTAGCCGACTGACCGGTCTGGGCTGCTGCGTTGGCACCGAGCTGGGCAGTCCCCATCAGCCGATTGTATCGGGCGTCGCGCTGCGCCATCTCGTTGTTGAACTGGTTCTGATAGGTCTGGTCAGCCAAACCAGTCGCGAAGCCAGCGGCACCTTTGAGAGCTGCGCCGGAGGTTCCGAGCCCGCGCGCTGCGGCGCTGTTCTGGACGCCTTTCAGGCCCTGTCGCAAAGCGAACTGATAGCCGGGTTGCTGCTGCAGCCACGCCTGATCCAGCTTGATCTGACTGTTCAGTTCCGGGAGAGCGGCCATGAGCATGTTGGTGCCCTGCACGCCGGCCGTGCGATATGGAGCCAGATCAGCACGGGTCTGCTGATACATCTCCTTCTGCGCGGCGGTCGCCTTGTCTGTGGCTTGTTTCTGGGCATTGGCCCCAAGCAGGGACGTGCCCGCGCCGACGACGGCGGAGCCGATAATAGCACCAGTGGGCAATGTAGTTCTCCGAACTTAGCGGCAGAGGATCACGTCGAAATCCGAACCACGAAGCGCCAGCAGCGCATCGCCGATATCGACAACGATTGGATTGGTGGCAACGACAGAGATCGGCCCGTACCCTGCGAACGGCGCCCAACGGGCATAAAAGGCCAGCGCTTTACCGATCTGGCCGGCCTGCATCATTTCTACAGTTGCGCCGACGTAGAGGTCGTGGGCGTCGTCGTCGTCATGAATGGGTGATGTGGCCCCGGCAGCGATCTTTGCCGCCTCGAGCTTTTCATGGAACCAATGGCCGACGACCTTCAACTCGTCCGCCTGGTTGGTCCACTGCGTGATGTTCCTTGCGAAGTACCGAACATTAACCAGCCCGGCCTCAGTCGGCCATGCGTTGGCGCGCTCGAATTGCAGTTCGTACCGCATCTTTCTGGCAAACGCCGCAGCGCCGAGGTTGCCAGCCGGCACCTTGGACCTGATCTCGATGCAGTCCGTCTTTGTGAACACCCACCTTTCGGCGTCCCGCGCAGCGGTAATCACCTCTTCGCCGCGGTGCTCCGGGAGAAATTGGGAATGCACCTCATAGATGCCGTCCCCAAAATTCTGGAAGATGAACCCGCCCCCTTCGGCCATCAGCAGGATGTTGTTGAGGTCGGCGACAACGGGCGACAGGTCCAGCACGCCCTGCCCCGGCATGGCCACCCATGGGCGCTGAATTTTGCTGGTGACAAGATTAGTTGGATTCCCTTTGGGGTTGTCTCTAGATGATGCCTGAATTTTTTTGAATCCACTGGGTGCTGATGCTGGTCGCGGATGGGTCGCCAATAGGGCCCCAGGTTCCTGGTTCTGACAGCGAGGGTACTTCAGCAGCAGGAAGGAACGGTCACCACGAATGCCCCTGAACTCAGAATCAAACGTGGCTGGGGTCATTGGAACCGTCTTCAAGTCCTCTTCGAAACGGTGCCGCGGGGACGTCAGTGGAGGTCAGAGCAGTCTGAGAGGTGAACGGGCATCTGTTTAGTCTAGGAATAGATAGAATTGAGCACATGAGGGAGAAAATTCAGAAAATGCTCCTCCGGATGCTGAATGGGACGCCTCTTTTTTCTGATATACGTCGACTGGCATTAGAAGCTCTCGACCAAGCGGCGTCTCCAGAAGCCATGGGATGTGGACGTGGGAGCTCTAGGAAGTCGACTCAGGTCACTGGTCGAGCCTGATCTGTGCAGTTGGGGGAGAACTAGTCCTCCAGGCAGTAGGAATGTCGGATGCCAGCAGGACCACCACGGCTGCGAATTTGCCTTGACGGCCTTTCCGGCGATGTAGGGTATGCCACCTTAAAATGCCCGAAGACTCTGGGGTAGGCTCTACAACTCGTACCTTCTCTACTGCCAGTGATCTGAGAACTGCAAGTTGAAGAGGGGAGGTGGGGAATGAGGTAAATGGGAGGGGAAAGGGGGTGGATGAGTGTGGATATATGAAATACATCATGGACACTAGTCAATTATGGAGGCAAAGCCAACTTGTATGCCACTTCATCGATTCTTTCCAAAATCTCAAAAGGGCCAATAAATCTTGGATTCTATTTTCCTTTGACGCCAAACTTTTTTATTCCTCGTGTAGGTGAGATCTTCAAGAAGACATGCTCCCCCACTTGAAATTCGAGGTCTCTTCTTCTATGATCGGCATAACTCTTTTGTTGTGATTGAGAAACTTTTAACCTTTCTCAGATCAACTAGATATTGTGAGTTGTATCTTGAATAATATCGGGACCCATCAATCCCTTCTCTCTAATCTCACTCCAGCATAGAGGTGATCTACAACTCCTACCATACAGTGCTTCAAAAGGTACCATCTGAATACTAGACTGATAACTGTTGTTATATGCAAATTCAATCAATGGCAAGTGTTCATGCCAACTTCCCCCAAAGTCAGATGGACGTGAATTTATGAAATAGCATCTTGATCATTGACGCTAATTTAATTTGGCGACTTCAGCATCGATGTGAATTTAAATAAAAGAACAATCACATAAGGACTCTAGTGTTTGCGCCAAATAAGAAAGAGTTGCCTTGATTATCTTCGAGTTGGAGTTGGAAAGAAGGTGATAAATGGAGGAACTCTCTCCTATAAAAAGTTCATAGAGGCCGCCCACGAGAGCATCTCCTCTTCTTTTCTTCTCCTCTTTCTTTCTCCCCTTTGTAGGTAGGCCTTTCCCTTCCTCTTCTTCTTCTCTTCTCTCCCTCTTTCTCTTTCCCTCCCACTGGAGCCCCTGCTCCCTTCTCCTTTCCTCTCGTAGACGTCCCCTCTCTTCTTCTTCTCCTCTTCTTCTCACCCTCTCTTCTCCTCTCTCCCTTCTCTCCTACAGTGCCCTTGGTCTCCTCTTCTTCTCACCCTCTCTTCTTCCTCTCATCTTGTCCTTGCACCGCACCTCTTCTCCTCCTCTCCCCTTCTCTTTTCTCCCTGCTCTATCTCTCTTTTCTCTTTTCTCTCCTCTCCCTGTTTCACCACTGCAACGGCCCTGTTCTCACCGGTCTCACCCGCATCCTCCCCACTGCGCTGCTATCCCCCTACTCCCCCCTACTTTCTCTTGCACCGTGCACCTCTCTCACTGTTCAACTCCTCACCGCCATTGCCGCAGCCCCCTTGCTCCCCTCTATTTCTCTTCTCCTCCGTTTTCACTGCACCAGAGCCCCTGCTCCACCTCCACCCTTCCTCTCTGCATCCCGCGACCACCGTAGTCGGCATCTCCCTCTGCTCCCCCTTCGCAGGCGACCCCTCTTCTCCTTCCACTCCTCTCTCCCTCAGTCTTTTCTCTTACCACCGATCGTCACTTTTTCTGTTCTCCATCCCGCGTCTACTGTTGCTCCTCTTCACCCGCGTCATCTGCTTTCTCTTCCCCGTCTCACATCTCCATATGCTCGTTCTCCCTCTCTCCCCACCGTCTCTGTATCTCGTCCCCTCTCTTCTCCTTGTCCCACCTCGTCTCCCCCCCTCTCGGCGTCGCATCTCCTCTCTCGATCTCCCTTCTCACACTCACGTACACACTATTCTATTTTTATTTTTATTTTTTAAAAACTTCACATCCACCCGTCTATCTCTCTCCTTCTATTTTTTTCTATTATTCTCTATCTTTAAATTACTTTGGCAGCCAGTTCTACTCCCCTGGTAAACCCGCAATGTCAGTGTACGATGGGGGAAGTGGAAACCTTTACTCATCCCATCTCGGGTGCTAATGCTACTCGGTCACTTCTGGAGCCCGAGCTGATCAACTGGGCCTTAGCAATCCAGCCAAGTGTCTTGGTTTTTAGGAAAGGCAGCTTGCTTAATTTAGAACCTTATTATCTGTTCTGATTCGGACAGAATTTTAGTTATGATTAGCACATCCCAACATCGGTCGCCCAGTTTCCCCTAGACAGCAGAGCAAGGCACAGTTCAGTACTTACTGGTGATGGCCGCCTTTGGTGGGACTTCTTTCATCGCCATGATGGTGCCACCTTTAGGGTACAGACTGTTTCTAACTGTGTTCCCCGGGTCACTTCAGAGTACATCAAGTGGTGGAACACCCGCATGAGCTTTTATCAGAATGGCAGAGGAACCTACTGGGATGTAGCCAAGCGAATATTCTTGAGTCAGCAATCGGGGCTAGTGTTTGATATTGATGAAGCCCATGTGCAGCAACTATATTCCCAGCACCCGAGAGGCGGATGCATATCTGGCCAAACGGCGAGCTTTAAAGGAAGAAGCCTCGCAACAATTGACACTAGTGCTCACTACTATCAATGAGGACAACTTTATGAAGAATTTAAGACATTTATGCCAAGTTGGGAGTGCTCGTCTGGAGGCTCAACAGTATCCATTCCCCACAGAAGAATCGCTTCCCAAGATTGCTCCATTGAAGAGTGAAGTTGACCGCTTCTGTCCGTACAAGACATTTGTAAGGAGGGAAGGCAGAACCTTGACGTACTACCAGCACACGTCTTGGTTATTTGTTTTGATGAATATTCACAGGTTGACCCTTGACAACCCCATTGCAAGCATTCTGGACAGACCCCTGTTTGTTTCTTTTCACTATGTCGACGATTGGTGCATGGATCACCTCGGCCTATTTCATTGTCTTGATTTTCACGGCCACGTGGATCTAGCCGCCTTGATGGACAAATGTCAGAAGATTGGTGATGTCTGCTGGCTTATTAAGGAAGCTGCCTCCCATTCTAAAGAGGTGGCTTATCAGTATTGGCCCCTCTCTTCTTTTTATAATGGCCTGGCAGGTATGACCTTCCTTTTGGTTGCTATGGTATTTGTGTTATTGCTTTAATCTTCATCTCATCAACATGCATCTTCTTCAATAGATACATGATTATGACTCAAATAAAAAGGAGAAAGCCACAAGATGATCTAGTGGTAAGCACCAAGGTCCAATCCAGAAGAAGGACCGCCTCCTCGCTGCCTCCCGGAGGGAGAGAAGTGCCAAGCCATAGGGAATCATGAGTGATGCCCTCATCATTTAGGGGATGGAGGAATTTCAAAGCCTCATGATCGGGGTACAAGACAAACTCTTGATGTAATAAATAGTGCCTCCAACGCCTAAGAGCCTGAACAACTGCATAGAATTCCTTATCATACGTAAAGTATCACAGCTTTACGTCATTCAACTTTTCACTAAAATATGCGATCGGGTGGGTTTCCTGACTCAACACTACTCCAATCCCTGCACCCGATGCATCACATGAGACCTCAAACACCTTTGAGAAATCTAGTACTCAGAGGATCGGGGTTTGGGTCATGCGCTCCTTGATGCCTTTGAAGGCAGTAGCAGCGGCCTTCGTCCATACAAATGTGCCCTTCCTGATACAGTCCGTGATCGGGGCAGTGATGGAACTAAATCTGTGGATGAAACGACGATAGAATGTTGCTAGTCCATGGAAGCTACAGACATCTAGGATCGTATGGTGGTTCTGGCCACTCAACAATGGCCCGAACATTCTACAGATCAGCGGAGACTCTAGTGCTAGACACAATGAAACCCAAGAAGCTAATCTGTGGAGTCAAGAAAGTGCACTTCTGTAGGTTTGCGAACAATTACTCTCGCGTCAGAAGGAGGCAAACCTGTCGTAGGTGGTCTAAGTGGTCCCCCGTAGTGTGACTATAGATGAGGATATCATTAAAATACACTACAACAGAGACTCCAATGAAAGGTCGAAGGACCTTAGTCATGAGTCACATGAAGGTGTTGGGGGCAGTGGTTAGCCCAAAGGGCATAACCAACCACTTATATAAACCATCCTTTGTCTTAAAGACAGTCTTCCACTCATCACCTGGCCTAATCCTTACCTGGTGATAGCCACTCATAAGATCAATCTTTGAAAAGATAGTGGCACCTGCCATCATGTCAAGCATATCATCTAGGCAGGGAATAAGAAACATGTACTTCATAGTGATCTTATTGATGGCACGACTATCAATACACATCCTCCATGTGCCATCATTCTTTGGGACGAGTAATGCAGACACAGCACACAGACTCATGCTTCCGAACATATCCTCTCTGCATAAGCTCATCGACCCATTGTTTAGCAGTGAGGTTCTCGAAATCGAAACGTACCTCATCATTCTCCTCATTAGCCATCAAGCACAAATTTTGGACCAACTTGTTCAGCTCATCCTTCTCGCTTTGAGTTTTGGGGTCATCCGTATCCTCGTCACTCCATGTCGCTTTCAACACCTTCGGCTTCTTTACTTTGATTTTCTTCAATTTCTTCTAAAGCTCGGGATATTCACGTCTCATGTGACCAACCTTTTGCATTCATAGCAAGTGATCTCTTCTTTCTTGCTCATCTCTCCTTTCTTGTTTACACTTCCCTTCAGGAACTTCCTTGGAAAGTTTCCCTCCTTTCTTGCTCTTCGAAAATACTTTCTAGCTCTCCTAGTGATAAGAGCCATCAATTCTTCTTCTTCACTATCAACACTTGATCTTGCATCACTTTCTTCAAATGACCCTGGATAAGCATTCAATGTGATCGTCTTCTTTTTCTTGTTCCTCCTCAGTCCTCTTGATATTGATCTCGTATGTCATTAGTGACCCAATTAGCTCATCCACGGTGAGAGTGGTGAGATCCTTGGAGTCCTTAATGACAGCCGCCTTTGTGTGCCACTGAGGTGAGAGGGAACACAACACTTTTCTTACCAACTCTTGGTTGGTGTAATCCTTGCCCAACACTTTCAGACCATTCGTAATTTCACTCAGCCTATCTAACATCTCGGTGATCGTCTCTTCCGGCTTCATGGTGAACAACTCATAGTCACGAATCAGTAGGTTTGCTTTTGTTTCCTTGACCTCTGACGTGCCTTCGTATATCAGCCAGATCTTTTCCCACATTTCCTGCGTAGATGAGCACATTGAAACACGTGAGTATTCATTGGGATGTATTGCGCACTAAATGATATTCATGGCTTTATAATTGGCACAAGATTTTTTGATATGCTCATCATTCCATTTTTCCTCATTAGCAAGTAATTCATAAAGACCTTTGCTCACTACTTTCCACACATCATATTCCTGTGCCCTTAGAAATACAGTCATCCTGGTTTTCCAATATGGGTAATTTGACCCATCAAAGAAGGGTGGTCACTGCATCGAATGTCCCTCAGGGAGCATTCCTTTGTTGGCCATAGCAGTGGATTTTTTCTCCACAATCACGAGATTGTCTTAAAAATTAGAGACCCGCTCTGATACTAGATTGTTGGCCCTAGGTACACGCGAGGACAAGAAGGGAGGGTCTGGAAGTAAACGAGTGTAAGGATCGCTCCTCGTACAACACTCACTCATGGTGACGTAAGCCAGAAACGTCACACCCCGAGACACCTACGGCGCCCCACACCTGGTCCCTACACAATGCCTAGCATCAGTCAGACCACAGGTCAGCACGTGGATCGAGATCCGCTCACCCTGGGCTCGAATCGGCACGGAAGAAACCACCGGCTAGGCCTTAGATGATGAACGGTCCATCATTAGCCATTCAAGGATGCACAGCTAAGCCGCAGCCACGCGTGGGAGAAAGACGGTCCAACCTGGCTGTCCATCACTCCCAACGGAAACCAGACTATAACACGCCTACCTAGGGGCGTTATAGTGCTTAACGGACCAACACAGGTGCGTCAAGCCCCAAGTCACGGAAGGGAACAAACGCACACCTCTAGGGACGTTATGTACATAACGGACCAGCCATAGTGTGTTATATCACAGAGTGAAAACAGACTATAATGCAGTCCTCTAGGCGCGTTACAGACCTTAACGGACCATATCCGGTGCGTTAAGTGGAAGGCAAGGGCGTTAAGCATAACGCACCTTCCCTTGGGCGTCATAGCACATAACGGACCTCCCTAGGCGCGTTATGTGACCAGGACCCCCAACGGTCGGAAACCTATAATGCACCAATACCGGGGCGTTATGTCTGACATAACGGTCAGTCATGGGACCATTAAACCCACGAAGACCAGACTCAAATCACGTGAAGCATAACGCCCCTACCTGGGCGCGTTATGAACATAACGGCCACTGGGACGACCGCTATATTGTCTCGGCGGTGAAACGGCGAACTAAGCCCAAAAATGCCGACCACGCCCCCATAGCTCCACGGGAGAGGGGAAAATCAAGGGGGAAGCTCCCCAATAGCCCTAGGCATGATTCTATGGCCTCGGTTCGACCAAAAACGCTGTGAATCACTAGATCGGGTGATCACTCCCCAATTCATGATTTTACCCTAACCCGCTCAAAAACACCCCTCTCGGCCTCACGACGGGATAGAAACCACGGAAATGAAACACGGTGAGCTAGGGAACGTCACCCTACCTCAATGGAGCGAATGCTCCGCTGAATCGACACCGAAATCGCAATGGCCTTTCTCCTGTCACTGGAATAGTTGGGTTTATTCTGTTGGCAGATTTAGTTTTACCGCTAGTTCTGTTGCTAGCTGCTATTCCGTCTTTTATTACTACCTTATCTGGAAGTTCAATATATTCCTATACACCTCTGCACACACCTTTTTATCCCTTCGGAGCTTTACTGCTCTTGGGAGGCCTCTCAAGATCCAAGTGATTTCGGGCTTACCTGAGCCCAGATGTTGGGTCGTCACATCTTCTGTGTGTACCTAAGGGAGCCTCTCAACTTGAGGCTGGTCCAGTAGACTCTCGGGTGGCATCAGCCGCCTGTGGCGATCCCGACGGAGCATGGATTATACCGGGGATGACGGTAAATCTTGACGAGTAATTAAGAGTGGGTGTCACTCTACCGAGTAGAGGTAGAGATGCTGTAGGAGGGCGCTTCCCTAGAGTAGGATCCCAAGTTGAGGGATAGCGAGGTGTAGTTGGCCGACTATAGATGCTGATATGCCAGATGGCTTTGTCTCGACACACGGGTGGTGAGTCTCCTTTATCTTTTGCATTTTGTTTCATTACATATTTTGGCATCTAATATTTTGGTGGAAGTTAATGCAGATGTAGGAGAGAAAGGCCATTCATATCCTGTAGGATCAGATCACGACTCTAGATCAGGCGAACGTGAATTTGAAGCACCAAATCTACAAGCTGGTCAGTCAAAGATGAATATATGAGAGACAAAATATTTTCGGCTTGACTAAACACTTGCCCCTTCCTTGCAGCGAGCAGAGCTAGACTTTGTCTGCATGAGGGCCAGTGTGGCCACGAAGGTCAGGCCATCATCCTAGGCAGTGGGGACAGAGGACCTAGAGGCCCGCCTAGAGGTAGTACTTGAGAGGGCTAAGGCGAGGGAGGTAGAGCTTGCACAGATGGTATGACCTATGCACCATTATTTTTGAAACAAAAACTTCCTTATCTTCCTTAACAAGTGTGTGCTAGCTGTTGTGTCCCTGTGATTTTGATGATGTCAAACACTATGACTCATCATGAGTCAGTGAATGGGATTTTTGTTTTGATGATGATGTCAGTGATTGGGGTTTATGTTTTGATGATAATGTCATGTGTTTTGAATTTGTGAAGAACTGAATGTATGAAGAATAGGTTGGACAGCAAGCTAAGTGTAGAAGGCAGTGATGGGTTTGATGAAACAAGCGAAGTAGCAGCAGCTCAAGCTCAATGCCAACACTAATAAAAGCATGAGCTAAGGCGAACCTCAAGTCATTATAACTCAGTTGAGACTTCAAGTGCCAACAGTTTAATAGAAGTCAGCTTGGGGGTTGTAGGGGGACGACGTCCTCCAGTCAATCTTATACTTATCAGCCAGTTGATAAACCATCTGGTTTTTGGAATGGCTGCCATTGTCGGAGATAATTCACCTGGGAACCTCAAACCAAAATATTATATTCTGTCGAAAGAATCAGGCGACCAGCTCCCCGGTTACTTATCTCAGCGCTATCGCTTCTGCCCATCTAGAGAAGCAATCTGTGGCTGCTAAGATATATTTTCCCCCTGACGAAGATGCTGGTAGCGGCCCCACCACGTCCGTACCCCATTGAGCAAATGGCCAACTAGGTATGGTGGGATGCAATGGTGCTGGCAGTCTCCTTGACACATTGGCATGTTCTTGACATTTTTGGCAAGCTTTGGCAAACTTGCAACAATCATCGAACATGGAGGGCCAATAATAACGTAATTTATTTATTTCAATCTTCATTTTCAGACCGACCTGGTGTGCTCCGGCTGACCCGGCATGAACTTCTTGCATTACTTGCCCCGCTTCTTCTGAAGACAAGCAACAGAGTAAAAAATTCTTTTGGGCATCGCCCATTACTGGGAACAAGGTTCCGTTCCTCATGTCGCAAGAGTCCTTGACCCTCAGGAGCTTCATTCTTTGTTCTTTTCCTCTCGGGAGCCATTGGTGTCAAAACCAGGATAGGAGATGCTCCCACCAATCTGGCTATTGGATTTCTTCTACAGCTGCCACTTCATTTTCTCCTTCATCTGCCAGGACCTTTGTCACACTAGGGACTTGTCACCGGTTAATTACTGTTATGTTCAGGCTTGTGTCTGGCGGGATCGCCAAGGAACTGGCCAACTTTGTGAGGGCATCTGCCTAGGCATTCTGTCCTCTGTTAGTGTGGTTGATGCTGATGAAGTAGAATCTTGCCATCAGGCAGAGCGCCAGTTGGTAGTAAGGAGGAGCTCCTGCTTCCGCACATCGAACTCTCCCTCCAACTGTTTTACCACTAGCATGGAATCCCTGAATGCTTCCAGCATCTGAATTCCTATGGACAGATGGTGCGGACACCAGAGCTAGCGGGAGATACGATACGGCGAGCCGTTGATACCGTACGCGCAGCACCACTCGAGCTACATCGGCTTCCCTCTTGCTCGAAGATAGCCTGAGTCTCCCTCTTGAGTCTTAGTATTTATAGTATTTATTGGGACTTTATTTGTGTGTAATGTGTGCTTATTTGGTTTGCTCATTTGGGTTATTTTCTTTTTGTCTACATCTTTCTACAGGTTTACAGGGTTCATTGCACGAGGCCCAGCTCTTATGGCCGGTAAGGAGGGGTGGAGATATCAAGTTCCACGTAGCTATTCTGGGTGCTCTTGCGGTCATTTGGAAGGCCGTTTACGGATCTCAGGCAATCTATCGTAGGACCATTTGGAGTCATCTAGCGGTCATCTGGAAGACCCTTTTCCATTTACAGCGCTTGGTTTTCTCTCCCGTGGGTGGGTGGCTTCATTCGATTCTTTCCAAGTTATGTACTATAGTTTCGCTGCTTTATTTACCTTGGTGGCGATCACACTGTCTTTGTTTGGGCATTAGTCTTCATCTTTGATCATCTCTCTTCCTTATTTCTTTATTTTAGTTGCTCCACACCTACGGTGTGTATTTTTATCTTTATTCTTTTGTTCCACGCCCCAGCGTGTGTTTTTCTTTATTCCTTGCTTTATCTCTGCCATGATGACATGCCCACATATTCCATGCTACTTATTGCTTGAGTTAGTGCACCACTTGCTCTTCATATTTCACTTTTATATCACTTATGTTCACTCCCTCGCACACACCACATTCACCCACCAACACAACACAATAATAAAAAATATCTACAACCTTAGTTTTTTGGCGATCACGGTAGGACATCTAGTGCCAATCGTGTTGAGCCTCTGTTTGACCTGTCGCTCTCTATTCATCCCAGTTGCCCTTGTGTTTTCCTCGGATTCCCCATTTTATTCCTTATTGTGTTCTGCTCTCTGGTTCCCTGGCGGTCTATCTCCCAGCCATTTCTGGCCTAAAAGCAATCTAGCAATAGACTGTCTTATCTCTCTAGTGGTCTCCCATTAGACCGTTTCTCCAGTCACAGGTACGCATCTTGAGGTTGCTATTATTTCTACAGTTTTTGCTGTGTTTTTTATTCCTGAGTGCTATCTGGTCTCCTCCTCTACTGTGGCATATACCTATATCATTGTGTGCATATTGTTTGTTAGTTTCTAAGCTAGAATTTACATGCACTCCGGTGCACATAGGATCATACATATTCATATCGTAGTAGCATTTTCCACCTTGGTGTGTGATCATCCTGCCTCTATATTCCTTGGGGTCAACTAGGTGACCACATCAAGGGCCTCCATAAGTCCCCGCGAGTCGTGGATTCCCACATGGACACTGGGTCAGTTGTACCGTTACTGGCTAGGTCACCCATCACGTTGATATAGTGTGCTATATGTTCTTTGGGCGAGCCTTGCCCATTGAATTTATCAAACATCGGTGGCTTACTGACGCCAACAGGTAGTTTCTTGAAAGCATGGTGAACCGGATACGACACCTTGTAAATATCAAATGAGGCATGATTACCATCGCCTCTATTAGTCAGCTTCTCTTCAATCATTTGTTCTATCATTAATTTGTTCATCACTACTGGGTCAACCGGCCTTGGACATAGCCGAGCTTGCTGCATCTACGGGATCATTGGCGCTGTTGCTTGAGGTGCATCCACAATCCCTTGATGATGAGGAGCGGGCTGCGGTAGTGGGGTCATGCCCCCAATGTAATTAGGTGCCAGTTGAGAGGTCATCATCGGAGGAGAAACCTCAAATTCATTAGCATCTCGTTGCGAGGTTTTAGGGAGAGCTTTAGCCTGTCTCGAGGCTATGGGATTTGTGCTCAGCTCGCTAAGCTGCCCTCTCAGCGTCTCAACTTCTTGTTGATATCTTTGCAGCATCATCATCATAGTAGCCAGATCGGGCATAGAGGGGCCAGAGGCATGACCCTGCCCTTCTGATGGCATATCTGAAGCAGGCGTTAATCTCGTCGTCATCTTCCACGATGATCACATTTGTAGTCATTGTGATCAGATCCCTGCCTGTTTCTTCAGTGCGAGCTTGTGTTATCTCAGCTGCAGCCTCCATAGATGAATTCTTGTGGCAGCCGGTCACTCCGACTGTGTTACAGGTGAATATCTAGAGATGCCTACTTCCCCGCATTATCATAGATTTCAAGGATCACCACGTCGCGAGAGAGGTGTCTCGAAGGCTGTGGGAGTTCCCCCAGATGACTCGCATAGTATCATTTTTTCCTTTGACGAGGCGTATCATATATTGTGGCACTTTAGCTGGTGTCGGAGACTTGTAAGTGCTGTGGCCTTATAAGGTTACCCCGCTGTGCTTCTTATCATGAGAGTAGATATTCGCCCATTGAACGCAACATGCGGGTGTTCGTTCAGGACTCAGCGGGGCTGGCATCTTGGTCTTCTCTTCATGCTCTTTTAATCTTCTCACGGGTCTGTCAATCAAGGCAGACCTTAGTGTAGTTGAAATCAGGGCCCGCGGTTGCTTGGGCACCCATGTCTGCTCACATTTGGCTGGGTTTGGGGCCAACCCGCCCTTTATCTTGGACTTAGGGTTTGTCCAGTTTGCATGGTGCTCATCACATCCTTATAAAGATTAAATTACTTCAAAAGAGATTTGTCATTTAGTGTTTTTAGATGAAGCACAATCAAAAGGTTGTTTTATTTGAGAAAGTCTTGCTTTGGGCGGTACATCATCTAAAGACGCAGCTATCATTTATGTTCAAACTTGGACGATGTATCGCATATATGGATTTTAGACAAAAGGATTAAGGTTAGATGATAGATTTTGTCATTTAGTGGTTTTAGATGATGTATCATCTAATCTTTTTATTTAAGTGTTTTATTATCTACTTGTTTGTGATTTAGAAGATCTTCCATCTACTTGACACTTTGACAATGTGTCGTCCAACTTGTATCATGTTTATGGAGTTAGATGGAAGGTTTCACCATTGGGCACTGCATCATCTAATTATTCAACTTAGATGATGTAACATCTAGCTTTTCGTTGTTTCATCTACTATTAGAGACCTAGGTGGTGTTTCATCTACGTTTGAGATTTAGATGATATATCATCCAACTTTCACTCTTAGACGAAAGGACTTAAACGGAATGTGTTGGCCTTTCAAAGTAGGTGGAGTATCATCTAACTTCTATAGTAGACGATGCTTCATTGATGCACTTAGATGGAATGTTTTGGCCTTTAGATGGTGCATCATCTATGCACTTAGGCAGAACCTTTTAGCCTTAGTACATAGTGCATCATCTATATATGCTCATAGACGGAATGTTTTATCCTTGGTAGATGGTGCATCGTCTTTACTCTTAGAAGCAAGGCAACCTATCATCTTAGTTAAGTTCATGGACAATCTATCATCCAACTTATGCTTTAGGAAGAGTAATGAGATGATGTTCCACCTATGTTAAGAACTTAGATGTAGTTGTGCCTAGTTTTCCTAGATATAAGATAAACCTAATTTTGGGCTAAGTATTTCATGTTGGGATGATATCTAAACTTAGGTTAATCTTGGAAATTATTGGACTGAAACTTAGATATTAACTTTGAATGTAATTTTGACAATAACAAAACTTTAACAGCAGTTTTGGCAAATAACAAAACCTTGGAAGTAACAGTGGCAAAAACAAAACCCTTGCATTAACAAAAACCTTGCAAGAAAAATAAAAAATCAAATATTCATCTAAGTGAAACTTAGGCGCAGAAGAACAAAGCTATGTTCACTTATTCACTGCAGAAGTAAAGTAAGTTGCTTGATTGGAGAGAGGAGCTGGGAGCGATGATTGGTTCGGTCTTTTGTTAGAGAAGACCGGTCCCGCTAGTTGTGACTGGGAGTGCGCCTTAGTCTGGGTGGCACGCAAACTCATGTTCCAATGAGTAATATAACTTGATGTGCTTGCCATTGAGAGGACGAAAGGGCTTGTGGCCTTTGTGGTCTATGACCGTGTAGGCCCCACCCTCATAGGCGTCGCGAATGATATATGGGCCTCGCCAATTCAGCTGAAGCTTGCCGTTGGAACGCCCCACCATGACTTCCCTTTCCTTAATCATGACGAGGTCACCTTGCTTGAAGGCTCGCTACTTGACGAGCTTATCGTAGGCTCGCACCATGCGAGCCTGGTATACTTGCAGGTGCTTATAGGCCTCGAGCCATTTACCTTCCAGATCGGTGAGCTCTTCCAGCCTTCTTGGGTATTCATTTTCATCAGGGCCGGCCAAGCGGTATGATGCCAACTGGATCTCAATGGGGATGACAGCTTCGGCTCCATAGACAAGGGAGAACGGCGAACACCCCATGGGGGTTTTGTAGATCATCCAGTAGGCCCATAATGCCTTGAAGACCTTTTCACCCTAGTCACATTTTCGATGGCTAACGATCTTAGCCAGGAGCTTGCAGAGGGTCTTGTTGAAAGATTCGGCCAAGCCATTGGCCTATGGGTTGTAAACTGAGGAGGTTCTCCCGTCGATGTGAAACTTAACTGCCAGCTGGTATACGGCCTTGTTCTTGAAGGGTGTTCCATTGTCAGACATTATGCGTCTGGGAGTGCCGAAATGGTAAATGATGTTGTGTCGTACAAATCTGGCGACCACCTCGCCGGTGACTTCTTGTAGGGGAAGGGCCTCCGCCTAGTGAGAGAAGTAGTCGGTGGCAGCTAGGATGTACCTGTGCCCCTTGGACGATGGCGAGAAAGGCCCCGCAATGTCCATACCCCACTCTGCGAATGGCCAGGTGTGGGCTGTGGGACGTAGTGGATTCGGAGGCCTTCTGGGGATCGGGCGAAAGGCTTGGTATTGATGGCATGAACGAGCGTACTGGATACAGTCTGCGTACATGGTGGGCCAGTGGAAGCCTTTGAGCTAGATGCTGTGCTTCATTCTTGTTGACACTCGTTTTAGCCCATAAGTCGTGCTATTTCTCTTATTTATCTCCGTGATGCCTTAAATTAACCATTATTTTGGAGTCGTTCCGTCTCTCGTTTCCCCCCTTTGTTGTAAGCCCCGTTGATACATAAAAAAAAAACATAGCAGACAATTATATGGGTTTCGGCCATTGTGGAAAAGATGCGTCATGCAGAAACCCGTATTATAGTAACATGAAGTAAAAGAATAGAAAGAGAACGTAGATGAGAATGAACACTGTATACATGTGACGCAGTATATATTTCAAATAATATAACAAAGAGAGAGGGAATACATATTTATAATGCTACGAGCTTCCAAGGGACGTGAGAAGGAGGATATATATAGAGAGAAATGTTAATTACCCTCTTAGACCGGTAAAGAGGCGAGATCTCGTGTTAAATCGTGGACTGTCGGATCTGAGATGATCACGGGGGACAGTCACCCCAATGGAGAATTCAGCAAAAAATGAAGAAGAAACAATCAGAAGACCCAGCGTTACAATCCTAAGAAAACTTCTCCAATGCTTAAGTCAGCGACGGTAAGAGCCAAGCGTGAGATGGAGATAGGAGGAGTAAAGGACACGAGACTGCTCCTCACTAGTGAAGTGACTAGAGTTGACTTACCTTTTCAATGAGTTTTCTTGAAATTATATAGCAGCTCATTCCTTTTTTGGAGCAGGGGAAGCGGGAGGGTCTTGGGGGCGTTTCCTCTTGGGTGAGGACTCTTCATTGTTCAAGGACACTTGCCCTTCTCTTATCTCCTGAACTCCCTACTTGCCATCCACAGCGTAACATTTGCCTGGATAGACGCCCAGTAGCAAGGTATTCGTCCCATCTCCATGAGGAGTATAGGAGGCAGGGCCAATCGGCAGCAGATAGGGGGTATCCCTATTTACCCCAGGACTGGGGTTGTTCATCTCCCTACGGTCGGTTACGCTCGGTCACCCTTTGGGCTTTTCTCGAGCATACGAGGTACAACTATTCGGACTCTCGAGCCAGGAGACGAGCTCGGAGAGTAAAGTATATACAGATTGAGGTCATGGCTTGGATGGGGGATTAGTTGTTATGAGCTATCCCTACTTCGATTTTAGGAGCCATTAATACGGCTACCCTAGTATATGGGGGCTCGAGTGTAATGTTGATGTATTGTGCATCGGCTCAAGGGCATCCTCTTGTAGTTTGCAGCGTCGCAGTGGTTTGTTGAGTAGTGGATGGCGGATCTAGAGGGGAGGGGTGAATAGATCTGTCCCTCTTTTCACAATGCAGCCCTCTTTATGATCAGAACCTACATCTGAGTAAACACTGGAGGACTCGAAGTTATGGACAAAAAACTCTGCTAATCTACCAGCATCGTGAACCCGAAGACGTGTACCTTGCTGTCCAACAAGAACGGCAGCCACTCTTGAGGCCAGCATCCCCATGCCTTTCAAGTCCGAGGCACCACGAAGAATCCCGTATAAGATACCTGAAGCATATGCATCACCAGCACCACAAGTGTCCACGGGCACACAAGGCGATGGAGGTATGTAGATTGCTTCACCTTTGACACCAATGTAAGAGCCACGTGGGCCATCTGTCACAGAGACTAGAGGAACAAAGTGGCTCAGATACCTTGCAGCTGACACAGGGCTCTCCTTTGAGGAGAACTCACAGAATGCTCTTGCTTCATCACTGTTGGCAAACACAATGTCTGCATAGTTCCCTATAATTTCCCTGGGAAAGTTTTTGTGTCAAAGAACCATGCCTTTAAAAACATTAAAAGAAATCCAACCAACATGAAGTTTTACGAGAAAAATATATAGTTACAGTCCACAAGCAGCTGCGAGTACAGTCTGAACCATTAACACGACCCTTGGGAAAAAAAACTCACTTTTTTTTGTAGTTGAATAAAACAGAGTCTGCATATAACATTTCAATCCACAATGTCACAACAGAAACATGGTTGCATTCAAACATTCAGTAATCATTTTAGCAGGTTTGAAGATGTAATATCAGAATTGTGACTAAACCCCCATCACCCAAGTTGTGATGGTCATTTGCTGTAGCAGTTGACAATATTCCTCAGTCCAGGGGTCTCACCAAATTTAGTATCACCTAATATTCGCTACAGCATATACAGAGAACAGATGTTTGAATCGGAAGCATTTCTAAAGTAAACGGTGATACCTATGTGCTGCTGCCGGGGCTTGTCTTCTGAACTTCACGAGGACAGTGAGTGACATGATGCAGATCCTCGGGAGAGAACAAAGTCAATGATGATTGCCAGCACTGCTTGTTACCAGCTGTTTAGGGGGGAAAGTCACGGTCCAAATTTGATTCAGAGGATGTATTTACTATCCCATATTGCCCTCCTACAGTTGATATAGGGGTTTCTGTCTTCCCCTCATGCTACCTCCTCACAGGGTTTGTGGGGAGAACAGTGCAAGTACAGATCACAGCAAAGAGAATAAGTCTTCCAAACTCAGTAAAAGAGGAACCGTTGAATAAGGTACGATCACCACAATCTGTATGTTTTTTCTCTTTGATCTGAACATATTCTACATTTCCATAGTCTAATGGTCTCTTACTTTGCAGGAACTTCGTTGTCGACTTGCATGGCTCTTCATTCTTGGCTGGCCGAGAACGAGGATAGAAGAACCCACCATCTCTCATTCCTAAGGAGTTCACGATCATCCTACTCCTGTGAGGCCCAGGTATAGGTCTCTGGCGATCACACCAATTTCTTTATTTCTAACTTGTGCACTGTAGGCTGCAGCAGCAATAGTTCGGAAGAGGGCAAACACACCCACGCCACCTTCACGGCCTACCTCCGTATTTTGGTGCCTACAGTAATCTGACTTTTCGTAAATCACCATTTGATATACCAAGGAATCGGGAAAGGCAAGCACTCATACTTATGTTTATGCAATTGAATACGAGTGGATACATAGACGAAAGTTGCTCCACGCTTATGTGAGCTAGCTGGAAACCATCTTGCTACTGTTATTCCTGTTGTTATTGTTGGATCACTGGTTTTGATGATGACATACTATAAATCTTGATGAACTGAGCTGGACTAAGCCTTACATGTGTTGAATAGGTATGTTGATCTATTGATGACAAATGGGTCACTGAAAATAGGTCGATGCACAAGCACACTGTATCGACGCAGCAGAAGAAACCTCAGTACTGCTTCAAGCTGTCAAGTCAGAGCAGGACCATTGCTGCCTCGAGGTAGTAATGCCAATCAAGCAACTTCCAGACTTCTGCATCGATGCAACAAAGCCTTGCCTCAACACAGCAGGATACTACCTCGATGCATCCCACTCAAATCAGGCTTGCAAAAGATCTTCACCTTGATGTATCAGTTATACTCCAACTGTTGGCACTTTTCTATCTAAAAGGCATTTGTCTTCACACTTCATCAATGCAATATAGGAATACATTGATGCACTCAGTCCTGAATCTGAAGTGGGAACACAACAACATTGAAGCACCCCACATTGCACTGACGCATCCAATATATGTCTCGATGCACTCAACTCAGAACCAACTTTTGAAAGCCAACAACGTCGATGCATCAAAGAGGTGCCTCGACCTGACTACCTAAAATGTGAGGATCTTAATGAGATCAGGTGCATTCGACTTTCATTGTAAGGCATATGATCTTAGGCCACGTGGCAACCTTTCAAGATAAGTTCTGAAGAAGAATTTTCTCTTGGACACCTGACCCAATGGAGATTCAGATCTGAAGACTATTCTCATGGACACCTGGACCAATGAGGTACTTAGGCGAATCAGGCGATAGCTCTTATGGAATTTCTTGGTGGGAAAAATTGGTCACACGTGGATAATATCTAAAGAATTTAGGTAATCATCAAAATATTTATTGTCCACGTGGACCAATAGATCTCTAGCTGATGATCGAAATTTTGAAGAAGAAAATGATACCCTGTCCTATATATACATGAGCTCCTTCATTCAAGAGGCACTGCTAAAGCTGCTACCATCACTGCGGTTTCCAAATATAGAGAGAGCTTCTCAAGGAAGAAAAAGAAAGAGAGAATCATCGTAGATCAGTTTGAAGAGGAAGGTGAGTAAGAGTTTGAGAGAAGAAGAAGAAGAAGAAAGAGAGCAAATCCCAGTGAGAGCTATATCCGAGTGCATCTGAGCTTACTTGAAGATCAGCTTAAAGATTGGTCTCGTGGATTAAATCCAGAGCCATCCTACTCATTTGGAGCTACATTTTTCTTTGGTTTTCGTTGTGTCATCTTTCATTATTTTTCATTTCCCTAGTGTTCTTCTGATACCCTGGTCAGGGTTCGAGTCCCCTCTGTGGTCTCAGAGGAAGGGAGGTGTTCCTCCGGTTGTCCCCTTTGTGGTTTCAGAGGAAGAGAGGTGTTTCTCCAGTTGTCCCCTCTATGGTTTCAAAGGAAGGGAAGTGTTCCTCTAGTTGTCCCCTCTATGGTTTCAGAGGAAGGGAGGTGTTCCTCCGGTCACTACTGAGGTAGTGGGTTCTGATCTAGCGTGGTGCTAGATTAGACTTTGAGGGATTTGTCTCCCTCTGAATCAAGCTGTGAGCGAGTGTTTTTGGCAGACTGAGTCTGTGTTCTTGCGTTTGCAAGGGAAGCCTTACTCATTTGAGTAAGGGGTGGACGTAGGTCTGTTTGGTGCGGACCGAATCACCTTAAAACTATTTGTCTTGTGGTTTGCTTGGTGTGTGTGATCCTTCTCTTCTATCTATCCTCACAGGATGGTTTGTGGATTGAATGCATTATTTTTTTAGCTATCTTGCTGCTGTTATTTACAGTAGCCGAAGTTCAAGTTAATCTGATTGTTTAAACTGGTATATCAAATGGTGTGGTCTCAGATCTTGCGTGAAGAGAGTTTCTGGACTCAACCCTCCACCTAATACCAGTTCATTTTGTGTAATTGCTCATGGATGTCACCAGATGAATGATAACTTGGTTGATCTCAGTTTAAGGTCTGTTGAATAAAATTTAATCTTCCATGCGTTTGATAGTAGTTTTGTCTGAATCATTAAATGTTAGACTGATTTCTGTTTGAGCAGCGTTGTGAAGGCCATAACTTGTTTGAATTAATTTCAGTTTGAGCAATCTATTACTCACAATTTTCTCCAGTTGTTGTTAATTTGGGTTATGTTGTTGTGGTGAGGAGTTTGCGAGTTCTATCTTCCAATTGCTAATTGAATTCTAGCTTCCATTTAAGATTCAATTAATTTCTTATCTCCAGTTATCTGCGAGCTTACTGTTAGCTTAGTAAAAAGGTTCTACAATCTTATTTTTAGTAAGCAATTGAGTCAACTATTTCTATTTACTTCCAGTCTGAATTGAGTGTTTCTTTTAATTGGGCATAATTGTGTAAAAGGATCTATTCATCCCCCTCTAGATCTAACTGTGCACCTAACAATTGGTATCAGAGCGGGTCTCTGATTTGTTTCAGATTTAAAAATCTGCAGAGAAAAGATCTGCTTGCTTCTTACCGCTTGTTTTTTGTCTCCCTAAACTTTTCCCTCATGGGTTCGTTACCTGTCTTCGATGGATTCCATTTTGAGATATGGATAGGTAGAATCTGCACACACATAACTGCTGTTAATCCTAAGCTTTAGTATCTGGTTTCTCGTGGTCCACATAGATTTCCAAAGGAGACATCCAAATGGACCATTGTTCACGAAATGAGAGACATTGAAAACCATAGATCTCTAAATATCTTGAAAGTGCTGTTAATTCAAATGTTTTTACATTTTTTACTAATTGTAGATCTACTAAAGAGATACTGGACCAATTGATGGCAGTTCACAAGGAAAACGAAGTCAGTTGTCTAGTAACAAATGGGAGTGATCGCAGTAGTGATTAGAATGAGGAAGACTGTGAGGTAAATCCCTTCCAAAATTTTTCCTTAGAAGATTGTGGAAATGCATATGGTGAACAGTTAGAGATAAATGATAAGCAAGCTATTTGTCACCTCTATATACCTATTTGTCACCTCTGTCAAGCTATTTGTCACCCCTATCAAGCTATTTGCCACTCTTAACTTGGCATTTATCAGCGGTGTTACCTTAGTGGGTAGACATTGGCTGTGTCAACTCCATTCCCATATGGAGTCGACTCCATAAGCTTACAAGCTTGATTTCTTCTGTTGGTCTGAAGGTTTTCAACCCCATTCTTGCCACTTGATCTGAGGTCTTCTTCAGATAATCCTTAAGACATAAAGACATATGGATACTTCCATGGTGCATGCATGTGAGATTGATTCCATCAATGTTGTATTAACATGCATCAATACTTGAGACGCTGCTCTAGAGTCGGCTCCAGTTGAACTTGAAGTTGACTCTCCTTCTTCATCCTCTTGAAATACTTAGCTAAAAAACTGAGCTGCAGGGCTTGCTCAACTAATCAACTTCATCAAGAGCTCAAAGATAGAAAGACTTTCAATACTTGTCATGTAGAATTGAGCTTCACAAAAATCTTCACTAAATGCCATTTGTCAGCCTATTTTTCAAGAGTTCATATTAAGGCATATTAGGCATGACATTATCAAAGCCATGAACTTATTAATGAGTCTATTAGTGAGCCTATGTGTATGACATCATCAAAACTATAGTTAATGAGTCATAGTGTACGACATCATCACAACCACATGGACATAACATTCTCCCCCTTTTTGATGATGACAACACTATGAGTCATTATGAACATTTCACCACAATTGTCAATGAGTGTGCAGAAAGACTCGACCAAACTCTCTCCCCCTTTACACTTACAAAGCACTCAAATACCCAAATGTAAAATACCCAAATACAAATGACTCATCAAGCTCTTCTCCCCCTTTGACATCAGCAAGACAGGAGGGTCAGAGAGAGAAAAAGCTCAACAAGGAAGTATGTGATCAAGGCAGTGTGAGTATACTGATGCAAATGTATACACCTTTAGACCATAACTGTGCAGACCATGATGTAGTATGTGGATCATAATAGCAACCAACAAACAAATAGAATGTTCAGATTGTTGTATTTTCCTGGGTTTTTAGATTTTTAATAGTTTCTGTGCAATGCATGGAGGCAGGAAATGCAATCCAACTAATTATATGAGAAGAATTGATGCCAAGTGCATTGAGAGGTGATGACTTCATAGCAACCAGGAGAATATATCAACAAGTAGTCAGTGAAGTCAAGCTCAATAAAGTCCATTATGCCATCAAGAAAACGACAATTGATGTCAGCTCCTCCCTCATGGATATTCATCCTCAGGGAAGAATTGGTCCAAACAAGGCCCATGAAGAGGCCAAAGAAAAATCTCCTGTTATGGCACTGGCACGACGAATGGAGACGCCGTACTCCTTCAAGGCGCATACCGAGCCATTGTTTGAATTTTGCATGGCACAAGAGCTTATAACATTGCCAGAGCCTTGGAAGCCAGCCAAGGAAGGTAAGGTCAAAGAAGCCAGTTTTTGCCGATATCACCGAATGCTGGGCCATGCCACAAAATATTATTATATCCTTAAAGATAAAGTTGAAAGCCTGATACAGTCGGGGGCTATTCAAATTAAGAATCATCGAGTGTCTCCCCGCAACCTCATCCATGGGATCGGCCAAAAGCCTCAGCCAAGCAAATCCTCACTTTAGCCGCCTCTGTATTGCCTAAGTTTGTGGCAAAGGAAGTAAGAGACCTTGTCCCTGGCTGAGAAGCAGACTTTAAAATTCACTATTCTGTTAACACTCTAGTGTTGTTTTCCTCCTCTAGTAAGTCGTACTTTGGCGAGGAGCCTAGCCACCCTGCAAATGAACAGCAAAAAGAAGCGGCGCCTGAAGACTAGGACGAACAACTTTGCTTATCCATTGCCAACAACTTGGATTATTACGATGCCTACGTCGCCACGCCTGACGACGACGAGGATTTCATCGATCTGCAGCCAGCTCCGCGAGAACTAGAAGATGGCGGACAAGCGATTGTAGATGAATTTGTCGAGCTCAGCCTTGGGGATGTTGACGACCCTCGACCAATTTTCATCAACGCCTTCCTCAATGAGGAAGAAAGGCAGGCTTACCAACAACTATTTTTTGAATATAAAGATTATTTTGCTTGGACTTACAATGAAATGCCTGTGTTGGAGCCCTCCGCGACAAAGCATGACTTGGCAAAACTCCCCACGGCCAAACCCGTCAAACAAGCTCAAAGGCATATGCGCCATGAACTCGAGCTCAAGGTAAATGTTGAAGTTGACAAGCTCTTGGAAGTGGGCTTCATAGAGCTCTGCACTTATCCAATCTGGCTCGCCAATATAGTCCCCGTAAAAAAGAAGAATAGCTAAGTCCGCGTCTGCATTGACTACAGGGATTTAAATAAAGCCTGTCCAAAGGACGACTTTCTTGTCCCGGTCATCTCCATCAAGGTCGATGCACCTCGTGTATTCAAAATAAAAATAGGTTAGTGCACCTTCATTAGGGCCTCCCTATATCTCAATTAAAGAATGATGCTTCTATTTAGACTTATTGCATGGATTAGTGTTACAGGCTAATGCATTTCAATTATGCATTGATGTGTAGTCCTTTGACTTAGCCAAATCTAATTGAAATACTTTGGATTAAAATTGGGTTTAAGCTTATCATTTGTGTTATGACTAATACTCCTTCTTTTTTAATAACCCAGATTCTCGCTCGAACACCTGAACTACATGAAGGCTGACCGCACGTGGAACTTAAGTAAAGCTAATAAGGGACACGTGATCCAAGGCAGGAGGCAGTTCTAAAAACTTGCCACATGGATCATCGTACCATCTGATCATGACACGTGGACTCTCGAAAAGTGGGGGAACGAGCTCTCCACACGCCCAATGCATGAGTTTGTGGACCCCAGGAGATGCGGTCTATAAAAGGCTCTCTAGTGCTCGAAATCAAGGGACACAAGAAGAACAATGAAGAAGAATCAGACGAGTAGAAGAAGATCAGAGAGTAGGTTAGCAGTAGAGGAGAAAAGAGAGCAAGAGAGCAAGAAGGGTCTGAAGGAGTGAGGAAGAAAAATAGAGCACCATTGTGTTGATCTGAGAGTGAAGTGAGATTGTGTGATTCAGCTCTGTACTGACTTCTGGATTAGATCTAGAGTCAGACTGCTCCATTGGAGTTATAGTTTCATCTTTATTATAGTTTTTCACCCATTTTCTTAGTTTTCATTTTAAACTCTCTGTAAGATGTGAATCAGTAGAGCAAGCTGTGGTGCTTAGCAGGCGAGGTCTGAACCTCGGATAGCAACCTGTGAAGCTCGGCGATTTGTATGGATTTTATCCCCAAAGTTATGGATCAACAGATTTCAAGCTGTTAGGAAATGGAAGCGTTACTCGATTGAGTAAGGGGTGGATGTAGATCTCGAGCTTGAGATCGAACCACCTAAAAATCAACTATCTCTTGTGTGATTGAGTTTGCTTCCTTAAGATTACAATTCTATTCTACTCATCAATTAGTTGAATGCTTAGGAGTGCTTAAGTGAAAGCATGCATTCAATCGTCTAATTCATTTATCTAATATACATGCCTAAGTCCATCATCCAGTAGGTATATAAAATGGCGTGGTTGGAAAGATAGGTTGCGCCTATTGTGATTGAATTTATGAAATATAGATTCTCGTTCAAGTGTGATATTAATTCTATCTGAACCATCATTTGGGCTTATTTTCGAGCTCTACAATTGTAGTTTTGTCGAGGTTGAATTGGGTGTTTTAATTTGGGTGAATTTTTTAAAGGATCTTTTCACCCCCCTCTAGATCGAACCTGCGCACCGAACATAAAGGAAGTCCGCTAATGGACCTTGAATGAGCAGCCCTTGGGGCACACTCATGAGCAAGATAGGAGGTCTCTTCAATCAAAATGGAAGTGGAGGATTGGTGAGTTTGAAAATTGGCATTTTATTTCATTTTCAATAATAGTGAAGCAATGGGAGGGAGGAGTAGGGGATGGAACTGATATTGAGAGATTTGAAAAATGTTGGATGTAAGATTGCCCATGAGAAGGTAGGATAAAAAGTTGGGAGAATTGCTCAATGAGCAGAGGAGGAATTGATGGAACTTGGAGAAAATCAGGAGAAAATGAGATTACGACTGAGGGTGGTCTTGGTATGTGGATGGTAAAAATTTTAGAGCACAAAAAGATGATCAAAGATGGATGGAAGGCATCAACAAGGAAAAGGCCGGTCCATAGCCTATCTATAGTAAATCCCTCCTCAAAGGGCACATCTGACTCTCCAGTGTCAGTGTCATTACTGAGTAATTGCCTTTTATCGGTGATCACCGCTGGCTTCTCGATCATATTATGAATGAGTGGTGGCCACTCTGGGTGAGTAGGCATGAACAATCAGCTCAAAGCTATAGTAATGTCATTCATGTCAAGCTATCTATACCACTCACATGCCGGATCATCCATCTTTCTTATTTTGAACGGTCGTAAAGATTTCAAGCCTTGTAGGTGACTAGCGGTGCTAGGTGGCGAGCGAACTGTCGTGAATGCACATCTTGGCTATCCAACACTGAAGTGATCATCATGGTTTGCTCTTCATCTTGTTCAGTGGACCCTTTCAGAAAATAAGTATAGAGGGACCATGTGAGGGGCTACCTGTCAGTCTTGAGTGTGGATGTCATGCTAGCCTATGGTTCTTCTTCATTTTTCACAAATTTTTCCTTGACTGGCCCTTTATATCCTGGGCTGCCTTGAGGAATGAGCTTGTGGTCTTTGACAGGCTTCAATCTACCTTGGAGGTTTACTCCTAAGCCCTTACCAAATCTGTACACCATTCTCATCATAATATTCCAACCCAGGATAATGAAGGAAGCGGCCGACAAGCTCCACAAAGTTAGGTTTATTAGAGTCGTCCTTTATCCTCAATGAGTGGCAAACATGGTCCCGGTCATGAAGAAGGATGGAAAGGTGAGAATCTGTATGAACTTCTGGGACCTTAATTGTGCGTGTCCAAAGGATGACTTTCCCTTGCCTCACATTGATGTTTTGATTGATAATGTTGCATGATATGAAACTCTCTCATTCATGGATGGATTTTCGGGATACGATCAAATCCGCTTGGCAGAGGAGGATCAAGAGAAGACATCATTCACAACGCCTTGGGGAACATATTGTTTTATGGTCATGCCATTTCGGTTGAAGAACGCTGGAGCTACTTACCAAAGGGCCATGATAGTAATATTTCATGATATGATGCATGTATATTTGGAGGTGTATGTGGATGACTTGTTGGTGAAATCTAAGACTAGGGCGGAACATTCAAGAGTTCTGGCTAAGGTGTTGCAAAGATCGAGGGAATTCTAATTGAAGATGAATTCAAAGAAGTGTGTATTTGGTGTTTCTTCAGGCAATTTGTTGGGCTTCATCGTGAGTAAGAGGGGTGTCGAGATAGATTCCAAGAAGGCCAATGCAATCAGGGATATGCCTCCTCCGAAGAATGTGAGAGAAGTTCGAAGGTTAATTGAGAGGTTACAATTTATTCGTCGGTTTGTGTCCCAGCATTCACAAACGTGTAAGTCTTTCTATGTGTTGATGAAGCCGGGAATTGAGTTCTGTTGGGATTCCAAGTGTCCGGTAACTTTTGACAGGCTAAAAGAATATCTAGCCAATCCACCTATCCTAATACCACCCACAGCAGGCAAGCCGCTAATTCTTTATATCTCAGTCCTGGATGACTCTGTGGGAGCTGCCTTGGCACAAACAAACATGGAGGGCAAGGAAAGGGCGGTTTATTACTTGTCCAAACTTCTCAATCCCTGTGAGCAGAAGTGCACAGCTATGTCGAAAACCTATGCCGCCTTAGTTTGGGTGGTGCTGAAATTGAAACAGTTTTTCTTGGCTCACGAAGTCCATCTGATTGCCCGAATGAATCCTATCAAGTTTCTTTTGGAGAAATCCGTCCTCACTGATAGGCCAGCACGCTGGCAAAGTTTTCTCTCCCAGTTTGATATCACCTATATTCAGCAAAAGGTGATTAAAGGCTATGCTATAGTCGAGCCTCTCGCTCACCATGAATTATTGGTGGGGATCTATTCACCTCCCTCTAGATCCACTCATATCACTCATCAAAAGGAATAGAAAAATTGAAAACATGAAGTTTAAATTGAATGTCAAAGGCAAGATCCAGAAAAAGTCCAAAATGAAACCATGCTGGGAATGTGGATAGATTGGGGTGTTTTGCGAGGGACTATCCAGCAAAGAAAGCAAAGAAGATGGAAAAACGTACGTCCGATGCTTCTGGCTCTACTCATTCAATCAATATAGTGATTTCAAGATCTGAGCATGCTTCTGCTTCTGCCAGTGGACTGTATGTTTCTGTTAACCCTCAAATTTTCAGTATTTATGAACCTAATGAATGGATAGTCGACACTGGGGCTAATGTGCATGTGTGTGCTGACAAGTCCAATTTTGTGTCTTATTAGGCCATCAATGGCAGATCCGTGACGATGGGAAATTCTTCTGCTTCCAAGGTGTTGGGGATAGGATGTGTGGACTTGAGGCTTCCATCAAGACGTGTTCTTTCCCTACACAAGGTGCACCATGTCCTAGCCATCTAGAGAAATATTTTAAGTGGTTCTGTATTAGTGGAATAAGGTTATGAAATAAACTTCAATGTAATAAAGTGGTGCTCCTTTATTTAGGGACATTTATTGGCAAAGGTTATTTGTTAGACAGTTTGTTTAAACTTTATGTTGGGAGTATTTTGAATAAGGAAGTGGATGATATTTCTTATAGCTCTACTTCTCATTCTGTGAATGTTATGAAATCATCTTCTTTGTGGCGTGATCATTTAGGACATGTTAATTATGACTCCTTGAAACAAATGATGAATCTCAAAATGATTCCTGAGCATGCTATTGACAAAACCAACAAATGTGATATTTGTGTACATGCTAAATAATCTAGAAAACCTTTCAACTCTATTGTTAGAGATTCTGAAGTTTTGGAGTTAGTTCACATTGATATCTATGAATTTAATGGTGTACAAACGTGGGACCATAAAAAATATTTTATCACCATTATAAATGATGCCAGTAGATACTGCTATGTGTATTTGCTTAAGTCTAAGAATGGAACTTTATCGAAGTTTGCCATCTTTAAGAATGAAGCAGAAACACAAACTTCCAAAGTCTTGAAAAGGGTGAGGTCTAAAAAGATGGGAGTATACATCTAACCTATTTACGAAATTTTGTCAAAATCATGCCATAATTCATGAGGTCATTGCAATTCAAAAAAAAATGTAAAAATAGTCGAAACGATCCTTGCGAAGAGTACATTGCAGCTATCACATCCACGAGTCGATGAATAGAGAAATAAACTCACCGCAGGGTTCCGTAACTTGTACGAGAGAAAAACCCACACAGATCGTAAAACTCAACTCGGGAGCTACAAAAATGATCCGGAAGACCTAATAATGATCCAACAAGACCCAATAAGGATCCAGGGCATTACCCAATTGCCTATCCTAGGACCTTTTTTCAAACCTTAAAATTTGTGAATTTGGAGGTTTATGGTTCCATTTTTAATTCTCTAGAAGTCCATAGAACTGTTGCAGGCTTGAGAGAGAGATTGCTTGAGAGGCCTTCTGGTGCATCGACACAGCAGTGATTCTACGTTGACATAGCTTCATATATCCTTGAGTCTGCATGTGAGCTGGCCTTGATGGCGTCGATGCTGGATGGATGATGCATCGACACATCATTTGTAAAAATTGCCTTACGGGTCATTTGTCATCGGTAACACCTATTTGTCACCCTTATCTATCTATTTGTCACCTGTAATGCCTATTTGTCAGTCTGGACCACCTATTTGTCACCCTTATGTGCTGGGAGCCGTCACTTTTAGCTATTTGTCACCGCTAGTGACCTTTTGTCATCGTTACTGTGCATTTATCACCCTTGTGATCCATTTTTCACAGTGACACTAGTAATAGCCATTTGTTAGCCTTATGATTAGGTTGACCATGTTGACTATTGACTTGACTTATGTTGACTTTCTAAAGTCTGAGCTTAGTTGCCACAAGACCTAGATTGCTTTATCAAGTCTGAGCTTATGCAGTTCGAACTCATTCATGAAGACGGAGCTTAGTGAGGCTCAGCTCTATTTTGTGAGGTCTGAACTTGTGCAGTCCGAGCTTAATTCGAGCTTGTGCATAAAGACCGAGCTTAATCTAAGCTTGTGTATGAGGATCAAGCTTGATCCGGCTGAGCTTGATCCAAGCTAGAGTATGAAGACCGAGCTTGATCCGAGCTTGATCAGTCTGAGCTTTAGACACGAATGAGTTCAACTCTGCATCATGACGTTGACTTTGACTTGAGGTGACTTTGATTGGAGGAGTCGACTCTAATGGACGATGGCGTCGACTCTTCTTCTAGCTTTTTTTCTTCTCAGCCCTTTTTCTTCATGCCAAGCTATTTGTGTAGCAATCCTGATAATTATAATATATATAGAAAATCTAAAAATACTAAAAATTTAAAAAAATATGAAAAAGTTACCTCCGCGATCCTCGGAAAGAGCACAATGCGTTGGTCACGTCCCAGAGTCGGAGAACATCACGGTTCACCCTGCACAGTGATCCGAAGGCTCATCAGAGAAAAATATACATAAATATCTGAAAAAAATCTGGGGCATTACAATATGAGGGCCATGGGGCCGTGAAGGAGGAGGAATAGAAGAAGATGGGTGATTGATCACCCGAGAAGGAGCATGTGTAGAAGAAGGCGTGTGAGTAGAGGGAGGCAGGTGATAGGCCACCCAAGAGGGAGTGAAAGAAGGATGAGAAGAGGGAGGCGGGTGATGGGCCACCCGTGAAGTAGCAGAATGAAGAGGAATGGATGAAGGAGGCGGGCGATGTGCCACCCGTGAGGGAATAGAAGGAGGCAAGTGATGGGCCACTTGTGAGGGAATAGAAGGAGGATGTGATGAAAGTGCACCCTCAACAATAGCCTTAAGGGCTTGAATTTGTTGAGGAGCGAGATGATCTAATGCATGTAAAACTTGGGAGACCTTCTCATCACGTGGAGGAGATGGTCCCCGGGGAATAGTAGCTTGCAATGGATGTAAGGGACCATGAGATTGAAAATTGCCCATGGGGCGGGCAAGACCATGAGAATAAGGACGTGGTCCCTCAGAAAAATTATGGTGAGAATTGTGGAATTGAGGATTATAGGATGTGCTAGGTTGATCATCCTCATGAATGTGAAACTTATTAGACATGTTACCTTGATTATCCAAGCCAAACATTATGCAAAAATCAATCAAAGTCTAATCAAAGCACAATTGCAAAGATGTCAAGCAAGTGGATGGTTACGTTTGATTTTTTATGTTGAACCTTGGTGAATTAAATGATTTCAACAAAGTTGATATGATTCACTCAAGGTAGGAACCTAATTTCAATAAGGTGTTGCTTCAATGCCAACTAGGTTGATTCTCACCACGTTTTAGGCCAACTAATCCCGGGAAACTTCAAGGTACAACTTGCCCAGTGTCTGTGAAGGAATCCACGGGTGTGGGGACTTATGGAGGTCTTGAAAAAAGAGATTATAATCCACAGAGACAGAGTGCTCAAGTGGAGGGTCCTTCCAATTCTAAGAGGGGGGTAAGGTATCCTAGAAGGTGTAGGGAGAGGAGGTCTCCCAAGCCAAGATGCCCATAGGATAACCGGTTGCCTGGGATCTGATACCATTTGATGCGAAACAGAGGGCGGGGGTCATCATTTTTTCGGTCAGGAATGCATCGACGGAGCTCTTCTTGAATGCGGTCTCCTTAGAGACCACATTGAAAATGTGATCTTTGGGTAGACTGCATTCAGAACTGGAAGTGGCCTGTCGGGATGTGAAATGGAGGGCGGGGATTTTCATTTCTTCAACCGGTCAGTGTAGATGGAGCCTTCTAAATGCGGTTCCCTTGAGGACTGTGTTCATATTGAACGTGATTTATCACCCATCTGTGTTCAGGACGCGAGATCTGTGGTCGTTCTGGGCTTCCAGAATGGTGCTTTGTCTGAGGAACCTAGCCGACGGTGATCGTGGGCGATGATTTGGGTTGGTGCAGCTACTACAAGGGGGAAAGAAGGTGGGAGAGATGGGGGAATAGAGATTATAGCTAGATTATGTAGTTGATAGGGCCGTAGGAAGGAGGGAAAATGGTGAAGATTTGGCGGAAGGGGATGGCAGAGATGGTGGTGGACGACGGTGAAGGATACTTAGGAGGAGGAATGAGGAGGTCGATTGGGACTTCACACATGTCGCCATCTCAGAGACGTCGCAACTGGCCCTTCATGCTCCACTTCATGGATAGATCGAGCCTTCATAGCTCGATTGAGGGAATTACTCCTGGAGTCCAAAAATTATGGTAGAAGAAAGTCGTGGCTAAAACTTTATTCTCTTCATTGTCTATTTCATTCATAGTTGAGGGGTACATATATAGGAGGATAGAAGAAGGGGAAATGACGATAGTATATTGATTAAACGTGATAAAACAACAACTACAATGAAGACCTCGAGCTCCTAAGTGCTGGAGTAGTTGGCAGGCGACCGTTTGGAGAAGAATTCACATCGCGGCCTCCCTAGGAGTCATGTTAAGGTCACGACCTCGGAGGAGGCCACGTTCATCCTTGTGACAGGCTACTGCTCCCGCTGACGATCTCGTGACTCCCCCATCCGCTAGCCGTCGGACCCCCCTCTCCATCCCTCTGTGTTGCCGAGCCCCCGTGTTATTGGGAGCCCGCCTCCCCCTCCATGTTCTCTGTGACGACCCGGGATCCGAGTACCGGAAAGGAACCGGCGCGACTCAAACTTTGGCCCGTCTCCCACGAGCCCGGAGACTCGGAAGGGATAAAAGGATAGGTGTGGTGTACATAGAAACCCGTGGAGTCCATACGCGGCGGCGATCTGAGCATCGTCGCTCGCGTCCGCGGCTTGGCCCTCTTTGACGAGTTTCTTAAACTCTGGATATTTCTCCGCCTTGTCCAGCGTGATCTTCATCTTGTCCTTCGCGACCCGGAGGAAATTCAGAATCGCCTCGGGATCGGTGTTGATATCCGCCATCGCGAGGAACGCATCGACTTCCGACTTGATCGATCCCGCACCACTCCCTGCGGCGGCGGATTTGAGTTCACTCGTCACGAACGTCCGAAGATACCCCTGGAGGGTTTGAGTCGCTGCGAGATTTCCATTCGCGACCTCGTCGATCATCTTGTCGGTGATTCCCTCCACGCCGGCGTTCTTGAAGAACTGCATGGCCTTGCCGAGATTGCCCCTCAAGTCTGCCCCGCCGCCAGTCTGCATCATCGAGAGTGCCTCGATGGTGTGATCGAACGAGTTGATAAGGCCCGGGATGACCGAGTTCGCAGTGGCCATATCGGCCTCGACGTTCCCCGCAAGAGCACCTTCGGCGGCGAGCCGAGTCTGAGTGGACGTGTCGGGACCGACTGCGATGGGGCCCCCGGAAGACCCCCCTGTCATCGGCCCGCCAACCTGCATCGTGATGGGCTCGCCATTCGGCCCGGTCACAGTGACGAGTTGCGGCGCCAATGTCCCCGTCGCTGCGCGGACACCATCGGGGGAGAATCCACTCCCCACGATCGCCGCCGCGAGGCGTTGCTGGTATTCCGCTCCTGCGTTCGCCGGGTCCATCTCCCCAAGGCCATCGAAAAGCGCGGCCTTCAAATCTGGCATTGCCGCTCGCACAGCATCCTGCGCAGTCGGGGACAGGGTCTTAATTCGAGATTCGACCAGCGAGTCAAAGGTTGTTGGGTCGTTGACCGCTCCGAGAAGACTCGACATCACCGCATTGAGCCCGGAGGTCGCTTGGACCTGACGTTGTCCCGCCTGCTCGGTCTGTGCGTTCGCGACACTCTGCATCGTCGCGATGATATCCGGGGCGAATCCTGCGACGGCGGGGTTTTTCTCCAACGCCTTCACCGCAGTGTCGATATCCGGCGCCACTGCCATGATCTGCCCCGCAGTGCGCTTTGCATTCAGGCTCGCCTGCATGGCCTGGAGATCAACGAGGCCCCGCCCGAGATTAGTGAGTTCGGTTGCCTGCGAGAGCGCATTCCCCTCGGGCTGCGCCACCGGCGCGACTCCCATCGGAATCGAGCCATCCACGCCGCCAGCGAGCGGGCCAGTCCCTTGCGGAAGCGCGCTCTGTCCGAGCAATGCATTAACTTCAGCCATTTTTACACCCCCTCCTCGTTCTCAACATGCTGCAGCATCAGGCCCTGCATGGCGCGAGTCCCGAGCTCTTGTCGAACGCCCTTTGTGACGAAGTCGAGAACACTTTTTCTCTGGATGATCTCGTCCAATTTCGCCCCCACCCACTCCGCCAAGAGGTCCGGTTTGTCCGGCATATCCGCGAGCATCCCCGCCATCGAGACCGGATCGAGCCCCAGCGCTACAAGCTTCCCCGCTTCGCGAACGACATCCTCGGTCTCGATGGTGTCCCCGAGCTTGACGAGTTCCGTCAGCCCAGCCTGGGCCTTGCGCAGCAAAACTCCCGCCGCTTGAAGTTTCTCGTATTGGGCCCTCGGATCAGGCTCTTCCGGTGCCGCCGCTTGTGCGAGCGGGCTGTCTCCCTCAATAATCGGCATAGCCTACTCCTGTATCCCACCCGCCATATGAACTCGCATTCTGTCCGAGCACCAACGGATTGTTCTGATTGTTGCCCAAGAGTCCCGCGTTGAAGAACCCCATTGTCGAGAGGGCCTGCGAGGCAGCACTCGTTGCGGCGCCGATCCCGCTCGTGAGGGCGTTCACGCCCCCGACAATGCCCCCTGCTTTTGCATTGGCCTTCCCGATGATTCCACTCGCGAGAGCATCCGCAGAGCCAATCTTCCCCGCGCTTCGCGCAGCGGCGGCCCCAAGGAGTCCCCCCGAGGTCGCCGTGGCCGCGCCGGTGATTCCCCCTGCTTGCGCAGCAGCGCCGCCAGTGATGAGATTCCCCGCGTTGACGGTGAAGTTAGTGCCAATGCCTCCGAGGGTGCTCGCGGCGCTCTCGCCGAGCTGTGCGGTGTTGAGAAACTGATCGAAGAGCTGTCCATAGGTCTGGCTCGCGAGTCCCGTCGCATAGTCCGCCGCCCCGCGCATCGCAGCGCCCGACTGCCCGAGGCCCTTCGCGGCATACGAATTCTGGGTCGCTTTGAGGCCCTGTTGAAGTGCGAACTGATACCCCGGGAGATTGGACATAAAGTCCTGAATCGCGGCGGGGTCCATCGACCCTCCTCCGAGCAAATTCGTGAGTCCACTCGACGCCACGTTCCCCGCGTTGATGTAGGGATTGAGGGCATTCACAGAGTTCTCATAGACATTCGTGGCCACGCCGAGGGCCTTGTTCGCGCCCGCGACTTGGACGTTCGCCGCTTGCGTCGCGGCACCGGACTGAATCCCTGCGGCCTTGAGCGCCGCATCTCGCTGCAAATCCGCTGCGCTCTTGATCGCATTGGACTGCTTCTCCGCAGCTTTCGTCGCCGCAGTGCCCAGCACTCCAGCAGCCTTGTCCGCCGCCGAGGCCTTCATCCCGCCCTGAATGAATCCCCCGATCCCCTGAATGCCCGCGCCAACGGCGAGCGCCGTGGGAAGTGTAATGCACGCCATGACGAGAATCCTTTCAGAGCCAAAGCGAATAGGTGGTTTCGAGAGGGGTGGCACCAAGCCTCTTAAAGACTCTGCCCAGTCTTTCCCCTCCCCCTCCGGTCCAGTGATGAGGGAACGCCCTCTTGATCCCAATCGCGCGGAGTCTCGAGAGAGACTCTTTGAACAACCGTAGGCCCAATGCCGAACGCCGCCAATCGGGCCGGACATACCACGGCCCTTGTGTGGCAACAGCGATTGGCGAGTCCAATGCAGGCCCCAGATACCAGAGGCAATACCCGACCAGTGCCCCGGCGCTTCGCGCGCCAAAAATGTAAACCCCTCCGACGGAGTCGAGTTCCTCCATCATCCCGACATTCACCAAATACTCCCCCCGGAAATCCGGCTCGACCTCAGAGTGGTGCTCCGCAAGCAAGACCCTTGATGACTCCATATGTAGGGAAGTATGAGACTCCATCCCTTTATGCCTTTGGGAAACCTTAGGGTGATTGAAGGAACCTCTGCCGGCTCCTTGGTGGCCGTGGCCGGAACTGGGAGCGAACGGTCCCATTTTCAAGGAATACCAGAATGGGTACTTGGATGGCTGGCGGGAGACGTTGGAGAAGGTCAACCACTTGTACGCTGGCAGGGGAGTCCTGTTTCTTGAGCCAGATAGGTTCCGTCCTTAACGGGACGGGAGATGCCCTTGTACTCACCCCCCTTTGCTTCTGAGTATCATCCCTCTTGATGTCTTCTTCTTGCATGCCCGTGACCACTTTCCTTCATGCTTGTAGGTGTGTGATGAGGTATTCTCCCAAGCCAGGGGGAGTGCTTCTCTGCCCGAAGATGTCTGTAGGCAAGGTAGTCGGCTTTGCTTTCCAGTTTGCAAACCTGGCCAGTGTGTTGAGTCAGCCTCCTTAATGGGTGGGCCTTGTTGCTCTAGTGTCACCCGTTGGTCCACTTCCACGGATCAAAAGGGATGCTAGGTGCGGAGTTCATCCCTCTTCTTGGGCATGGATAGTTTCCTCTGTTGGGCCACTTCTTCAGAACAAGGAGGCCTAGGAAAGGTCGTCTGCTGCTGCCACGAGAGGCTGGGGATGGGGACGACCTTAACTTCTTGTGTGTCTGCACGTCGGTTGCGTGAGAGCAGTTCTTGCACTTTGGCAGCTTTGTATTTTGACTAAAGAATAAGGTCTCTTGTATTCTGGCAACTTTGTATTTTACAAAAGAATAAAATCCCTTTCGTGCGAGCTCATTTTAATGTGTACCTCTTTGATGGGAGACGCTTGTATGATGTGCTTCTGTTTGCTTTTCCATGTGCATGTCCTTGCGACGCCTGCGTCTTCCCTTGGGCTGGCTTACTTGCTGCCATTATTTTCGAGAGGACGAGTGCTTACCTCTAGGGGACCCTTAGGTCACCTTCTGATTTTCAAGGAGAGCGGTGCTCGCCTCAAGGAGACCCTTAGGCCACTTTCTGATTTTCAAGGGGAGCGGTGCTCACCTCTAGGGAACCCGTAGGTTACCTTCTGATTTTCAAGGGGAGTAGTGCTCGCCTCTAGGGAACTCGTAGGTTACCTTATGATTTTCAAGAGAGCGGTGCTCGCCTCTAAGAAACCCTTAGGTTACCTCCTCATTTTCAAGGGGAGCGGAAGCCAGTTCCCCGGTGCCATAAAGGGCACGCTGGGGAGACCGCACCAGGGAACACTCCCCCTCTTGGCCTTTTTGCGCGTCGGGAAGGGGGGCACCGTTTCAAGGGTGTGCCGATGGATCGTGGCGCCGTTTCCACTTCATTTGCTCACCGAATGTCAACCGATGAGTCTGAGAATGATTCCGGAAGTCACCGTTCATGATTCTTCATCCCACAGCTCCTAAAAGACCTTGGCAGGGTGTTGACGAAGCTCTTGATTTGTCGTATGGCTTTAATCCAGACTCCGTATGTGTTTAGTTCGAGCACGCAGATTTCCTTGCTGACACGGCCTTTGGCGTCATGACTTGTTCTTCTGGCTCGGTCTGACTCGTGCTCAGAGCTCCCGTGTGGGATGATGTTTCACCTTGATCGGCAGTCATTTGGCCTCTGATGGACCCACCTTCGCAAGAAGTCAAACCCATGTCAGGTGACCGGGTCCTTCTGCTGTCGGAGCCTCCAGCTTCCCGTTGTGAAGGGCCAATGGCGATCTTCTTCCTTAGGAGAGTCTCCATTGGGGTGAGAGGCCACCAGGTAGACCACTGTCCTTGGTCGGGCGGTGGCGTAGGGTAGCGGCGCTACAGAGTCGACACCGGATCATTGGGCAGGCTTGGTCGCACTGTCGGTTGGTAGTGGAGTCATATTGGCCTTCCTGAGGTGAAGTCCCCGACACTCATTGCAGGTGGCTCGAAGCTCTGGCAGCTTGAGAGGCTTCAGCGATCTACTTTTCTTCGGCTTCTGTGCTCCCGTAAGCCGTGTCATTTGCCTTTGCGGCTTGATCGTCGGTCATCATATTTTGAGTGTCAACATGCCCCTATACTAGCACTACCTGCGGAAGGTGGTGGTTTCAAAGTCTAGGCGGATGCATCAGGCATTCGCCTTGGTTATGTCCTTACACATCAAAGAAGAGTGATTTGTTATGCCTCTAGGCAATTGAAGTGTCTCGAAGAGAACTACCTGATACATGATCTAGAATTGGTTGTTGTTATCTTGGCCTTGAAGATATGATGACATTACCTTTATGGGGAAAAATTCACCATATATTCAGACCATAAAAGTCTAAAATATCTCTTTTCCTAAAAGGATTTAAATATGAGGTAGAGGAGATGGCAAGAGTATTTTGACTTTTCTATACAATACCACCCAAGCAAGGCAAATGCTGTAGCCGATGCCCTCATACTTCCTCTAGACTGTGTGCCATGAAGAAAAAGTAAGGGTGCCCTGTGGTATCGGACGTGGGCACGATCATTGAGCTTTCACTTTTACTTTCTCCACGCCACTCCTTCTCCATTCATTTGCTTACCTATCATGAATAAAGCATCACATATGTCAGTCATATGAGAATGAAAAATAACAATGACTTATAGTGTTAGCCATTATCAAAATCATGAGATACAAATGACCACAAGGGCACAACAGGAGAGATTCTTTTCCCCATTTATTTAACCCCATTGCCCCCAATCAAGCCAGGATTTGTGGATGTAGTCTGGGGCATGTCTCCTGACCTCCTAAGATCTATAAACAGTCTTATTGGGGTTAAAAACCCTAAGGGATTCAAGGAAGGATAAGGGGAGCCTATCAAGAAAGAAGAGGTTGTCACTGTAGCTCCGTGAATAGTGAACCGTTGAGGAGTTCTTCATCTAAGAACTGAGATTTCAAGAGCAATCTGCATCCTAATCAAGTGGAGATCGAGCTGGGAGCTAGCTTCCTCCTATACCATCTTCATCCACTAAGGGGGAGCTTGAATTTGTGTCTTCATTTCCTATCTTCTACTTCCATTCTTGCTGGGCTTTATTTGTGTGTTCTTGTAATCTTAAATGCTTGTGTGTGTGTGGATCTTCGTAGATCCGTGTGTGTGTGAGTAATCTCTTTGTTCCTCACATTTCTTATGAGTCGGTGCTCTTGCAGTTTCGTAGGAGTTCTACACTCCTCACGTGTGTGTGTGTGTGTGTGTCCTTGATCTTGTACTCTCTTACAAGATAGTGTGTGAATCCTCACAGTCTGTGAGGGGTGGACGTAGGTTGCCATTACTAGAATCGAACCACCTAAAAATCATTGTCCAATTGTGTGGTTTGCTCCTTCTCTTCTTCCTCCATTCAGTGCAACATATACATTTGTAGTGATTGACTTTGATAAGATCTATTTGCTTTGCATTAGATCTAAATTGGTAATTGCTATTTCATCATATAAACTTCAAATCAGTTAAGATTTTCTTAAAAGTTTAAAAACACCCAATTCACCCGCCTCTTGGGTGTCATTGATCTCGAGACTTCAACTTGTATGAAAGGACCTTCGAAAAGGTCAAGAAGTTTACAAGCCGCGGAGGAAGTTCAAGCCGTAAGCAAGATAAGAAAGGAAAGAAGTTAGAGAAGTTTAGCATTACGGGACCATCTATTTCTAGCATTTAAACCCATTTATTAAAAGATTTTTAGAAATTTAATGGGCATATACATAATTTCAATTCTTTGAGGGTTAAAATGTGATTTGAGGTTAAAAATCCAAAAAAATAATAAAACCAATTTTTTTTAACCCATCGGCCGACCTCCTCTCTCTCTCCCCATTTATCTTTCTCTCTCGCACACCCTCTCTCACCCTCTCTCTCTCTCCAACGGCGCTCTCTCCCCCTCTTGGTGGGACCATCGCGTCGGGCCACCGCAGGACGTGTGAGTGGCATCATCGCAAAGCCCGCAACGTGAGGAGCGCAGTGACATCAACCTCGAGACGAACCGCGGAGCATGGAGACGGGACCGGGTGAGGAAGGCCGCGGTGATTTTCGGCTTGCATGTCGGCTTAGCGTCATTTTCGTCGCGATCGACGTAGGGGTATGGATACTCGAGCTCACTAGGATCATTTTTCCTATCATGCCCATCATCTTTATGTCATCCATCAGCCTGAACATCGTCATTTTGATTTTTGTGCCATGAACATAGTATTTATGTTTTAATCTACCATGGCCATTGTTGCTGGGTTTTTAGATGTTAAACTATTGTTATGTGATGGTGGAATGGCAGGGAACAGGATAAAAATGAGTTTCTCATCGATCTGGGTCGATCGAGAGGGGATCCAATTTTGATCCCCACGGATTCGGCTCTCTGGTAGGGTGGCGGTCCTACCAGAGACCGTTTCTGCGAAACAGTGAGGCGGTGGACCTTGGTGGTCCACAGCCCATGTGTTTCAGGCCTTGTAGCGGCCCATCCTTGGACCATCTACTGACCCTTAGCGGATGATCCTTTGACCGCTAGAACCCTTTGACTAGGCTAGATGACTTTGACCCCATAGGTCAGTTAGTCTGGAGGTTTATCGTAAAACCACCAGAGAGCTTTTGGCGGGCCAACCCTGGGCCGCTAGAGAGTGTTAAACATACTCGAAACAGTATGGTGGTGGAGCCTAGCAGCCCATTAGTGAAGCGCTATAGACCTTTTAGCGGCCAGAGCATCGACCGCCAGAGACTGTGGCAGGCTAATATTCAACCACCATTTCTTACAAAATTTCAATTTATGCATGTTCATTTCTTTATGCTTTTCACGCTACACATTCGCCATGTTTAAATTATTTTACAAACTGTGGCATATTTTTAGATCCCAATAGAGTTACTTTCTCTTTCGAAAAATATTATTATACCTCTAACTTCCGTCGTTACATCTTTTAGATCGAGCGACAGGAATTACGATCATCTTTTGGGGATGCGTTATCTCCTTGGCTCACGACCTGCCTGACATTTTCTTTACTAATTGTACAATTTTCTTCTCACATATATGAGATTGTCTAAAAATATATTTAAAGAAAAACCCACATTTTCTTCTAGTATGCATACAGGTACTCTGTCGGGGCCTCGCGGCGAAATTTTTTGGCTAGCGGTGGCAGCGCAAGAAGCGGTATGGGATCCCGCCGTTATTTTTTTGGCGGGAAACGGGTTTTTTTAATCTCCCACCGTAAAAAGAAGTCGGGGGGTCCTCTTGGCTGGCACCGGTGGCTAGGATGCTGGAATATCGTCACTTGCGGTAAGACTAAGCAGAAGTAACCGCAAGAGTGCTGCCCTAAACTTGGCCGAAGTCTTACCGGGCCCGCCTCCTGGAGCAAGGAAGACGGTGACGCTTAAAGAGGGTCGTTGTTTGGATCCTAGCCCTTCCTCGGTGCCCGTTATGATGAGGCGTGGGAGAGGAAACAGGGAAGAAGGTGGGAGGTGATGGAGTTGAAAACAAAAGGGGAGGGGTGTCCCCTGGGAGGGTGACCCCCTTCCCTAGAGTAGTATTAGGGGATGAGGAGGAGGGGCCGTGTGCAATTGGGGGGAAACGCATCCCGTGGCATGTGTGCATTTCTGCGAACATGTCATTGGTGTGCGTTCCCCACCACCGTGGGCATCGGCTGGATCATACAGATCCCCTTTGAAAATTGATTAAGGTCAACTTATTCGATCGACAAGATCGAATAAGTCTTAATTGGGCGTTACGTGTGAGGGGAGAGATGGCCCGTCCCACGAAACCCCGACAATCGTCTGATCAATCGGTTATCAAAGAGTCCCACAATGAATAGCATGAGAGTCTCCCTGACAGAGGCGAGATCCCGTGAGACATGAGGAGTACTTGGATATGCCAACTAACTTTATTAGCTCAATTAGCATCATATTTTCTTTTTCTTTTTTCTTTGGGAGAACTTATAAACTATAATCTCAGCTCACGTGGCTGTACGAGAGAGAAATTTAACTCACAATTTGTATCCGTTGAGTGGCGAAGTGCATAGGAAGCTTATTTTCAGGTATGAGATTGCTGAATCTAGACTAACAATTTGTACAGGTAGATATGTATGTCACAATTGTACTCCCTTCTTCTCCAGCCTGCTCCTCTCTTTTCTCTCCTTTCGTTTGTCTGTCCCTCTCCCTTCCTCTATATCTCCCTTCTATTGCTCTCTCTTTGTATGCCTTCTTTCTAATATCTCTTCTTTGCTCCTTCTTTTCTCTACCTTATTCCTCCCTCCTTTCTCTTGTCTGTCCACTACAGCCCCCCTTTATATAGGGGAAGGATGTGAGGGACCTCGCTATGCTGGCTATGGGGCTGTTGAATCAGGGATGAGCGCTACTACAGTCGCACTTGCTACGGCACCGGATGAGCTCCAAAGAGGGCTGCCAGATGGGTGCTTAAAAGGGATGCCGGATGAGGGATGGGCACTGCTACCGGCTCACTTGCTGCTATGTCGTCGGATGAGCACCCCCGGCACTCCTAGATGGGCTCCAACAAGGGTTGTCAGATGGACATTTAAAGGGCTGCCAGACGGGGCTTTGGAGGTTTCTGATGCAACCCTCAAAGGGGGCCGCCAGTTCAAGCTTGATGGGGTTGCCAGAATGCATGGGGTTGTTGGATGGGCGGCTTTGAATGCTGAAGGATGAACCCCCTGGGGGCTACCGGATCAGCACTTAACGTGCTGCCACTAGACCTATTCTTCTTCTTTTTCTTCTTTTCATTTTGTTCTTTCTCTTTCTACTGCCTGGGTTACTACAATCTAGCCCCCCTGGCAGTATGCTTTCAGGAGTGTCTTAGCCTCCCTTGATTTTGAGTTTAATTCATCCCTCAAGATGGAAATTCATGGTGCCTCGACACCACTTGGGCATTATGACAATACAATCGGTCTCTTCTGAAGCTTGAGTGTCTCCAGCCCATCCTTGTGCTTTTCGCCATTGAGTTCTCACAGTGGAGTCTACAACGGTGTATTGGTCAGGAACACGTCGACTTCCCATAATTTCAGTTCATCCATCGGGATGTGAATTGATATCATATGAGAGGTATCCTTGGGGTTTGGCCATCTGGACGCTCTTCTTGTATTGCTTCGCTGCCGGATCGTCAGGGTCGGCCCCGTGGTAGAGTGTTTTTGGGACACGTTGTCTTCCCACAATTCATGACGTATCATGGTATATTGTGGAAGTCAAATTTTGCATGTGAACGCCCCCTGCCCGCCTCAGGACGGGGCGCCGGGGCCGGGCGGCGCCCCCCCCCGGGCGGCGCCCCCCGCGGCCCGCCCCCGGGCCCCCGGGGGGCGGGAGTGGTACTCTGTTTGCAACCATGAAATAGAGCAACCGGATGGAAGTACCTTCCTTCAATCTGAAGAAAAAAGAAGCAGCTCTGCCGAGACAGATAGCGATAGACATTCTTGTTGCTTCAACGGTCGTCGGTGAAGCAGAAGAAACAAAGTAGCAGTAGGGAACATCAACCTCCACCCCGCTTCTGAAGGAAGAGGAAACAGGAGTAGAGAGGAAGAAGCAGCCCTTAGCTTCTCCACATTCAGCCACTAGAGGAAGAGTAGCGGGGATCTGTAGGGTCGTCGGATGAAGCAGCAATAGTGCAACAACTACCCTATTCTGCCTTCTTCATAACCAACAGATGCAGAGTAAGGTAGCAGCAACCTGGAGGGAGAAAGGAAGAAGAACGGCAACAATAAATCGTAGGGGTATGACAATAGAGAAGCAGTAGTCGGGGCTTGGTTGAAGGACTAGGGTATTTATAGAGAGGCAATCCTACTGAGAATTTAGAATTCGATCTGGATTAATATTCCCCACATAAGAATCCTATTGCATCAATAATTTCCTACGTATCAATCTTTCCATATAGAGACCTTCGCGATCCTCAACTGGTGTCCTACTTAGAACGAACCACGGTCGGCAGTTTCAAGATTTCTCCCTCAGTGAAATGGTGCCCTAACAAGGGTCTTCATTTCACTAAATAGCGCCCTATCAAGGGGCACTCTTCACCATAACACTGTTTAACGGAAATATATTTAGCACCCAAGGAACTAGCGCCCACATAGGAAGTCTCCATTTGATGAATTGGCACCCTAGGGTTGGGCGCCCTTTCCATTGGCCCATTTGATTTAAGTGTGAGGCCCATTTGTGTACAAATGGTTTATATGTATTGTTGGGCCTTGAACATTTGTTGGTATTTAATCTATTTAGGATTTCTATTCCTTTGATTTACCGGGGTTGCTACAACTGTTCATTGCATGAAGGTCGATGTACATCACTGTTCATAGCCATGAAGGTCAATGCACATCACTGTTCATAGCAAATGAAGGTCGATGCATATCCTGTTCACACCTTCATATAGGTCGGTGCATGTTTTGTTAGTCTGCATATAGGTCGATGCATGTTTTTTTAGTCTGCATATAGGTCAGTGCACATTTTGTTCAACCAGCATACAAGGGCGATGCACGTTTCAGTAGTAGTGCATACAAGGTCGATGCATGTTTTCTAAACTGCACCTCAGCGTAAGAACTGGGACACCGTAAACAATAACCACTGAACAAGGACTAGTTGGGATTGTGCTCGTCAGCACGGCTGCCCAATTCCGACATGACCAAAACTTGACGACCTATTTATTTGGTCTATCTCTAGAAGGTCCAGCTCGGGATTGGTTCTTTACATTGCCGTAAGATCAAGTGGTAAATTTTTAAGCCGTTCAAGAGAAATTTCTTCAACAGTATCAAGACCAGGTTGAGCCCAAGTATTCTATAGTGGACCTGACCCACGAGAAGATGAAGCATGACGAGGAGTTCTCTACCTTCGCCGACCGCTGGCGTCACATGGCCGCTCAAGTCCTGGGGTATATTCCGGAGGGAGAGCAGATCAAAATGATCATTTCTAATGCAACACCCGAGTATCGGTTCATCTTAGCCTTGAATGATATTATCTCCTGGCAACAATTGTATAGTCGAGCCTGCTTCATTCACCGACAGCTTCTAAGTTCCCCTAACCCCGCATCTCCTTCACCTTCTACGCCCACATATGCCTCCTATCCATCATCTCCTATTAGTCAGCCCTCCATGAGTCAGCCCTCCACCACATATCCTTCCATGAGTCAGCCTTCCGCTACCACATACCTATATACCTTCACGTGTCAACCCTCCATGAGTTAACCTGCTGCCATCTGCAGTCAGCCCTCCGTCGTTTCATATCCGCACGTGTCTCCACCTCCGGTCAAGGAAACACCACACCTCGAACAGGTAGATGCCGTCTACATACCTCCTTACTCCGCTCCACATACGCCTCCATCAAGTCCCTCCATCAGTTGCCACGCGCCTTTGCCTTTATAACCCCTGCTTCCTTCTCGATTTCTCTCGCCACCATCCCATACCCCTCGGCATCCACCTTGCCCGAAGCAGGCTCCTTGTTTCCCATTGCTGAAATCATTTACTGATATTTTTAGGGCTTTGATAGCCACTCACGCATTGCAGTTCCCTTCGGTTATGCCTTGCCGACCCACGGTCGGGGATGTATTTCAATATTGTGAATTTCATCGCCAGTAAGGGCATTTGGTTGAGGATTGCCCCGAGTTTCAGGAGCTTGTTTATGGCCCGGAAGAAAATAAGAGGATTGATTAGGCTACCATGCATGAAGCTATTTTAAATCTCCCTAGTAAGCAGCATCAGCAGAAAGAAGTGCCACTGATAAATGCTATATTTTACATCATAAGGTTAATATACAAATTTTGGGATTCAACTATCCATAATTTCTGTGGAGTATGTCTACAATTATACTATGGAACACCATCAATTTAATTTAAATTAGACTAAAGCATCCCCAAATGAATTACACAGTCTTCTCATGCCAAAATTGAGTTTCTAAAATCAAAATAAAATCAAAACAACACAAATAACAACTAGCATACTCTCAGTTTATCACATGTTGTTTAACATGGAAAGAGAATTCATTTGTTTATTATGTTCATTTATTGAACATAAATACACATTTGTTGGCTATTTAAATAGCATGTGCGTTACTGATTCCATGGATTTAGTTTATTTGACGGTTTTGGTTTTAGTGTTGAACCTTTCCCCACTGACCTTGGTGTGTGTTAATTTACATTGGCATAAAGTCCGGACAACTTTGTTTAACTGCTAAAGAAAAGTTATTGTCCTTCACAGTATCGATTATGATGTTGAGGGTAAAGTCGCGACAACAACACTAAACTTCTTTAAAAGGAGATGGGGTTTCTTATATCGTTATGATAGTGGAAATGTAATTAGGTTCGGGACATGGCGGGCCTATGAGCCCATAGGAATAGGGGTAGGTTGAGAATTTATAATACTAGGACTTAGGCATGGACCAAGGACTGCCACAGTTTAACCTTGTTTGGGCATTTACATAAAATTTGGTCGGAGCAAAGGTATGTTCGCAATTTGATACTTTCGGTTTATTTGATATCGGTCGGGGGTATGTAGGGAATTTGGTGTCGACTATGGGTGTGAAGATAATTTGAGCCTTGGGAGGGATATACATGAAACACCATGCCATACATGCAACATGCCCTTATGGGGTTTCAAAAATAGCACAAGTCACAAATCCTCCCTTGGTGGACACACGCAAAGCGTAAAGCAGCAATCCGCGCCCTAGGGATTTCCTCCCGATTCTCTATGTGTTCTATCACCATGCGTCCGTCAATGCAACGTCGCGGATCGCAAATTGCGGGGGTCAAGGGGACAATGTCCCTTGTGAGGTTTTCAGAGGAGCGGAGCCCTCCAGAACAAAAATTTCAACATGAGAAAAGGATTCACGCAATTGAATGGAAGCCAAGGTAGTTGCAACTCTTGAAGGCCCGCTTTGGTAATCGAATAAGGTCATTTATCTGGGTTTATTCGGGCTCGGATGACTTGTGCGACTTTGGCGTCGCGAACAACTCATTCGACGGGTGCCCTGCCGCGTAAACCCCCTTTGGGGGGGGGGGGGGCTTTAGGCGAGCCACTCCCCAGCCTAATAAAAAAGAAAAAAAAAAGAAAGAAAAAATCTCTCGCATTAACCCATCTTTCTCTCTCTACCTTCCCCTCCTAAACCCCCCCTTTAGGTGGGATGAATGCATGTGGTGCCCACTCTCACCTCCCCACCTAAAACCACACACACCTAGCCCTCTCTTCTCTCTCTCCTACATGCGGCCCCCTAAACCCCCCTTTAGGTGGGCTTGTGCATGTGGGACACAGCCCACATCCTCTCTCCTCCTTCTCCTCCTAAACCCTCCCCCTTTAGGTGGGCCAAACCCTCCACCCTGCCCTCTCTCTCTCCTACATGCGCCCCCCTAAACCCCCCTTTTAGGCGGGATTGTGCACCCTAGCCCTCACACACAAACTCCATTCTCTCTCCACCTTCCCCACCTAAACCTACCCCTTTAGGCGGGCCAACCCCTCAACCCCTCAACCTTTACGTGGGAGCCTCACCACCTAACCCCCCCTTGGCCTATAAATCCCTCTGGAAGGCCAAGGGTTATTAATAGACAGACACAAGGAGGCACATACAAAGGCAAGGAGGATCCAAAGGCACTCAAGGCACTTGGAGCACTCGGAGCGTAACATGATTGTTTGATCGTGTTCGGCTTAGCACATGCTGAGGGTATGTCAAATCAACACCCATCATATGGCGTTTAGCCAAAACACACGAACATTCTCCTCTGCGTATGGAGCGCCATGGTAACCGCAAGAACACCCGTCCATCGGGTTCGCTTACGTATGGCGCGCCATGGTAACGGCGTCGACACCCTCGTGCCGGGACCTCCAGTATTTCGGGACCGGTATCTGATCGCTCACTCCGAGCCGATGACCGACTGTCCTACCAGTCGCCTCGAGTTAATCGGACCTTAGCCCGGAAGTATCACTCCGAGGCCCGGTCCTCCTGGACATGCTGACATGCAGCACGCATACCCTTCCCAGTCAATGCTAGCGTCCCAATATTCAATCTAGCTTGTACCACTTTATAGCGTCTCTCGTTCCTTTGGGGACCCTCTGTAAAATAGCGGAAAACCCGCGTTATTGAGCAGTGACCCAGGGACCGATTTTTGAGATGGAATTGTCCCGTGGCTTGCTTTATTGTGTCAAGGCCTTCTAGCGTCTCTCTGTAATGTCGGTTACGGCTCACTATAGTGAAATGTACTCGGAAAACCCGATCTTTCATTTTTCCTCAACACACTTTGGTGTCTCCGCCCTCTGGCTCCCAGCGATGTTTGCCTCTCGGGCCAGTCCCTGCCTGCTCCTTGTCGAGCCAGAGTCCGTAGCCCCATCTCGGCCCACGTTTTTCCTAGTCTCGTTGCCTTTTGTCCGGTTCACAGAATCTGACGATCAGATTCAAGCTGCAGTGCAAACTATATCCTCCCTCTACATTATGGCTTCCAGGGTTCTCTAGTTCTCCTTCAGAAGGAAAACAAAGGTGTTCGGATTCAATCTGATGTAAAACAAACACCGGCTGCTTGCGGTCGATGGGAAAGACGTCCTGTACACGAATCCCCGCAATCGCCTACACTCCTACCAACGGAACCTCCTTCTCTCCACGTGTAGCCCGACATTCTGAGCCCACGTGTCGTGCCCTGACGACACTTCCCCAATCAAACCTTGGTTCCGTAGGTAATCATCGAGAAATCGACTGGCACGCCCGCATTCCACCCAACTGTTCTAGTCCCCGCCACTCAGAACGATTAAACACACGCTACCCCGTCTCATCAGAGTCATCACATTGTTCTTTGTGCCCTCTGACTAATACTCCCAGAATCCCCGTGTGCCAAGTTGCCGTTCTTGGCCTTCCGTAAAAGGCGAGTGTATATTACCGCTGCGAGAGGAGGAAAAATAATAATCCCAGGAGAGGTCTCCCTCTTGCGAGCCGCAAACAGCTCAGTACCAAAAAGACCTCCTAATTCACTACACCTCACAGCTCCTACATGGCCTTTTACAGAATGGGTAATGGATATCGTGGGACCCACGGTCCACCAAAGGCCACAAGTATATCCTAGCCACAACTGATTACTTCTCCCGGTGGGCCGAAGCTATCCCTTTGCGGAAAGTTATGGGAGAGACTGATGCTCACTTTGTCAAACATTACATTATATATAGATTCGACACTCTCTACCGAATCATGTCAGATAATGGTATTCCATTCAAAAGTAGGATCATTTATTAGTTGGCAACAAAGTTTCATATCGACTGGAGAACTTCAACTGTTTACAATCCTCAAGCCAACGGATTGGCTGAAACGTTTAATAAGACCCTTTGCAAGCTCCTAGCCAAGATGGTTGGGTAGTCACAAAAGAGACTGGGGTGAAAAGATACACGAAGCTCTTTGGGCATACCGAATAGTCTACAAGACCCTTACTGGTTGTTCCCCATTTTCCCTCGTATATGGGACTGAAGCTGTAGTACCGATTGGAATCAAAATGTCTTCTTATTGGGTAGCTGTGCACACTGGCCTACTGACCTAAGAGCAAGGCGAAATATAAAGAAGGCTTGAAGAGCTCTCTAACCTAGAAGGCAAAAGGTTAGAAACGTATTAACACCTTCGGGCATATCAAGCACGCATGACAAGAGCTTACGACAAGCTGGTGAAACAATGGGTGTTTAAAAAAGGGTGACCTTGTCATGGTCAAAGAAAGGAAAGTTATGGCAGGTAAATCCAGCGGCAAATTACAACCCAACTAGCATTTGCCCTATGTCGTCACAAGGGTCTATGAAGGAGGTGCATATACAGTCGTTGATCATAGAGGAGAAATGCCATTCCCGTCACTGAATGGGAAGCATTTAAAGCTATACCATACTCCTCAGCATGAGTTCAAGCAGCAATCAGCACAAGACCTTCCCTCTTTTACAGGGGAGTAAGAAAAAATAGGGGAACTACCTCATCAAAAAAATCCAAAAGTCACGGCTGCTTTGAACAGTTCTGGTTCATGTCCCATTATGCCAAATGTCAAATCCCCAAGTTTTCGGCTTCCCAACTTCGTTTGGTCGGCTCCAAATCCTAAAGTTTTAGGCTTCTCAACTTCATTTGGTTAGCCCCAAATCCTCAAGTTTCGACTTCCCAAATTTATTTGGTCAGCCCCAAATCCTCAAGCTTTCGGCTTCCCAACTTCATTTGGTCAGCCCCAAATCCAAGTTTCGGCTTCCCAATTTTGTTTGGTCGGCCCCAAATCCTCAAGTTTTTGGCTTCCCAACTTCGTTTGGTTAGCCCCAAATCCTCAAGTTTCGGCTTCCCAACTTCGTTTGGTCGGCCCCAAATCCTCAAGTTTTCGGCTTTCCAATTTCATTTGGTCAGCCCCAAATCCTAAGTTTTCGGCTTCCCAATCTCGCTTGGTCAGCCCCAAATCCGCAATTTTTGGCTTCCCAACTTCGTTTGGTCAGCCGACTAGTGGATGGGTCACGGAATGTGGACTCAGAAAATCATGCACTCACCCATCGCGAGTAACACAAAGTAACATGTGACTCGAGGCCACCTGACTTTGGACAGCCCACTAGACCTATTAACCCAATGGTCCTTGAGTCACGAGACTCGAGGTCAAGACCGTTGAATGTGACAGCACTGAGCCGTCGATCTGGCCTAATCCCTAGGTCCAAATCACGGTAACACGGAACCCACGGACACCTCAAAACACAGACACGAAGCCACCGGGGTGTCTGGGACACTCACCAGATCGAAAGTCGACCACTGGTCACAATCGGGTCAATCGGAGTCCAACACGACACTCAAACGGTCACAGAACAACCCACTAAAGCAAACCAATAACGCACGGGGACGAGTGGCTCTTGGCTGACTGCACAAGGGCATGTGCGGTCAGGGACAGCCTGCTCAAAAAGGGGGGATTGGCGATCAAGGGTAAGATCGCCCAAGCATTAACGGTCCAAGATTGGCCCTACTACAGTGCCAGTCAATGCGACTTTGACCAAGCCGCACAACCCCACCGACACACAGATGTTGACCCAGGGTTAACAGGGATATGCAGTCAGATCCTGGCCGCACGTCCCAACGGAAAACATAGGCGGCTGGAAACTGGCCGCACCGGGGAAGATGGGCGGACCCTCACTGGCCGCACCACCTTGAGCGGTCACACGATAGATCGCTCAACCCCAAAACCAATGGGAGATAAATGGTCCAACCTGGCCGCCCATTAATCCCAGTAGTAACCAGACTACAACGTGCCTGCCCAGGGGCGTTATAGTACTTAACGGACCAACACAGGTGCGTCAAGTCTCGAGTCACAAAAGGGAACATAATGCACACCTCTAGGGGCGTTATGTACATAACGGACCAACCAAGGTGCGTTATGTCACAGAGTAAAAAAAGACTATACTGCACTCCTCTAGGGACGTTATAGACCTTAACGGACCATCTCTAGTGCGTTAAGTGGAGGGTAAGGGCGTTGAGCATAGCGCACCTTCCCTGGGACGTCATATGGTCATAACGGACCTCCCTAAACGCGTTATGTAACCAGGACCCCCAACGGTCAAAACCTAACGGTCGGAAACCCATAACACACCAACCCTGGGGCGTTATGTGAAACATACGGTCAGTCGTGGGGCCGTTAAACCCACGAAAGCCAGACTCAAAACCCACGGAGCTCACGGTGTGCATGGGGGGTTGGCGGGAGGTTCACGGCGACGAGGGGCTCGGCGTGGAGGGTCTGGGACTGGGTTGCGGGAAGAGGGGAGAGGGAAGAGGTCGGCCGCTGGTCGGAGAGGGAGAGAGAGAGGCGGTGGAGGGGAGATCGCCGGTGTTGCAGGGGCGTGGGGTTGTGTGGCTGTGGTTGCAGGGGGTGGATGGGAGGTCGACCGGTGCAGGCGGTGTGGTCGTGGAGTAGAGAGGGAGCGATGGTGGCGAAGCTGGAGTCGGTTGGCGTGGAGGGTGCCGTGGGGAGGTGGTCGCGGCGGTGAGGGGGTGTGCGGCGGTGGTCGACGGTGGAGAGTGGCTGACGGCGGTCGGGAGGGGTTGGCCAGAGGGGGTGCTAGTTTTCGTTGCGGCTTGGGTGAGAGGGAGAGGGAGATGATGACAGCGGCGTGGTGAGGATGAGAGGGAAGGAGAGAGAAGAGTTCGCACGGGGGGAAAGAAGACGGGAGAGAGGGAGCGGGGGTGGCTCCCGTGGGGGGCTTGCGTTAGAGAAGATGCAGGGTAAGGGCGGTGGCCGGAGGCGCGGTCGGCGGGGAGGGGGTTCGCGGTGGGCTTACGGAGGTAGCGGAGGGGTGCGGTGGTGGCGTGGAGTCCTGCAGGGGGTGCGGGGTGGACAGAGAGAGAGAGAGAGAATGGCTGAGAGGGGGAGGGGGTCAATCGCGGTTGTTAGAAGGAGGGGAGGTGGCCACGTGTGGAGAGGAAGCAATGGGGGGGTCCGGTGCGGTGGCCTTGGAGGGTGGTGAACGTCGGCGGCGGCGTGAGTTCGGGAGTGGTTGGCTGTGGGAGCGGCGGTGGCGTGGTCGCGGGCGGGATGTTTTACTAGGGTGCTCGCAGGCGACGGGGAGGGTTGGCGACGGGTGAAGGGAGAGGGAGTGAAAGAGAGAGAGGGGGGAGACGGTGCATGGGGAGGGGAGGTCGTCCGGCAGGTGGGCAACGACGGTGAGAGGAGGTGGGAACGGGGCATTCGCAGGTGGGTGTGGCGGGAGGCTTGCAGAGAGGTGGTGAGAGGGAGAGGCTACGGTAGTGGCGTGAGAGGGAGAGGGCTGCGGAGGGTGGCTGACGGGTTAGAGAGGGAGAGTGCAGTCCGGCGGAGTATAGGTGATGGTTGGCGTCAGTGACCAGAGGTGGGGGTGGCATGCCGCGGTGGTCGAGGGGGAGTGGGGAGGAGCTCCTCCCGGTAGCCCCACTTCAAGGGGGCTAAGAATAGGCCCGGGTGCTGCTTCTTGCCCTGGACACGTCCGGTAGCCATGTCCCACTTGGCCGAGATGAAGCCCGGAGTCCGCACCAGCTTGTCCTCTGTCGGTAGCACGGCCTCCAGCCCTAGCATGGGCTCCCATTCGCGGGCCTTGCCCACCAAATACATCGGGACACTTCTCGGAATGACGTGCGATAGGCTGTCTCGAGCCTGCAGGATGGCACGCTCCACCTCCTTCACGGTCCATAATTCCCACCGGTCATGAGTCCGAAGGTGCTTGAGGTGGCGAATGAGGTGCCTATCCTTCAGGAAATCTGCCGGATAGTCCCCTGTGGCGCAATCAAAACTGAACCCCTTTTTTGCCTTGGTGAGTCTCCAGACATCCAGGCTCTCAGTGTCTGAGCCCGAAGAGTCAGCCAACACTGCTATCTCTGTGTGGTCCCGGTCCAAATCCTCTACATTGAACCAAGTGACAATCGACACTGGAGGCAGAGGAGCACGTCGGACACCGACAGCAGGAGCAGCAGAACCACTTGGGGCAGCCATCTGTCTACAAAAATGCAACAAACAAAGATCAGAACAAACTGCAGACAACGAGAAAGTAAGCTACAAAGGGAAGGAACATCCTCCTATAAGCAAGGGGTAGGAAAGAAAGAAAGAAAGAAAAAAGAAAGGAAGAGGAGGAGCAAATCAAGCGCCCCTTCGCCGGTACGCTCTGAAGGGCTCTTCGCCGACACGCCCTGAGGTGGCTCTTTGCCGGCATGCCCTAGAGGGTCCTTCGCTGGCACGCCCTAAGATACCTCTGTCGGTACAACCCAAGCGGCTCTTCGCCGGCACGCCCTTTGACGGCTCTTCGTCGGCACACCCATTAAGGGCCTTCGCCGGCATGCTCCCCAGAGTCATTCCCCGGCACACTTGTTAAAGGTCTTCATCGGCACGCCACCTGGCATCGTTCTCTGGCACGCCCACAAGGCCCCTAACTACATGACCTTGGTAGAGATCTATGTGACATAAGCCCAAGAGCCAGACGAATGAAGAGTAAAAGATGGGTAGTGGACGAGACAATGAACGGTGGAATCAATAAGGGGACCACTCCTTAAGTGATTAAGACTGTCAATTTCTGGCGAAATTTTGGCAGAGTTTTTCCTAGACCGAAGGCGTAAGGGAAAACACGGGTGCACGTCCGTCACTGTCTACCTCTGTTGACCATAATCTTATGGATGTTCTATTGCAGTCAATCATGATTTTTAATAGCTAAGTATATGCTTGGTATTTACAGAATGCTCTCTCATCCTTTCTTTTTTTGTCTTCTTTATTGTACCACATGAGGTTTTTTTTATCCTGGACGTGCCACCTTTGGCCCATTTCAAAGTTATATGAACCGTGTGTGTGCGTATGCACATGTGAATGTCTCTGTGTGCAATTCGTATCCATCCCTGTCCGTATTTGTACATCGGTGCATGTGCATGTGTGCATGAGTAAGACACACAAAGTATTCAAGAGTTAATAGATTCTAGTGGGTTTCTGGTGTCTGAACCACCAAACAATCACAAGTTTACTCAAACACTCTGCTGGTCAATTTTTCGAAGAGAAAACCACAATTATGTGTTCGGATGTGCAATTTGGATATTTTTGTAGAAAATGTATTGAATAGTTGATGTGGTCATGATTCTTGGTACTAGGCAGTCTTTGGTAAGAATTTCTAAGAAAATCACATTCATCTTATGGGTTGGGACCACAGTCACCAAGACAGGAAATGAAGGTGGGAAGTGAAGCATGAAGCGAAAGCGGGAAACACTTTATTTGGTAACACTTTGAATGACAAATTAAGGTGAAATGACAGATGATGAAGGAAACAAGAAATGAAATTTGATATATTTTAATGTATAAACGAGTTTCCCAGTAACTATGGTTAAGGCTTACAATTAATTGCTTATTTCCTTCTGTTTTATCCCAACAGAACAAAAATAAGTTATAGATATTATTGAATTGCGTTGTTCATTGTGGGTGAAGGGGCCTCTTCCTTTTCCTTTTATTTTTTTTTGGGGTGGGGGATACCTGTCGGCCCAAAAATAAATTCCTGCATTACATGTATAAATATGTCATGATCAGCCTTTTTTATGTCATGCTTACATATATGCCTCTTGAATGACATTGAAAAAGCTAATCATGATATGTCCTATTCCAGCTGATGGTATTTTGGCATAAATAAAATTAGATCTTTTGTAAATATACCCTTGCTAAAAATGAAACTGCATAAACTTTGTCCTAAATTTGCATTTACATTCATACCCTTTGGACATGAATTTAGTGTTATGTATGCCCTGTGGTAAGTTTCTATTAAAAAAGTTTATAGAATCTTCCTTCTTTTTCATCATCTCTTATTATTTTCTTGTTTTTATGGTCACAGACCTGAGCCTTTTTCTATCATGTCAAACATGCCAGAACTGTTTCGATGACTGAGTGGCTGACAGGTCTGAACAAGACCAATTTCGGTGTATTCCGAAATGAGTGATGCAATTGATATGCACTTCCATTTAACCTGTATATTGACTATGAGGACAGGGCAGTTAGCCTTATAAATAGGTCCATTTACTCTTATTAGGTATATATTCACATATAAAGAATGGTGGATTCGATAGCAGATGGCTGCTTTGAACAAGTGCAGATATTTTACCCCAACCCTTGTAACCATATAATCTGCTGATAAAAATCTTTTATTTATCGTTTCCTTTGATATTCTGGCTTTGATGTTCCGAATTCACATCATATATTTGAATACTTTGTTGCTAGCATCTATGAGTGCACTCATCCGCAAAGGTGTAAACCAGCCGACACATGGCTCATTTCACGCATGAATCATGTGAAGGGTGACAGGTTCGTCGGAGAAATTTTGTGTCTCACACAACTGACATCCGCTTTCTTCGCTTTTTTCTTCAGCAATTTTTGAAGGAGATATTGAATGATCTGTGTGTCTACAACAAGAGGGGACCCCATCAGGGAACGCACGAGCTGAAGCCGGAATACAAGAAGTCCACCGAAGATGACGCTGCCTAGATCAGTTTTGCCCGGTCAAGCACCATTATGCAGGCTGGAGCCCTTGAAGAACATCACTTGAGGGCCGAGGCCGAGCAGCAGTTGAGATGCAGCGGATGTTGTGGTATTGCCAAAAAGTGGGTCACCAATTCCCTTCTCCAGAGTGTGTGGAGCACCTCGCTGATACTAATTACTGGTCTTTTGTTTTTACTCGTGAACGATGAACATGAATATAAGCCCCCGAGTACATCAAATGTTGTACCCTTTGCTTATGTATGATGTAGCTCTGCCTTGTATGGAATCAAATTAGTATTCAGAGAAGCTCTTTTTTTTGCTTGCTCCTTGTTTTCCCCTCCCGCAACCCACATGTGCCTCGTCAAAGCTTCCTGCTACATGTTTGTGCAATTACGATATAGTAGTTGGGAGAGACGTGGAAACAAGAGGAAGTAGAGAAGGGGAGTGTGGCATAAGGACAGACGAACAAACGTGGGTGAGGGGGAATAAGGGTCGGGAGAGAGCAAGAAGACCGAACCAAAAAAAAAAATTGGGGGGAAGGGGGTGTGCGCGCGCGGGGGGATTTTTATCGGGTCTATTTCAATTTTTCGGTATCTGACGACAAAGCCCAGGAACTTTTCACTGGAGACGCCGAAAGTACACTTCATTGGGTTCATCTTCAATTCATGCAATTCAGCCTTTCGAATACAATTCTGAGGTCAGCCAGATGTTCCTCCCTCTTCTTTGTTTTGACGACCAAGTCATCGATGTAGCACTCAACCTTGCTATAAATCAGCTAGTCGAATATTTTCATCATCGCCCTCTGGTAGGTGGCATTGGCATTGTTAAGGCCAAAGGGCATCTGCTTGTAATGGAAAATCTCTATAGGCGACCAAAAATCTATGGATTCTGTCATGCTCTGCTATCCAGATCTGATTGTACCTGGATGACCCATCCATGAACGACAAGGCTTCATGGCCGGTGGTGGCATTGATCATCACTTCAGTGATTGGCACCGAAAAATCATCCTTCGGATACGCTTTATTCAGGTCCCGGAAGTCCACACAGATTCTGATTTGGCCATTTTTCTTCTTGATGAGCATAATGTTTGCCAGCCATATGGTATATTGATTTTTAGCTACGAAGTCGACATCTTTTAGCTTGTCGACCTCCTTGCAGACTTGACTTGCCAGCTCGGGCCTCATTCGCTTGGGCGATTGCTTCACCGGCTCAGCTTTAGGGTCAGTGGATAGGATGTGCTGGGCTACTGCAGGGCTAAGGCCTAGCATCACCTTGTAATTTCAAGCAAAGCAGTCTCAGAATTCTTGGAGTAGTTTCACATACTACCCCCTCTCTTCAATTGACAAGAGGACACTGAGGAAGATTGGCCTGGGATCGTCCTCAGTATCGAGGTTGATTTTGACCAATTCATCAATAGTGGCTTGACCACCATCTTTTATTTTCGGGGGAGCTGGCTGTAGGTCTACAAAGCCTTCATCATCTTCTTCAACTTTGAGGGCCTCATAGATGTATTCCTATCTTATTTCGCCTATCGGCGAGACATTGGCTCTGCCTTGTTCTGAGCCAGTTGGCTACTGGTTAGGCTGGGTAAACAGTCCCGGTGCTGACCGTGCATGCCCTATGCTGCTCGGGTGCCAGCCTATAGATGTGGCGTCCTCAGGGACGGGACAACTTTCTTCAGCTTGTGGCTCTTGCGAGTTGTTGCTGGGGGCTGTGGTTGGTTCCATGGAGATGGACTCCCAACATTTGCATGGGGTGACAACTCCATGATCAAATGGCACCTCACGGGACTAATCGTCATGGGGAAGCGTCTCCACAACATGAGCTGGAATTGGGAGGCCTTGGGTGCGATATTGAGTTGCGGCACCCAGACACACGCACTTTTGTGTTCCCAGAGTTTGATGCTTCAATGCTAGTGGAGGTGGTCGACTTCCTGTTCCAATGGGGTGACCTAGAGGCGGGTGACCTGATCGATCTCCCTCCTTAGGAGGAGGTACTGGCAGAGATTGTGTGAGACAAGCGTGAGGTTCGGCGGATGGCTGATCAGTGGGGAATACTAGTTGACCGCCTGGCCTGGCGGTTGCTGAGCCAGGTGAAGGACAAATCTATGGAGGCAGATTGGCTGATGCGAGGGGTGACATTTTGCTTAGGTGGGGCATTGCTCTTTCCTATGATAGGGGACGTACTGAGGTGAGACCATGTGGGGCCGCTCACTCTCCTATGGATGGGGCACTCCCTCTCCCAGGCGATGCTCGCCCATTTTGTATTGTGCACTTACTCAGATGAGTTTAGGAGGGTGGACCATGGGGAGTCTCTACTTGCTGTAGGTGTGGATGGAGGTCCATCTAAGCTTTGATTTTGATGACACAGTGACCACGACTTCCCAAATCTTTGAGAAGAGCGCGCTCTACCTAGCTAGGGCCATCTTTGGTCCTGAGGATCAGGTGGTATGCAAGACTTTGCTTTTAAAGACCAGTGATGATTGACGAGACTATTTGAATTTCCTGCCTGAAGATCAGTTTGTGTTCACGCCGATGATGTACCAATGCGGGGAATTCAAGACACGTGGGACACAGGAACAAGAGTTATGGCTTGTGGGAGCTCTGGACTTGGTGTTGTACTAGGCCCATCGCTGTCATCGCCAGGTGGGATTACCTAAATGGATCCCAAGGGCTGCCTTGGGGAGAGCTTTGATTGTGAGGTGCCTCCTGGGAACTTACGGGGACAAGCGGCGGCTTCACAAGAATGGGAAGGCATGGAGGCGCCACATCATTATGACTAAAGCACATATTGACATGGAGGAGGACAAAGATGAATTGAGGAGATATGTGGACCACCTATAAAGTTTCAAGCCTCGGGTGAATAAGTTTTTCATGAGGTGGCGCACTTGATTGTTAGCGTCTGTCCAACATTTTTCTTAGTTTTGTTTTTTTGCTTGTGATAGGAAAAGGGACAAAAGACCAAATGGAATAAAAGGAGATGCATTGCTCAGTCTCCAGCAACACCGGGAAGGAGATTTCTTACTCAACAAGCTTGACAGTTCCTCTCTTCCTTGCGTGTCTTGTTCTGTTGCTCTTCCCATATATATAAAATGTATGAACAACAAGCTGAAGCCTCTTTTACGTTGTCCACTGTGAAGACTAGAACCAGAATGTCACGTCCACATTATTCTGATCAGGCTTCTTGTCAAAGGTTGACTTCTACCAATCGCTCCAACTGGCTTGTGGGTAGGTAGGGAGCACAATCTACCATGATTTCAGTAAAGCAGAGGGAACTCTGCCAGACATTTATCCTCCTGACAAAAGAGTCCTTCCGGCGGCTCTTTTAAGTCAAACTAATCCTCCAAATCAGTTTGTGGATGTAGGAGAATAGGCGCTTGCGGTTCTAGATCCGTTCTGGGAGAAGCTAAATGTGTCGACACTTTACAGGCAGGGTATCGACACGTTGCATGAGCTAGCACGAACCTTATCGAGCTATGCACGGACTAGCACCGACCTTGCTGGGGAGACTTGCACTAAGTCAAGACATTACACCGACCTCATGGCAGGCGTGCGCGGACTTTGTCTTACGCTGGCTTGAGTGTGCATGGACCTCATAGCATATGTGCACGGACCTTGTCTTGCACTGGCTCGAATGTGCATGGACCTTGCTAGTGGACATGCACAGACCTTGCTAGCATGGCTATAGAGACTTGCACTGACCTTGCTTGGTTCTTGAGAGGGATTACACGGACCTTAGCAGCACTGTAATATCTGTTCGCGTGCAGCTTGGGTTAAGGTGTCGAGACATGAGCTCGACGTGTAGAGACGTACACCGTGTAGCTTGGGCCAAGGTGTCGAGACTTGAGCTCGACGTGTCGGGACATTCACTCTAGTAGAAGGAAGGCTTGATTCCTTGAGCCGAGGTGTCGGCGTTTTTGACATAGGGTGTCGACACCTTGTAGATCCAGAGCCCGGATGGAGACAGCTTCATTTGGGATTTCTTCATGGGGTGTCGACACATTGAGGGGAGGTGTCGACACTCTTTGAGTGTTTGTTCTGAAAAATGTTAAGCCAAACTTGTTAGGTATTTGTCAAGGATCTAATAATAATTTATAGTTAGTTATCATCAAAATCAGGGGACACAACATTCTCCCCCTTTTTGATGATGACAACTATGAATTATTATCTCCATGCATTCATATACCATTAAGCATTTGGGTCATGATGTGCAGCGCATAACAACCCAACTCAATGAATCGAGATCGATACTGCATCACTGCCATGTCCTCCTGGACCAACTCTAGGAACTCGCGCATCTTCTGTGATCTGATAAAGGACAGAAAAAAATCACGCTTAAAAGTCGTGACAAACTCCTGTCATGCAATCTGTCGAAGGAGACGAGACTGGAACGCTGCCCCCCACTCTATCGTCCACCAGGTCTGGGCTGACCCCTGCAACCGATGGCTAACCAACACGACCTTCTCTTCCTCAGCACACTCCATAGAACTACGGTAGTAACAACAGTAAGTAAACAGAAAATCTCCCTACGACTAGCCGTTCCGAGACGAATGAACCGACCACAAACCGACGAAACCCGAGTCCATACCCGCCAGAAGACAGGAGCACCACCCACCAAAAGTAATACCGGAAGCGTCCCCTGACGTCTTACACCGCATCCAAGTGTCTCCCTACACGCCCCAAGCGGAGACTGAGACACGCAACAAGTACCACGAATAAGGACTAGCTAGGGTCGTGCTCGTCAGCGCGGGTCCGACGCCCCCAACCACGTGTGCACACACAGACCATGCGCCCTAGGTCCGGCCCTCTAGTTGGTTCTTCCCCAAAGCCTGGACTCAGGCTGTGCGAAGGGGCCCTATGGTAACTAACCTAAAAATTGTCTCTCCGGGTCACGCTCTCCACCACTCCCAAGTGGGTCCTCACCCGCGTGCGCAGGAAAGTTACGACTAGTGGACGGATCACTAGAGGTAAGACTCTAACTCACGGAAACCACCGCTCGAAAGAAAATAGAGTGGCAGTCCTCCCAAGATCGTCATTCCCCCTAGCGGTCAACATAGGACCGCAAGGTGAGCCTAGCGGTCTCCTCGAGACCGCCAAGCACAGAAACGTGGCCACGCCACGACCACAAACCGGCGAATCCGAAGGGTGGGTAGCGGCCTATCGCCAAACGGCCACCCCCACCAGGCGGTCACCTATTGATCGCAAAACACTAGGAAATAGTCCAGCCCTGACCGCAACTCTGCAGACGACTCCCCAATGGTCAAAAACATGCACCTCGAGGGTGCTCTGACTAGACTCGGCAAACGGTCACCAGTTGGCCGCTACCCAAGGGGTAGCGGTCAGTCGCGAGACCCCTTACCAGGCGTAGCGGTCTCCTGGGGACCGCTAAGCCCAACCGACATTCAAAAATGCCGAACTGAACTCCCCTTAAGAGGGGAGTTTGCATCCGGTTTAGGCAGAAACCAGGCAAGATTAAATTTTTTTTTAATGTTTCGGACATACTAAATGAGCAGGTCCGAACTTGTTTCAGTTCGGTCGGAAACTGATACGTTTCGGCCGAAACTGTCAACCCTGATCAGGACCTTTCTTTGAGTGGGCATGACATGATTACCATCTGCATGGGAGCCGGCATGATGAGGTCATTTGCAGAGGGGGAGAGGAGGCAGATGAATACGGGAAAAGGAGGGTTTTTGTCCAGACACTCAAATATAAAGGTAGTGATGGAATATTCTCAACATACTCAACAAAGGTTGACCACCGGGGTAATAGTGACAATACAAGTAAATGCATCTTTATGAGATCTAGTTCTGCATTTTTTGCATTAAGGAGTATATATATGCAAAGTTCCTGTTTTATATCAAATAAGAAGAATTTGACTAAGCTTTTGTTATTATTGAGGGATTCTTCTTCATGTTTATATGACCAATATAAGAGGTTAGTTTGTAGTTGTTTGTGTTCACGTGGTTAGCCTTGGTGCTTGGCCTAAAGGGTGGAGGTTGTGTCCAAACTAGATTCCGGGGCTGAAATAGTTTAGGGTGAGTTGCCATTTGCTAGTGCATTACCTTCCTAGGGTTCATCCACTGCCAACTGGGGTTATCCTGAACTGTTGTCATCTCATTTGACTGATGTCATGCCAATGACCATCATTTCTTCTACTTTCATCTTCTCATGTTATTTATCATTGTTCCATGTGTTATAGTAATTATGCCGTCAAGCATTATCTTTTCTTCATATGTGGACTAGGCTTTTCTTGCAGGGTAGTTCTGAGTCTTGGATAAAGCTCTTTGCATTTGTGTCAAGGTTCGCTGTATCGGTGATTCGTATCGACTTGGTCCGGCCCAGATATGATACAATATAGCATGACTCGTACAGACTCGGGCCTGACTCGAAGAGACTCTGGCCGTCTCGTACCGAATCAACTGTCTCGGTCCTGCCCATATATGATACGATACGATACGGCTGACTCGGTGCGAGTTGCACTGATATGGCAAACCATGATTTGTGTAATTGATTAGTTCATATATTTTCTTTTCTCTTTTTCCTGCTAGAGGAACCTCTCCTCTCAGCGTCTGATTGTACTCCCTCTGTTTGCAATAAAATTGATGGTACAATTCATTTTTTTTTTCGTTCTGATCGACACGACTGTTTAACTGCCACGTTCCGAGCGTACACGTTCCGCTGCTATCGGTTCGGGGCGTGACATGATCTCTCTCTCTCTCTCGATCTCTCTCTCTCCCGAACCTTTTCTCTCCCGAGCGATCTCCCTCTCGCTCGATCTCCCCGAGCCCAATCTCCCAAAGCTCGATCTCTCTCTCCCGATCTCTTTCTCTCCACGAGCTCGATCTCTCTTACTCGATTTCTATCTCTCCGCGAGCTTGATCTCCCTCACTCGATTTCTATCTCTCCCCGAGCTCGATCTCTCTCTCCTGAGTGATCTCCCTCTCGCTCGATCTCCCCGAGCCCGATCTCCGCGAGCTCGATCTCTATCTCCCAATCTCTTTCTCTCCACGAGCTTGATCTCTCTTGCTCGATTTCTGTCCCTCCGTGAGCTCATTTTCTCTCGCTCGATTTCTGTCACTCCATGAGCTCGATCTCTTTCGCTCGATTTCTGTCTCTCCATGAGCTCGATCTCTCTTACTCAATCTCTCTCTCTCGATCTCGATCTCTCCACGAGCTTGATCTCTCTCACTTGATTTCTCTCTCTCCACGAGCTCGATCTCTCCTAGTCAATTTCTATCTCCCCACGAGCTCGATCTCTCTTGCTCGATCACTCTCTCCCAATCTCTGTCTCTCCACGAGCTCGTTCTCTCTTGCTCGATTTCTGTCTCTCCACGAGCTCGATCTCTCTCACTCGATTTCTGTCTCTCCCCGTGCTCGATCTCTCTGATGATTTTTTTATCTCCCAAGCCTCTCCCCGAGCTTGATCTCTCTCTCTCGACCTTTTTTTGCTCCCGAGCCTCTCTCTGAGCTCGATCACCCTCTCGCTCGATCTCCCCGAGCCCGATCTTCCCGAGCTCGATCTCTCTCTCTCTCGATCTCCCTCATACATCCTTCATCATGGGGCAATTTATTCATATGCATTTTAAAACATACATACACATGCTTATGAGTTGAACTCCCCGAATAGGCTGAACCTCAGATTTCGATTGACCAACACATGATTTCGGTCAGTCGAACCCTCCCTACGCCGACGCAGTGGCATGCGGCTCTTTCTGCATGTTAACAGAGATAAAAGAAAATGAAGAAATGATAATAACGAAATAAATAGACGATAACAAGATAACAAAACAATAATACTAATGGTATGAACCTTTATAAGAAGATGATGATAACAAAAAATTTTTTTACAAATTTTAAAATTGTTTTACCCTTCCTAAAAATTCCTACAAGTCCCAATTTCCTGTCTATCCACTGTTTTCCAGACCCGACCCCCATCCACTATAAAACCCATGAAAAATCAAAAACTCCACCAAAAGTCGCATACAAGTTATCCACATTGTCCTTACTTCCCCCTCTACAATGTTTGTGAAGAGCCCATCACCCATATCCATCATCAACCCCTTAGTCAAACCATGTTCTCAGGAAACTCCAAGTTCTACCCAGTCAGATCTAGATCTGGAAACCAACAGCTTCTAAACTTAGCCATGGTCAGCACAGAGAGATCTAAATTCCAGCTCTAGCCTAGGGTTGAAGCTCTCTGAGACAGCGTTCCAACGGTACCAGCCACGCATTGATCTAACATAAGGGCTGATTGCAGTAGTAGTTCTCGCCCAGTCGCGCACTGTAGATTAGCAGATCTAACTCGTGGACAACAACCAACAACTACCCCCGAGTCGGCTGCCTCGCCTTCCACATGGTGAACTAGCAAGTTGCCTTCCCTGGGAACGCCCCTCCAGGAGCCACCATCACAGCAATACCACTCCCGGTCCACTCAGCCCACCGACCAGTACGTGGGCCCCACAGTTGCCAGCGCATGCCATCCCCGGAGCGGTCCAAAATTGCTACCCGTCAACCCGAACCCGCTATTCCCGGGCCCACATTGTAGCCCTTTACCTCCTTGCACGGAGTGGGCAATAGAGTTCATTTCTATAATTTACTTGGTAATTGTCTTACCGGGAGTATGAGGTGTCGACCGAGAAGTCTATCCAACGCTCGGAGCGTGGAGGTACACTCGCCACCCCCCTCGTAGTCGTAGTCGCTTTCTTAGTATAAGTTCTTACTGGCGCTGCATGTGCTTAGTTAACTCCTAGCTCGTCAAAATCAATCACCGCTGTGAGTTGTGAGTGTGAGACCCGTCCCGTGACCCTACCCGGGCACGAGAGTGAGTAGACCACCCTTGACTCACTGTCGATTTCTCAACCATGCAGGTCCAAATGCTTCCCTCATTAGGGATGAACTCGAGCTTGCTAGAGTCCAAGGCTTGCACATCCAACTTGGTGTCGAGTCCGCGAGTCCGTCCCGCATCAAAATGGTATCAGAGTGAAAGGTTAGAGTCTAGGGTAGTCTTTGCATTAGTCATTACATAAGTTTTTACACGGTCTAAGTCGAGTCTGTCGTATGACATTGGTCACGTTCATTTAGTACCCTTTCTTGAGAGTAGATGACTATTTATAATTATCACCTTGATATCTCCTAACTAGTTGATCATGATCAAACATTCGAAGGAATTTTATTTTTTGATTGTAAAGTTACCCTCTGTGAAGTTGCCTTTTCATTAGCTCTCGTCCACTCACCCCTCTCCTACAAGTCCGTTACGTAAGATATACATCTGGGAAAATTACGTTAGATCATTGGTTGGGGTTTTTTTCTCTTATTCTTTTCTGGTACTTAAAAATAGGAGTAGTAAACTCACTTAATCACTTTTGATAATTATTTTTTTTAAAAAAATTAACTATGTTCCAATCTCTTTTCAAATAAAATTAACTTCGGAGTAGTGTTTGTTTTAGGAACGCTCATCGACGTCGGCGACCCCCTGCACCCCTCTCTCTCCTCTCTTCCGACCGTGTGCCCGCCTGCCCAGATCCTCTCCCCTCTTTCGGCCGCGCCCGCCTGCCCGCCCCGCCCGCCTTCCAGCCGCGCCTCATGGCGACGAACCTCATCATCTCCTCCACGATGCCCTTGCTCTCCCTCGGGTACGTCTTTCTGTATCTCTTCCTCTTCCTCACCACCGGGCTCGTGGAACCGGCAGGAGGAGAGATGGCAGAGGTGGTGATGGTGGTGCTGACAACTGTGGCCCCTGAGGCGGTGACGGGTGTGGTGGTGGTGGTAGTGTTGGTAACAGAGAAACTGGGAGAAAGCAGTGGAAGTGGAGATGAAGAAGAAGAGGAAGAAGAGGGGCAGAGGCAAAGGAAGGGGCAGTGACTAGGAAAGGTGCTGGGTTCTCTCGGACGAAGCACGAGAGGAGTGATCCTGCAGGCTGTATATGGAAGAAGCTGCTCCATGCTCGACGTGCAGCAGCGCAAAGGAGAAGAAGAAGATAGCATCGCCTCCCTCTCTGCCTTCTGGCCTTCTGCTTCCGTGCTTTTAAGTGGCAGGAGCTGACAGAGTACCTCCCCCACCGCACACCCCCACCCCTCCCCGGAGGGAACGTACCACTTCTCCAATAGAGAGCAATAGAAAAGAGAACAGTCGAAAGACTCAAACAGGCGTTTATCGCTGTCATGCTGCAGAAAGACATAGAACTATAATGAAAGTCCCCCCTAGATGTCCTCGTGACCGGTTCAATATTGCATTTGAATGATTCAGAGTCATGACCTCCACTAGGATGGTAAGATTTTTTGGGGACTTCTCTCAATTGCGACCATACAGTGAAACATGTTGAATGGTTAACCAAGTATGGAAGGCAACTGTTAAATATTTTATATGATAACCCGTCTCCATGGAGATATAAAAGAAATTAGACTAATGTCATAGATAATCAACCACAAAAAGCAGACAAATCCTTTAAAAGATCATCAGCCAGTATATAAGCCAACAAATATAAATTCAGTGTCTACATAAAAAGATGGAGGAACCTTACCTGCTCTCCAAGAAAATGTGCAGAGACAGAATTCAATGAGTATGAACTAAGTTTATAATCCCGTTGCATTACCTGCAGAAGGGTAGCTAGTCAATTAAGTAAGCAGTTTATGGAAACAGTGCAAACAAGGTCTGTTAGACAACCTGAAGCAGATCAAATTGAACTCTGCCCTCAATTGTAATTTCCTTACTTTCCCGCATCCCGTACTGTCTGTAATGCATCACAGAATATCAGCTCTGCCACAATATACCTATATGAGTAATAAAGACAGGAAGATGTCTAGAATCAATAACCAATCACCACGACCATGTCAACTTAGCCCGTCAATCTAGGATCTGCTAGAGCACTAAAGTTCTGTTTCCAGAAGATATGAGTAGAGTAGGCTTATTGTCTGCCTGATGCAATCCCACTGAAATTGCATCCTTGAGGTGACAGCAAACTTCTTTTTCATCTTTTTTGTTTTTTGGTATAGAATATAAGGGGAGTAAATGATGAAAATGGAGCATAGAAAAGTCAGTCAACATGGAACACAACCTCCATGTCAGTCAGCAAGGAACACAAGCTCTTTTTGTAGCGGAACCTGGGATCCAGATAGAACCAGCCTGAGTAACTGTAACTCAAGTTCAGGCAAGGATTTAGTCCAACGTACATAGCATGCTCAGGCCAGATTAGGGTTCGATACCATTCTTACGCAACAGGATGGAATGTTTCTATTATTCATTGATTTGTATGCTACCTAGTGGAATATGGACTGAATTTGACACATAGGGTTAAGGTGTTACTGTACATTGTGAATTATATCTACATTTAAACAATTAAAGAAAATATAGCTCTGTTGCTTTCTTTTTACTGGGACATATAATTTTTAATAAAATAAACTCTATATAACATCAGCAGGGTGAAAATGAAAGATGATAAGGATAGGATGCAAAACAATAATCCATAAACAGCTGGGCATTCCCAAACTAATTTTAACATACTAAAGAATCTAGCCTATAGCCTGCATGTGTGGCACTTGAGGAGTACGCATGAACTGACTAACAATATTGACAGCATATGAAATATCAGGCCATGTGAGCGTCAAGTACAATAGTTGCCCAACCAGGCGTTCATAGCGCCCTTTCTCAACTTCAGAGAGAAGTTCACCATCAGTACAATCATGTGATGGTTAACTTCACTAGGGGTTGCAGCAGACGACACCCTAATTTTTCCATCTCTGTCAACAAGTCAAGAGCATATTTTCATTGGGAAACATAAACACCTTCACTGGAGTAAGCAACCTCCAACCCAAGAAAGTATCGGAACAGTCCCAAATCTTTTATTTCAAACTCCCTGGCCAAATTGGCTTTCAGCTTTTGTGTTTCCTCAATGTGATCCCCGGTAATCACCATATCAACATAGACAATAAGGATAGCTACCTTTTTGTCTTGCCTAACAAATAAAGTATGATTAGCATTGCACTACCTATAGCCAATATGGAGCATTGCAATCCAAAAATGATCAAACCAAGCACGAGGGGACTGTTTTAGCTCATGTAAGGCTTTTTCAATCGACATACTTTCCCATTAGTAGAATACCCTGGCGAAGGCTGCATATACAACTCTTCCTACAAATCACCATTAAAGGAAAGCAGTTTTTACATCCAACTGAAACAACTTCCAAGAAAATTGTGCTGCAAGAGAGATGATAACGCAAACAGATTTCAGCTTGGCAACCGGGGCAAATGTTTCCTCATAATCAACACCATCTTGCAAAAACCTCAATCACACGAGGAACTTCGGCTCTTGATTTCAGCAAGTAGATCCATGTACAATGACTATAGTCAATAAAGCTTACAAAGTATTGAAAACCATCTAATGAGAACATAGGGGGAAGGCCCCCAGGCATCAGAGTGCACGAGTTCAAAAAAAGTTGAACCTTTACTTATGGAAGTTGGAAATTGAGACAACAAGATTTGGCGATATGACAGACATGACAAGGGACACCAAATTCATTCCATGAAATAATGAAGGAAACAAGACCCTCAAAGACCTAAAAGACAAATGACCAAGACGGGAATGCCACAACTAGATCTCTGAAATCCGTTGGTTCACCGCTAGCTTGTGAATGAAGAGCAACACTATCTCCTAGCTCCAAGAGATAGAGACCACCAAGAAAATTGTGCTGCAAGAGTTTGGACCTCGGAACCAGGAGATACGAATTTTCTCCCAAGATCGCGCCAGGTCAGTTCTGTTGTTCCTGAGTGGACCTACCTCCATCTTCCTGGCCACCACGGTCGACCACGACATCTTCTAAGGCTGCCATTGATGCCATCTGAAAAAACACTTGAAGACGGTTATCTCAGCACTAGTCTCGCCTCTATCGGAGTTCGGGACATCCCGTGGCGCCTCCGGATTTCTGTTAGTTGTTGACATTTTTCTGTATTTCTGTCATTTGTTGACTTCCCAGAGTAATTTTGTCATTTATTGACATTTCTGGGTATTCGTCATTTGTTGACTTCAAAAAGTGTTTTCGTTATTTCTTGACATTTTTTGGGTATTTCTGTCACTTGTTGACTTATCAGAGTATTTTCGTCATTTCTTGACATTCCTGGGTATTTCTATTATTTGTTGACTTCGCAGGACATTTCTCTAATTTTTTTGACTTCCCTAGATTTTTCTGTCATTTGTTGACTTTTTGGGGCGCAGTTGCAGTTTCCCAACTTTTATGGACTTTTCCTGTCATTTCTTGACTTCCCAAGGTGTTTCTATAATTTTCTAACTTCCCTAGATCTTTCTATCATTTGTTGACTTTTCAAGACATTTCTGTCATTTCTTGACATCTCTGGGCATTTATGTCATCTGTTGACTTCCCAGGATATATTTGCAATTTCTTGACCCTTCGTGGGTATCTCTGTAGTTTCTGGATTTCTCTGAACTTATCAGTCATTTGTTGACCTTTCAAGATTTATTTGTAATTTTTCAGCCAGTAGAAGTATTCCCGTAATTTTTCTGAGTATCATGGTTCTTGGGTTTAACAGTTTCTGGTCAGCCTTAAGTAGAGTTCAAGAGAGCGCACACTGCTTTAGGGAAGTGGCATGAGCCCGCTCCACTGAGTCGTGCAGAAGACGTGACCCTGAACAAAGGTATCTTGAGAACTTTAGGATAGAACAGGGGCTTTGTGCAATTTATGCAAAGTTCAAGGTTTTTATATAATTTTTTGACTGGTCAAGGTTTGTTTGCAATTTTCTTGAAAGCTCAGGGGGCACTTTTGGTGATTTCTGGACTCCGGGGATACGTTGGTAGTTTCTGAATTCCAGGGGCATTTTGATAATTTCTGGGAGGTTACTTCAAGGGTATCTTGATAATTTTTGAACAACATAGTGGTATTTGTGTAATTTTCAGATACCGTCTCACTCGGGAACGCCACACCAGTGCTCCTAGTGGGCCGACACACGCGTGCCGTGGAAGCTACGACTAGTGGGTGGGTCACCGAAAGCACAGACCCTCAAGTAACGGAAACCGACTCCGAAAGCACACGAGTACAAGGATCGCTCCTCGTACAACACCGACTCATGGTGACGTAAGTCAGAAACGTCACATCCTGGAACCTCTCACGGTGTCCCACACCTGGTCCCCACCTGATGCTCAGCGTCAGTCAGACCACAGGACAGCACATGGATCGAGGTCTGCTCGCCCGGGACTCGAATCGGCACGAAAAACCATTGGCTAGGACTTAGACGATGAACGGCCCATCATTGGCCACTCACGGATGCACGCCTGACTCACAGTCGTGCGGGGGAGAAGGGACGGTCCCACTCAGCCATTCACCACTCCTGACGGGTCACAGACCATAACGCACCTACCCAGGTGCGTTATAGTGCATAATGGACCAACAGTGGTGCGTTACGCCCCAAATCGCAGGAAACCGCATAACGCTCTCCTCAAGGGGCGTTATGCACATAACGAACCACTCAGGGTGCGTTATGTCTCGCAGTGATTCAGACCATAACGCGCTCCTCAGGGTGCGTTATGGACCCTCAACAGACCCTCTCAGGTGCGTTAAGAGGTGGGTGAGGCCGTTAAGAATAGCGCGCCTCCCCAAGGGCGCCATGGTTACATAACGGTCTCATGAGGGCCGTTATACGACCAGGGCCCCAACGGTCACAAAGCAACGGTCAAATCTAACGGTCACAAAGTATGACGTGCCTACCCAGGGGCGTCATGATGGACATGGCGGTCTATCGCGAGACCGTTATACCCCACGGGTGAACCCCGAAAACTTACGGAGCATAACGCACCCCACCAGGTGCGCCATGCTCATAACGGTCACTGGAAGGACCGCTATGACGGTCCGACGGTGAAAATGACGAACTCAACTAAAAATGTCAACCACGCCCCCGTACCTCCATCGGAGAGGGGGGAATCAAGGGGGAAGCTCCCCGAAGGTCCTAGGCATGCATCTATGGCCTCGGATCGGCCAAAAATGCGACGAAACATTAGATCGGGCGATCACTCCCCAAATCATGAAATTGCCCTAACCCGCTCAAAGACTCCCCTCTCGGCCTCACGACGACCTATAAACCACGGAAACGAAAGGCACGGAGGTAGGGAACGTCACCCTACCTCAATGGGGCGAATGCTCCGCCGATTCGACGCCGAAATCGCGATTGAAACTTTTTTGAAACCCCGATCCTTCACGAAATCTCACGTTTTTCACGCCGCCACGACCACCTTGTAGACACGCTAAATTTGACGTCATTTTGAGTATATTTCATATCGCACTATAATGCCCCAATTTGACCCTCAAATTAGGCTTGTTTGAGTGTTTTTCCACTTTTCTTGAATTTCTCATTTTTCCTAATTTTTTCTAGATTTTTGAGTGTTTTCTCCATGTTTTAACAATGAAAAGAAAAGAAGAAAAGAAAATAAGATGGGAAGAAAAATGAAAAGAAAAGAGAAAGGGGAAAAGGAAGAAAAATATTAAAGAGGGCAGTTCGTGTTGATTTTCAAAAGAGGCAGCTCGTGTTGATTTTCAAAAGATGCCAGTTCGTGTTGTTTACCAAAGCTACCTCGTGTTGTTTTACAAGCCCAAGCTCGTGTCGACACGAGCTTCTTACCAGTTCTGCAAGCTACCTCGTGTTGTTTTGAAGCAAGCCCAGCTCGTGTTGTTTCCAAAACTGAACCTCGTGTTGTTTTGAAGCTTGGCAGCTCGTGTTGTTTTGAAGCCAACCTCGTGTTGTTTTTCTGCTTTTGAAGTTGATTAACGCCTTTCTTCAAGGCGTTAGTTAACTGAATAACGACACGTTTAAGGGCGTTATCAATTTATTAACGACAGTCGTCAAGGCGTGAATTGTTCGATCAACGTCGTTGTTAGTTGGTTAACAACGCCTTCAGCAAAGGCGTTATCAGCAGGCAAGCCCGTGTCTTGTTTGAAGCCAAGCTCGTGTCAACACGAGCTATTCCAACACGAAGTGAAGGGCACCTCGTGTCGTTTTTGAACCTGCTAGCTCGTGTCAACACGAGCTCCTCGTGTCATTCCCCAATTCCTGCACGAACCTCCCAGCCATGCTCGTGTCGTTTTCAACACGAGCCACCCTCTTTCTACACGAGCTACCCATTTTCTGCACGAGGTTAATTAACGCCCTTGTCAGCGGCGTGTTCAGGTTAATTAACGCCCTTGTCAGCGGCGTGTTCAGGATAACTAACGCCTTGTCTAAAGGCGTCTTATTTTAAGAAACGCCTCTTTTAAGGTCGTCCATTTAATAAGTCACGCCTTGTTCTAAGGCGTCTTTTATTCCAGAGTCCTAAATCGTCCCGCCTTTCCTCGGAAGATTATTGCCTTGATTGGGACTCTTTCCTTAAATCCTTTCCAGATTTTACTCCTGGTGGTTATTCCCTTCATTATGGACTCTTCCTTTGATTTAATTCTTTCCTGAGATGACTACTGCCGTAGTTTATCTCCTTTCCCTCTTCTGCACGAACCCATTCCCTATAAATATCACCCTATGGCCTTCGGTTTACGGGGGGGGTCCTAATAATAAGAAGGGAAATTGCTGCCGCTCCTGCTGTTCTCTTTCCTGCTGCCGTTCCTGAAGTGCTGTCCCGTCAAGTCTCCTCCTGTTGCTGCTCGGTCTCCCGTCTTCCTTCTTCTTTACTGCTAACAGGAGCAGCAAGACCCCCCTTATGTTGTATTGTTTCTTTTAGTTCATGCATCATTTAGTCTTTCTGTTAAACCTCCTTCTCAACCACGTTGAGTCTCCACAGTGCATCTCTGCACACATCTCCACAGTGCATCTCTGCACACACTTCTAGAAGTGCAACCTTTGCACGCATCACCTCACACCATATCATTTTTATTTGCATACGTGCATATACATCTCCTCCCCATCCCTTTCATATAGGGGTTTAAACAAAACCCAAAACAAGGTGCGCATGTACAGTTCTTTTATTTTACGTCATTCATTATTTTTGAACTAATTACTACACAGCACACTAATCCGACCCGTTTTATTATTTGTCTATTTCTTGCAAGGTAATCAATTGAGGAAGACCCTTCTTGCCGGCCGGCCGGTTTAAGAAGGAGGAAAGAACCCATCTCTCCCACATCCCCGCACTCCCGCATCAGGTAAGCGATCAACTCTCCATCATTTTTGAGGCTTTTTAAGGTCTCTGGCGATCACATTCCATCTAGCACCTCGTGCTATTTTTCTGTTGATTTGTGCTTAATGCATATCTATTTCTTGTTATTTCCAATAAATCTCCTCAAGTAGATTTTTAAATTCTATCCGGATCTACAAATTGGCGATCACGGTGGGACTTCCTATCGTTTTCTTTGATTGATTACCACTCCCTTCCCAAACAATTGACCATGAAGGTCTGGGGGAGGGGGGGCATCCACAGAAGGAAGGCCCAATGACAAAGGGGGCGTCCTACTAAGGAAGGGAGGAGCCCAAATACAGCAAGTGGGCAAAGCCCAATAAGGCCAAAGAAAAAAAAATACAACGAAGTCCGAATGATATGGGGCCGGTAACACTGACGGAGAGCGCCGTGGACGCCGTAATCAACAAAAGTTGATCGGCGGTTAGGAGCACGAGTGGGACGACCGTGGACGTGAGCGCAATAGCTATCGAACCTACGAACGGGGCCGGAGACGAGGATGGTGGTGGGTATTCCGCAGGAGAAAGATGCTGGCGAGCTCCATGTCCGAACAGGCTACCCGTGAGCCCAGAGTAGGGAAAACAGACCGGCAAGGCCGGAGCTGGGGAAGACGGCCGGCAGGAAGACCCACGCATGCGCCCTCAGGAGAGGACGCCACGACAGCAGGATCTGAGCCCCGATCGCCAACAGCACGAATGCCACCCAGCGGAGGTAGGGCTGCGACGACGGCAATGACACCAAAGGGAGCAACCATAGGTGGGGGGCCCACTGTCAGGTTTGCCAAGGGTGGCAGGAGGTGGCGGGGGGACGAACCTCTGGCATGCGCAGCCCAGGCAGGCAGAGGGGTTGGGAGATTAGGCGAGGAAGAAGAGCCCAAGGGAAAGATTTGAAGGGAGTGACACGGAGTGGAATAGAAAGACTTAATGGCTAATAGTCCGGTGAGTTGAGGGTGAGCGCTCCGGCCCTGGTAAAACCCTATAGTTAATCCCTCCCGTCGGCTATGGCTGGGGAGGGGGGACCCCCTCCTCCCCCTCTGGTATCCTCTGGGGAGTCCACTTCAACCCCTCTGCTCCGCTCTTATGCTCAAATGTTAATGACATCCCATTCTATTCCTCAGCCCTCCTTCCCAGTTAAAAAACCAGCTTTCATTGATAATGGAGAACCTGTGGTATTTTTCTCACAGGCGGAAATCAAAGCTTCAATGCAACCACTTCAACATGCCATCATTGCTAAATGTGCTTACGGTCGGCCTTCTATCCCTGAGATCAAAGCGTGTATGGCTCAACGCCTGGGTCTTTCCTCAGATTTCATTATAAGCCGGCTCTCTCCAAGGCACATTCTCATTCGTCTGGGCTGTGATGCAAATTTTGTTAAGGTTCTCATCCGGAAGAATCTATATATCAAGGGTTACCTATTCAGAGAAACAGAAGAACCAGTCCGTGGACAACAAGCCGCATTGACCGCCCGGCTGGCCGACTCGCTTTCCACAAGGTGAACCAGCGTGACCTCTTCCCAGGGATCGTCCCTCCATACGTCCCCATCATAGAGGTGCCACTTCGGGCCCACTCGGCCCCATCGACCAGAATGTGGACCCCACAATTGCTGGCACACACTGCCGTCAGAGCAGTCCAAATTGTCACCCGTCAACCCAAGAACGGTCCTCCCAGGCCCCACTTGTAGCCCTTTACCTCCCTACGTGGAGTGGGCAGTAAAAGTCATTTCTGTAATTATTGTTATTTGTTTTAACCGGGAGTTACTGTGCTTGATCGGGATCATCTTCCCCACGCCCCGAGCGTGGAGGTACCCTCGCCACCCCTCGTAGTCATATTTGCTTTCCTAGTATAAGTTCTTATGCTATTGCTAGAGAGCATGTTAGGATCCTAGCTCGTATCATTTAAATCACTGCTGTGAGAAAGAGAGCGAGACCTGTCCTGTGACCCGATCCAGGCACGAGAGTGAGTAGACCACCCTTGACTCACTGTCGATTTCTCAACCGTGTAGGTCCGTCGCTTCCCTCATTAGGGACGAACTGTGAGCTTGCTTAGAGTCCAAGACCCGCATTCAAATTGGCCTCAAGTCCTCTCGTCTTTCCTGCATCATGTTAAGTTGAACGGCCCTTGTGATAAACCTATGTTATCCATGGCTTAGGCCCCACTGCACCCAGAGATAGTTCAAAGGGTCATTGAAGGGCTGTCGATCATGGAACGGTTCCGAAGAATGAACCCGTCATCTTTTAAGGGGGAGTTTAACCCCTAGTTGTGGAGCATTGGTTGTGGGCGATGGAGAAGGTGTTTCAGACCATCCATTGTGACGAGAATGAGAAAGTCAATCTGGAAATATTCATCTTGGAGGTAATGGAAGCACTTTTATATTTTGTGTGAAGTGGTTGGCTAGGATTGCACTCGCTCAACTAGGATAATATGATTGCAGGAATGTGTTGACGTATGGTGGTCCTCTATTCTGCGAAACCAATTTGAGGACGGAATGGTGGAAGCAACATGGGAAGAATTTGTTCATTTATTCAAGGCAAAGTATATTCCCAGGACATGTTGGAGCAGGAGTTTCTCACATTAACTCAAGGGTCCATGGCAGTGCTTGAGTACGAGGCTCATTTCATAGAATTGGCAAGATATACAGAATTTAAATATCATTATTTAAGTCATAATTATGCTTAATAGGTTTAATGGGCTATTTAATAAATAAAGACCAAATTAAGAACTATATAAAGGCCTAGATGTTAAATTCGGCTTAAGCCCATTCAAATAGGCCCAAAAGGCTGAAATCCAAGCCTTTTAGGCCCAAGCCCAATTATAGAAATGTAATTGGGGCTAATTTTAGATTTAAAAAGGGATAAATAAGATAAATAAGGGACAAATAGTTGATAATTCAAAAATCTGAAACTTTCGGACTAAATGCCATGAGGCGGTCTATCGCACGACCGCTTCCTCATGTAAGCGGTCCTCAGGCGATCGCTACTCACTTCCGTGAGCGAGGTCCGATAAACCCTAAAAAGATTAGATTTTATCCCTCCCAAAGGCCAAAGATAAAACCTACCTGGCCTAGAAACATGGTATAGGACTCTTAGGGATTGATTTGAGCCAAGAATAGGATTCTATTTCGACCTAATCTAGTAACCCTAACTTAAAACCCTATAAATAGATCCAATCTCGACCCACATGAACCCTAATGTTGGATCATATTTTTTGAAGGTAAGGAGACACTATCTCAGGTAAGGCCTTTTGAGGATTTTGTTCTCCTTTATATCGTCTAACACCCCTTCAATTTTTGTGCTAAGAGGTCAAGTCTTTAAGGAGATAGAAGCTCCGGAAGTCACTGTCCCTCTACAGTCTGCACAGAAGATAGTGCGTCTGTCCAGGGAAGAAGAGGAAAGTAGAAGCCCTAAACGAGGTTAGTTCAAGTTCTACCTTTAGAGCTTATTGTTCTCCTTTGTATCTTCCACCTACCCTCCAAGTTTGGTGACTTTAGGACAAGAGGTTGAAGAGTTAGAAGGCCAAGAAGTAGCCGATTCCACATAGGACGTGCCAGAGCCAGCATCAACTTCCAGTCAGAAATTTGATCTATAGGAACACTTCCAGAGGTAGGTTATCTCATGGATGGCTAAATTAACATGTTTGGAACAAAATCCCCCTATTCCTTCCTGTTTTCATTGACTACACAAAGTATTTTACGTTTTTCCATCATTGCGCATATAGGGTTATCATAGCATGCATGAATCCTACCCTTTAATAAGAAGATGATAACTTTAATTTAATTCATGTAAATCTATGTATCTCCATGCCTTATCTTTCTTCTATCATGACTTACCTTCATGTATACTAGAATGTCCTCCACCCTCGTACACTGGGCAGCCCTCCTCCCCCACCAAGTCCACCCCCACGCCTCTCACCCACACCCGCGCCCCCTTCTTATCTCCGCATCCAAAGGGAGGCTCGGCCACCTCCCCTGCCAACCCTCCACTGCTGCCACACGAAAGCCCTCCAGGGCATAGTAGGTGTCCCATCGTGGCATGCGGTGGCAACACCATTATCTCCGGCAGAGGCAGATGAGGCAGCAGCGCCGTCTCCTCCTCACCCGGCATCCACCCGCAGAGGGCCACCGCCGTGGCTGCCGCGAGCAGAGCGCTGCACAGCGCCGTCTCCTCCTCACCCGGCATCCACCTGCAGAGGCCACCTGCAGAGGCCACCGCCGTGGCTGGTGCGAGCAGAGAGCTGCACAGCGCCGTCTCCTCCTCACCCGGCATCCACCCGCAGAGGCCACCGCCGTGGCTGCCGCGAGCAGAGCGCCGTCTCCTCCTCACTCGGCATCCACCTGCAGAGGCCACCGCTGTGGCTGCCACGAGCAGGGCGCCGCAGAGGCCACCGCCACTCCGCAGAAGTTTTCCTCCTCCACCGCCAAACCCCTCCCGCTGGCGCCCTCCACCGCCGGACCTTCGCCCAAGATCCTGCTCGCGAAACCCCCAGGCTCGGTCCCCTCCGCCTCCAAGTTCGCTCACGAGGACGACCCGTCTGCGGCTGTCGCCCTCCGCACTCGCGTGCCGCCGCTCGGACCGTTCAACCTCCTCATCTCCGAGGGTGGCCGGCGACAAGGGGAGCACCGGTGGTGGAGGCTCGACGGCGGACATCGAAGGAGGAGGAAGAGGGGAGGGAGAGGAGAGGGGAGCGCACGGGTCACGAGAGCTCTTTAAAAAAATGGGTCAACCCTTGTTTTTATTTGGAGAGAACTTTTCAAAGGATGAAATTTTATCCTAAAAATTAGGGAGAGGTTACCAAACACGTCTAACTGGGTTTCCTATTCCTATTTTTAAATTTGAGAGAAAAAAGAGGGGAAAAAGAGCAACCAAACACCCTACTAGAGTATTTATAGTGACAGAGTGACATTTCTTTTCCTCTACTGCAATTTTAAGTTTAGGCTTCTATAACTGCAATAGGTGGCTCCATTGCACCTTGGAACCATCCAAGATGTTTTTCTTAGCCTTAGATTTTCAACAAACTTTGAAGTAATAAAGCTTGTGGCACCCACTGCAGAAATCTCACAATTCAAAAAATAATATACACACAAAAAGAGAGAAAATAATGAAACAAAATAAGAAATAAAATAACAAAAAAACATAATAAACAAACAAAAAGGAGATAAACAAAAGGCCTTGCATGGTTCTTGATTTTTGAATGCTTACTCTTGCATGCTTGCCAGTAGTATAGCGTACCACATTTCCCTTGGAAATTCCTAGGACCGTACTTCCTTGAATAAATAATGTCGCCCCACTCGGGACGCGTGTGTGCCATGCCACATGCTAAGGGGGAAGAAACTAGTTCTAGTGAGTGCATACGTCAAGGGGAAGAGTCATAGCTATGTCATTAGCAGAACTCGCAAAGTATACCCTAGACACACTCCCACACTTTGCACATAATATGAATCAATAAATTTGACCGTAGGGATTCCGGATTTTCTTTCTAGCACCTTATGGATGTTCGAATGCCTACACTCACATGGAAGGCGATTGTGAGGAAAAAGTTGCCTACCCCCTTTCCAAAAAAGAAAAAAAATGACGAATAAGTGAAATGTGGATCTAAGTAGTCAGGAATTCCCACTAAAACAAATGAGGAGACTCACGCGAAAATGGTGAAACAAACCGCGATAGAGATGAATCCTAGTAGCTGGGAATCCCCACTGAAATAAATGAGAAAACTCACGCCGAATGGTGAAGTCTAAAAAAAAAAATTTAAATGGACAAGGGGGTTGTGCGAAGCTACCGAAAGTCGAGAAACGGAAATGAATGTGTAGGCAGTAGAGTAATCCTCGAGTGTTATCTAGAAAGCCTGCACATCCCTATGTTTAGGGTCCATTGCCCACATGCCTGCACTCCCGTACCACGGAAGAATTGTCTCGGGCATAAATTATAGTTTTGACTATGAACATAGATTATGTGATTTTTTCGTCACGTGTGCACACCCCTTTTAGTTGCGCGTCGTGAATCACACGCTGTCCTAGAATCATGGGCGTTTTCCTTATCCCATCCCCAAAAGAGGGGAGCTATAATACTATGTACTTATGTCGTGCTTGTTATGCTGAATGCTTGCATGTCTGCGTGCCTGGGAGAAATGAAAATGAATGAAATAAATAAATCAAATGAATGAACAAAATAACAAATAACAAGAGATGAATAAAAAAAGGGAAGAGAAGAAGAAAAAAATATATAACACCTCAATACCATAACCTTTTGTCCCACTGATAAATAAACCTGTGGCCCAGACTGAACCTCCTTGAGCTAGAAATCACACTTGTTAAACTTTGCATATAGTTTGTGTGCTCGAAGAGTCTCCAAAATAATTTTCAAGTGTTCCCTATGAGACGCTTCATCTAGGGAGTAAATTAGCACATCATCAATAAATACAATTACAAAGCTATCCAAATAGGGCTTAAACACTCGATTCATTATGTCCATAAATGTTGCCGGGGCATTCGTTACACCGAAGGGTAAAACAATGAATTCATAGTGCCCATATCTGGTCCGGAAAGCTATCTTTGAAGTGTCTTCTTCCTTGATCCGCAGCTGATGATATCCTGAACACAAATCAATCTTCGAGAACACTGTAGCACCTTGCAACTGGTCGAAGAGATCATCTATGTGAGGCAAAGGATAGCGATTCTTCACAGCCACTTGATTGAGCTTTCGGTAATCAATACAAAGTCGAAGTGACACATCCTTCTTCTTCACGAATAGGACTGGGGCTCCCCATGGCAAGACACTTGGTTTAATAAAGCCTTTGTCCAACAACTCTTGCAGTTGCTTCCTCAACTCTGCCATCTCTGCTGGTGCCATCTGATAAGGTGCTTTAGATATCTGTGTTGTACCGGGTAAAAGATCAATAGAGAATTCGATCTCCCAGACTGGCAGCAACCCTGGTAAGTCCTCCGGAAAGGCATCAGAGATGTCTCGAACCACTTCAATCCCCTCAAGTGATGGCACTTGGTTGGCCTCAGCTGTGGCCACTACAAAAGCTAAGAATGCACTACAACCCTTGCACAATGATCTGACTGCCTTCATAGTTGAGACCACAATTTTTCCTGACCCAATCTTGGGCAAAGGGTGGAAAAACTCCTTCTCACTGGCCATGTGAAAAACAACACACTTCTTGCGGCAATCAATAAGAGCATAATGCTTCTCTAGCCAATCAAGATCAAAAATTGCATCATAGTCCTTCATCTTCAAAATATAGAAGTGTCTAGGTAACTCCCGTCCTTCAATAAATACGGGTAAGGAAGGATAACTCTTTGTAGTGGACAATGCCCCAGTTGGGGTGTGCACTAGAAGAGGCACATCCAAGTCCTTTGCTACCAAACCTAACTCACCATGCAACATTTTTGAAAATCGGTCAAACACAAATGAATGAGTAGCACCAGTGTCAAACAAGACTCTAGCTAGAAGCTGAATATCAAAAGTGTACCTTCAGTCACATGGTCCGCGAGTTGTTTGTATGTTTGATACATATTACCATAAAGAGTTTGCCATTCTTCACAAGTGAGATTTTTGTTATCAGAATTTACCTCGGTGTCATTTTCCTCATCAGCCATTAGACATCGATTCTGGACCAGCTAGTTTAGCTCATCCTCCTCCTCAAACTTGGACTCACTTTCATCCTCATCGCTCCATGTAGCCTTCATTGCCTTTGACTTCTTAGCTTTTCCATTCTTCACTTTCCTCTCAAGATCTAGACATTTATTTCTCATGTGTCTGACCTTGTTACATTCATAGCATCTAATCTCTCATTTCTTCTCCAATGACTTTTTCTGAACTTTTCTAAGAGATGTGCCATTCGTTCTAGCTTTCCTGAAAATTTTTTTAGCTCTTCTAGTGATGAGGTCCACAAGGTCTTCCTCACTACTATCAAGACTTGACCCTTCATCACTTTCTTCAGAAGGCATTGGGTTAGCCTTAAGTGCAATTGATTTCATCTTACTTTTCTCCTCCTTTGTCCTTTTAATGTTGATTTCATAGGTTATCAAGAACCTAATCAACTCATCTAGCATAAGTGTGGTGAGATCTTTAGAGTCTTCTATCATGGTCATTTTTGTATGTCATTGTCGTGTCAAGAACCACAGCACCTTCCTTACTAGGTCTTGATTTGTGTACTCCTTTCCCAGTACTTTCAAATCATTTATTATCTCACTTAACCTAGCAATCATCTCCGAGATGGTCTTATGCGGCTTCATCATGAAGAGCTCGTATTCTTGGACTAATAAATTTACCTTTGTTTCCTTGACTTCTGATGTTCCTTCGTATATTAGTCAGAGCTTCTCCCACATTTCCTACGCAGAGGAACACATAGAGACACTAGAATATTTGTTAGGATGTATAGCACAATGAACAATATTCATAGCTCTGAAATTCACACATGATTTTCAAATATGTTCTTCAGTCCAGCTGTTCTCATCATCGGGCAATTGGTAAAGACCTTTTCTTATGACTCCCCAGGTATCATAGTGTGATGACCCAGCATCTAGGCTCGGTTAAACCTGAAACCACTTGGATCCTTAGAGGCCTCCCAAGAGCGGTGAAGCTCCGAAGGGATAAAAGGAGTGTGCGGAGGTGTATAGGAATACATTGAACTTTCAGATAAGGCAGCAAATAATTACTATATTTGATCAGGATTGCTAAAATAGTAGAAATAAAATTAAAAGAACTGCCAACACAGTATGAATTAACTATCAGGAGATTTGATAAGGAATGGCTATCAAATACTAAGAGCTCCAAATAGAAAGATCAAACACTTCAGTATGGTACCTAGTGGTGGTTTGATTCGAAAATCTCCTCACGTAAGAGTCAGTTTTCCAGATAGGCGTGACCTATCCTTCTGACTAAGCCTTTTTATATACCACTGATTAATGGACCACAATGCAAGTAAGAGATGAAGAGATTTCAGAACAATTCAGAGTAAAGTCAATTTATAAAGAGCTATCACAATCCAAAGAAAGAAGCCACTCAATCATCTAGGTTGCACAAAGGCATTCCAAGGGTAAGGTCGATGCACCTGACTAGAATGTGGGTTCCGGATGTTATGCTGCATCGACCTCATGTAGAGGGTGCCACGACCTTTCCTACCAGAGTTGCAGCAATAGGAATGATGGAATGATGGATAGGTCGGTGCACTATGGTGTAGCATCGACCTGAGGTACCCTTACTCTGACCTTGGTTTCTAGAAGATCTGAACCTAGAAGGAGTATGTGTCAGTGCAGGTTGGTGGTTGCATCGACCTTTCTGTTGAGACTAGGTTACTTTGACTTTGGGGTTTCCTTGGACTTGGGCTTTAGTTGCTTGACCCCTAACCTATCCCTTAGCCTGAGGTGCAGTAGTGTGTGTGCATGACCCCCTAGACACCTCTACCTTCCCTTTGCCCTTGTCCTTGGCACTGGGCTTGGTTTGCTCATTATTTTTCACAGGCTTTTTATTGTGATTTTCTTCAGAATTCATTTTTTTTAAAGATTTAGATGTTCCTTTTTCAGCAACAAAGGAAATGGTTTTCACATCAAACCTTTTCTTATTGGTTGGGTTAAAACCCAATCCTTCCCTTTTGAAATTTATTTTTGTTCCCAAGATGGCATTCAGATTTTCGGTTCCCTGTGTCATGCCCTCAAGGGAATGTTGTTTATCCTTATTCTCTTTTTCTAAGTTTTCAATTGACTTTTTCAACTCTTTATTCACACCATTGACAGCATCATATTTTTCTTTTGTAATTCTGGTTTCTTCCTCAAATTTTTGCATTCCAATTTTTAATTCATCAATGGTGTTTCTCAAGTGTTCATTTTCAAATCTCAAATCATTCAAAATAGTTTTAACATTTTTAGTTTCAACAAGAGAGTTCTTCAAACTACAGTTTTATGTTTCTAGGCATCGGCACATCTGCTCGATGGCGTCGCCTTTGATGGGGTTGCTCAACCATTTCCTCCATTGCTGGGTCGGGTGGCGTTGCGTTCACGGATTTGCTGCATCTGCTGCGCGCCGTGAACCTTGATACCTGTCGTTGCCGCGTTGGCCCGCTCCTGAAGCGCCAGTTCCTGCGCTTTGATGCCGAGCTTGCGCTCCTCGAACGCCAGCTCTATCTCGCGCTGCTCGTTCTCCATCGCGTACTTGTCGCGATCGGCCTGAAGTTCCATCTCACGGCGCTGCTGGTCGGCATCGAACTCCTGCTGGCGGCTCTGAGCTTCGGTCGCTGCCTTGTCCTTGACCGCCTGCGTCTGGGCGTTGATCTTGTCGATCTCCGCCTTGGCCTTCATCTCATCCGGGCTCGGCTGCGGATTTCCGGACTGCTGTTCCAGCCGCTGCCGAAGCTTGTCGAATGCCTCCTCAACCGTCGATTCCGCGCTCCGGCCCACGCGGTAGGTGCGGAACGCGAACATGAACAGTTGCTCCAGGGGAGCAAACATCTCAGGCGCCTGTGTCAGCACCGGAGCTGCACCCTCAAGCCCCTGCACAAAGGCCGTGAGCAATTCGGTCGCGCTCTGCTTGGCCTGCTCGGCATCCGGCTCGATCGTCGAATCCGTTTCGATCTCGACACGAAAGCCCCGCAGCTTGTCCGAGCGCAGGATTGCCAGCGCCTCTTGGAACTGCTGCATCAACTCCTGTTCCTTGGCCTGCCCCGCCTGCTGGACCTGCATCTGGTACTGCTGCTGCGCCTGCTGCTGAAGCTGCTGCATGGCCATCTGCTGCATCTGTGGCGTCGCCTGCTGCAACTCGGGCGGCAATTCCGGCGGAGGCGGCTGCGGCACTTCCTGCTGGGCCCGGCGTACATCGTCGCGGAACTGCAGGTTCATCCCGCTCATTTCCATCAGCGTCTGCTCGGAGAACACCTCGGCGACGATTTCCGCCATCAGCCGGAGTGTGTCGCGACAGAACCGCGCCACTGCTTCCTGCCGCGCCTGCAGCCGATTGGATGCGAACTGCCCCTTGATCCGCTGGGCCGTCGCGGTCTCATTCGGATCACCCATGCCGCGGACGAGGTCCGACAGGCCCGTGATCTGGTAGAGGTCGTTGAGCACGTTCTGGCGAGCCACGTACAGTTCATTGAGAACCGTGATGATCTCGCCCATCGGGACAAGACTGATAACGCCCGCCGTGCCGCCCTTCTCGGCAAAGGCCGCCCAGTTGTCGACCGGGATCAGCTTGTTGTCGACGCCCTCCTGCAACAGCCGGCCCACATCGGCCTTCTGCGACCCGTCATAGACGCCGTTGGCGCGCACTGCCGTGGTGAGCATAGCAATGCGGTTGGTGAGGTCGTCGAGCTCCTGCGCCTGATCCTGGTATTCGTAGTAATCCGGGACCGGTACGACCGTATCGGTCGACTGCGTGCTGAACAGCGGCTCCGGGCACGGCCAGAACCCTTCCAGCTTCAGTGGATCGTCCTTGACCTCGAGCACCAGCCCCGGCGTGCCGATCGGGATCACATAGACCTTGCGGTCCGACTTGTTCCAGACCTCCCAGACCTCGGCCTTTTTGAAGTAGCTGACGGTCTTGTCGTCCTGCACCTCGTTGGTACTCATGCGCGGCGGCACGAAGTCCAGTACGATCTTCTGGGCTTTCTCCTCGCCGTACTTTTCCTCAACCTCTGTCTTGGTCAGCCACAGCCTGCGGGCCACCCACGGCACTTCCGGCCATGTCCGGGCGTTGCCCCAGAGAAAATCTCGATAGAACACGTAGTCGACGCACAGGGTCTCATACGCCAGTTTCTCGTAAATCTCGCCGTCGCCGTCTTCGGCAATGTCCTGTGCGTAGGTCGGATCGGTAGGCTCGGGCGTTACCTCGGCGTTCTCGTTGGCCTCCTCGGCAGCCTCGAACGAGGGCTCGTAGCGCACCCACGTCTGCCCCATGCCGGGTAGCAGGTAGTCGTCCACAGACCTGGAGACGTGATCGAAATACTTGCTCGCCTCGATCTGGAAGGACAGACAGCGCTCGAGGATTTGCGAGGCCAACCGCGCGGCTGGGTCGCGATCCATGAACCGGCGTTCGACTACGGGCTTTGGAGCGCGGGAAAACACGAGGGGTTTGAGCGTCTGGACGTTGGACCAGAGCACGTTGAACTTGCGCAGCTTCAGCGAGGCCCTGTCGCGCTCGTCCCGGTAGCGCTTGACGATCTGCTCGCAGCGCTGCAGCCAGTTCACATAGGACTGGTCTTTCTGGGCATAGCTGATCTCGGACTTCCACCGCGACCAGATGTTGAGATCAACACCTGTCGTGCCCTTCGGGGGCGGGTCAGGCGCTTCCTTCTTGTCGACCATTTACTGGCCATCGCCTCGCGTGAAATAGACGGTCGCCGTGGACGAGGCCGTGATGCCGGCAACATGCGTGGCGCCAGCCGGGATGGTGAAGATGCGGTTGAACCCCGACGGGATGGCAATCCCCGACGTTGTCGCGGTCACGGTACTGTCACCGAACGCGATGAACGTCGTGGCCGAGCCAGCCGAATAGATCAGCACCTGGAACCCGCTGCCCCCCAGGGCAACGCGTCCAGTCGTGTTCGAGGCCGAGAGCGTCGCGGACGCGCCCGGTGTAAACGGATTGAGCATGTTTTTGCTTCCCCTATGGGGTTATCACCCTATCGTCGCGCCATGCTGACGATAGTTTCGTTCTAACGGATGCGACCGCCGGTTCCTGTTTCCAGCGTCGACCACGCGTCTTCCATGGTCATCTGCGAGCGGATCGCCGCCCCGTCGGCTCGCACCTGCATGACGCGCCCCGGCACTTCCTTGGCCGTGGGAGGCGGCAGCTCCTGCATGACCTGACAGCCATAAGCGAACGCATCGGACGGGTGACTGGCCCAGTTGTGGATCGGCTCGCGGCTGAATGCCTGGTTATCCTCGATCCACTCGAATTCCCACGCCTGCAGGCCATCCAGGCCCGCCTCGCAGCGTGTCCGGTTGAACTCGCACCGATCGATGATTTCACGCGCCGCGCTGATCTGGTCGTGCTTCTTGCTCTGGGCCACGATGCCCACGTGCTCGAAGCCGAACTTGCCGATGAACCGCTCCACCACCGAATGCTTGGACTGGAACGTCTTGGCCCTTGCGTCGTGGGGAAGGTAGATTTTCCCCAGCCTGTTGAGCGGCAGACCCCAGTCCGTCATCTGCTCCCTCAGTTCGTCAGCCCAGTCGTCGGCGTCGAGGCCGGAGGCACCGATATAGCCCAGCACTCCAAACCCATTCAGCCGGCGCTGCCAGAACCACCAGCCCGCCGTGTCACGGAAGCCAATGTCCGAGCTCACCTCGAACGGCGACCCGTCGGGATCGAACACAACGTCCTCGGTCAGCCTGCCTTCCCGCTCGGCCTTGTTCACCCATTTGCTTAGAATGGCGCCCTGGGTGTCTTAGCACCCCTAGCTTGGAAAAATTGTAATTTTAAGTGGTAGAGGAACCTCACCTCTGCGCCTTTTAATTGTACTACCTCTATGTTTCAATGAATTGGTGGTTCAATCCTCACCACTTTTCTAAAAAAAATAGTGAAGAACTATGATTTCTTTCATTTTAGATATAAATATACTGAGCTAACGCCATTTCAGTGGATGATGCACCAATCTGGACCAGATTTTTCTTTCTTTTCTTCCTTGGTGATTAACAGGTTGCAAAATCGCGGTCTATCTTTGGGCTGCTGATAGAGTCATGTCAGGTGAGCAGGGCCCAGGTTGTGAACAAATTCAAAACCGAGGTCAGTCATATCCAGTATACATTCTTCTTTACCTATTGATTGGGGTGGTAGATAAGTACAAGTGGTCATGCCTCGGCCCTTCAAACAGCATTCTGCTTACTATGGATAACCAGCTGATCCAATCGTGTAACTCCTAGAATATTGTTCAGTGGCATAAATGCACATTATACGGTTGACACGGCATAAAGAGTAGTCAGATGTCAATTTAACTTCCTGAAGAGATGAAAACTCATTGTGAATGCCACATTCGCTAAAAAAGTGCAGCCCAATGCCACAAGGTTCCTGCAAATGTGGGTCTGGGGCAGCTCAGATTGAAGCAGCCTTTCCTGGCTTTTTGCAAAGAGGATTTTTTTCTGTTTTGGCGACCACCAGGCCATAACGGAGCCATGCTACTGTTGAACCGAGGCTCCCTACAGAGCCACATTGAATGATGGTTTCTATTATTGCTAGGCCTCCACTTGTATTTTGACATTTCCTCGTGTTCATTACAGAGAATGAGAAAAGGAACAATCAGGGGGGGAAAAAAGCTGTTTGGTAACATTTCAATCATGACTTTTCATCACTTTCCAATGATTATTCTAGACAGTCAGGTGCCCACTAATTTGCTCTAATATAAAGCAACTCTAGCCTCTGCTGGTGACGTGGAAATCCCAGGTACTCACAAGATGAACAGCCGCAGCCATTCAGAAAGGATTAATTGGCAGACAGTAAAGATCACATGAAAGACGAAGAAAAAGGAGCCCCATCCAACAAAAAGGAAAATGTCACAGGAACCACTCCCACCAGCCAATTTGAGATTTGACTTCCATGGGACTAAGCAAATGGCAAACGACTACTAGTAAAGCCCATGAGAATCCATAAATATCGTAGATTGATATTCTTTCTAGCTATTTCTGACTGTACATTCTGATATTCCGCGTCGGGGCGTGACACCAAGAAAGTGACTTATTCATTAGAAAGAAGATAATGCTAATGCAAGGGAAGAATTTCTACGTCGATTTGGACGTAAGGTCCGTAATGGCGATATTGTGTGAAGTGGCAACCTAGTGGGACTACGCAGGGCTCTCAAGGGACCTCGAGATTGGCGTATGCTAGGGATATTTTTGGAATTGTGGACCAGTGGCTTGGAATCGGTCTAAGCTAGCTGGATATTTTAGAGAGCTCAGCCTGGGCGGAGTGCCGTTAAGTCAAGGAAAATTTCGATCATTCTGTGAATGCCAATGGGACTGTGCGGTACAGCTTTAAATGTTTCCTATTAAGAGGGGAGAAATGGACTACTCCTTTGTTATCTATGAGGACATTGGCACCCTCTTCCTAGACATGGCAGATGATATATTGTCTGACCTAATTTTCAACCAACTTTTCCTTGGGGTTGGAGGTCATTACTTCTCTTCTTTTGACCATCACTAGGTCACCCTTCTTGAATTCTTGCCCTTTGACCAGCTTGTCGAAAGCATCGGCCATGCGAGCTCGACATAGTTGAATATTTTGTTGCACTTCAAGACACTTTCTTTTGATCTCGACGAGCTCTTCCAGTCTTCTTTCAATGTTGGTTTGTTCGCTGCTAGCCAACCCATGCTGAATGGCGACCCATAGTGATGGAACTTCTAATTCAATGGGCACCACAGCCTCTGACCCATAAACAAGGGAGAATGGTGAGCAGCCAGTTGGGGTTTTATATATTATACGATAAGCCCACAGCGCTTCGTACATCTTTTCTTCCCAATCATTTTTATTGGATTTAATAGTCTTCGCCAGCTAAGTGCAGAGCATTTTGTTGAAGGCTTCTCCAAACCCATTGGCTTGGGGATTGTAGGGGGACAACATCCTCCAGTTAATTTTGTATTTATCAGCCAGTCGATATACCTTCTGGTTTCTGAAATGAGTGCCATTGTCAGAGATAATTTGGTTGGGGACCCCAAACCAGAATATTATATTCTGTCGAAAGAATCTGGCAACCAGCTCCCCTGTCAGTTCTCTTAATGCAATCACTTCTACCTATCTAGAGAAGTAGTTTGATGTGACACGACCTCGGACCTACTAGCAAACAAGCACATGCGCAACCGAACGGGCCGAGATCGGCCTGAAAACTGAAAACCGAAAACTGAAGACTTAGCGGCGGAAAGCGATGCGCAACGATTCCTCCAGATAGTCCATACCCGCCGCGTTGCACGGGCAGGATATGCGGACGCAGTTTTCGAGGCCGGGTTTGCCGGCGAAGGAACGGATGGCGATTCCCCGGGCGAAGAGTTTGTCGCGGAGCGCGGCCGGGTCGGCGACGCGGGCGAGGACGAAGTTCGCCTGCGAAGGGAGCGTTTCCGCGCCGAGTTCGGTAAGGATTTTTTGGAGACGGACGCGCTCGGTTTTCACCCGGGCGACGGTCGCGGCGAGCCGGGCGTCGCCGGTGAGGAGGTCGTTTTCGGCGATGACGAGCGAAGCTGCGGCATTGGCGAACGGCGCGCCGACCGCGCGCATCCAGTCGGCGACGCGCTCCGGAACGATGGCGTAACCGACGCGCAGACCGGCAAGCCCGCGCGCTTTGGAGAAAGTCCGGACGATGGCGACATTCGGGAGGGTGAGCGCGGCGGCGGTCAGGTCTTCGTCGGCGAATTCCGCATACGCGCCGTCGAGCAGGACGAGCGCGTGCGGCGCGGCGTCCGCGATTTTTTTCAAATCGGCGGCGGTGGCGACGGCTCCGGTCGGATTGTTCGGCGAAACGACGGCGATCAGGCGAGTGTCGGCGTTAATCGCGGCGATGACGGCGGCGGTCGGATACGCGCCCGTCGGCCACGGGAGATCGACGACCTTCGCGCCGGCGAAATGCGCGTAACGCCGGAACATCTCGAAGGTCGGCGAGGGCAGGATCATCTCGCGTCCGGGAGCGAGCACCGAACGGCACAGGCGCTCGATGGCGTCGTCGCCGCCGGCGGTGACGACCACGCGCGACACGGGCACGCCGAAGCGTTCCGCGAGCAACGCTTCGAGTTTCGATGCGTCCGGATAGCGCCGGAGTTTTTCACCATCGATCTGCGCGAGCGCGGCGAGCGTTTCCGGAGCGACCTGCGGCCCTTCGTTGAGGTCGAGCACGAGCTTCATGCCCGCCGGACGCCGGGGCGCGTGATAGCGGCCGGAGGTGGCGAGGGCGGCGACGGGAGTGATGGAGGAGTCGGACACGAAGAGGTCGGAAAGCGCGGCGCTTTCAGGTTAGGGATTTCAGGGTTTCACGCGTGAAGGCGTGATCGACGTTGCCGGTGTTGCGCGTGGCGAGCGGTTCGAAGAGCACGACTTCCGAAACCGCTGACCGATTCCGACGGCCGGCCGCTCGCCGGCAATCTCACCCGCTGGCCGGACGCCCATGTCGATCCGGACGGCTGGACCCGCTTCACCCTGAAGACCCCGGCGGTCAACGGCCACAAGCAGCGCGAGCATGTGGCCCAGGCGGAGAGCTTCCTGCTGCCCGGCGGCTTTCAGCTCCTGGTCGGGCGCGATCTGGCCGAGCGCGACCAGTTCCGCGACCGCATCAACGCGGCGCTCGCCTGGTCGGCGGTCATGACCCTGTGCCTCGGCCTCGCCGGCGGGGTGCTGATGAGTCGCGGCGTGCTCCGGCGCCTCGAATCGATCAACCGCACCAGCGCCCGCATCATGGCCGGCGAAATCTCGCGCCGCATCCCCCTGAAGGGCTCGGGCGACGAGTTCGACCGGCTGGCCGCCAATCTCAACACCATGCTCGACCGCATCCAGCGCCTGATGGACGGCATGCGGCAGGTGACCGACAACATCGCCCACGACCTGCGCTCGCCGCTCGGCCGGCTGCGCAGCCGGATCGAGGTCGCGCTACTCGATCCGCCCTCGCCGGACCGCTACCGCGCCGAACTGGAGCGGACGATCGAGGATGCCGATCACCTGCTCACGACCTTCAACGCCCTGCTGGGCATCGCCGAGGCCGAGGCCGGCAATCCGCGCGCCGAGATGGCGCCGACGGATCTGGTCGAGCTTGTCCGCGATCTGGTCGATCTCTACGAGCCGGTCGCGGAGGAAGCCGAATTGCGCGTCGAGGCAAGGCTGCCGGATGCGCCGATCATGCTGCTGGGCTATCCGCACCTCCTGTCCCAGGCCTTCGCCAACCTGATCGAGAACGCGCTGAAATATACGCCGGCCGGCGGTTCGGTCCGCATCGCCGCCGAGCGCGCCGAGGGCATGGCCCGTCTCGTCATCGCCGATAGCGGCCCCGGCATCCCCGCCGAGGAGCGCGAACGGGTGTTCGACCGTTTCTACCGGCTGGAAGCCAGCCGCACAACGCCGGGCAACGGGTTGGGGCTCAGCCTGGTCCGCGCCGTCCTGCGCCTGCATGGCGGCGCGATCGCGCTGGAGGACGACCGTCCCGGCAGCGCGGCGCCGGGGCTCAGAATCACCGCCAGCCTGCCGCTTTCCGATGCGCCCGAAGCCGGCCGGCCTGTTGCCGCAATGGGACAGTAGACAAACGCAGAGGCGGCCTGCCCAAAGCCCGCTGGAGTATTCGCCCGCCACCTATGGGCTTGGGCAAGTGGCTTGTGAGACATCCCTATCGGCATCTCATTCTTCTTTTTTCTTTCCTTCTCTCCCTTCCTAGGCCTATCGGTCCTGACAGACCCCGGCTAAGTTGCCATTGGGACCAGAGTCGACTTGGGCATCCAGACTTGTTTGGTCTTGCATGGCCTTGGGGCCGGCTCATTCTTCGGTCGATGGACCGCCTCTCCATTCTTCTTCTCTATTCTTCCTAGAGCATGAAATGAGTTGCACACAGGGACATTTGGTACGATTTATTCAGGGATCACTTTGGCTCTTTGACCATTGAGGTGAACTCTGATGCCCCCGATCAGAACCGACTTCCTGGTGTTAGAGATCTGGCCCCTAGGGGTAGCAACAATAGCATTTCTTCGGCACCTTCTTTGACAGGGCGTTGATTTCTTGTTGGTGGGGCCCATGTTGAAACAGACGTGGTGAACGACAGTCTTTGATAGGGCATTTCTTCGGCACCTTCTTCGCCACCCTCTTCCCCATTAGCTCACAGTCTTGACTGGCGCACGGTCAGCATCAGCTGCTAGTGATCCGACAGCAGCGGGTTTGATAGCAGATGTCCTCATGATGGGGATGCAGGATTCAACGAGCTTGGGCCCCTCAATCTCCAGTAGGTTTACGAAGGCCACCCCTAGGAAGTTGGGGAAGCCCACCACGAGAGGGAAGCTCCAGAATTGTACCGGGACCACCAGGTAGCCTTCCTTGACGTGGCTTGCAATGACTAATGGTCTGAAGGAGACGGCCATTATTATTATTTACTAAAGTCATACTTGTAGGGGGCAAGGGGAGATCATCGACCCCAACCACCCTACAAGAAATTTTATAATATGAAGCAAAGAGTGGGGAGAAGAGGGAAACAGGGTACAGGGGAGGGGATGCACCCTGTTAAAGAAGGCAAGAGTGTAATGACCCAGAGTCCATAATACCGATAACCCGATACTAGGTATCAAACTACCGCCACTATGAATTGAGAGTCTATGATGCTGATAACTCGATACTAGGTATCGAATTACCGCTACCATGAACTGGGGATGCCACCCAGGAGGATGATGAGGCCCCCGAAGGGTTAGTGTGGGTTGTTGAGGGATTACATTAGAAAATAGAATTTGTAGCGCGCAATGTTAATTTTTAACAATGAATAATTAAAAATTAAGGTGGAAGTAATATATGGAGCCCAATTATCAGAGCCTCATATTCTGCTTCATTGTTAAAACTGTTACGAGGGGCTCCAAGGGGGTTTGTCTTCTCATCTTCTGGCATGCCAGCTGAGAAGGCGTGTCGAATCAAAAGATCTCCAACATGACATCCCTGAGTTGTGACGGTGGGGGGGCGGGTGTGTGACGTGTCATGTTAAAAACTTCGTGACAGCGGGCAAGCTACGAGTGGCCATTCTACAAACTCTCAATATGAGATTAATTGATGCCGTTTGCCAATCCAAATTATTGACAATGACATTATTTCATCCACGTGTTAAAGGTTATGGCTTCTGCTGATCAAGATTTGTCGATTCGTTGAGTTGTATCGGATCGAAATCTTACTGATCCGATATGATACGGTCGAGTCACATTCGACTCGACCCGACTCAACTCTCTCTCTCCCTCTCTCCCTCCTTTCTCTCTCTCTCTCACTGTGACTCGGTCTGACTCGACCAATCCTGAAGGTGATCCGCAGTGTATCAAATTTTTTAGATACGGTACGATACGTCCGAATCAACCCGAGTCGACAAATCATGCTCCTGATCAGGGTTCTGCCGACTCGGTGATCCGTACCGGATCGGTTCTTCTCTGATCCGATACGGTACACCCGAGTCTCTAAAAATATACTATCTTTCTCCGTGACTCGACTCGACTCGATCCGACTCGACCTGAGTTAGTCTGACTCGATTCTTCCCTGATCCGATATGGCAAGTTCGAGTCGAGCCGAGTCGACAAATCATGCTCCCGATAACTCCTTGAAGTCGATTGTCTCCCTCCCCCCTTCCTTTTGTGCAAAAGACATAACAAGCGAGGAGGCATGGACCATCAATTTTGACTGTACTCCCGAAGGTACCCATATTTCAGATGGGTGGTCCTTGCTTGGTGTGCAATAGTGGTCACGTACGGTACCCGCATTGGTTTTAGTCACGACTGAATTGCGGCGCACAAAAAAGTGTGTAGTAAGTATCGTCCCACGTAACTTTAGAAGTCTAGCCACCCTGAACGGGGTGGGTAGGTGGGACCTCCCACCAACCCCCACCCGGAACCCTCACCACCTCCGGTGGTGGTACCCGTACGCCGACGTCGTCCGACGGAAGCTTCACAGGTGGTCTCCCGCCGGTGGTTCCGTTGGGTGGGGGGAGCCCCCGTAGGGAAATGCCCCCCGACCCCAGGGTGTGGCCCCAGCGTTCGTTTTATCCAGGTCGCTCGCAGCAAAATAACAAAGGCAGCTCGTGAGTAACAACCGACGATCACCCCCGGGCCGACCGCCTCGCCTTCCAAAAGGTGAACCAGCACACCATCTCCCCTGGGAACTCCCCTCCAGGAGTCACTGATGTAGCAGTACCTTCCCGTCCCCGCTCGACCCACCATCCAGGACGTGGGCCCCACCGTTGCTGACACTTGCCATCACCGAAGCGGCCCAAATTACTGTCCGTCAACCCAAGAACGGTCCTCCCGGGCCCATTTGTAGCCCTTTACATCCCTGCGTAGAGTGGACTACTATTTTCACTGTTATACTGGGAGTTACCGACTTGGTCAGGATCGTCTTCCCCACGTCCGGAGCGTGAAGGTAAACCCGCCACCCCCTTTGTAGTCGTGTTTGCTTTCCTAGTATATGTTTGTTTGTCACTGCTAGAGAGCATGTGATAGGATCCTAGCTCGTATCAAACTCAATCACCGCTGCGAGAAAGAGAGCGAGACCCATCCTGTGATCCAACCCGGGCACGAGAGTGAGCTTGGCCACCCTTGACTCGCTGTCAGTTTCTCAACCGTGCAAGTCCGACGCTTCCCTCGCTAAGGGACGAGTCACGAGCTTGCTAGAGTCTCAGGTCCCGCATCCACTTGAGTCGAGTCCGCGTCTTCGTCCCGCATCATTTCCTTCCCTAAAGTGCTAAGGGGAAAGGGGCGTGTGTGGGTGTATGAGTGAACATGAGCAGTGTGGCACTAAAATAAAGCATAGAATGAACAAATAACACTATGAATCACTTCCCCACGCACACTGACAGATCGTGATCGCCACCAAGATAAATAGTGTGAAGAGAGGCGCACTACGTACCTTGGAAAGGGGGATGGATGAAGCCACTCGCCCAATAGGAAAAGGGCGGTCGTCTGGTGACTATTGAGTGACTAAAATGGCCGGTCGATAGGCCGCTACTAGCGCTAAAGCAGAACGCAGGAGAAGACTTGGTGTGGAGCCTGGACGGTCTTCAAGCGGCCGCGTACAGAGAATGGATTGCCTGAGGAAGACCGCTGCCTCTAGTAAACGGTCTGAGATAAACTGCAAAGGTCTCCAAATCCCGAGTTGGGGAACTCACTCCTCCACCCGTTCCGGTCGGCTAGGAGGATTGGACCTCGTGCTAAAACGCCTGTTGACCTGCAAAATGACACAAATGACTTACCCAAGCAAAGAGAAGAGAAGATCAGGCTGATCAGAACAAAGGACTCTTATGAAGTCCGAAATGGGATACTATTCTAGGTTGTGGCGGATGCCAAACAAAAATTACTCCTCCGATGCCTATCCACTGAAGATGCTTGGAGAGTCATGAAGGAGGTTCATGCCGGGACAGCTGGTGCGCACCAGGCGGGACCGAAAATGAAAATTGAGATAAAGAAGCTTGGTTACTACTGGTCGATAATGTTTGACGACTATTGCAAGTATGCTAAGTCATGTCAAAAATTTCAGGAGCACGGGACGGTGCCTAGAAAATCGCCCATGCCACTGCATCCAATAGTACCCAGCTGGCCGTTTGTCCAATGGGGAACAGACGTCGTTGGTTCACTGCCCGCGTCATCGACGGGGTGCAAGTACATTCTGGCGGCAACTGATTACTTCTCCTGCTGGACGGAAGCTGTTGCTCTGAAGGAAGTGACCGGGAAAATCGTGGTCAGATTTATCCATCGCAACATCATATTCCGGTTCAGCACTCCCAATCGAATTATCTCAGACAACGGCAGTCACTTCCGCAATCAGAAGGTTTATTGATTGGCATAAAAGTACAAGATTGATTGGAGGACGTCAACTCCTTACAACCCACAGGCCAACGGCCTAGCTGAAGCTTTTAACAAGACTCTCTGCATTTTCCTACCTAAAATTGTTACTTCCAACAAAAGAGACTGGGAAGAGAAGATGTACGATGCGCTATGGGCGTATCGAACTGTGTACAAGACCCCAACAGGCTGCTCACCTTTCTCCCTGGTGTATGGCTCAGAAGTAATTGTCCCCATCAAGTTGGAAATACCCTCCCTAAGGGTCGCAATCCAACAAGGGCTGGTCCAGGAAGAGCAGACAAATGTTGAGTGGAGACTCGAAGAGCTATCCAACTTGGAGAGAAAGTGACTTCAAGCCCAACAAAATATCTAGGTTTATCAGGTCCAGATAGCGCATGCCTTCGACAAGCTCATCAAGGAGTGCGAATTCAAGAAGGGCGACCTCATTATGGTCAAAAGAAGAGAAGTCATGACCGCCAACCCCAAGGGTAAGCTAAATGAAAACTGGCTTGGACCCTATGTAATCGAGAATATCTACGAGGGCAGGGCGTATGTAATCGTCAATCATCGAGGGAAGATTCAATTCCCACCCCTTAATGGTAGGCATTTGAGATTGTACCCTTCATTGGGTATTCTCTTACATTTGAACTTGGCGCAGTTCCAATCTGATATGATAGAATCTGGCTGACCGAACCATACCTAGATTCATCTCCCATAAATTGAGGTCACGGTGGTGGTGATAAGGATATCAAAGCTCCATTGTTCTGCAGTTTAGATTTCTTTCTATTCCCATGATTGAACACCGCACCCACTGTGAGCTGATCACTGTAGATAAGCTTCAATGCTATTTGTTCAAATGCCCATGCACACTCATCTAAGAGTAATTTCCAAGTTAATCTGAATACATGATTATAGATCTTAGGTGCATAAACAAACGGTGATATAGACTCAATCTGCATGCATTTCTACATTATTTGTTTTATGGTCTCCATGCCACAATGTACATCTTGAATGATTCATCATTCATTGTTTTATTGTCCATCTATTTTAGATGATTGGTTTCAATTTTTAAAGGGACCATAATCAATTCACCCCCCTCTTGATCATGGTTGCACCTGGCAAGGGACCCAACACAATAAGCAAGAACAAGTAGAATATGTAAGAATAAAGGGGGGAGAGAGAGAATGCATGTGTTAGAAACAAGTTGCTTTTTCAGGTAACATGTGGAAAAAAATCTATTGATCCGATTTTGCTAATTTAGTATCAGACAGTTTTTTAAATGTTTACAATGATGCATGTTGCTTTTGAAATCAAATTTCATTACAGGAAGGTTTGTTTTCTGGTAATGTTAACACTTATGTAAAAATACAATGAAAAAAAGTAAAAATGGGATTAAAAGCATCTGTATGCATTTAAAAAAATCACATACTACAGGAATTCTAAAAGATCCAACCTCCAACACCTGAACTTATCAGATTCTGACAAAGGTGTCTGTTTGAATCTGTAAGACCTTGCCTTCTTGAGATCCTTCATTGAGTAGAAGTCCTTTGTGTATAAATGGAAAAGGGTAATTTTTAAATTTTTGTGTATAGATGAATAAAGAACATAAGTATAGTTTAGAGAATAAGATAATATCATAGACCTTCACTACAAGCCTTACGAGTAGTAGCACTAGCACGACTGGCATCTTTAGCCTCACCTTCAGCAACATTAGCTAATTATTAAATTCTACATGCCTAATGGTTATAAACTTGATTTATCAGGCATGCAAACCTCAAACAATTGAATCACATCAAGCAGATATTCTATATGCAGATAGAGTAGAAAGGACATAATAAGTTTAAATTAAGTTCTAAGTGCATAAAGAACATGAAAACTACTAGCATGAGAACTTAATATAACCAGGTATATGGAACAGTGCTGAAAACAGGAGTAAAACCTAATTAACTAGTCTTATCATATGGTAATCCGGACCATTCTGCATTAAGTTTCAGATTAATTATAATACAGAACTCAGAAACTCAAACGGTCTCAAGATGACCATTTCACTGGGCTTAGCGGTCTATCGTAGGGCCGTTAAGGAATCATATGCGGTCTAAAGATGACTGTTTCTTCCTATTTACTGTAAACAAAAATAAAAACTGAGATATGTGCTACCTAGGGTAACTAGATGCATGGAATCAATGTAAAAACATGTAAAAACACATGCTATAAAAAAATGAGGCTAGGAATACGCATAGGTCGTGAGAATCTGACAAGAAGTTTCAAATTTTATCCTCATTAGGGTTAGATGTATGCATGAACATGAACTTACTGCGCAGTCTTATTAAAACATCAAATTCTCCGTGTATAAAACATGAAATTGACTGGAAGAAGAGGACTTTTATTCTTAGCATTAAGTTTAAGCCGTTCATGAGATAACCTACCTCTGGGCTAGGCCTTAAACAACAAATTTACGGCTGGAAGTCGACCCTTGTTTCTGCTCGTCCTGAACCAAAACAACAACTTCTCGTCCCTCTAACTCCTTATTTCCTTCACCTAATACCACGAGATTTGGAGAGTAAGAAGAAGATACTAAGGTGAACAAATAATTCTAAAGAATCCATATCTAATTACCTCATTCAGGGCTTCTAACTTGCAGATCTTCTTGGGCCTATTGCACATATTCCTGGGTTACTTGTGCTAAACCAGTGTCTTTACAAGCTTCTATCTTCCTGATGACTTGATCTCCTAGAATGAAATTTCGAGGAAAGTCAGACCTTACTATTATGAACGAAAACCTTTAAAGAACATATCTAAAATAATACTTCCTTATCTTAGTTTCACGCGAGCCAAAAGTAAGGGTCGTGTAGGTTAAACTTAGAGTCTATTTATAGGGTTGGCTAGGTTTTTAGGGATTTGGACAACCTTAGAGTCCTAATTATGTCACAAAACCTATCCCAATCCATTCTAGAGTCTTCCAATCAACAGATTGCATCGGTCTCTAGAGATTTAGCCTGAAGAAATTAGAGTTTCCACGCACTTAAATGTGTTCGCGATCGGACTCGATGGGCTGGATTCTGCAAATCTCAGTCGTTGCACCCTGATATCCAACTGGATTAGAACAAAAGATTAAAGAAACATGAGTCTAGACTGCAGAAAAGTTTTCCAGAATTGCATGCAGTTACTTTCATTTTTTGTTGGAATAAATAATGAAACATAAACAATCAAGATAAATATACCACTAATGCTTGTATGTCATAGAAATTATTGCTTGCGGAAGTCATTTACTGGGAAACTACCATACAAGTCTAGCAAATGTACAGTTGAATGTACAGCGAGTGTGCCAAGATCAACGCCATGATAATAAAACACAGCTGAATTAATGCTAGATCATGATTAAGAAAGTGCAAGCTTTTTGGAGAATATTTTCTTGGTCATAAATCATTCACCGAGTATCAGCCTAATAAATGGAACTCTATGTAGCCAAAGGCAAGAAGCAAGTGAGGCAACCAAGGCCTCAACTCTGCCTCAAATGCCTAGGTCAATGCCTAGCAATTTGAGGCAGTGCCCTGCAACAATGCCCCTGTATTCTCCCACAAAAAAAGATGGGGTGGGAGGGAGGAGAATAAAAAACAACCCATCATGAAGGAATGGTTATAGTAGAATGAAAACAAAGGAAAATCCGAGGCAATCATGACAACTCAAAAGTCATGATCTAGTATTCACTGAGTGTAGTGAATAATATACTCAGTGTAGTATTATTCAGCTCAAAAGTCACCCTACAACTATACTCATGAATACAACTCAAAATTCATTCCCCCCTATTTATAGTAATCTGCAAAACCAGCACCACCCAAAAAGGGCTGTGTATGATTTAATTTGTTTGGAGAAATGATTCACTTATAACGAAGTAACAAGAAACCTTCATAGAGAACAGCACAAGAGCTCCTCAATCCTCACCTCCATTCATCCAGGAACCTCTTATTGTGTGTTCTATTATTATCATCACTGTGAAGTATGTTGCATACAAAGGCAGACAAACTCCAGCCCAAACAAGGGTTGTCACAATAAGTAGGCAGGAGGCACCTGTCAAGGAGGGTTAACATTTGGGAGGAGAACTTCTCTTTTCCTTTTATATACTTGATGGTACTATCCACTTTCCAAAAAAGACATTTGGGAGAACATGTGCATGAAGCACAGCTACCGGTGCGATAAGATATGGGTTATTAGAAGTATATGTTTTGATTGTGTGTATACTCAAGAGATCACAAAATCCTAAAGCCTAAAATCTTTGGCTTTTTGATAGAGTTCGGGGAAGGCCTAAAATGAGATGGTGCGATGTTATTAGGAAGGACATTAGTTTCTTGGGTTTAAAATATGAATATAGCACTTGAAAGAAATCTTTGGCGGAACAGGATTCATGTAGCCGACCCCAAATAACTGGAATAAGGCTATGATGATGCATCTCCCAAACCTCTCAGAAGAGAGAGTACATGTTGATGTAGCACAAATAAGTGTTATAGCTTCGGCTAGCTCTTTTCCTTTCTACTCAGTCGGGATCAAGCTTGCTTAAAGGTTTTACCAAAGTAGTTATGTCATTCTGGCACATCATCATTCTGAACAACTTACATGTACAACTAAAATAGCATATACGAAGTGTAAATAACATGCGAAAGTTACTCATAGAGCTATTTAGTCAACTAAATCATCAAAGAAAGCGTGCCTTAAGAGACATGTCATCAATTCCCTTGCTTGTTAGTACAACATTTGCTCCAGCTTTTAGAAGCTTCTCAATTCGTTCCTTTGTCATGTCAGCTTCCCTGTCATAAAGCAGGTGAAATAAGCAATTTGACACACCAAACAAAACAACAACGGTAAAAAAGGTGAGATTGGTGCTCTTGCTTCCAAGCCTCTTTGGATACATGCCTACTCTGACATAGATTATAAGAACAGAATTAGATTTACTTTCAGAACAAGAAGAAATGATCCAAAGCACACTAAAAAATTATGTAGAAGAAGCCATGGGCAAAAAAGAAGTCAGGCAATGGTGTCCTTTGTATCAAAACTACCTTCAGAGGATACAGTGCACAGATATTTAGAGTTATTCTCCCAGGAAAATAACTCCCAGGTAATGAGGACAAATAACTCCCAGGTAATGAATATGATCTCAAGATGAATTTTGTGAGAAACCAGATAAGACAGGTTTCATAATTCATACATGTTGAATCCATACCAAACAATATACAATCATAAAAACTTCTCCAATGATGCTGTCCTCCATTTCGCATTTGTTTTAGTTTGGCAGGGGGTGTGAACATTTGCAGAAATGTTTTACGCATTACAGTGTGGTTTCGGATCCCTGATAGCAAACCAAAGAATCTGCTTCTAATGCATATGGCCCACCATTTATTATGTTTATTCAAAGACAAATCAACAACAATTTTAGAATTCACACATCTATTGTAGCAGCTTGAAAATTTTTATATGTATAACCCCCATCAACTTGATCCGTGTACAGCCCCCCACTTTCCAAAAAAAAAAAAAAAAAAAATTTTCCCAACCCCTTAACCCAATCCACGTAGAACCCCCAGGGGAGGTTTACGCTGACCAAGTTGATACCCATCAGGCTGACCCCCATCAACTTGGTCCACGAAAAGCCCCATCCCCCAAAAAAAAAATTTCCCTCTACCCAGTCCGCATAAACCCCCCAAGGGGGGGAGGGTTTACCCAGACTAGATTGGCCCCATCAGCCTAGTCTGCGTAAAGTCTCATTTTTCCATAAAAATAATAAAAAAATCTACCCCAACCGAGTTCGTGTAAAGGGGGGATTTACGTGGACCAGGTTGACCCCCATCAGCTTGGTTCTCGTAAACCCATCCCAAAACAAAAAAAATAATATTGTTGCCAGCCCAAATCCAGTCCGTGTTAACCCCCCCTAGGCGGGAGGGGTTTATGCAGACCAAGCTGATCGTCGGCCTGGTCCACGTAAACCCTACCAAAAATAAAAAAATATTTTTCTCTCCCAGCCCCCAGCCCAGTCCGCGTAAAGGGGGGGATTTACGCAGACCAAGCTGCCCCTGCCAGCTTGGTCCATGTAAACCTCCTGATCCTTCCCCTTCTCCTTCCCATCCAGTTTCGTCTATAAATTCTCGCCTAGGAATTCCAAGGGGCATGGCATGCATACACAGACGCAGCACAGGGCACGCAAGTGAAGCTCCAACACTGAAGGCTATGTTAGTTGGCTTGTTTGACTAAACACACGCCGAGGGCATGTCGCAAAATCACCCCTCATACGACATTTAGCTAAGACACAAACCTCCTCATCGAATGAGGATGCTGCCTCGATGAGCGGCCCTATCCAGATACTGCCTCCATGAGCGTGCTCTGCCCAGACGCGGTGAACAGAACACGTCTACCCAGAAGATGGACATACTTCGTGAGTCTTGATGCAAGATGAAGTGTCAAGTCCCTGCCTCGATGAACGTGTCCCAAATGCTACTGCCCAAGCGACGGGTCTGTTTCACAAGTCTTGATGCAAGATGAAGTGTCAAACCCCTGCCTCGATAAACGTGCCCCCGACACCTAACTACTCCAGTTTCAATAGCGCCTGACTGCAATAGTCTCAACGGCGCCCAACTCTCTCAGTTACAGCGGTGCATGGATGTCAGTATCGGCCGAAACCGATACGTTTCGGCCGAAACGTGATGAGTCGTCGGAACACTGTGCAGGGTGAACTGTTACGTTCTTCGACTCTGAGATAGCACCACTGCGTTGTGCATCTTTCAAGGATCACGGAGTTAAATTTTTTGTATTTTTCAGAATTTCTAAAATTTTTAGATTTTTCTATATATAACCCCCCAACCCCTCTCTCTCCTCTCATTTCTCACCTTCTCCCTCTCTCTTCTCTCTCACTCTCTCCTCTTCGGCGACCGACGGACCAAGGCAGGGGCGACGCGGGGTGACGTGGGCGAGGAGGATGGCGAGGATGGGCCGAGGATCGAGGGACGAGGGTGCAGCGAAGCTTGGCTGCAAGATCGGGGCGTCGCGGCGATTCATGCGGTGTTTTCTTCGTGGATCGGCGTTCACAGTGCGTGGAATCTTCGGTGGAGGTAGGGGGATGGTTCCCTAGCTCGTGTACTTCCTTCCCGCGAGTTTTATAGGTCGTGGTGGGCCGAGCGGATTAATTTTCATATTTTGAAAAAAATCTATATTTTGGGGGTGTGCGCCCGATCTAGCGTTTTGATCGCATTTTTGAAGTTTAAATGGGTCCTCTCGGTACTAGAGAGGTAGGGGACTAGTTTTCCCTTGTTTTTCCCTTCACGTGGGCGTGAACGGGGCGTGGAATGGAGTTTTTGGTGTGATTCGTCATTTTCGGGTTCGGGACGACCTAGTGGTCCTTCCAGTGACTGCTAGGGCTCCAACAGTCTAGTGTGCGACTGCTAGGATTCCCGTATGTCGGTTCGAACTTTGCGGTCGAGCGATAGACCATCAGGACTTTTAGCAGTCCAAAGTTAGACCGCTAGGCTCTACCTTGCGGTCCAAGGAGTGACCGTTTGACCGTGTTTTGGTCGATTAGAGATCAGTGGGGGTAGCGGTCTTACGACTGACCGCTAGGCATCGCCTAGCAGTCAGGCAAAGGGCTGCCACCCTGCCTAGAGGTCCGAGAAGCGACCGCTAGGGGTTTGCGAGTTCCAGGAGCTTAGCGGTCCATGGGTAGACCGTTAGGCTGGCCTTAGCGGTCCAGGGGTAGACCGCTAGGATCCTTAACGGTCTAGGGGCAGACCGCTAGGCGATTTTTCATGGTTGCCATGTTCGTTTCGAATTTCGTTGGCCTTTGGTCGACCCGGTTGTGACCCAGTGGTTGACCTTCGACCTCGTGAATGTCCCGGACACCGTGAGACCTGTGTTTATATTTTTGGGGGTGTGCGGAGGTGCCACGTTGTCTCAATTAGCGTGCATGTGAGTCTCGGGAGTCTGGGTGACGTGACGTGTCCCGAGCTTTTGTGTTTGCGTTAGATCGTGTCGTCATGAGTCGGCAAGAGTGCGGAGGGCTGCTCCTGCACATCGTGTGAGTCTCAGAAAAGTGATTTTCAAGTGGGTCATGTGTTCGGCCTTGAACTGTGAGTTCAGTCAACCAGTCTAGGGCTGGAGGTTTCTTGAGTTCCCTTTTCTAGGGAAGGGTCTCGACAGTTGTGAACTACCTCGTGAGTCATCGCATCGTGGCTTCAGGCCTAGGGATTAGGCCAGATTGACGACGCAATACTATCACGTGCAACGGTCTTGACCCCGAGTCTTGTGACTCAATGACTGTTAAGTTTAGTAGGTCTAGTGGGCTGTCCAGAGTCTGGTGGCTTCGAGTCACCTGTTACTTCGCGTTACTCGCAATGAGTGCGTATGTGGTTTCCTATATTCACGTTCTGTGAGCCCCCACTAGTGGTAGCTTTCCCACGGCACGCGTGTGCAAGCCCACCTGGGAGTGGTGGAGCGACGTACCCGAGAGAGATGGTTGTTAGACTAGTTACCATAGGGCCCCCACGCGCAGTCGAGTCCGGGCTTTGGAGGAATAACCAGCTAGAGGATAGGCCTAGGGCGTATGGTCTGAGTGTGTACACGGAGCTGAGGGCTTCGGGCCCACGCTGATGAGCACGACCTCATCGAGTCCTTGTTAGTGGTACTGGTCACTTTAGTGTCTTATCTCCGCCTGGGGCGTCGTAGCGAGACACGGGGGTGCGGTGTAAGACATCAAAGGACGTATCCGGTCTGTTCTTCTGGTGGGTAGTACTCCCGTCACGTGACGTGAGTTATCGTGTCTCGGATTTTTGTTTCCCATCTGTGAGATGGGATTTCGGGTGTTATTTTCGAGAGCATTTTCGTAGCCGAAGTCTAAGATTTTCGGTGAGCGTCACCGAGGACTTTTTCCTAGATGGCGTGGAGTTCACGACAATGAGGTCGTGATTGTATTTTCGAACTGTGTAGTTTCGGCTTGGGCCCTACTGTGGGGGCAGATTTTCGCGACTGAGACGTTGTGGCGTTTTCCTAGTAGCATGACTAGGGCGGTTCGTGTCTAGTTGTCTGTCGACCGTGGGATCAGGATGTCGGGTGCGTCACTTGGTTGTCCCCCAACGGGAGACCAGGTCATATTTTTTGATATAGTAGGAGTAGCTATAGAGCCGAGATTTTATCAGCCGATGTAGTTATTGTTCCTGCTGTTGTTATTGTTCTAGCTATAGTTACTACTTTCTGTACCACCGTTGTTCTCAGTTGGGGTTCCGCGGGATCCCTACTGAGCCAGTGATAGGAGGCTCGTCTCTGGTTTCAGGTGCGGAGGCTCTTCCTCGAGGTTCGAGGGCGTTGCATGGAGGTTCCTAGTTGTCAGCTTGCCGGACGAGTGTTCATTTCGCATGTGAAATATTTTACTACTTTGGATTGTACTTTCTTTTGGACTAGACTCTATTATAGTTAGATTATTTATATCTGTTGTCCTACTTTATTTCTTGTTTCTATGTATACCACACCTATCCTTTTAGCCCTTCTGAGCCCTCCAGCTCGTGGGCGGCGGTTCAAGATTCGAATGGTATCGGGTCTTCCCGGTATCTGGATCTCGGGTCGCTACAGTTGGTATCAGAGCTATGGTTGTGAAAGTACATGAGAATTCGAGATATTACAGTGATCAGAGTCTGTAAGGTCCAGTACAGTTCGCAGCTGGCATAGGATTTCATGCTTATTTTTCACTTGGTTTCTTGCTTGAGAGCGTGAGTGCGCAGCGTTTGCGCTGTGAAGGTGGTTGTTGTTGTTGTCGGAGTGCCGGCATGGGGTCTAAGGATCGAGGTCGAGAACTTCTCCCTCATCAATGGTGGCCCCGATTGTGCTGTTGTCGACAAGTGTGCCGCTGTGGTGCTGTATTTGAGGAATCTGCAGCGAGGTCAGGTGGATGGCGAGGATTGTTCATGGTTAAGTGGCCATGAGTGTGCTCTGAGGGAGCTGTTATTGGTGTTGGCCACTCCAGCTGAGGATTTATCTAGTCCCTGAGGCATTGAGATCGTGGTTCGAGGTGGCAGAGCGGGCGCTCTGGTCGAGATGTGCTCAGATGAGCGGAGGATCTTCTTGGATTGGGCTGTGGTTGCCCTGGATCTGGTTCGAGATGTGAAGGCTCAGTGGCGAGCCGTTCTAGATGCATGCTTAGGTCCGAATTGATACATTACTTATTCATCTTACCAAGCTACTCCGAATGTTCTTCATTAAGCTAGTTTAATTCTACAGTAATTTCTTTTAACTAGCTATAAAGAGGGTTGCATTGCGAAAAGTGGGGCAGATCTATTCACCCCTCCCCTCTAGATCCGCCATCCACTGCTCAACATTAGACTGAAACAAAACCCAATCAACACTACTAGGGTCAATTGGGGCTCCACAGGTTGACCTAACTAGGGTAGAGTCGACCTGGAACAATGCTAAGTGACCAACCAGATCTTACTTACAAGCCAAACTAAAACGGTCAATATAGGGCCGCATATAGGGAATAACGGTCTATAACCTAGCCGATGTCTAAGATTAGCGGTCCAAGGATGGCCGCAACAGATAGAACAATCCCGTTTTGGGCTGTGAACTCATGCGGTTCGATCGAGGAAATTGGTTCAGGTTTTTTTTGGGGGGGGGTACAACCTGCCCGACGTCCTAGTGGGAATCCTAGGCTCGTGGGGTCTTCTGGAGGCCTCAAAAAATAGACACCTAGTTTGCCGGAAGGAATATCTGACAGAGAGGCATTCGATGTCCCAGATTAATTGCTCAAAATCATCGAAAAATAAGTAGAATCGATGCAGTCGACACCACCGGAGTGGCACGACATTAAAACAAGTTCCAAACCATATAACAGAGATGGGATTTATGAACTAATCAATTAAATAAGCATGATATTCTACCATCTTTCAATCAAGTGATGATACATGAAGGATAACCATGAAAGGACAATATTTTAGAAGAGAATTATACTTAGATCAATTATTTCATGAGCCTAATCATTAGTGTGTTTCTGCCACAAAATTAGTCCTAATATCATGCTGCCTAATCAGGAAAGGACAGGACATAACAGGTCGGAAATAAAACCAACACTTTTACTGTAAAAGGAACAGAAACAGTCTAATGATGGACCGCCAGATATATAAAACGGTCAGGGGACGACCACTAAGGACGAGCGCAACCCCCTTTTCTTTTTGAAAACCCACCGCCCGGAGGCGGTCTATCGAAGGGTCGTCTTCAAGGTGAGACGGTCAGGAGAGGGCCGCTATCATATATTCATATATATAAAAAAAACATCAATCTAGGATGAAGACAGTCTATTGCGTGACCGCTTCACAGAAAGTGGTCACTGGAAGGGCCGCAGATGTTTTGGTAAGTAATGCATGGGTCTTATGTAACTATAACTATTCTAATTCATCTTATGATCTTTGTTGTGGAATACAGAGTAAGTCGGTGCAGTTTGGTAGTGTGCTGGTCCAGTGGTTGTTCTACCCAGACCCGTCTGTGGAGGTTTGGTAGATTTGGTTTCGAACGGATTCGGGTGTTACAAGTTATACCCTCAAAGACCATTTGACTAGAGAGCACTCACTTGACCAGCGCTTTTCATGCACCCTGGCTAGTTGCGGCCTTCAGGCAACTGCCACCTCCTAGTTGCGATCCTGGCATGAACGTTTATTCTAGGTTGCGGCCCTAGTTTGACTGGGTTCTTGTTTCAGCACTCAGGCGTCGACCCTTTCCTTCTCTGGCGTCGACTCTGTCAATAAATGGTCCATACTCGACCCCCACTTCATGGTAGCGGTCCTGGCATGGTCGCCTATTCAAGAAACTGTACAGACTTGACCGCTTTATGTCCCAATGTGCTTAACCCAAGGTTTGACTCACGGGTTGATTTTCTTATGTTCCTAGATGGCCCATTGATTGTCTAAAACCAAACATCTTGTTCAATAAGCTATTAAGAAATTATAAAAGTTAATTAATGTGTCGTTATGTTGCCGGATTCCTCCCATGGCATGATCTTGTCCTCAATTCATTCTTTGAACTCTCATGATCTCATTTGGTACATTCTTACCTTGATCTTACTATCATGAACTATTGCTTGAACTTGTTACATTATTGTCTGAACTTTAATGTTATACCCATGGAAGTAGCTTGATTTATATAACATGAAGATGCAGATCGGGCACTGATTGTATCCAAGGGTTAGACGTTAGCCCCCTCAGCTGATTGCCAGAAACATACTATAAACCATAGGATATGATGAACACTGGCGTCGCATTACGCCGGCAGTACTTTTTCATAAATGGGTGAAATCCACGAGACTATCTCATGGTTGAATTTACATGCTTGACTTTCTAGTACATAGTCTTTATGGTTATGAAAAGTGCATTCTTGTTGCGTGCTACTACATTCTCGTTCGTGAAAGGCCAAACTTAGATTCATGCTATAATCTTACTTGATCATGCCTGTATATTATCTCACATCTCTTACCATGATCACATCATATTACTTATGCTACTTTGATTTTATTCGCATGTTTTATCATATCACCTTTATCTAACCTTCTAGAGCTAAAATAGAGAAGGAGGAAGAGAAAGATCATGAGATTCCAAATCTAACGTCTATTCCGTGAGATTAAGTGCAGCTAGAGCTGGGAGATTGAGGATCAGTTCATCTATTGGCTTCTGGATCAGATCCTTGCCAATTTGCTCATTCCGAGCTACATTGCTTCTAGCTGTTCCCGTTGTCCTTTCTTTTTTGCTTCTTGTTTGATTGTTTCCCATTTTCTTTGTGTTCTTTCGATACCCTGTTTGGGGATCGAGTTCCTTCTGAGCGATCAGAAGAAGGGGGACTTGATCTCCTGGAGTTCCTTCTGAGCAATTAGAAGAAGGGAGAGTTGTTCTCTGGGTTCCCTCTGAAGGTTCAGAGGAAGAGAGGATCGTCCTCTGGGTTGTGAGCAACAAGGCGTTGTTCACAGGTTCCCTCTGTGTTCGCAGAGGAAGGGAGGCGTGTTCCTCCTGTCACTACTGAGGTAGTGGGTTCTGATCTAGCTTGGTGCTAGATCAGGTGTTGAGGGATTTATCTCCCTCTGGTTCAAGCTGTTCGTCAGCATTTTGTCACAGACTGAGTCTGCTTCTTGCGGTTTGCAAGGGGAAGCCTCACTCAGGTTTGAGTTGAGTGTGGGGTGGATGTAGATTTGCAAGGCATATTGAACTACCTTAAAAATCTTGCAAGTATTATGGCTTGGTGCAGTGTGTTTATTCCCTATCTTCTTCCTCCCCTTCATAGGTTGGTGCTTGAGTTGTCTCTTCGTTACAATCTGATATAGTGTTAATCTGGTACGAGCTAGTATGTTTGATATATAATCTGCAAGAACGAGTGTATGCTAAGGTTAAACATCCATTTAATTCCTGCACATCGTCATATGTTTGATTGTGATTCAGACTGAACCATTAGGTTGTTGTCTGCTTTCGCTAGGAATATTTTCATTGTATGCTAAGCATTCAAGTTTGGTTCCATGAGAACGATTAGTTATCTGTGAGCATCTATGCTGTGAGCTTTCAGCTATTGTCATATCCAGTTTGTCAGTTCCTATTAGCTGCATTTTACTTCAGGCTTTTGTAGTTTCAAATTGGGCTAAATATTGTATTTGAATCCATTCACCCCCCCTCTGGATCCTACCATGCATCCATCTCTCTCCCAACAAAAATACCTCTGATAGGATCCCTAAACTTCAAATCTTTAGCAGACGGACACGCTTGTTCCTATACGTTCTGTAAAGAAACAGCTACACTTGATAATGAAGGGACTCTATTAACTTAGAAGCAAATAAATGAAGAAAAGGAATCCTAAGATACCTAAAAGAAAGGTGACCAAGCCGGGAATGCCATAAGTAGACATCTCTAATTAGCTGATTTATCTTGCCACAAATTGAAGATTGAAAAGCAACAATTCCACCGAGCACGAAATGATAGAGGCCATCCACTTCACGACCACTCCCAATCGTCTGTTGTGTCCGCAAGTCCTGAAAAACACAATGGGTAGGGAAAAAGGTCATTGAACATTTTAGAGATCTAGTGATACTACTCACAGAAAGAAGGTTAATCGATAGAGAGGGTACATAAACATGAAGAGCCAATGGAAGGACTAAGTGGCCATTCAGACTAATAGAACTCTCGCCGAGAATAATGGTTTGGGTACCATCAGCAATGATCACCTTGTGCTGCCCAGAAGACAAAGAATAGGAGGTGAAGTGAGTGGAGATACCGGTCATATGGTCTGTAGCCCCTGAGCCAATGACCCAAGGGTTAGACTAAAGAGAAGTAGTGCTAACACTAAGGGCTGTCCCAGTAGTACCTGAAGGAGTACTCATCTGACCAAACCGAGACAAGATCCTTCGACAGGGTAGTGCCAATGGGCTGAGATGCAGCAACATTTCCTTTAGCAACACGACGCCCCTTGTCCTTAGACCCACCAGTCTTGAATTTTTCTGGTTTCTTCTCAAGATAGGGCTCCCAGCAAAAGTCGACGTCGTGATTGCCCCGATTGCAATGTATGCAGTGCTTTGTACCTTTGTCCTTGGATTTAGAGGAGGATGAAATATCTTTTTTTTTTACAAGAGTCACAAATTCACCCCCGGCTGGAGAATAGAGCACAGTGGAAGGTGTAGATATCACTTGACGATGACCCTCTTCATTGAGAATTTTGGAGAAGATGACCTCTAGAGAAAGTAACATATATACAGAAAGAAGTTGTCCCCATAGCGAATCATCGTGCGCATCAAGTCCGGCAAGAAACTAGAAAATTTTGGTAGACTTGACATGCTTCAGGTGGAGTGCCTGATCAACGGTGCAGGTCCATTTATATTGCATATAGGAATCAAGTTCTTGCCATTTAGTCTTAAGCTCTCTGAAATAGGCGATAACAGATCACCCAACTTGTTTGAGGGACTAGATGTCACTAGTCAACTGATAAGTCCGGGAAAGATTACTTAGTTGTCCATACTAGGGTGGTTCTCATTAATTCCATGCTTTGTTCAGTTACTATCTTTCTCGCCACAGCAGCCTCTATGCCCAAGTCCACCATTTCCTATATTGATCGACTCTGTGCTGCCTTTTTTTGGGGCGATGTGGTGGGCAATCATCGCAGGCACTGGGTTCCCGGGCATGTTATCCAGTGTCCACTCATTGTGGGTGGCCTGGGTGTTTGCAGTTTATGGCACGTTCAGTCATCCCTGACGGTGAAGTTGGTCTGGAATATCTCTCAGGGAACTTCACTTTGGGCCTGTTACGCCAGGCAACAGTTCTAGCTTAACAAAGGGGAGCTCTCCTTCTCCTCTCATCCGCACGGTGTCCCTAAAAGGATGTTTCACGCCGCCGGTGACATAGTCACCAACAACACTCGTTGGGTTCTTGGAGATGGCCATAGGGTTAATTTTTTGGATGATACTTGAGCTGGGAACAAACCTTTGCGGAATATCTTATGCCAGCCTTACCAGGGCCCCCCCTATTCTGTTCATGAGGTTTTGCTTAATGTGGCCCATCCTTTACAGTCGCTGCTGCCAGACACCTTCTCCCTGGATGGCATTAGCCTTCTAGTTATGAAGATTTGTGTTTTTGGTCCTTAACCTGCTCAGGTGAGTTCTCTGCAAAGAGTGATTATAATCTGGTCTGCCTGAAGGGTATTAAACGGCCCCATTTTCTTCATCTCTGGAATGGCTATTTTATGAGACGGGCTTCTGTATTTGCTTGGAGAGTCCTCCACCGTGCGGTTCCTGTCGACTCCCGCATTGCAGAGTGCGGGATTGCTTTGGTCTCTTGCTGCAATTGCTGTCAGGATCCTCACACTGAAGATCTTAACCATCTTTTCATTGATAGTGATCTGGCAGTGGTCCTTTGGAACTAGATTTCACCCTTGTTGGACCCACCACATACCTGGGGCTATCCCACATAGAGCAAACGGCCGCTCGAATCCCTGTGCACCCATGTGCCCATCCTTTGGACATAGTCTGTGCATTCACATGCACATTCTCAGAATTACATGCATTTGCATGAACCAACTCACATTGGCATGCGCTTCCTCGTGGACACTCTGTTTCATGAACAAACCCCAAACTGGAATAAACATGAGTCAGACTCAGGATCTTTTGAGATCTGCTATGATGGGACCATAAGATATAAAATAAAAAGAGGAGGTCATCCCCATGAGGGGTCATTGGATTTTTCATTTTTTAGGAAAACAACCCACGATAATGTCGCACGACTCAATTCTGAGTAGGCCTGATAATTATCCGCTTAAAATTTGAATTGAATTTAAATTCATATTAACCAGATAATTATTTAAATAAAATATCTGATGAATAATTTAATCAAATGTCAGATAATTCAATTATTAATCATATACGAATTCAGATATCACACGATCCGCTCCGTATCAGATCTATTTACAGCTATAATATGAAAGTGTCAAATTTCTACTCGAATAGACACCCCATATATAATAAAAATGGAATAACTTCATGCATGAATTTCAAAATTTATTATGATTACCATACTTTGAAATCTATGTGCACATGCAACACTTGTTTTTCGTTTGTCAATCTATAATAGTTGGTCTCCATGCAAGCTCTTTTGTTTAGGGTATTCTAGAGCCACTTTGATAAAAGAGCAATTAAGCCGAGTTAGGGTGGATTACTTAGGGTGAGAATTAGATCGGTGCATATCGCACGTATCGGATCATCCGAGCCAAAAATTAATAAGTCGACCCGATGTCAATTTGATACTACTATTTTTAATAAAAATTATGTTTAACAATTTTTGTGTACAAAAAAAAATGTCATGTGTCGGTACTTACCATACTATGTTCTACCATATCGTTAGATCACCGCCACTGTGAGCTAACAATGCCCAGAAGCTTGGAATGAACGCATTTTGTTTGAGTTCTACATGCTGCACAGTGGGCGGGAGGTAACTTATTGCACCATCTCACAGCAACAAAAATGACTTTGAAAAAAATCAAAGTAAGTCTCATTCTTACTTATGTGTCTGCACAGTCTGATCGGTCAGACGATTAAAACGAAGAACAAATATCTTAAATGAGTCGAAAGTGCTCACCCCATTTTTTAAAGTGAACCACACTGTTTGATTTTTATTTTTTAAGTACGACTCACTGCACATCATAAGTTATTGACACACAGGGTGGACAACAATTTCTTTTCCTTTTTTTAATACGGAGAGATTGGGACCCACCCTATCATATGTTCGTGCAACCAAGGTTTATCGTCCCGGTGCGAGACGGCTTGACCCGCACGACCTGACCTGTCCCAGCCGGGGGTGGGACGCACGGGACGTGGGTCGTGACCGGATCACTTCATTATTTTAATATTTTATTATATATATATTATATATAAAGAGTCTTTTTTATTTTATTTTCCCTTGGGTTTCCAAGGAGCCTTTCTCCCCTCCCCATGAAGTTGTCAGCTGTCCTTTCCCCTTCTCATATTGTTAGTATTTAAACCAGCATGTAACCCACGCTGGATATTACAATGAGAAAAAAAAATTTATGCTGTGTTAGCTATGTTTGCGTTCTCTCCAATATTTGGAACCCATGGGTGAGATGCCAACTACCCATGTTCACACCCGCCATGGAGGAAGGCCATCAGCTCCGAGTGCACCGTTCCTGAGATGGGAGTGGGCGAGAAGCCCCATCCGAAGCCCTGGTCGAACTCCCTTGTCGTCCACCGCCACTGCCGTCCTTCACTGCCACCACCACCATTCTGACATCAACCGCCCCCACTCCCCTCCCTCTGGTTTCTTCCGCCGTGTTTCTCACTCCCCCATGCCCATACACATAACTCCCCCCTCCGACTCTCCTCTTCTCACGTCCGCCATGCACGTCCGTCGGCCCCCTGTTCCTTCACACCCTGCACAGCCAACACACTGCCATTCCCACCGCCACTTAACCTGCCCCTCCACCTGCAAATGCCACGGCGGCCCCCCCTCCATGCAGCATGCCACCATCATCTCTGGCCACGTTGAGCAGAGCCGCCGCGCAAGGATGTCACCCACCTATGCGTCATCTCATCTTCCTGTTGCTGCCCCCCTTGCCAATCATGGCACCACTCCGCCCATCTCCCTTGCATGCGGTCACGCCGGCGTCGTCCCCAGCCATAGCAAACAGATCGCTCGCCACCACCCAGGTACTACTAACAATAGCAGCTCAAGTCCACCTTGTCGGCTAGTAGGGCATCTGCACTTGTGTCCCCCACACCATGCGGCTACACGTCGACCCCAGTTGCCGTGTCCCGCCACAATGCTCTCCTCCACCTCTGCATGTCTTTGGCGCCCTCGTCTCCCATCGCGGCCATGCGTGTAACAACGCCAGGCAGTCGTCATCTCTGGGCACTGAGCTCACCTATGCCATGCACCCCTGCTCACCACCGCCGCACTCAGCTCGTTTGCCACCCCCCATGCATCAGCAAGCCCCTCGCCGGCACGTTGTCACGGCCTGCCAAGCCGACCCTCGCCAGCGGTATCCCTCCCGGTCACCGGCGGTGCCACCGCGGAGCCCAACTGCTGATCACCACCTACAGCACCAGCAACCTACTTCAACAGCAGAAGACACGCATGGGCTTCCCACTCCTGTCGTGGCTCTCGCATGCAGCAACAACGGGATGATCCCCTTCATCTGTCACCGCGGCCCATGCAGTCACCTCACCAGTGTCAGCATCGGCTTCACTCAGCAGTTGTGCTGACCTGCTGATGCACCACGCACGAGCCTCCAGCATCCAGCCATTCCCATCGTCGTCAATCGTTGTCTGAGGATGAGCAGATCCCCACATCCCCAGGCTGCCGATCACCCTCTCCAACCATGCAGTACTCGTCGGTGCCTGAACACCCCCAGGCGGAGTACGATGGTGGGCAACATCCAAGCACGGCACCGAGCACATCGCCATCCCGAGCGCGCGAGGGCGTGCCCAGCACCCCTCCTCCAAGCACGGCCTTCTCCCCCAGCACAACGGCGCCCACGTGCACTCTCCTTTCTGAAGCACGGTGAACTTGACGACCCACCCCTACAGTGGAAGGCCTGCACGTCCGAGCACACCGCCGTAGCCCCTGCTCCGCCCGTGACACCTGCCTTTCCGAGCAGGCCAAGCACGGTGAAACCCCCCCCAGCACGCCGCCCCCTCACAGCAACTTCCACCAGACCGCCAACACCTGCAGAGCGTCCACGGAGCCATCCGCATCAGCCCGCCTGCCAGGACGCTGCCACCGTCTTCGTGATTGCGCCCATGCACCCTACCCATATGAGAGAACCCAGCACCCCATCACCATGCAGCCCTGCCAACACTACCGTGCAACCTCCTCTGCGTTCCCATGTCGTGAGCACACCGCCCAGCACCACCGGCAGGCCCATGCGGACCCGATCCTCCCCTCTAGCAACAGCTGCACCACTGGTGAAGAGCACACCGACTGCCATCGTCTTCCCAGCTTCCCTGTCGCCTGCACCTCTGTTTCCGTCTGAGAAACCCCCCATCGTCACCCACCGCAGCCACCAGTCCACCCTGTGCCATCCGCCATTACTAGGCCACTCCTCCCTCCCTTGGGCAGACGGCGCCGCTCCCTGATCTCCTCTCTCCTAGCCGCACCACCCACCTCCATCTCCTCCCTGCACCGCCGTCGTGACCAACCTACAGGGTGGCTCAAGCAAGCTCCAAGCACCAGCCCACCCCATCACCACGCATGCTATCATTCCTATACCAAGGCTAACCCACGTGCCTACCCACCCATCTACACGTCATGTAGTCGGCAACTCACCATGGGTTCATTACAGGCCTCCCACCTGCCTGCAAGCTCGCAACGAAGTCAGTTGTCCTCCAGATCCTGCTAGCCTGCACCAGCAATAGTCACTCGTTGGCTTCTCTTCCCCACTCGCCACTGCCACACCCTGCTCTCCTCTGCCTCGCCAACATCCAGCACGTCATCGTTCTTAGCGAAGCAGGTGCCAAAGACACTCGTTGCTGCCCCGTTGTCTCCAGGGAGGTCATCCTCCATCGACGAGCAAGCCGCCAAGCCTCACCGCGGTAGCGCTCCTCCTCATCGAGCACGGCTATCTACCATGGACGACATCCGAGCCCGGCATCTCTCACCTCCGAGCACTGGCGAAGAAGCAAGCACGACCTCCATCCATGCACGCCAGCGGTCTGAGCACATGGAGTTCCCACCGCCAACGGCTACACCATTCTCTCTCTACCCATCCTCTCTCTTTCTCACTCCCCCTCCCTACATTAGTTGCCTGGCCGTGGATACCCCTCTCTCTCATCACCTTCTCTCTTGCCACCACGTATTCTCCTTATTATCTCCCTTTATATTTTCCTCATTCTCTTTATGTTCTCTTTCTATCGGTTAAGTTGCTTGAAAAAAAAAATGTAAGAAAAGGGTGGCAGGGAAGATTAGAAAAAAAAAAAGGTGATGAATTTGTTTCAAAAAAAAATGGGATAAAAGAAAAAAAAAAGGTGATGAAAAAACATTGGAGAACAGAAAAGAAAAAGAAAATTTTGGGTTTGAATTTTGGTGTCACATCAAATGGTATCAGAGCTTAGGGACTCGGGCTGTTCTATCAGACCGGGATCCTGAGCTACGAGGTTCGAGGTCGAACCTCCTCCAAGCGGAGGGGTTTGATGGAATCGTTGGTTCAAGATTCAAGATTCAAGGTTGATTTCGACGGAACCATCGTGGGATCGACGAGGCGGCAATGGCAACTATCAAATTATCTTCAACTAGAAAATATGTTCATGGGCCACATGAAATGATAAATGGGCCTAATATGTGGGCTTTTATGTTATTAAAAAAAGAGGCTAATAATATACATATATATTAATGAGAGATATCGTAGGATCTTCATGACCCTTGGGTTTCCAAGGAGTATCTCTCCCCTCCCCATGCAAGATCCAAGATGTCTTTTCCCCTCCCCATGTCATCCTATTTAAGCAAACATGTAACCCCGGTTGAATTATTATTGAAATGAGAAAAATTATGTGTTAGCTTTGTGTAGAGTTTCTCCAATGTTTGGAACCCACGGGTGAGATGCCCACAACCCACACTCCCCCACCATCCCACGGGTGAGATGCCCACACCCCATACCCACCCCCACCATGGGAGGACGCCGGATCTACAGGTGCACCGCTCCTGAGACGGGAGCGGGCGAGAGGCCCCATCTGAAGCCCCGAGTGAACCTCCCTCCCCGTCCGCCGCCGCTGCCACCCTTCACCACTACCACCACCACCATCTCCGACGTCAACCGCCACCACTCGCTCCTCGAACCCCGCCTGCCAACGTGAACAGGGCTTCCGACCCTGCGTACCGTGCTGCCAGCCCCCCCCCCTCACCTTCTACACCCTGCCCAGAACCCAACCCGTCCCCATCGCCAAGCGCCTACCCCACCTGAACACCCAGCCCCCATCGCCATGCGCTCCTTCCCCCTGTCCACGCATGCTACTCTCCCTCCTCTCTCACACATGGCGTACCTCCTTCGCCCTCCCCGTCTGCTACCAAGAACCCATGTGCCTTCTCCCTGCAAAGCCTCGCAGCCAACCCCTGTGCCCATCCACGCTAGTGAACCACCGCCCCCCCTACTCCACCAACTCCTCTCTCTGCACCCCCTCTCCCTGGCCACAGTTGACACCATGCCACGCCTGCTCCCCTCACACTACCACCATTGCCACCATTGTCTTGCTCCCCTGCACAGGATCCCCCGTCCCTGTCCGCCAAGCACCGCCACCCCACCACCGCATGGACTCCCCGTCCCATTCCCCCTCCCGCACACACCCCACCGGAGCCCCTGTTCCAAACAGGGACACCGTAACCCCTCCCCTCCGCAGCCATTCGAACCCTCCCTACCCTCGCCTCCGCCAGGAACCAAACCACCATCCCTCCCATTCCCAGCCCACCATGCAGAAGCCATCCTCGGTCGTTGTCTCGTGTTTCCACTATTGCAGCTTAACTGGCTTGGCATCACCAGTACACATCACCCGCCGGTGTCATCCTCCATGCTCCTGTTCCTCTGCTAGCGGCTCTCCACCACGCCCCTTACGCGGCGGTTGCCGGTCGACGTCCCTAGATGCATGGAGGAGGGCCACTGGCCCGAGCACGCCGACAGCGCTCCAGCAGACAAGCAGCTTGCCACGGCTGTCTTCATGTTCCCATGCACGCAACATCCACCCAGCACCCGCGCTCGGACACGTCGCGGCCCAACCACCGTCTCCGACGAGCAGCCTGCCGTGGACGGCATGCTGTCATCATCTCCATGAGTCCAGACCCCGCCAGCACAACGCCAGTTAATCGTGGGCCTACTTCCCTCGCCACGGCCCTGGTATGCAGCATCATCGGGGCCACACCTTCGCCTCCTGCTACGACCCCTACATACAACGTTGCTAGCGTCGCTGCGCTTCCCCAGCCCCAGCACGCCATGCAGAGCCAAGCGCAGGTAGCCGGTGCCACCACCGGAGACCCAAGGCATCGCCGCCACCACTGTCTGCGTACCCCTGCACGCACGCTCGCCGCCAAGCAGCCCAGCAGACGTCTAACGCCCACGCCTATAGCAGCCGCTATGCATGCATGCAGTCCGCCACACTGGCCCGCCGTCGCAACCAGTTCTACCTAGCAGACCCGCGGCTGCACCATCGCCCCAACAGGCCATCGTCCTCGAGCTAGTCACCCTGCACCGGTGGCCAGGGTGAAACAGGGGCACCGTTGGCCCCCAACGCTACCACGACCAGATGTCCCTCTCTCCCCTTCTCTCTCTACACGCACCGTCCCTCTTCCTCTTTCTATCTCAATCGCGTTCTCTCTCTTCGTGAAGCCTATGTAACAAAAAAAACAAAAATGCAGAACCCCCCCTCCCCCCGTGGCCTCTCTTCCTCACTCTACCGATCTTTGTCTCTCTCTCTCTATCTATCGTTTCTCTCTCCATTTCTCTCTCTCTCATGTTTTCTTCTATTTAGTATTTACAAAAAAAAAATGAGGTGATGAATTTTGAAAGATTCAAGACAGAAAAAAGGAAGCAGAAAATGAAATAGAAAAAAAAATTGAGAAGTGCAACAAAAAAAAGGGGAGAGATGATATTTTCTGAAAACAAAGAAATGTGGAAAAAACAAATGGGAGAAAAAAGAAGAAGAAGAGAACATTTCAGATCCGGATGATCATTTCACATCAAGTAATTAGCACGGACTTAGTTGGATATCGAAAAAATATGCACGAGGTTTGACATGCATGGACTTTGTGAAGACGTGTAAGGACTTAATGAAGACATGCAAGGACTTGGTTTCAATACGAAACATGCACGGAGTTTGACATGCACGGACTTTGTGAAGACGTGTGAGGACTTAGTGAAGACGTGCAAGGACTTGGTTACAATAAGAAACATGCACAGAGTTTGACATGCACAGACTTTGTGAAGACGTGCAAGGACTTAGTGAAGATGTGCAAGGAGTTAATTACGTGGACGCTTAAAAAGTGCAAGGATGCACAATGTGCACAGATGCACAATGTGCACGGATGCAGTTTCCCTACTAAGTCCAAAACATGCATGGACATATGTTTTAAAATGAAACATGCATGGACTTTATGCTTGAATAGAAACATGCATGGATGTAATGCAAACATGCACGGACTTTATGCTTGAACAGAAACATGCATGGATGCAATGCAAACATGCACGGACTAGAAAACAGAAAGTGCATGGACTCTAAAAAGATGCATGGACTTTAACAAGAGTGTGCATGGACTTAACAAGAGTGTGCACAGACTTAACAAGAGTGTACACGGACTTGGAAGAGTAATGTGCACGGACCTGTTTAAGACTTCCACGGACTTGGAAGAGTGTGCATGGACTTTAATCATGCGAGTTGGTGGAATGTGCACGGACTTAGAATATGTAAGCCAGTGGAATGTGCATGGACTTTATGTGTGTCCACCGACCATGCACGAACTTGCTGAAGTGTAGCTCGGACTCTACATGGCTAAAGGAGATGTGCTCTGACCTTGCTACAGTGTATGCTCTGACTTGGATTGAGCCTAAAACTATATATGCATGGACTTGCTATAGTGTATGCTCTGACTTGGATTGAACCTAAGACTGTATATGCATGGACTTGCTACAGGAGATGCACGGACCATGCACGGACTTAGCCTACAAGGCGTGCAACATGCTCGAACTTGCATCAAGTATATGCACTGACTCTAAGTGTATGCTAAGACATGCACGGACTTGTCATGCGATGCACAGACCCAAATGTGCATGGACTTTGGACAATGTGCACGGACTTTGAAGAAACTACGTGCACTGACTTAATATGCACGGAATTAGTGTATGCATGGACACAAAGAGTGCATAAGTGAAAAGATGCATGGACAAAAAGAGTGCATAAAACAAAAGATGCACAGGGATGATATGCACACTGATGAACAATGCATTGAATTTTAATACAAATGACTCTGATGTTAAGCACATCAAGTAAAAGTAATTAAATGACAGATCAAACAAGATGTCGAGAAGTAGTGTATGACATCATCAAAATAGTAGGGATGCAACAACCTATAGGTTTGTGACCTGGGATACTTCCACCATGTTGGAAGTTGATCACTCTTCTTTTATCTCCTTGTGCCCACGTGCACATACACTCCTTCTCATCCAACATTGTTGATTTCATTGAATCTCCTCAAGATTGCTTCATTCCAAGCTTTTGACTCAATTCTTATCAGGTGATGTTGATTGCGTGTCTCATCACACCTTGGTATCTACTTTTCAGTTTGCTCTCACTTCTTTTCATTACATTCCACGCCACTTCACTCTACATGTTGTTTCCCGTATTTCTGAGAATCGGCGCCCTCCATGAAGGACGCCCAATCCCAACGCTGTTGGGAAGCCGAAAAGTTGGGATTTGAGACTGGCCAATGCTGTTGGGAAGCCGAAAACTTGAGATTTGGGGCTTACGATGGGATGCGAACAATAACTGTTGAGGGGTAACTCCCTTGTTTTTTTGTGACACTCCGTTGGCAAGGAGAAAAGGTCTTGTGTGGGTTGTTACTTGAACTCTTGTTCAAGAGTGTAGTATAGCTTTAAATGCTTCCCATTTAGTGGTGGGAATGTTGCCTCCCCTTTGTGATCAACGACCGCATATGCGCCACCTTCATAGGCTTTTGTGATGACGTAGGGCCCACGCCAGTTGGGTTGTAGTTTGCCGCTGGATTTCCCTGCCATGACTTTTCTTTCTTTAACCAAGACAAGATCGCCATTTTTAAACGCTCTTTGCTTTACTAGCTTGTCATAGGTTTGTGTCATGTGTCTTTGGGCTTGTTTAACCGGTTTGGCTGTAGGGAGTATTGCTAGCTTATGTTCCGCCACGGAGGGTTCTAGCACGGGCATTTCGTTGTAAGTCCAGGCGAAACAATCTTTAAGCTCTGGCAAAAGCTGCTCATACCCTTCCCTTTCCTCCTTATTCAGGAGAGAGCTAATGAAGATTGGTCGGAGATCATCAAAATCGCCGAGGTTGAGTTCAACCAACTCGTCTACAGTTACTTGTCCGCCGTCTTCTAGTTCTTGCGAGGCTGGCTGTAGGCCAATGTACTCCTATTCGTTGCCAGGCATAGCGGTGTGTCTGCCGTAGCACTCTAAGTCATTGAGAGCGGACGAGGGTGATTGCTCGTCTGATTCTGGAAGTATCCCTTCTTCTTACGATTGCTCTGAAGGGTAGGTAGTCTCCTTATCAGAGGATGACTTGCTGCATGAGGGCAAGAGCCCTAAGGTGTTGACCGAATGGTGAATTTGCACATTTGTTCCTTCTCGGCTAAGGGCGTGGTGCCTTGCTTCCCTTGCCCCTAACTTAGGCAATGCAGAGGCAGCCGCAGTAGGAGTTTGCCTAGTCGAGAATTTCGATCAATCCCATGGATGAGGTTGTGGGGGAGACACCCAATGATTTTGAATTTGAATAACTCCAGACTGTATCAAGCCTTCGACCTCGTCTTTGAAGACATAGCAGTTTTTCATAGTATGGCCGGTCATTCGGTGGTATCGACAAAAGGTGAAATCTTTGCCTTTATTTTCTTTCGTCGGCTTGCGAGGCTCTGGCAATGTTATAAGATTTCGTGCCGTGCAGAATTCGAACAATGGCTCGGTATGTGCTTTGATGAACGAGTAGGGCATCTCCATTCGCCTTGCCAATGTCATCACATGGGTTTTTCCCTTAATCGTCTCAAGGGCACTGGTCGGACCAACTCTTCTTTGGGAGTGAAGACCCACAGAGGGGGAGCCTAGAATACTTGCTCTCTCTTTGACGATAGATTGAGCCTTACTGATTTCAGGCTTACTGGCGGGCATTCCGGCCACCATCATCGGAAGGTTGTTATTCAGCATGGTGCCAGGCTGGGCAACAGAGTTCGGTGGAAGCGTACGATGCCTAAGTAGAACTTCTCGCTCCCGTAATAACTCCTGCAATAGAGATTTTAATGCCTAATTTTTCCGCTTCAAACCTTCTAGCGTGGGAGCTTCTTTTTCTGGCTGACTATTGACTGGGGCATCGGCAATGGCCAAGATGGAGTCTTGCAGGTCCCCTGCGTCGAGTCCTGTTAGTTGACCTAAAGCTGATTTCCCCATCTCCCCCAGTCGCCGTTAGGCGGGTTGTAGTGGGGTGACATGTCCTTCACCGGGAGGGTCGGCGGGCTGAATGCCTAAGCTGCCTATATCAAGCAACTGCAGTTGGAGACCGTGACCACCAGGTGCAAATTCCTCTTGAGGTTCGGTCATGCCGAGGTTACGCGTCTGAAGGGAACTTGGGTTGCCAACTGAGGATGAGGACCCTATAGTATTGACGGCATAATAGACTTAGAAGTCCACCTTGGGATCATAGCCTAGCCCTCTTTTGTCATTTTTGGAGAAATGGGGCATTTGAACAGGCAAGCTTGTTGATCCTTTCGATAGCCATCCGTCATTCCTCGGTCGCCTTCTAGGCTCTACTGTGGCTTCTGAGTGAAAGGAAGCTGGAGCAGATTCTCCAGTTGTAGGCGTCGGGGATAGGGCCGTCAATTAGTCATCCATGCGCCTCATGAGTTGTAGTAGGTCCTCCTGATCATGCCGGAGACGCCTAACTTCTTTTCTAAGTTTCCGAACGGCCTTCTGAATGGCCAGGCATTCGGACATTAGGAAGTAGCCCCCTGCCAGAGAGGCGCCCTGCGGGGCGGGGGTTGAGTCCAGACCATTTGGCACATCCCTCGCTTGACTTTTCCCAGAGATTTTATGAAGGAGATTCACTGAAAACCTTGATCCTTGATGGACATGAGACCGAGGCGGGTGTTCCCTGTTGTTGCTTTCATTTAGAATTCGCCCAACGGCCTCATGAAGCCTTCTTCTTACCAAATTTTCTCCCTGAGTATCAATCTCTCCCCTCTGAATGAGGGTCTCGATACATCTTGTAACTCTTCACTCTCTTTGGTGGGGTGCGATATCAGAGCATGGAACTCGCAATATCTTGGATGAGCTTTCTCAACCTCAGTGTAGGTAGAAGGGGGGTAGGTAGAAGGGGGGTCGTGGACCATAATGCGACCTTCCTCTAGAAGAATATCAAATATCTTCTTCGTATTTTCCTTGGGAAACGAGCACTGGTGGGAAGGCCTCCATCCTGGATACCACAAGGTGGGTTGTCCCACAGGGACCTGCTTCTTCTGTCCCCGGATCGGGAAATGTGAAGGCTGCCATTTGATAAATTTTTCCGAGTTGGCCGATGGCTGATGACATTAGCCGAACGGGTCGCTCGGTCCCAAATGTGGGGTTGAGGAGAGTCAACCCGAGTCCCCCTCATTGTGATGAGCTGGTTTTGTATCATTTTCTCCACCTCATCTTTGAAAACATAGCAATTTTCAATAGTGTGTCCCAATAAACGATGATATGTCATATGAGCAGTAATTGGGGTCATCTGTTTTGCCGACCTCTTCTGGCTTCTTGGGCTCTGGCAGAGTTATCAGCTTATTCTTTATACAAAGGTTGAACAATTTGCGAGTATGCTCCTTCTTAAAAGAGTAAGGAGTCTTCATGCGCTCGACCAACCTCATGGTCTGTGCCTTCCTTTCAGACCTTTTTTCGGAATCACCGGGCAATGCTGCTTCGCCGGTTTCAGTGGTGGGAGAGAAGTCCACCGCATTTGCCTCTCTTCCTGTCGTGGGATGCTCCTTGGACGCCTTAAGCTTTGAGGGAACGAAAGTGGGATTATCCGCGAAGAACATTTCGATCTCCGCGACCGCAGAATTTAATTGGTCGAACCCCTTGATATTTGCCCCCAGAAGTCGCTCACTGACTTCGGGGGAAAGTCCTCTTCGGGAATCACCAGGTCATCATGACATATAACATGAAATGGGTCATAAACATACCTTTTATGCATTGAGACATGAAACACATCATGGACTCCAGCTAATTGAGGAGGCAAGGCAATCTGATATGCGACTTTGCCAACCCTTTGAAGAATTTTGAAAGGGTCAATGTATCTCGGAGTGAGCTTGTCTTTAATACCAAACCTTCGAAGACCTCGACCTGGAGAAACTTTGAGGAATACATGATCTCCTACTTGGAATTCTAGGTCTCACCTTCTATTATCAATATGTGACTTTTGTCTATCTTGAGCCATCTGGAGTCCTTCTCGAATAAGCTTCACTTTCTCGGTGGTATCTCAGATGAGTTTAGGGCCTAGAAATTATTTTACTCGAACTTCATTCTAGCAGATAGGTGAGCGATAACTTCTTCCATATAAAGTCTCAAATGGTGCTATTTGGATACTAGCTTGATAGCTATTGTTGTAGGTAAACTCTACTAGAGGCAAGTGATCGTGTGTGGACGCACTGAAGATTCCGTTCGGATATTCCGTTCATTTGTTGGTTAGGGTGTTCATTTGTCTATTCAGTGCGGGGGCATGCCGGTCACCGAGGTGACAATATATTCGAGTTTCACGAAAATCCATGGTGCACTCGATCTGACTTCGTCAGGTGATTGTGTGATTTGGGTCGGGACCAAATCCCGTCGTGTCATTGAGGCCACGGTGTCATTTGCATCCCCCATACGAGGGAACACCCTTGATTAATTGCCAAAATTAGGGGCCTAGTGGCCGAAAGAAATGATGCTGACTGCGAAAAAAAAGGCTGAAATAGATCACATAAAAGCCTGTGTCGAGACACGGGCAACCGGACATGTCGGTCATTCATAGACCCTTTCATATTCGGACGGGAGTCCGTGGCGAGAATGCAGTGAAAGTTGAGAGAAATCCATTTAGATGTCTACCGGGTGCACGGTAATTTCAATGGCGACCTGTGAAGGGTCTGATTTGGCAAATGAGTCCGGTTCAATCAGAATGTCAGGCCGAGGTAAGGTCGGGTCGTGGTCATTTTGGGCTAATTCCCGAGGCTCAAGCCCGACTTATAGAGGCGAGATTATTGTTCCTTCAGCACCAGGTCATGGGGGAGACGAGACTGCAATGTAGAATCTTATCATTATGATTAATGGACCCCCTGATTATACTTCTTTACTGCCCATTTCCCTTTCCCTGTCAACAGCCAGTGGGAGAAATTTATCAGGGACAAATTCAGATCTGATAAGAGGCTACAAGGATTTCTAGACTCTCTCCTGCATGTGTGTGAACAAGCAGGAGGAATGCTTAGCAACTTGAGGCAGACTCAAGCTGACCACTATGCCAAGTCAACACAAATGCTAGTCCATGCATTTGACATTAGGAGAGAACAACAAGCCATCAGTGAACAGCTGACTGCCATCCAACAAGAACAGCAAGCCATCTCCCAAAGGATTAATAATATCTCTGATGAAGTCCAAGGAAGTATTATTCAACTTGGAAATATCTATGGCAAAGTGGATGATGTACAGGAACAAGTTCAGAACTGAGTAGGTAGCTTCAGGGATGTAATTACTACACAAGCCACCAGTGCATCAACTTCAATGGCTGAAATCCACCACCAACAAACTTCTCAGTTGGAAAACATGTGCACCATGTTACAACAATGGTTTGTGGATTTGTCTACTAATGTCAAGAAATTAAGAGCTGAGGTTCAACAAAATGACCAAAAAATGATGACAAAGTTTGCAGCTCCTGGCATAAAAGTAGAAAGGATTCCCAGCTCCTTTGCAACGATAGTACCATTAAGAGGAAGTGCCAACAGAGCTCCTGTTAGAAGGGTTAGAACTAGAGGTGCCAATTCTAGCAGAACACGTCCAACTGATGTCTGAAGCCTTCTCCCTTGTATCTTTTTGATAATGACAAAGGGGGAGAATATCTTTGGGTCATGTATGTCTATTTCTGAGAATTTTCTGAAATTTTCTAGATCTCTATTTCTATATGGAGACATTTTTTTGAGATATCTGTATAGGGGAGAAAACTTTCTGGAGATGTATGAACTGATGATTGTATTTTCTGCCTGATCTGAATGAGAAAGTCAAGCTTCTGAATTTCTGTGTTCATTTCACTTGTGAGCTGTAATTTTCAGTCAAATACTATTTTTTTAATGTACACAGAAATGTCAGTATTGCATCCTTGTGTTGAGTGTCCTTGTCATGCATATCAGTTCATGTGTCCTAGTCTGAATAAAATGAAAAATAATGACTGTCATGGTAAATTTGTGATTACACTTGATTGAATGATTGATTGAATGAATGTGTGAACATACTTGTTAATTTTATTTATTTTGAAATCATATATGACTCATAGTTGTCATCATCAAAAAGGGGGAGATTGTTGGAACCTTGATGCCCAATGTAATGAGTCGGCAATGACCGATGGGTGCGGGTTCACTCACTTACATCCACGGTGGTCACATAAAAGCGGTGGAAGCCTTGGGACCGGGAGCTCTCTCCCTTAACCAATGACGCAATTGGGAATATTAAATGAAAAGGTATAAATGGGAGCAAGGGCTGAGAGATTACCTAGCCGGTTTTAAGAAACCGACTCCGGTCGGAGATGTGGGCGAGCGAGGAGGCGAGGGTATGCACCCGCTCGCTGCATCGGTGAAGCTTCTCCCTGTTTAAATGTTACATGAACTACTCCTCATGGAGGAGGGATGGACTAGGGGTGGGGAAATAGAGGATGCATTCAAACACTACCTCCACGCAAGGAGGGGTGCTAAGCCAGCCAGACAGGGAAGGGGAAAGCCTAGATGAGACCGGACGGGTGGACGATGTTGGTTCTGCCCATTCTCTAGAACAGGGGACAGACAGTCGGAGTTGACACTTTTGCGGTCGCTCCCGAATTTTTACGATGATGAGACCAGTTGAAAAATCTTCGTAACTAGATTAGGATGACGTTAGAATTTTGTCAAATTCCCCGGTCGCCGGTGCTGGTCGGGGACAGGCCGCAAATAGGGTCCCTGAGTTCTAGTTTGGATAGCAGAGGTACCTCCGCAGTAGGAAGAAGAGGCTGCCACAAGTGCTCCTAAACTCTGAATCAAGTGTGGCTAGATTCACTGGAATCCTTGTCAAGTCTTCTTCGAAACGTGTCCCACGGGGGCACAAAAGGATTTCAGAGAAGGTTGGGAGGGCCCGAATAGTGGACGGGGGTCAGTTTAGTCCCAGGGATGACAGAACAGTGCACTCTACAGAGAAAATTGAGAAAATACTACTCCGGATGCCGAACAGAGTGTCGCATCTTGGTAATGGAAGAAGACTTGTCAAAGGAGCTCTCGGCCAAGTGGTGCCTCAATAAGCACAGGGACGTGACCGTGGGAGCTTCTTGAAGTGGCTTCTGGTTGCTCACAGGACCTTTACTGCGTAGTCAGGGAAAAATGGCTCTTCTGGGCAGCTGGGATGTCGGATGCCGGCGAGACCACCTCGGCTACGAAGCTGCCTTGACGATCTTTCCATAGATGTATGGCACGCAACCTGAAGATGTGCTATGACTCCGGGGTCGGCTCTGCAACTCGTGCCTCTATTGTTGCCTCCAAACTGGGCTGAGCAGGGTGGTGATAGGATCCATCCATAAGAAAACTCCATATGAGCTTTTAAAAGGCAAGAAACCCAACTTGGCTTATTTCAAAATTTTTGGTTCTAAACGTTTTATTCATAAAAATGATAAAAGACATCTAGACAAATTTGAAGTCAAGAGTAGTCTGGGAATTTTCTTAGGGTATTCCGAATAGTCAAGAGCCTATAGAGTTTTCAATGTTCATGATCAGTCTATAGAAGAGTCTCCCCATGTAATATTTGATGAATCAATTCAATGTTCTAACCAAAGTGATGATGACAGGAAATCAAGAGATGGTGGAGAATTTCTAGAGGACAAGCTGAATGAAGAATCAAAAGAACCTGCTGCACAAAATGAACCAGTTCAAGGTGAGTCAGCTGAGCAAGGTGAGTCAACAACCAATATCAGATTTCTAAAAGACCATCCTGCACATAACATAATTTGAAATCTACATGATTCCCCTAATACTAGATCTTTTCATCAGGAAGTCAATAATCAAGATCTAGTAGCTTTAGTTTCACAAATTGAACCCAAAACAATTGAAGAAGCTTTAAAAGATGAGTCATGGATAAATGCTATGAATGAAGAGTTGGGTCAATTTGAAAGAAATAAAGTCTGAAACTTAGTTTCAAGACCTGAAAATGTGTCTGTCATAGGAACTAAGTGGGTCTTTAGAAATAAGGTGAATGAAGATGGAATAATCTCTTGGAATAAAGCTAGGTTGGTGGCCAAGGGCTACAATCAAAAATTTAGGGTGGACTTTGATGAATCCTAAGCACCAGTTGCTAGGATGGAGGCAATTAGGATATTGCTAGTATTTGCTTGCTCAAATAACAATAAACTTCATCAAATGGATGTAAAATATGCTTTCTTAAACAGGTTTATAAAAGAGGAAGTTTATGTTGTGCAATCCCCAGGTTTTGAATTATCTGAGCTACCTAAACATGTTTTTAGATTAAATAAAGCTTTATATAGACTGAAACAAGCCCCACGGGCCTGGTATGATAGATTGACAGAATTTCTGCTTAGCAAGAGCTACTGTAGAGGTAAGGTGGACCGGACTCTTTTCACAAAAAGTCTGAATCACCAACTCATCATAGTTCAGATATACGTGGATAATATTATTTTTTGTTCAACATGCACTGAATTATGTGATGAATTTGTAAATCTGATGTCTAAAGAATTTGAAATGAGTTTGGTTGGTGAATTGAAATATTTCAACAAGCTTGAGACTAATAGGAGATAATAGTGGATCTCAGACGCATAGAGTACATTACACAGAATCAACGTACGTCCATTTGAAAAATGGAGTTGGTACGTTCTGACTCTCAGGACTTCTTTGCTGGTGCTATTACCCATAAAAACTTTTTGCCTACCCACGGGGATCCGATGATACTCTACGAAGCCAGCTCGATCCATAGTTATATGTTTGGTTACTTTTAAATCCACAATTCACATAGAATTAGGGTGAGCAGTCAAAACATGTGTACAAACACAAATACATAGAGAGCTAGGTACAAAAATTACGTTCTTTGGCTTAGGGCACTCATGAGCGAAGTGGCCTCTTTTCCTGCAGTTAAAGCATCTCATTCGACTTTTGTCTTTCTTTTTCCTACCACGTCTCCCACGGCAGTATTTGAATGTCTGATTTCCTTTGGGGTCGAGTGCAGCATCTCATCTTTTCAATTTTCTCTGCGGTCCCCTCTTGTTAAATCGTCGACTACTCTGGCCGACATTAGCAATAGTGCGATGTAATATTTCACGCTCAGCTTCTAACTCTACATGACGAGAAATATTTAAAAAATCCTTGATATTCTCGTTATGTGTTAGAATTTGTTTCATATGGGACTACGAATTTGGCAGAGGTCTAATCACAGCCTGTACCTGTTGTTCATTTGTGAGATCATATCCCGCTACCTTCAAATCACGAATCATATTAGCCATCACCCTCAGGTGCTCGGTCATCGTGTGGCGCTAGTCTTTTCGGTAAGTCTCAAATTTCAACACAAGAACTCTTAACCTAATCACAGAAGTTCCCCCAAAGGTAAATATCAACTGGTCCCACATTTCCTTGGCAGTGTTATATCTCTTACACTCGCCAATGAGATCGTCCTCCATTGTGCTGAGCATAGTAAAGCACGCACTACGATCTCTCTTGAGCCAAGTCATATAGGTTTCTTGGTCCTGGCGGTGTTGGGCGGTGTTACCCTTTACGGGTAGGGACATGGTGACAGTAAGATAATCGAGCAAATCTTGCTCATCCAACAAATATTGAATCTTACAGTGCCATATATCATAATTAGAACCGTTTAATTTTTCACCCCCGGTGAGATCCGCAATAACATGCTTGGCGGCCATGGCAGTTGATCACTTCATATCAAATAGAGAAAGTAAACGACATCAATTTACACATCGTCTTAATTTGCTTACATGGGCCCCATTCTGCGAATGCCATGGGGGGGGCAATAAGATGAAATAGATTAAGAGGTCTTCTTGGCACGGAGCCGAAGGCTTGACATTGATGGTAGGTATGGGCGTATTGATTACAATCCGAGTACATGGTCGATCAATAGAACCCTTTGAACTTGATGTTGTTATTCATTTTGTCTCTGACTTGATAAGCCCCGCATAGCCCTAAATGGACCCCGCGTATTATGACTTTGACCTGCGCAGGTGAGACACACCTTAGAAGAACATACCTGTTTTTTTTGTAGATGAGTTTAAAAAGGGAGCACTCAATTAGCTCGTAAGATGCAACCCTACGCAATAATTGAATTTTTTGGGCCTGCTCAAGAGAAAAGCAGCCATTCTTTATCTTGACGGTAGGTTCTCGCCAATCCTCCTCCTCCGCAGAGTTGTTTTCTTCAATATTGTTGACCTCATAGACAATGCGGGCGGACTCTCTATCGAGCACGCTTGCCATCAATCTTCGGTGCTCGACGATGATATCCGCTTCACCTTCAAGCAGAAGCTTTATGGCCGAAGTCAGTTTGGCTAGAGCATCTGCTTGAAAGTTGCTGCTCTTGAGGATATAGCTTATTTCAAATAAATAGACTTTTTCTTTAAGCCTCGTGACTGCAGCATGATAAGAGATAAGTTCCTGCTTTTGGACATCATAATCACTAAGGACTTATCGAACCACCAACAGTGAATCCCCATAGACTCTGATGCACTTGATATCCATTTCCAGGGCTATTTGAACCCCAATAATTAGGACTTCATATTCCACCTCATTGTTGATCAAGGGCTTTACGAGAGCACACGAATTGTATATAATGCCACCCTGGGGTGTTATAAAGGCAATCCCGGCACCAGATGTGAAGCTTGTGATGTTGTCTGCCTTGCTAACCTTTCGAGAGGTGCCGTTAAAATACAACTCTCAATAAGACAAGTTGATGATGAGAACGTCTTGCACTTTGTGAGGTAAGATGTCTTCTGTTTGTTCTGTCACTCCTTGTTGGGGCATGAGAGCTTCTTCGTCAGGAAGCTTAGTGTTGAGGGGCGAGTCTTCTGGCACCGGATGTGCCGCCAAGAATTCTACCATTCCTTGTCCCTTTATTATTTTTTGCGGGACGTATGTAATGTCAAACTCCATGAAGAGGAGTGCCCCTTTTCCTAATCTTCTTGAGAGGGCGGACTGCTTGTCCCCCTTGCAACCTCAACCCCGTGCAAACCTGCACGGACTTGGTCCTCCTGCATGCATAAGCCTTGTACAAGCCCCGCATGGACCTTGCATAGCCCCTGGCCCTATGCGCACGAACCCTGCAAGGACTTTGTTTTCTCCCCTTCATACGTGCACAGACTTTGGCCCCCATATGCACGGACCATGCGCTGACTTCACCTTGCATTGCACGGACTTCGTTCAGAACACACACTGACTTCACCCTGCATGGGCCCTGCCCGCATGTCCACTGACTTGGCCTGTAGCTGCATGGACCTTGCATAGCCTCTGCCCCCATGTGCACATACCCTGCATTGACCTTAGTCTGCATGTGCATTGACCTTAGCCATCATGTGCACTGACTGTAGCCCATGTGCACTAAACTTAGTCTGCATGTGCACTGACCTTAGCCTGCATGTGCTCTGACCTTAGCCTGTATGTGCACTGACCTTAGCCCCTATGCACTGACCTTAGTCTGCATGTGCACCGACCTCACCCCTTGCATACCCCATAACTACACTGACTTCGCCAGCATGTACACTGACCTTGTCCTTGGCATAATCCACAGGTGCACCGACATTCCCTGCATGTGCACTGATCTGGCTAGCATGTGCGTCGACCTTACCCGCATGTACATTGACCTTCTATCAGCCCCTAGCCCCATGTGCACGGACCTTGCCTTCCCATGCACCGACTTGACCTTTGTCTGCTGCATATGCACGGACCCCATTCTTACTTTGGACGCACGCATGGACTTGGCCCTCATATGCATGGACTTAACCTGCATCTGCATGGACTCAGCCTAGATGTGCACGGACTTAACCTTTGAAAATATGCATGGACTTTGATCCTTTGTTGAGAAACCTGCACGGACCCTATCCTTCGCCGGTACGCTCCTTGAATCCTCACCGGTGCACCGTTTCAGCCCTTTACCAGCACAGGCTTTGGTGCCTTTCCCTGGCACACCTACCCAAGCCTTCCCCGATACACCTATCCCAACCTTCGCCGGCATGCCCAACCCAAACCTTCCCCGGCACACACAACCCAAGCCTTCCCCGGTGCGCCCTCCAACGTCTTTACCGGTACACCTCCCCAGCGCCCATCCAGGCTTCGCCGGCACACCTTTCTTTGTCCTTTCAACGGCCCACTCCTCTACAATAAAATACAAAAATACCAAAAAGGGCGAGAACGATGAGATTCAAGGAAATTTGGATAAAACACATAAAAATATAATAATAAAAATAATAAAAATGCATAAAAAAGAAAAATATGAATAGGTAAACAAATAAATAAATAAACGCTATAGCCCGTCCAAATAAGCCAATAAAAGAAAGGGAAAAAAATTGATGTAAATAAATGAAAAGAAAATTACAAAATCACCCTAAATGTATAAACATGACAGGGAAATAGACAGCAAAGAAATATAATCAGGGGCTCCACTAATCCTAATAATGGGATTCTACATTGCAGCCTCGTCTCCCCTGTGACCTGGTGCGGAAGGAATAATAATGCCACCCCCCGTAAGCTGGGCCTGAGCCTTGGGAATTACCCCGAAATGGCCACGAGCTGACATTCTGATTAAACCGGACCCTTTCCGCATCATCATTAAAATTGTCGTGTACTCGGTAAACATCTGAACGGACTTATCTCGGTCTTCGCCACATTCTCTCCACGGACTCCCGTCCAAATATGAAAGGGTCTATGAATGGCCGACATGTCTGGTTGCCTGTGTCTCGACACATGCTCTTGTGTGATTTATTCCTGCTTCTCTCTTTTGCAGTTAGCATTATTTCTTTCGGCCGCAGGGCCCCTAAATTTGACAATTAATCAAGGGTGTTCCCTCATATGGGGGATGTAAATGACGTCATGATCTTTATGACACGACGAGATTTGGTCCCGACCCGAACCACACAATCACCTGATGGAGTCAGATCGAGCGTACCATGGGTTCCCGTGCAACCCGAATAAATTGTCACCTCGGTGACTAGCACGCCCTCGCACTATATGGACAAATAAACACCCTAACTAACAAACGAACGGAATATCCGAATGAATTTTAGTGCATCCACAAGTCGGGCACGTCAAGTGGGACCAATCCACCCTTCATCTCTTTGCCAAAATTAGGGGCCCAGCGGCCCCGTTCTTGTAGTGCTGATTGTTTCATCTTTGCAAATACAGGAAAATAACATTTCAACTGTGAGAATGGCAGTCTCCTTTGGCCCGCAAGTCGTGGAGAGCCACATCCAGGAAAGCTATCGCACCGTCCCACACTGCTTCGGGAGCTTCCCTCCGGTCGTGGGCTTCCCTAACTTCCCGGGGGTAGCCTTCGTTAACATCCTGGACATGGAGGTGTCCGACGAACCTGAGTCCAACACTCCCATCTAGGGAGTCACTGAAACTGCTGCCGGTCGAGCTATGGCTAAGAACAACAACAGCGTCTCGCCAAGGACGTTGGGCTGCAACGTGCACCATCTGCACCAGACTGTCGGTCCATCGCACCAAGGGTTGGCATCCCATCGGAGGAGGCTCCCAAGGAATAATGCTGGCGCTACCACGGGGCGCCGAATCTCTACCTCTGGCAAGTCCATGACTGTCGAAACCATCCGAGTCCATCTGAATGGACAGAGGTCCGAAGTAATCTCGAACCGTATCGTGCCGACCATTCCAGTCCGTAACTCCTTCCAAGGTCTGGAGAAGATGAAAGAAAAGATGGCGCCCGCCGTTCCGGCCGCAGCGTCGAAAGACACACTGGCTCACAAGCCGGCAAAGCTGAAGCAAGTTTGGGTTCCCAAGGAAGCCCAACTCACGGCACCTACCCAGGCGGGGCCCAACTACGCCCGCCATAGAAAGGGGCGAAGAGATGAAAGGGTCAAGGTGACGGCCACGACCCACCAACCGACAGCTGCTGCGATAGCACCGCCCAAAAATGCCCACCGCCAACGTCGCAGGCGTCGTCACCATGCTGACCGCCCAGTGTTCGCAACTTACGCCTATCCTGCTGTCGCCACCGACACGCAACCGCCGGCCGCTCTCCCCGACCAGGAGTGGGAAGGGATCAAGTAGGCCATGAGAAACTACCTCAGAGGCCCGGGTAGCACCTCTATGGGTCGTCAGAGACTGCTAGGGGCAGTGGCCTCCGCCTTTCGAGAGGAAGAAGAAATCCAACCTGTGCCCAGCACAGAATCAAGGAACCGGTTGGAGGAGCAACGCCAGTCCCCTGTGCGGGAGGAAGCGCCACCCCGACAGTCAGTCCTCGACAGGCTGGTGTTCCCAAATAAGTCGTCAAAGAGGATGGCAAAAAAAAAATAGGGACTGGAGAGTTTTCACCTGTAATATGGCAAGACTCTCTAGTCGGTACAAGGCTCAACCTACCGGCCCCGAAGAAGTGGCCAGGCTCGCCGACAGGCCCGGTCCCCTCACCAGGAGAAGAAGAGCGGTGAGTGCATACACCTCCAAATATACATGTATCATATCATGAAATATTGCCATCATATCTCTTTGATAAGTAGCTCCAGTATTCTTTAACCCAAATGGCATGATCACATAACAATAAGTTCCCCAAGGTGTGGTGAATGTTGTCTTCTCCTGATCCTCTTTTGCCAAACGAATTTAATTATATCCTAAAAGTCATCCATAAATGAGAGGATTTCATATCCTATCGTATTATCAATCAACACATTAATGTGAGGCAAGGGGAAGTCATCCTTTAGAAACGCACAATTAAGGTCCCGGAAGTCAATACATACCCTCACCTTTCCATCCTTCTTTATGACTGGGACAATGTTTGCCACCCACTGGGGATAAAGGATGACTCTAATAAATCTGACTTTGTGGAGCTTATCGACCTCTTCCTTCATTTTCAAAGCCATTTGAGGGTGGAAAAGCCTTAACCTTTGCTTTACCAAGATGGAACCTGATTTTAAAGCTAAATGGTGTTCAACCAAGGTGGAATCTAAACCCGACATATCCTCGTAGCTCCATCCGACTGTGTCCTTATACTCGTTGAGAGCCTCAATCAATGTCTCTTCTTCAAATGATGACAAATTGTCACTTACGAGGACAATTCTAGAGTCTTCCTTAGTTCCGAAGTTGATTTCCTTGGTGGATTCTTCTACGGCGGCTAATAGCTCATCAAACCTCCCCATCCCACTGGCATAGGTGTTAGTCGCATCCTCATATTCTTCCTCCCCTTCTCCAATAGTGTATTCTTCATCCGTGATCTCATAGAATTCATACCCTTCATCAATCGTGCAATTCTCCTCACATTCTTCATCCGTTATCTCATAGAATTCATACCCTTCATCAATCGTGCAATTCTCCTCACATTTTATCTCTAACAGTTGGATAGGATTTTCAAGCAGCTGAGGAATGTCTAGGCATGCTTGACACCTGTTCGCTTGATCTAGAAGGAATCGACGAGAGATTTGCCTACCTTTTAATTTCTTTTGGGTACTACTCTTGACTCATTATTCCTAACTTGACCGACTTGCCCTACAAAAGAAGAAGAAGACCCTGAGGAATGTATAGGGAAAGACCTCCTAGAGGAGGGGTAAAGAAGGTCACTCAGAGGACCTTGGATGAGTGGCCTATAAGTCGGGGCACACTCGTGGGAGATGTAAGAGGTCTCTTCAAAAGAGATGTGGTGTCGAGGAGTTTAAAATCCATGCCAATACTATCCCATTTCCATTCCGGTATCTCTAGAGGTTTTAGCTTACCAGCCGGTTTGAGATGTTTAGATTTAACTTGTTGGCAAACCAAACATCGGCTCACGAACTCGGCTATCTCTCTTTTCATGTTAGGCCACCAAAAGATTCTTTTGAGATCTTGGTATATTTTTATAGCACGAGGATGAATAGTGTACCTCGATCGATGTACTTCCTCCAAGATTTTATCCTTGATGGTGGAACAATCAGGCACACAGGTTCTTCCTCAGAACAGCAACCTTCTATCATCTGCTAAAAGGAAATCCGATCGTTGATCTAATTTTTATTTAATTTCAACAATCAAAGGATCATCATCTTGCAGCTCTTTGATATCTGAGAGTAACTTGGGTTGGAGTCTAATATTTACAATCAAGACTCTGTCTTCCTTCTCCTCTACACTGAGGTCTAAGTTTGCGATTTACTCCAACAAATATCATTCTTTAATCATTAGGCTTGATAATAATGCCATCGGAATCTGACTAAGAGCATCTGCTACGAATTTACCTTTTCCCGGGTGGTACTGTATAGAGAAATCAAAATCCTTTAAGTATTCCAACCACATTCTTTGTCTCATATTGAGTTCTTTTTGAGAGAATAAGTAGTTGAGACTCTTGTGGTTGGAATACACAATAAAGGCCTCACCATAGAGATAATGCCGCCAAATCTTCAAGGCAAAGACTACAGCTGCCAGCTCTAAGTCATGCATGGGATAATTCTCCTCATGATTTTTCAGTTGTCTTAAGGAATAAGTGATTACCTTGCCATGTTGCATCAATACATAACCTAGGCTAATTCTGGATGCATCAGTATAAACTTCAAACCCCCCTCCTTCAGTAGGCAATGTGAGTATAGGGGCAGTAGTCAGACAATCTTTCAAAGTCTGGAAGCTCTTCTCACATTCCTCGGACTATATATAAGGAGTCTCCTTTCTTGTCAACCTTGTCAAAGATACAGCGATCTTGGAGAAATCCCTAATAAATCTACTATACTAGCCAATCTCAAGAAGCTTCAAACTTCGATCACGCTAATAGGTCTCTCCCAGTTCTTTACAGCTTCGACCTTTGAAGAATCGACTGTAATATCCTTCTGAAAAATTATGTGACTTAGAAAAAAAATTTCTTCAAGCCAGAAATCACACTTACTAAGCTTAGCATATAGTTTGTGATGGTTGCGCAACACCCCTTGCCCAATCGAGCTGAAGCGCGGTGCCGCCCGCGACTGCCCGCACGTCGGGATCGGCCGTTAGCGTCAGCGCCTCCGTGACCGTGGCCGGACGCAGCAGGCGGGGAGTTGGCGAGGCTCGACATGGCCAGGTGAGTACAGCCGTCCAACTTGGCGGCTCCAGCCAGCACCTGAACCAGCGCAGCCCCGACGCCTGCGCTTCGGTGCTCCGGCTCTACCCATAGTGCCTCTTCTCGGCACACCAGGTAGTTGGAATTGAAGGGGTAAGGGCCGTAGGCGGCGGTGATCGCACCAACCGCCTCGCCCTCTTGGGTCTCGACCAAAATCACCAGGCCGGTGTCTTCCATGAGCTGCAGCAAGCGCAGCACCACTGTGCCCTCATCAAACGGGATTCCCGTCAGGGGCTTCACCTGGGTCTCGTAGAACTTGCGGCCCATGGCCACGACAGTCTCGATGTCCTCAGGAGTGGCAGCTCGCGCCGTGTACTTCGGTTCGTCAGACATTCTCTTGTCCAGTGAATTTGATCGCCCAGCCGTGCAGGTAGAAATCCTTGTCTTCGTCGCTGGTGAACAGAAGACTGAGGGCCTTGCCACTACCTCGCACTCGCGTGCGGGCGGTGATGACGTCGTCGCCGTAGTCGATGGGGTCACCATCTCCAGTAAGGACGAACGGACGCCGTGGTCGGTACACCTGCTGCAGGTCACTCCATCGGCTGGAAGACCCGCTGCTCGTCCACCCCCAATGAGCCTGCATATACAGCCCAGAGGGGTAGTAGGCGATCAACGTGCCTGGATTGTCCGGGTCGTCGATGGCCGTGATTTCCGTGCGCTTCATGTGAGTGAAGACATACGGAGCCTGCTTCTTGCGCGTGGTGTCGCCCATGATTTCGTAGCCCGTCAGGACGTACGAGGTGAAGCTGACACCCTCATTGTCGAAGCCCCGCCAGTCGCGGAGCCCCTGCTCTCGGTAGTAGGCGTAGGACACGCCGACAGCTTCTCCAGGAGTGGAGTCGTACAGGGTGAGGTACTTGGTGACGCTGTCGCCTCGACTACGGACGCCCTCCTTGCGCAGCAGGAAGTCCGGCATCTCGACGTAGCCAGCCACGTACGGACCATCACCCTCCAGGGCACTGATGCTGTTCTTCGTCCACGCACTCAGCACCAAGTCAAGCACCAGCTCCCGATTGTACTTGCTTCGTGTCATTGGTGTCCTGTGTGCCAGGTGTTCCCTGTCGCCTTTGGCACCGGAACCGATGATGTTGTCAGGCTGTCAGCTAAGAGGACTATGTTTCCTTGTGTAAGCTGATGTTGCTCGTGCTTGTCACTTCTGTTGATTCGTTTCTCGGTGTCTATTGTTCTGGCAGTCGTGTCTCTTTTCCTGTAAGACGTAAGTGACGTTGCCTTATTTTGGAGGTGTTAGACTTGTGTTCACTTGTGTCGTGCTCACTCCCGAGCATCCCCTCGTGATAATGATCTGACCTTGTTCCTCTGAGCTTTGTCTCTCATGCTTTGTGTTGGTAATTATTGGGTTTTTCTTCCCTGCCTTACCTTGCTTATCCTTAAATTTCGAGGATGAAATTTCTTTAAAGAGGGGAGGAATGTAACACCCCGGATTCTTTGCCCACGATTCCGATAAAACTAGGTGGAATATGGCTCCTAAACTGTATATGTCTCGATGTGACAGAGCCTTTAAGCCAAGGCCAACATCTGCTATGGTATCAAGGATACGCTACTAATATTTTGATTCAGTTGCATGTGTAGACACACCTGCATGGAAAAACCATTTGCAAATACTATTCAATACATGCCCTGCAGCTTCAACTGACTTTTTGACCCCTCCTAATGCTTGCTTGATTTTTTACAATGTAGCACTTTGCCTTTTATGTAGATAACAGTCCATGGGTCTACTCTCTGCAGGGTTGCACCAGTGTCAAGACGTCGTGCTACACCAACTGTACTGGACTAGGTCCCTGAACTTATCGGTGCTTTTCCCTTCCTTCGGGTCGCTTGTTCACGCTCTACTACTTCAGTCAGCTCTGGATCTGAATCGTCAATGTCTTCCTCATCATCATCCCCTCTCCTTCCCATTTTGCTTACTCTGCCTGAAATTTCTTCAACAATTTCAACCTGATCTTCAACCCTTTGTTGCATCTTGCCCTTGTTGCCCAGAAGACACTGGCGCACTTCCTCTGCCACCTGTAGGGGACATCTGTCGCATTGCTTGACCTCTCCTCTTATCCCTGACAAATGTTACTTTCTTCTAGTAATTCCGCCATGTATCTCCTTACCACAATAATTACATTTGACTTTTCTTCTTCCAGCATCAAGTAACGTGATTGATGCTCCTGACCTTGTTCACGTCTAACCATGATGCTACATTCAGACAGTCAAAGACCAACGGTTGTAAGTACGATGGTGCATATTATATTTGACAACTGAAGATGTTAATTTTAATATTTTTTCATATAAGGGGAATATATATATAAAGCCTTATTATAAATTAAACACAATTATCAGTAATAAGTTCTGATCCTTAGCACCCTTGATTCTCTCTCTCTCTCTCTCTCTCCCGATGCACACACCGACGCACGGAGATGCGGGTATTCACGCACGCACGCAAGTAAAATTGCAGGCTTGGCTGCTGAAGTGGGTGCGGTGGAGAGCCAGTGGCAACGATGAGCGACGGGGGATCCAAGAGGACGAAGAAGAGCAAGAAAAAGAAGAGGGGCGGGAGGAAGGCTTCCCCGGAGCAGGCGCTTGCCTCAAAGTGCGTCCACGACTGGGCCTTCTCCTCCGACCAGAGTTCTTACGGAGAGAGCGACAATGGCGGCGGGTTCCTGCCGCCGCCCAGGGCGGCGGCGCCCCGGGAGCAGCGGGTGGTGTTCGAGCTCCACGCCCACTCCACCCGCAGCGACGGGTACCTCTCGCCCGCGGCCCTTGTGCAGCGCGCCCACCGGAACGGGGTGAGCCCACACATTTCCCGTTCACAAGTTCTTATCATCCTAAGATTTCCTCTTTGCCCAGTGCCTCAACCGACTTGTTCTCCTTTGGGTCGTTTCTTTTGTCTAGTTTGGTTCGTGGCAAATTGTTCCCGGCCCCTTCCCCCTTGTTCTCTTCTTTTCTCTAATTTTTGATTTCTTCTATTGACTCTTAGAGGGATTTCCGTTCTATTTGGCTTCCTTATTCATATCTTAGATATTCCATGGGCATGCGCACTGTAAAGACTTCTATTTGGTTTCCTTCTTCATAAATGTCTTAGATATTTCATGGGGATGTGCACTGTAAAGACTTCCCTTAAGGCATTCGATATGCTTGGTGTCTTGTTAGAGACACTTCAGGTTATCGAATTTTTTTAAGCTTAGCTAAATAGAGGTAAGTTTAGGCAACTAGAGCAAGTGATTATCTTGTGAGCAGGCGAGTGGGTTTTGTGTGGGAAGCAGATTGGGGGGGGCATCAATAAGAAGAAGGTGAGGTGCATTGTGTCAATGTGAGACATTGTCAAGAGACTTTCGTGTCGTGGATGATAGCTTTTGAGGGTCTAAGTAGTTTCTTTATGAGTGGTTATGACCCCAAAAAGTAAGGAGAGAGAGGGGGGAAGCAAAATGTGAATCTTATTGGAAGATACAGAATAGACGGATGAAGTGACCTGGGCCTTCGCTTTGTCAAACTGCAGGGGGGCCGAGGTGGAAGCTTGGCCCGACTCTATGTTGGGGAACCGGAGGGCCTGAGGACGGACGGGAGTGAGATCAATGGCGGGCAGGGCGGTCCCAGATCTAGTAGCAGAGGGGATAGAGGTGACGGCAATAGGCGTGCCAGATGGAGGTACTGAAGGTGGGGCCTCTGCCCCTAGATCTTGTCTAATCAGGTGGAGCTGGGTAGGGTCCAGCTGGGCCATCATGTGCAGGATGTGACTGGCCGAATTGGAAGAATCAGGAAGGGAGGATTGGGCTCCCTCAACTGGGGTAGGCGAAGGAGGAGGAATGGACCCCTCCCTTGCTGGGAAGGAAATGACTGTAGATGGGTCAGCCAGGAGTCCCTATGGAAGAGAGTCCTCATGGGCGTAGGAGTGATCAAATGACGACATGGCTGTGGTAGAATCGAACAAGGGGTTGAAGTAGGACACAAAGTGAGATTTGCCACTAGGAGAGGATCCTGAGGGATGGAAATAACTCCACATACACTACGACCACAGTAAAGGGGAATAAATAGGTCTAACAAATGCCTAATGCATACAGGTCAATCCAAGCAAACACACAATGGAGGGGGACGAGAGAAGAATCAGCCAATTACACAACAAGTGTTAGATGATGCACGTAATTTTTTTTATCGATTTCCCCTTTAGAATTTTTGTGGCTTAATTAGAATGCAAGTTTGCTCAACCACTAGGTATCTGACCTGGGTAGGAAGGGGGGACTGGCTGACTCTAAGGGACTCTCAGTCTCGCGTATGCAGACCCTAGACTGGGGGTGGCAATGGTACAACTGGCCCGGCGTCTGTGTGGGAATCCACGACTCACGGGGACTTACGGAGGTCCTCGATAAGGTCCCCTAGTCGGCTCCAACGAATATGGAGATGAGAGGAAACCCTGCTTCGGTAGGAATGCAACTGCTGATGGAATAATATGATCCTATGCCCACCGGAGTGCATGCAAGAGTCTAGCCTAGATCTAGCAGGCAATGATCAAAACAAGTATGAATAGATGAATATGACAATCATGCAACAATAAACAAACTCAGGAGAGATCAACACCCAATAGCATGGACCAAATGTAACATGGCAATATATCCTCAAGGCTCGGGTGCACTGTAGCACAGATGTGTGGTCTTGCGAAGACCGCCCAGGAGGGATAGGCCGTTCGTGGTGAACCGTCCAACGGTAAAGGGTGACGACAGGTGTAGAAGAAAGATGAAACGAGCTAACAATACTATGCAAATAACAGCGCCACTGGTGAACGTACCGGGGTGGGTGGCCTGTCACCAGTAGGGCAGATCCTGGAGCGACCCTGACACAATCACAGATAGAATCATGCAAATGGGGACACGTACCTGTGCCAGGAAGATGGGCGGTCGACTGCTGGCCGCAGAAGGGAAGAGCGATCACTATCTGGCCGCAAGAGACAACAGGGTCGCGCGGCGGGCGCGGCCGATGATGATGAAGAGCGGTCGATATCAATCCGTACTAACGCTCAGGCGGCCGTTTAAGAACCACACAACTGCCAGGGTATAGAACTTGCCAGCCAGCGACCTACAACAACTGAACAGGAACAAAGACTAGCAAACACCAGAAGAACAGAGTGGGGTCAGCAAACACCAACACGATGGGCACCAGGCGTCCTACCGTGATCGCCAGAAAGTCTGTTGATTAGAAAAAAATGGCTTTTCCTCTTTTAAGAGTGCCGACGATGAAATCAGACCACCTTTTTTTTGCTCCTCACGACTAAGAAAGCATGAAGGAAACCAGGAAGCCAAAAGAGCAAAGTGGAGATAGAACCTGTGTGATCGCCACTCAAGACCCCAGATGCGATAGACACGCCGTGTCTTGAGAAAGGGGAGACACTTGCCTTTACTTAGGGCTGGGAGGATGAACGGCTATGGACGAACCGCCTAATGTTGTGCAGCTCCCTTCCAGCTGCCTCGCTAGAGGTAATGCTGTTCTAGATCAGCCACAGGATGAAGATGGATGGCCGATAATCAACCGCTCTACTCCGCCTACCTCCAAATCATGGGACCTCCACCTCCACTCTTTCCGACCGGCCTGAAAGAGTGGGCCTCGTGCTGAGTGGCTGCTGACCTGCCAAATAACGTGTGACCAGCAAAACAAAACCCAAATTAGATCTATGAAGTGTAGTACGTGCTAGAAATGGCAAAACTGAAACTAATTAACATGAATGGGGGATTCACTTGGAGGTTTTTAAACCCCTAGGGGCACCAAAAACGTGGGTGGGTGTGTGAAAATGACAATGAGAGTAAAAAGAAGCAAGTGACGACGAAGAGAAAGTGTGCATGCAATGATGAAGGATCGACAAGACTGACGACAAACGATGCAATGAACGAACTACTCCCTTGAACTGGAGGCCTGTAAGGACGTAGAAGGCCTCCCTCCTTGTGCTAGGATCACTTGACAATTTGTCAGAGCTTCGCCATTGATCCTTGATCTCCCCCCCCTTCCAAGCTGAGCCTTAGGGTCTATTTATAGAGCACCCGGGGTCTTAGCTCGAAATTGAGGATAATTAGGCATTTTTAGGCTTGGATAATAAAACAAAAGATGGAGATAATTGACTTATCTCAATCCCGGAAGAAACGGCATCAAAAATGGTGAAGAAACCACAGAGGAATCATCGGGAGAAGTTTAAAATAAAACACCCGAAATGAGAGAGCAAAAGCCTTTAATTTTCCCATCTTCGAGAGGATGTGCGGTCTTGCGATAGACCACACGTCTCTCTTATGCGGCTGACTATGGGCCATTCATCCCCGTCGGTGATAATTAGCAACAGCCCTCAATTTATCTTTTAAACCGACCGAAGAATCAGGCGTTGGACTCTGAGGGATATGCGGCTCCTTGTACACCGTACAACTAGACATACAGTCATAAGAAGGCCGCACATATGCTTGTCGGTGATAATTTAGAAAATGCTGAAAATAAAAAAATCAATCACGAGCGGCTTGGAATGAGCCGCATAAGTATTGGGCGCTGGAATTTGTAATAAAATGGAAAAAATGTAATTCCAAGGCCCATTAAGCCCTGAACTAAAATGGACCCAGCCCGGGAGGGAGGCCTTCCACATAATAAGTCCGAATATTGCCAGGAAATGATCCTGACACACAACGGACAACTTAAGGCATCAACAAATAAGAGTAAGAAGAATGATCCGACTTATTGGTAAAAACGGGTGTCAACAAATGTCCCTCCTTAACGCCCTCTTTGCAGGGGAGCGAGCGGAGGTGAAGCAAAGGTGACATGGGACATGTGGATGAAGCAAAGATGAAGCGGAGTGGACTAAAAAGCAGGCGTTAAGACAAACGACACCCATTTCCTGACCAACAAGCAGTGGGAACTGTCCGGAAGACTCTAAATCAAACACCGGAACTAGTCTAAGTTAGTTTTACTGTTCTTTCATGGATATAATTGGTTAAGGCTGCAGGGTTGTCTTGCATCAATTTGGTTCTAGAGCATCTGTACTTAAATCAGTTTGTCAGGGTTGTGCACTTGTGCCAAGGAAGAAGGAACTTGGCCTCAGGTTTCACAGATATGTGATAAGCCCTTTTTGTTGACATTGTCCCTTGTCTTTTATTCAAGCATATTCACTATAAGCTTTGAATTTTGTGATATGGTTAAGGCACTGACTTTTATTAACATTTTCCTTCGCCTTTTGATTTAGCACGCCTAGTATAAGATGTGAACATTGTGATACAGGTGAAGGCGCTACCTTTTAAGGGAACAGGCAAGCACAAGTATAGTTTCCAACGCATTGCAACTCCTCTTCCAGTTCATTTCTGTGACTGTGAGGAACATTGTCAGACCCCCAAAAACCTTGACCGGGATCAACCAAAGTATACAAAAGATCAGGCAGTTGTAGTGAATGAGAAAGAATTAATCATCATGAACTCTGTGATGAATAAACTTTTTGAAATGGAGGCAAACACTAATGTTGCCGACGGCAAGGTATTCTCAGCTACTGAGAGAGACATTTTGGATGACTCTAAGAATGAAAAACAATTTGGTGACAGTGAAGCAGCTCAGCAATCAGATTCAGATGCGGACAACCTTGTGACAAACATAGGTCTAGGAAATGGTGAGGCTGTTCTGAATTTGATGCAGCTGAAAGGATGGGATGCAGCATCTCCAGATCAGGTAATTTTTCTGAGAAGCTTTAACTGATGTTTGTCAATATTGCTATCATCACCTTTCACAAGGCAGTTCTCCCCTGCCCATTGACATCAGTCACTGTGTTGTTCTTCAACTAGCGGGTTGGCTTCAGGCTGGCAACCGGCTGGGGAAGTTTGTCCAAAACTTTGGGATCCTCTAGGCTTAACCCGAAAGCATATTGAAGGGGACGAGGCTTTATTGTTGTGAAAATGATGATGAGAAGCGTCAAATGAATTTGGTGCTTCATCCACTAATACTGTTTGTTCTGTTTTCTTGTTGCTCTGGGGATCGTGGGAAACCAAAACTATTTTGGTTCTTGAGATTTTCCTTAACATTTCACCTATAATGAGGGTGTAGTTGGTGCGTATTGGATTATGTTGGGTACCCAAAGGCAGAACGTTTTTTGGTTTTCGACAGGCATTCATCTGCAGGTACCCTAACGACTTAATCTAGAAGCTGCCATTGTCCATGTCTCTAGTGGCGTAGCAGTTATCTCTTGACTGTTGGGTTTCCCCCAAGCAGTTGATTGACAAGTTTCTCTACCCAGAGTGATGTCATCACCCGCCGCTCTTATTCTTGTTGGTTCTGTTTGTTTGTGCTGCGGTGGCGGTGGATGTGTTTGTGTGTCGATGTCGTGTCTGGTTCCGGTCAACCCGGGGTTACCTAGTGGTTGATAAGAAGGCTTGTTGTGTCTCAGCGGCCTTGTCAAATTCGAGACATTGGTTCTGGATGCCTCGAGGTACCATTCTACCTCGATTTATGTATCCAGGTGTGCTGAGAGTTCTTGGTGTTCCCTCAGGTCTCCGTGTGTTGTTTCCTCGGAGCGTCATTTTCCTTGGCTTAGGATTAGATCGATTGGCAGCTTGTTCCGCTATGTGCGACGATCCTGACTCAGAGTCTTAGGACTCTGGGACCGTTGTAGCTGTAGGTCTAGTTACCTTATCTTGAGTCCGTCGACAGTCTCCTGCGCTTCCTTTGGTGCTTCGAAGTATGCATTACTGGGTGCTCTTGCCTGCATGTACTTCGGCACTCACATTTTGGAGTCCGTGTCTTGTGAGCCTTCACTAGTCGTAGCCTTACGACACGCTTCAACGTGACGGCTTTTACAGCAGGGCACTTCCGGTTCACGATTTTTAAGCTAGTCTCCATTGGCTCCCACAGTTACTGTTGCATCCTATGGGGGGAGAAAACTAGCTAGAGGCCTGGCTTAGGCAAAAGACAGTGTGTGCACACGTGGCCAGGGGCTTTGGACTGATGCCAACGGGCATTTCCCTGTCTAGTCATTCGCGACTTGGTTACTATTCTGGTTCTCACAGTGTCTTAGTCTCTACCTCATAAGTGCTATATTTTATACAATAAGTTACATCACATTCAGCATTAAAATGAATAAAGATGTGCATTAATATGAACAAATCTCATTCTCACCATTATTTAGGTCTTCATGCATTTTATCATCGTTTTAAGTAAATATGACCATGTGAGAAATATTCAAGAATTTGCACAATTATTTGAAACTCATTTCTGAATGAATTATATTGATATTTTGAATTTTCTACAAATTTCAAGAAATAGGGACTTAGCTCAGGGCGCTATTTAATCAACTCCGTTTGAAGACGCGACTGACTGATGGGGCGTCAATTTATTATTTTTTTTTCCCACTACTCATTCCGGGGCGAGTGAGCGGTGTTAAATGACAAGTTAACTGCGGTCCATCATATTCCCTTTCCCAATTTGCTCACTTTTACGAAGAGAAGGTAAGATATCAGTTCCTTTTTGTTAAATGATAATTAACCTCATTGTCGAATTAATTATTAACTCAACTCGTTTTCACTTAATTAAATAAGACCCAACTAACTAATTACTTTTGAAAAGTCAACCCGAGTCTTAATACTCACACGTAATCTAACTATGTGTGTTCATTTGTGCAGGGAATCCAATTCCATAAATTAAGTGAATCAAGTCACACCGCCGACTTGCTCCCATAAATTAACTTGCATGCATGCACAGATAGTTGAATCACAAACGAGAGCGCCCCACGTCGATCTCTAAAATCCCATGAAACGTTGCAGGAGATTATCGACAGCATGTGTACGTATGTGTCGATCGCCAGCCTAAACAGCACACATTGTTCCCATTTAGTCGATAGTAGCCTGATACTCAGTTGAGGAGACGATTTGCGAAAGTGCATCTCTATTCAGAAAGAAAGGCTCTTTTAATTATTTGGCGCTGTACACTTCGGAGGTACTATGGGCTCAGTTAGAGCGGCCCAGTAAAGACTGCCTGACCCAGTTATGTAAATTGTCCAGTATCAAAAAGCCCACCTGGCCTGAGCCAAGAATTAATTAATTAAACACAATAGTTCCGTCTTGTTGCATACTCCGTATACGGGCTTGGGTGCACATTTGCACGCCATTGGTTGGATGGGTGCCAAGCCAAGAAATTCAAATTTTCTTGACACACGTTGGACCAATGAGGCATGAGTGTGTAGCTTCAGCCGTCGCGCGTCCGGGTGTGCAACAAGTATTTTTCTTAACAAAGTCAGAAATTAATTGATAGTTCGATTAGACGGCAGAATCAAACATGAAATATACACGCTATTATACGACCATCTAGTAGCTGATTTAGAACTGTGATCCACAGTAGCAATGCCAAAGGGCCGGATATGATGCAAATTGTAGACTATCCGTTTCCGTATCTGCCAAGGGAGGGGTATATCTGTTTGATGTTGGCTAAGAATTCAGGAAGCACTACATATATCCGACCCGCTTCTTACCGTCCATAGGAGAGCACATGTTTAATAAGGGTCAATTTTGCTCCTTGAGAAAGAAGGCTGGACTTCCAACCTGCAATTCGGTTCTCGCGAGCCGCTGTTGCTGGGCCTCGGTAGCATCCTTGGATGGGGCGCTGCCGTGGTGAACTATGAGTTTGGCGGGTCGCAGGCCGGGCGCAAGGCGGCCGAAGCCGGGATCAAGAAAGGAACAGTGTGATGACCCCCATCCTCACCGCAATCGCCTTCATCCGCAGCAGCCGCACCGCGCAGGCCGTGCTTGTCGTCATCGCCTGTGGGCTGGCTGCACTGGCGTTCAAGCTGTGGCTGGGCGGACATGACCGCGCCGTCCGTGCCGAATATCTCACTGAGCTACGAGAGCAGGCGCGCAAGGACAGCGACAAGGCAAAGGCCATCGCCGATCAGGAATCGACCAAACGCAAGGAACAGACCGATGAAGTGCAGGACCGCATTTCTAACAGCAGCGGCGTGGACGATTTGTTTGAGCGCCTGCGGGGAGAAGGCGGAGCCAAGTAGGCTACCCCCGCCGCCTGAACGTCTGACATGCCCAACGGCGCCCTCTGTGCCGCCTCTGAGCGCCAATCCGGCCGAGGAGGACAAGAACCGTGCTGACTGGATTGCAGGGCTTTATGCAGCATGGGCAGCTTGCTGGGACAATGTCGAGTGGCATCGGAGCTACTGGTCTAAGCCCTAGCCCGCCATCCACATCACCCAGATCGCCAGCACCGCAAGCACGCTCAATCCACCGATAAGCTGTTTCGTTGGTCCACGCATGTTTCTATTACGTTCTCCATGGCCTTGCGCAGCGACGTTCCTCCCTACTACCACTGCGCCTGTCCCAGATGCGGGCGGCAGAAGGTGCTTACCTCCGTCGAGCTGAGGTCGCCATTCCTTGAGCGCCGCATCGAGATAAAGGCGTGGACCTGCGAATGGCTCGGGGCGCAGATGCGCTGCTCACGGTGCGGGACGAAGGGCATGCGGCTTACAGCGCGCCCATGATCGGCGGCACTAACAGGGCCAGCATCATGGCGATGACGGTGAGTCAGAGGATGGCGTTCTCGCGGGTCATTGCTTCCCGAGAAGTGCCCGACCGCGCTCCTTAGCTTGGTAAGCCTTCCGTGCGTCATAGCAACCATCCCAGCCATCAAAAGATCGGAGGTCGGAAATTATTTCCCTCGCCTCATCCAACTGGCGCTGTAGGTCGGCCAATCTCTCAGCCGCCAGCACAAATGTTGATCGATCCGAGTATCGAAACTCCGCCCGATGGATGCGCCGCAGGGCGATGCGGTGAGCTACAACCGTCCCTACATCACCTCGACAAGCCCTGTCGGCGGGCCGTGGGACTTCGTCTTCGGCGCCGAATCTGCGGCCATCAGCTGGCTGGAACAGAACGGCTACGACGTCTCCTACATTTCCGGCATCGACAGTACGCGCGCAGGCAGCCTGCTGCTCAACCACGACGCCTTCCTGAAGGCGGTGAAATTCGACGAGAACGGCCTGGTCCCGGCCATCGCCCAGAACCATGCCACCGGCCAGATCCTGATGATGGCCTGGATGAACCGGCAGACGCTGGAGACCACGCTGACCTCCGGCCAGGTCACCTACTGGTCGCGCTCGCGCCAGAAGGTGTGGCGCAAGGGCGAATCGAGCGGCAACCACCAGCACCTGGTCGAGGCCTGGATCGACTGCGACGGCGACGTGGTGCTGCTCAAGGTCGACCAGTTGGGGCCGGCCTGCCACACCGGAGCGCCTTCCTGCTTCTTCCGGCGCCTGAAATGAAGCCGAACGGGCGCCAGCGGGTTATACTGGGACCCCGAGGAGACGCCGCATGGCTGACCTGAAACAGCCGCAGCGCGGGACGGCCGTGGCCGCCGACGTGCTGACGCCCAGATTCATGACCGCGATGATCGTGGCCCTGGTGGTCGCGGCCATCTATTTCGCGCGCCCGATCCTGATGCCGCTGGCGCTGGCGATCCTGATGAGCTTCGCGCTGGCGCCGCTGGTCAGCCTGCTCAAGCGCCTCAGGCTGGGCAATGTCGCGCCGGTGCTGATCAGCCTGGCCTTCGCCATCGTGATCCTGTCGTCGCTGGGCCTGTTCATGGGCTCCCAGCTCGCCCGGCTGGCGGCCGAGCTGCCGCATTACCAGAGCAACCTGTCCCACAAGATCCAGTCGGTGGTGGGCTCGGCGATGCAGAACGGCACCATCGAACGGCTGAACCGCACCGTGGAAAGCCTGGCCAGCCAGATCACCGGCAGCCGCAGCGACGACAGCACCGAGGCGACACCCGACAATCCGGTCAAGCCGGTGCCGGTGGTGATCCGCCGTACGGTGCAGACGCCCTGGTCGCTGGCGCAGAACCTGCTGGGGCCGCTGGTCGAGCCGCTGGAGCTGCTGATCTCGCTCGGCGGTGATTTCGCCGATGAACTGGTCCCGCATTCCGGACCCGAGGGGGTCCGACTCGAAATCGTGCGATTTCCGCTAACAGGCGGACCCCTTCCATCAGCTCTCCCAAGTCACTCTCACCACTTAGGTGGTGTTGGAATGATCGGCATGCCGATTAGGTCAGTATTTTAGATTTTAAACTCTCGAACCTTAGTTATCTAACTTGTTTTAAACTTAGTTTGTTATGAAAACTAAGTTAATTATGAATTAGGTAATTTTAATGTCGATCCCAAATCGGATTCCGTCAGCTCTCTCAAGTCACTCTCACCACCCAGGTCGTGTTAGAATGATTAGTACGTTGATCAGATTAGTATTTTAGATTTTAGACTCCGGAACCCTAGTTATTTGACTTATTTTAAACTTACTTCGTTCTGAAAACTAAGTTTTGAATTAGATAATTTTAACGTCTAGCCTAAACCGGATATCCAAATGAGATTCCATCAGCTCTCCCAAGTCACTCTCACCACCCTGGTTGTGTTGGAACGATCGACACGCAGATCAAATCGATAGTTTAGATTTTAGACCCCGAACCCCAGTTATCTGACATGTTTTAAACTACGTTAGTTCTGAAAACTAGGTTAGTTCGTAATTGGGTAATTTTAACACCAAGTCCAAACCTGGTATCCAAATCAGATTTCGTCAACTCTCACAAATCACTCTTACTACCCAGGCCGTGTTAGAATGATCAACATGCTGATCAGACTAATATTTTATATTTTAGGCTCTCAAACTCAACTTCTTTAATTTTAAACTAAATGCACTTAAGAATACTCTTTTGAGCGTCGAGCCCAAACTCGATGTCCAATTTAGATTCCGTCAGCTCTCACAAGTCACTCTCACCACCCAAGTTACGCTTGAATGATCGATAAGCTGATCAGACTGGTATTTTAGATTTTGGACTCCTGAACCTAATTTCTTACTTGCATTTTAAACTAAGTGTATTTAGAGAATGCTCTTTTGAGTGCCGAGCCCACACTGGGTATCCGATTCGGATTCAGTCAGCTCTCACAAGTCATTCTCACCATCTAGGCCATGTTGGAATGATCGACACACTGAACAGACCAGTAGTTTAGATTTTGAACCCCCGAACCCAACTTCTTTAATTTTAAACTAAGTGCATGTAGAGAATGCTCTTTTGAGCATCGAGTCCAAACCGGGTGTCCGATTTAGATTCCGTCAACTCTCACAAGTCACTCGCACCACCCAAGTTGTGTTGGAACAATCAACACACCGATCAGACTGCTATTTTAAATTTTGGACCAACGACTATTGCACCCACTATTTGTCTCGGATAAATCGAGACATTCCTCTCGAGTTGATCGTGATTCAACATTCGACATACTGCCGCTCCGTGGAATATTTCCATATGACGGGACTCCATGGCCCATGTTTTATTTCAATTTTAAACCCCTCGCAACAAACGAGACAGTTGAGAACCGGACTAAATCCACAGCGATTGTCAGGATCGTGTGGTGTTGGTAAAACCCCGAAAGGGTGAGGTTTTTCTCCCTTGGATGTTCGGGGTGAATAAAGAAATCCCTCGCAGCGAGGAAAGGGGATGCAAGAGATAGTGTACACACCCTGAAGAAGTCCAACACACGTGTATCACGCAGTTCGGACAAACAAAAATGCCCTCCTCTTGGCCGATGACACGGGGAAGACGGCAAACAAACAAGAGGCGTGTTCTCTCCTCCCTCCATGTGACGTGCTGCAAGCAATAGACTCCAAGAAGCCTAAAGGAGGCTTTAAGCAAAAAAGGAGGAAAAGAGATCCGTCCGGGGTCGTGGAGACCCCCGCGAGGTCGCCCGACCCTGGTCAGACCTGTGCGCGGGCTGGCGGCCCTCCCCAGGGTTATGTGACCCGGGGGGGGGGGGACCCGCTCGGGGTCAAACGACCCAAGGGGGGACTTGATCAGGGTTAAACGACTCGAAAGGGCCTGCCCGGGGTCAAACAACCCCAGGAGGGCCTGCCAGGTTCCACGTGGGCCTACCTGGGGTCATTTGACCCTGCTGCCCCTTCTCTCTCGCAAGAAAAAAAAGAAGAAAAAAAAAGGAAAAAGGACCCTCCCAGGGCCATTTTCACCCCGTTCATCTCGTACGGGTTAAACCGACCTCGGTGGCCCTCCAACTTTCTATAAATAGACCCTCGGGGTACCCGGTCCAAAAAGAGGCACACACAGACGGAGAGAAAAAAAGGGAGAACACATACGAAGGAGCATCCAGCGCAAGAAGCCTTGTTCGTTGTTTTAGCCCACTAAGGGTATGTGATACCCCGGGCCTTATGTTTATGCCCTTGAGGGCTATGTTTTTAACTATGTCCCTCTGCGGGTCATGTTTATAATTTTCTACGCCTCCAGGACTGCTAAATTATCTAGTTCTACCCATATAATGAGAGAATTATGAAAACGCCCTTTTTGGGACTGCGAGAAATTTAAGTCTTGTTATTTGCAGTTTTACTCTGCAAACTTTTATAATTGGGTAGCTCCCTTTAGGTCCCCTTGCATGCCCACTCGTGGAGGTACTCAGTACCATCACCCTGACACTATGGGTGAACCTCGAGGTGCCACCTAATGAGACCGATCTCTGGAGGACATGATGTCTCAACTCATGGAGCGCATGGATAGGTCTGATCAAATTCTTAGAGAGCATTCCGATCACTTGGAGGGATGACTCAAGGCCATGGAGGACCGCGCTGAGGCTTCCCATCGATCTGTCCAAGGTCTGGTTGAAAGGTTAGAAAGGGTGGAGAGAACCCCCCATCGGGAGCTTCCCGGAGCTGTTCAGGCCCCTCAGGCGCCTGCTGCCTATCCCACCCCACTTAGGGCTGAGGAATGATGGCAACGTGCCCTTGATTTTGAGGATTACGAGTCTGACAATGATTATGAGGGGAATGACCGATGCCAATGTGGTCACCGACCACAGAGGGATGATGAGGATGAGCGGATCCTCAGGACCATTCGCGTAGACCCTCCCACTTTTGACGGATTTTTGGACCCGAAGGTCTATCTAGATTGGGAGGCCAGGATGGACCGGTACTTTGATTGGTTTGCGATGACGGACCACCGAAGAGTCTGATTCATAAAAATGAAGTTGTTAGGGCAGGCGCAGACTTATTGGAAGAACATGGAGAGCCTGTTGTTTCAGCGTCAAGAATCCCAGGATGAGACATGGGATGAGATGAAGGTTAAACTCTGGCAAAAGTACCTTCCTACCATATACCGTTAGCGACTCATCGATAGTTGGTAGAGTCTCAGCCAGGGAGATCATTCTGTCTCCAAGAACATCACCGAATTTGATGAGTATTTTCTATGATGTGGCATCTCGGAGGAAAGCTCCATGCCCGTTTCCCGCTTCCGACATGGCCTGCGGCAACACCTTCAGTATGAGCTTTTCCACTGCAATGTGACCATGCTGGAAGCTGCATATCAGGTTGCTCTCAAGGTGGAGAAGTTTGAAGTAGAGTTTGCTTCTATCCAGCACTAGGGGGTCACCTATCCGTGAGGATCTGATCCTCAATCCACGCCCTGTTCCTACACTCGGTGGCCTGTGGCTCATCCACAGGAACCCCCTCACCAAGACCTCATTGCTCCAAGGCACCCCCTCCCTCCGAGGGATCCTTCCCCTCGCCAGCAGGCACCCGTCCCTGCCCCTAGACCTCATCAGCCCACCGTGTCAACTCAACCCCTGCTTCCATCACCCCCAGTCCATCGTGAGGACAACGGTAAGGGACCGATGATCGGTGGAACATCCCAGGGCACCGAGACACGTGATGGTTGCTATAGGTGTGGTGGAGTTGGCCATTATGCGGCCAAGTGTCCCACTTGAGACTCGCTTGTTATTTCTGACCCCTCTTCCAGCAACCCCACACCTGAGCTTGTGCCTATCAGTTATGAGGCTGACCAGGACTTAGCGGAGGACTTCTTTGATGAATTGATGGAGGGAGAGCAAGTTGACGTTCCAGTTACCCAGTATCAGGATGATGCGTAATTGGGGGCAGTTAGGTGCATCCTGACTTAACCTCAGGTGGCATCGTACCACCATCTTCCACACATTTTTTAGGCTAGGAGGAAACACCTGTAAGGTGATTATAGATAGCGGGACTTGCATTAACACTATCTCCACGGGCATGGTTACTCATCTTGGATTGACGCTTGTTGATCACCCTACCCCATATTGAGTATCCTAGGTGGACTCTACTTCCATCCTGGTCAGGGTGCGGTGTTTGGTGCCTTTGCAGTTCTAGGCCTACCACGATGAGATCTGGTGCGATGTGCTACCTATGGAGGTGGGTAGCATCATTCTAGGTAGGCCTTGGCTCTTCAATCGAGATGTCACCCTCCATGGCCGATCGAACACCTACACCTTCGACCATAGTAGCCATCGAATCACGCTCCACCCCACCCAGCCGAGGGACCCTACTATTCGATGACTAATTGGCCCCAGTGCCATGACCATACCTAGTCAGGGGAAGGTCGGTCCCCCTGCCCCACCCTCGGTGCAGGCTACTACCTCCTCTGCTACTCTCACTATAGAAGACCCTCCCACCAGGAGAATGATGGTGATTAGCTCCCAGGAGTTGGAGCAAGAGTTTTCCAATGGTAGTCCTATCTTTGTATTGTTGTTTGTGGGGTGAGCGATGTATCTCTAGGATGTGAGGATGAGCACTCCCCTGAGTTGGCTGTGATTCTACGTGAGTTTTTAGATGTCTTCCCAGAGGACCTCCCTGGAGGCCTTCCGCCTATGCGCGATATCCGGCATGAGATCGACCTTGTCCCAGGCTCATCTTTGCCCAACCTTCTAGACTACTGGATGAGTCCCACAGACCATGCCGAGCTTTAGAGGCAGGTCAAGGAGTTGATTAGTTGGGGATCTCTCAGGGACAGCAAGAGCCCTTGCACTGTTCTAACATTATTAGCCCTGAAGAAGGATGGCATATGGAGGATGTGCATTGATAGCTGTGCGATCAACAAGATCACGGTGAAGTATCATTTTCCCATTCCCTGAGTGGATGACTTGCTGGACATGATGTCAGGAGCCACTATCTTTTTCAAGATAGATCTTCGTAGTAGCTATCACCAGGTGTGAATCAGGCCTGGGGATAAGTGCAAGACAGCATTCAAGACCAAGGATGGTCTGTATGAGTGGTTGGTTATGCCCTTTGGGCTATCCAACGCCCCTAGCACCTTCACGCAGTTGATGACCTAGGTTTTACACCCTATGATAGGGGTCTTCTTGGTTGTCTACTTTGATGACATTCTTATCTACAGCCGCACTAAGGAGGACCACTAAGATCACCTTAGACAGGTCTGTGTTGTGTTGAGGAGAGAGCTTATTCGCCAACCCGAAGAAGTTTGCTTTCATGGCCGATCAAATTGCCTTCCTTGGGTTCATTGTCTCTAGAGATGGATGTAGACATATTTTTCCTCCTTTGTATCCTTCCTAATCCCTCTACTATATCAATACAAGAAATGAAGAACTGAAGATAGAAGGGTGGGAGGACGTAAGTGTGATCGTGATCGCCACCAAGGTTCCAAAATGTAAAAGGAATACACCCGTACCTTGGAAAAGGGAGACACTCACTTGAAGACAACATTGCAGTAATAAACGGTTCTGGAAGAGCCGCCCTATGATGCACTCGGTCGCTCGATAGATCGCTCACCAGTGCTGAGAAGGAACGCGAGATGAAGGATAGTGGACAGGAGAATGGTTCGAAGGCAGCCGTGCAAAGGCACCAAGCGGTATGTGGAGGACCGCCTTCCTCTTTGAACGCGCGAAATTAAACCGTGTCGTTCTGCCACCCACCAAGTAGTAGGATCTGAACCACCACCCCTTTCGGTCGGCCAGAGGGGATGGGCCTCGTGTTAGGATGGTGCTGATTTGCAAAACAACGTGAAGAACACAAGAGAAACCCAAAATCAGAATTGGAGAGTGTAGTAACTCCGGTCTATCGCAGGCACCTGACAGTACCCCGATCGTAGCCCGCACGCGAAGAAGCCCCGCGCCACCCGAAGGTGACGCGGGGCTCTGCACACGCCCAGGGAGGGGCGAATCTAGGGGGCCGGACGTTGCGCCGCGGCGGCGGTGACCTGGAACACGATCTGATCGGCGGCGAGATCCCCGACCCCGTCATCCGCATCCAGGCGGACAACGACCGCTTTCGCGGTGAGGTCGTCGGGGAAGTCGACGTCCGCCGAGATCGTCCCGGACGTCACTGGGTCGTCGGGTGTGATCGTCGGGGTGACCGTGTCGATGAGGACGCCGGTGTCGCGGTTGACGACGAGGACGACGACGTCGAGATCGGCGACTGATCCGGAGGCGACCGTGACCGGCCAGGAGAGGGTTTGGCGGTTCCCGGCGAGGACGCGACGGTTGACGGTTGTCATGGGGTGACCTCCACGGTGCCGAGAGACGCGGTTGGGGTGACGGTCGCGGCCGCGAGTGGGGATGTGATCGTCGGGGTGGCGACGGTGGCGGTCGCGGTGATCTGGGCGGGGCCGAACGTGACGACCGTGACCGCGCCGACACCGACGTCTGCGACGTCCTGGCTGGTGGCCGATCGAAGCCCTGTCGCGGTGAGGTTGGCGTAGCCGACAACCAGCCCGACGCCTTGACTCGCGCCGGATCGGAGGCCGTCGGCGGTGACGACCGTCCCGCCATCCACCGTCGCGGTGTCCTGCGATGTGCGGGAGGAGAGCCCGGTGGCGGTGATCGCAGCCGACGCGATGATCTCGGCTGTGTCCTGCGACGTGCTCGAGCGCAGCCCGGCAGCCGACACATCCGCCTGTGCAGTGACCGTCGCGGTGTCCTGGCTGCCGGCGGAGCGGAGGCCAGGCGACGTGATCGTGGCGTCGGTCGTGATGTCCGCGGTGTCCTGCGACGTCGACGACGACAGCCCGATCGCCGTGACATCGGCCTGGGCGGAGACGGCTGCTGTGTCGCTGCTGCTGCCCGAGGTGAGGCCGGTGGGGGTGAGCGCCGCCGACCCGACCACGCTCGCGGTGTCCTGGCTGGCGGGTGACGTCAGGCCGGTCGCTGTGATGTCGGCTTGGCCGGTGACGGTTGCTGTGTCCTGGGTGGTCGACGATGACAGTCCGATGGCGGTGAGATCCGCCTGGCCTGAGACCGTCGCGACGTCCTGGGATGTGGTCGAGGGTCTTGGGCTGCTGAAGTTTACCCAGACTACACAGTTGAACCATTCCAGTTTTTAGTAGCTGATGCTGCTGGATTTGCTGATCCATTATTGTTTGAGATACACCCGCCTGAAGGTCAAGACTTTATGCACACATTCACTATTGGAGATAGGGTACGTCAATCTGGAGTTGATATTGTTAGAGATATGCAGTGGCATATAGATAATAACATGTGGAGAATGAGGAAAAAATTCATTGATAGCAAAGGTAAAATTAAAATACAACTATGATAGGAAAAATAAAAATGACGGAGCACCCAATTGAGATACAAAAAGTAGTTAAAGAAATAACAGAATCTCGTGGTCATAAATATAGAGAAGATGAGTCTTTGGCTGCTCAATTTATGTGGACTGATGATGATAAAGACTTTTGGCTTAGGGTTGATGGAGGTGATTACACTGAGTTTTATCAACGATATCCCCTTTGTAAGAAAGACTCAATTGTGGAAGAAGTACGTGAAGAACTACTTAAACGTAGTGAAGCTGGAATTAAGAAGTATGGGGTAACTTTAGATAGGGAAGATATTGACCTAAAAGGTTGGCTAACTCATCTTAGTGAAGAGCTTATGGATGCCACTTTATATGTGAAGAGGGCTCTTAAAGATATAGAAACTCCTGATCAATCGCCTGATTTAAGAAATGGAGACATAGATATTGATGACTATTGGGATCTTGATGAATTTTGGGATGAAGACGTGGAGTTTATTAAGGTAGGAGATTTAGAGGAAGAAGACAAAGAGTTTGAGAGAAATATGAAAGCTGCTGAAGAATTGAAAGAGGCTAATAAGGAAATTGAAGCTTTAAAGAAAGAAATTTCTGTTTGGAAGGAAGTCGTGGATAAGCTTCTTCCTTATTGTAACAAAGAAGTAGACAATCCTATTAAAGATTGGTGGAACACCCCTGCTTGTCCTTCAACAATACCTTTTACTTTCTCCCAAGACACTGCCACTATTACAACCCCCTCAAAAACTAGTACTAACTACACTGGTGACTACTACTAATCATAGTAGTGAATAAACATTTCTTCCTCTTATTTATAAAGACACCAGGATTTCGTATCTTTGGTGTCTTTTTCACCTAATTTTATATGTGATGGCACTTTTTGATAAAAGGGTTAATTATAAACCCTTTGAATATTCTAGTATAACAAAACAAAACAAATAGACTAAATAAAACAGTCTACCTTGATCCATCTTGTCCTTATTGATATAAAGCATGAATAAATGGAATAGATCTTCCTGTTAAAACCTAAAATTTACCCAGCATGGCATGTTTTACTTGAGTTGCATATGGATTGAGTATTCATGATTTATCTTGGGATGTACCATGGAGTTATTGTTTTAAGGTTTCTTGTCACTCTGGTGGCGACAACCTACCACGTGATATTGATTTCTGTAGTGAGATAGGAACACTATTCTTAGGGTAGCTAGAACCCTCCGTTGGATATTCCTTCCGTCAGACTGGAACCACTATCACAAGGTCTCTGTAAGTCTCCGTGAGCCTTATATTCCCACAAGGACGTCGAGTTAGTTGTACCACAAAATCCTGAAAACCCCTGGAATCCTCGTCCTACTATGTAGGCTAGGGTTCGACTGGCCTTTGGACCCCTAGAATGAGTTTCTGGTCGGGCTCTGCCAGCACTGATCTGAACGTGACCGTCCTAGAGACCGTATTCTGATGAGTGTAGCAGGTCGACCAACCGCGTTCAGCTTGTCTTTTCCCAGCATGCTTGCCTGTTTCTATCGACTGACATCCTATTTCTGTTGACTGATATCGTGCCTCTACCTGCTGATCCCATGTCTCTGTCGATAGACCCGTGTCTCTACTCTGATCGCAGACCTTGTCCCGACTGCATTCTGAAGATCGCAGTGGGTCAGCCGACTACATTGTCCTTGTCTGGTATGCATGTCGATAGACCTGTAAACTCTGTCGACTGACTTGCCTTTTGGCACTCTTCTGATCGCGGATGTGTCCAGGCCACGTTCTGCATGTAGCGGTGTGGTTGTCAATCACATTTAACCCTGTGTCCCGATCATGTTTTCTTCGATTTTACTGTGGTTCATAAGTCCAAGATTTGATTATCTAGGTACCGTTAGCCATATATTATTCCTAAATATAGTCCATATTATTTATAACATGCTATTTCCTTTGGAATTTCATTTATGATATTCTAGAACATAACCCTTTGACTCTATGTTGGTCATATCTGCAAATTATGAATGATTAAGAGTTGTGGGTCCACGACAACCAATGCTAGGTATGTAGGACGGAAGTCCATTCTATAAACCATGAAAAATTCTGGGTGTGGTATTGCACCAACTTCTGTTATTCTGAAATTCTGAAATTCTATTATTTTGATATTCTATTATTTTGTTATTCCAAATTTCTATATGAAAAAATTATCTCTACGATCCTCGGAAAGAGCACAACGCATTGGTCACGTCTCAAAGTCGGAGAACGTAATGATTCACCCTGCACAGTGATCCGAAGGCTCATCAAGAAAAAATATACATAACTATCTAATAAATATTCAAAAAAAAAATCCGGGACATTACAAAGTCCACCAGTAATCCTTCATGCAAGGATGGCAGCAAGAGTAGACGAGTTGGGTCCCAAGCCCAATATCTAGGCACTTGAAAGAGGTGTGCTGGCTAGCAACAACACGAGTGAAGGAACTAACTTCCTCGAGGAGAAACAACTCTCATCGAAGTTAACAAGACATGAGATGTAGACTCGCCCAGTCAACACATATATGTAAGCAGCGATAGCCATAGTGATTGGTACCATAGCCTATGAAAACACAATGGTCAGAGTGATAATCAAGCTTGTGACTAGAATAAGTATGCTGCCAGCAGGGATAGCATGCACATGCAAAGGTATGTAAGAAGGTGTAGTATGGTGTAAGGCCAAAAGCCTATGAAGTGGGCAATCATTTTGATATAGAGACAACCTCATCCTAGTTGCATTTTGATTAGTGACACTGGGGCAGTTTATTAGAAAGACAACTATAGAGATAACCTCATCCCAATGGCATTGTGGGGCAGGTGCATGGACAAGGAGAGCAAGAGTAGTTTCAATAATATGTCGTCGTTCCATTCCACAACCCTATTATATTTCATAGTACTACGTGAGCAAGACACACAGTGTATGATGCCATTTGAATCAAGGTGGTGGCAAAGCTCCTAATACTTACCACCCTAAATTTTAGTGTAACATGTGATCTTTTCACCAAAACAATGTTCCAAATGTCACTTGAAGCGACAAAAGATGTCAAAGAGATTAGATTTATTACGCATAGGGAACAACCACGTGAATTTACTAAAATCATCAATAAAAGTAACGTAATAATGAAAGCTACCGTGGGAAACAGGAGGAGTAGGACCACGTACATTAGAGAAAATTAAGTCAAATAGAGAAGAAGAAATAGAAGATGACTGTTGAAACCTCCGTACATGTTAAATTCGATGGAGTCTAACATCACCGGCTAGACAAGTAATTTTGATAATGATGCAGAAAACTAAGTAGATAAGGTAGATGATGAAATGAAGCTAATTAAAAACAAAGAAGAGTTTGCTCAGTCAACAGAAGATCCAAAGATCAAACTGTAGTAGTAGTAATAGCAATAGTAATAATGATGATGATGATGATTTTTCCTAATAAATTTCATTTTGTATATAATGATTTTGCAATACTGTTAATTATACACCTATTATACTGCATGTCAACTCACCTACTTTGACATGAATTCTTGCTTCGAAGTTTTCTTGACTCTAATTAGATGTTGATGGAGCTTATTTCGGCACCACTTTCCCCCACCTGTTTCTGATGACGTATGGGCACCTAAAGCCACAGAAGCCATCGCAGAACTACGTGCCAAGAATATTTGGCTTCAAGATTCACAAGCCCTGATTTACTCCAGATGTAAGCGGCCCCCCTTCATGCAGGAACAAAACGAGCAGTTCTTGCAGGATTAGCTAATGGCTCTAAGCCTATTATTTATTCCTTTATTTATGTTTAAATGAGAAGGTTAATGAATCCATGTTTCCCAACTCCTTTTTAGTGTATTTTTCTTTAGTGAAGTTTAAGGCGGCTGTATAATGTCCAGCAGGTTTTACCATTTGCATGCTAATGTTGATCTTTGGCCATTGTTGAATGGATGTGCCCCCCTGCAGCCGTGGGCATATAGGACCCTAATGGTATGTTTTGCTCTGGGTAATGTGCCGATGTTCAGTTTTCCAGTAAAACCTTGCACATGTTGCAGGACGCCATTCTGTATATGTAAGGTTCCCTTTTGGCCTCGTATCTTGCAAATTCCTGCCAAGTTACTTGGAATGATCACGTGGTTGTGAAGTCTCACTTTGGACGATAAAATTGAGCAAATTAGAGGCTTTATAACTTCGCAGGACAAATTTTTTTTTTTTGTAGTTTTAGAGGTTTTTGTCGCCCCTTTTTATTATTTGTTTTGGGTGCTGCAGTGCGGGCCAGTTCAATTGTTTGTTCGCATGCGGTCGGCTCTTTGAGCGGATACATCGGAATGCAGCTAGGCCTATTACCCCGAATCTCCCAGACGAGGTGGTGGTGCTTGAAAAGAGAATAGCCAATGATGACCCGAGAGACGATATTTTGATGTGAGAAAGCTCGTTTCATGTTAAGGGAGAGAGAGGTCTTATTCTTCACTATCCATACTGGTTGTTTGCTTAAAAAGACGGAATGCTGGTGTTCACCACTTAGAAAATGAGGCGAGGTGTGCTTCTATGGAGTTATTTGGTACCTTGGCCCCTGGGTAGTGAAGAGTATTATTATGGATGAAAAAGGGCATCACTTTCTTCGTCGTCGGAGCGCTCATCGGTCTCGTGATCGTGAACCGCATCATGCGCGGCCATTCGAAATCCGCCGGCGAACGCGCCCGGGTCGCCGATACGCGCGCCATCCCGGGCATGTTGCTCGACTACGCGCAACGCGGCCAGGCGATCTACGACGACAAAGGCGTCATTGAATCCGCCACCGGTCCCGGCGCCGAAGGTTTCGCCCGGACGCGCCGGTTGCTGACCGGCGGACGCGCCCGGTACGACGACGCCGGCAACCGGCTTCCGGACGAGTGGCTGGTCGTCACCGAATATTATGCCGAACCCGGCGAGCCCGGTCCGCAGTCTCGCGTCGCGCGTTTCGATTTCGCCTACGCCGACCGCATCCGGTTTGCGGTGAAGGACGCCGCCGACCGGCCGGCGGTTTTCGCGGCGCTGAAGCCGCTCGGCGCGCATCTCCGCAACGATGTCGGATCGCGGACGCGCGGCGTCGCCATGTGGACGAAGCCGACGCTGCGCTCCGTCGGCGAAGCGATCGCGCTTTTGAAAACCGTTCCGGGCGTCGTCGTCGCGGAGCCGGTGAAACTCGACTGGAAAAGCCAGCTCATCAAGTGATCCGCCGATGACTCCCGAAGAACGCCTGAGCGAAGGACGCGACACCACCCGGTTTTCGCTCGGCGTGAACGTCGCGCTCGCCGTCGCGAAATGCGCCGCCGGCATCGTCTCCGGTTCGCACGCGCTCGTCGCCGACGGCATCCACAGCGTCGTGGATTTCGGCTCGGACATCGCGACGCTCACCGGACTGAAACTCGCGTCGAAACCGGGCGACGACGCGCACCCGTACGGGCATCACCGGTTCGTGACGCTCGTGACGCTCGGCGTGTCCGGCTCGGTGTTCGCGTTCTGCGTCACGCTCGCGTGGGATTCCGTTTCCCGGCTGAG